>CM060952.1:91350541-91633041 GCA_030765055.1 Mantis religiosa
GACCACAAAACCAAAGGCACCCAGGCACCAACAGCCAACACGGCCAAACACTACTGCAGCAAAACCGCTAATAACCACCCCCAGTCCTACACCCATCCCCACGCCTTTATTCGCCTCCGCATCAGCCGCAGCCGCGGCTACAAACACAAAACAAACCTCACAGAAACCGCCGCGCATCGTCATTCCTGACGGCAGGCAGGCGAATAAAGTCCTGCAGATACTCCGGGGCTCCCTCCCAGCTGGCGCGTACACCTCAAGTTGTTCCTCAACCGGAAAGAACACGCCATCTCCACTATGACCAAGCTGAAGGACGCCGGAGTGGAGAACTTCAGCTTCACCCCGCGGAGTGATCAACCTCTCCGCTACATCCTGAAGCGTCTTCTCGAGGACCTTGAAGAGGACCTTATCTGCAAGGCCTAGAGGCGAAGGGCTACACCGGTGTCCTAGTTCGTCAACTGAAATCACGCGGCAGGCCTCTGCCAAACTTCCAAGATACCCTTAACAGGACCACTCAAAACCAGCGACTTCTGAAAGAGAGGTATGCCATATACTTGTCACTGTGGAGGTCCTGAAAACAAATAACAACATTACACAACGCTTCAACTGCCAGCAGCTGGGGCACACATTTAAGATGCGTCACATGACCTCCCAAAGTGTTCTCTGCGGTGGCCTCCAACTCTTAGCTGACTGCCCAAACAAGGCAACGCAGGACGTTGTACCCCACTGTGCGAACTGAGGGGAGACGCATCCTGCCAGCTACAGGGGTTGCTGGAAGCTCCGCAACGAACGCCACCGCCACCTACTGGCAGCTATAGCCAGGGCACCCCCAAGTGCACAACCAGGTCCACGAGCCATTGACAACGCGGCCCTGGACAGAGATAGCGTCTCATTTGCAGGCGTCATGAGAGGGCAAAGTGTACGCGTGCCACCACCAATTGGCTCACCTCCAACAGCACCCCCCTCCCAGGCTCCCTTAGGCGACCTGGGTGGCTTAACAGAATGGTTGACTCTCTTTAAGGGCCTCAACCTTCAAAAATAATACTAAAAGTGCAACCATTCATCGGCAGGTTTAAAGGCTGCACTAACACTTGGGAGAAATTAGAAGCTTTCATAGGGCTCCTCTCGGACATCTTAGAGTAAATGACTCAACCAAGGGGAAGCACATCTTTAACTCGCGCGCTCCTGTGGAATGCTGACGGCATCTACAGGCAGCAGCATGAACTTGAAAGCTAACTGCGGCGTAACAAAATTGACGTCGCATTTATTTGCGAAACAAAATTAAAGCAGGAGTATACTTTTAAACTCAGGGGTTACCAAATCTTTCGGACCGAAAGGATTGGCGGACAGGGAGGGGGAACAGCCATTTTACTAAAAAACAAAGTTGCTCATGCTTCTGTTACGCTGCCACCATTGACAACGTTACGGCTCTTAAAACACGTGTAAATAACAAAACGGTGATGCTGGTAGCCCTCTATCGGCCCCCCAACTCCCTCGACTGTAGACGGCACCTCGAACAAATCCTCGCTTTGGAGGAGCACGTTATAAGTGCAGACGATTTCAACGCTCGACACCCCTGGTTGTTTTCACGTCGAGCAAACGCGGCTGGAAATCTTCTAGTAGACCTTATAACAGAAAATGACGACCTCGGTGTGTATTTCCCCCACGAACCCACCTTTTGGCACAAGTCAGGGCACTTCGACCCTGAAATTTTGGATTTCGTAATTACAAAAAATGCGACATTACCAAACAACTCCACTGTGTATCACAGCCTAGACTCCGACCATCTTCCAGTACATTTCGATATCTGTGGCGGCATCACGGCCGATGTGACTGGCCCTATGAGGCGCGCAGAAACTGACTGGAACAAATTTACATTCGAAATGCATAGGATGGCGCAGCCTGGGCTGTCATACTACCGCGAGGTGGAAATCGACGTCTCCATTGAAAACTATACCGCCTCGCTGCACACGACTGAAAGATATTCTACCAGCTATACCACAAGCCCACCCACGTACCCTGAGGTGGAGCAGCTCATTGCCAGGAGGCGGCGCTTGACGAGAATTTGGCTGCTTACCCGCCAGTTTGACTATAAAGTGCTAGCAAAATGGCTACGCAACATCATTCGGCAACAAATTAAAATTAACAAAATTGAACAGGGGGAGCAGAAAATGTTAAAAGCCACACATTCGGACCATTCTTTGTGGAAATTATTATGGGTATTTAAAGTCTCCTCGAGCGCCAACTCAGGCACTGAGGCGCTGCACACTCGCCTCGGCCTGCACTTCTCCTCAGAGGAGAAAGCCGAGGTGTTTGCAGACTGCCTGCAGAAAAATTCACGAACCCCGAGTTAGAACGGGAAGTCCAGACATGGGTACAAAACTGGGTGGCGCAGAGGCATGAGCAACACTTGCCCTTCACAACACCGCAGGAAGTCTACAAGCTCACTAGGAAGCTACCTAATTGGAAAGCCGCCGGGCCGGACAGGTGACTAATAAGGAACTCAAGCATCACACAAGAAAAGCCCTGGTGCAACTTACAAAAATTTTCAATGCCTGTGTGCAGCAAAATTATTTCCCTGATACTTGGAAATGAGCCAAGATAATAACGCTCCCGAAGCATGGGAAAAGCACCAGGCAGCCTCAGAATTACCGCCCCATTAGTCTGCTCTCTACTTTTTGTAAATTGCTCGAGAAAATAATTCTCTTTCGACTCCAAAATCAAATTTCGTCGATTGTCATTTATAACTCGCAATTTGGCTTTGGAAAAGGACACTCAACAGACCTCCAGCTCTTAGATAAGCAGATGATGTCAACGAGCAATTTAACAATGGGGCTTCAACGTTGGCACTACTTTTGGACGTAGAAGTCGCATTTGATCGGTGCTGGCACAACGGCCTGATTTACAAACTGCACCGAGAGTTTCCCGGCCTCCAAAATTCTCTACCATTGCTAGATAATTTCTTAGAAAATCGGCGCTTCTACGTCCAAGTGGGTCGCTCCTTCTCAAAGGAGAGACTGATGCAGGCTGGTGTACCACAGGGGGCCATTATGTCTCTCTTCCTGTACATACTGTTCATCAATGACTTTCCCGTGGACGCCAGATGCAGAGTTGCAATGTATGCTGACGACACTGCAATATACAACCATCCTAAAAATCCTCGTTATGGAGTTTTAGAGATTCAGCGCTACATTGACCGCTTCCTTTCATGTCTTGATGACTGGAAAATCAAAATTAATGCGAACAAATGCCAGCTTATACATTTTACAAAGCGGCGTCCTTTGGCAATGGACCTAACGATCGATGGTCAAGTATTGCACTGCCGTCAGCAGGTCAAGTATCTCGGCGTGACGTTGACACGCATGATGCAGTGGACTACCAACCTAAAAGATAGCGCCAACAAAGGGCGGCAGCGATTAAAGATGTGCGCCCCCATATTTAGGAGCAAACAGCTAAAGCTGCGCTCTAAGCTTGTGCTCTACAAGTCCTTTATTTTATCCGTGGTCCTGTACGCTTACCACCATAAAATACCTCCAAACCTTACAAAACTTCTCCTTACGTAAAATCCTATCTGTCCCTATCCGCACGACTACTGCCAGCCTTCATCAAGAAACCCATATCCCCTACATCCCCGAGGCCGTTATAAAACGAGCCTCTTCCATTTTGGGCGCGCATATAGCAAGCGAAAAATTAACAGCATTGGGAAAGGTGAACCAAACACCGTAAGCATGCACGCATAAAAATACTCTAATGCCACCGTTACGTTACAATGCGCGCCGAAGTCCTTCCGGCCCAGACCTTTCCCCATATGCAGAGGCCGCCGTCACAGCAGCCCAGGAGACAGCAGCACGCTGCCGTACGGAGCAGTGTAAATAGTGAAGTGTGTGTGCGTGTGTGCGTGACTGACTGGGACGTACCTGGTACGCCCAGGTGTGCGCGCGCGCGCGCGTGTGTGTGTGTGTGTGTGTGTGTGTGTGTGTGTGTGTGTGTTTGTGTAAATAAAAGCTCAAAATAAGTGCTTGTAAATATTGTACATAACAAAAAAAGGACACTGAAAGACACTAACTTAATAAAACTGTTCTCGGTGGGCTAAGAAAGATCACCGTATAGGTTTTATATATACCCACGTAAACAATAAGCATTTAATCCCTAACTATAACCTCAATTAAAATTTTAGCATGTAAGCCGAGCCCCTTTGTACCGACACCAGGCCATGAAACTCAAAATAAGAACCTGAACCTGAAAGGATGGGTCAATTAAAAATCTGATCATCCTTGTAATTTATTTGTTTTGAAATTAATTATCCTTATCCATTTTCTAAGCACTATTAGCCTCATTCTTTAGTTTTACTAAGCTCAGTGCAGGTGAGTGAGATAAGAATTTCCGGTGCCGCATTAAGGTTCGCGAAACGCCTGGGAGTGAAAGCTACATTTTGCGCGCTGCACATCAATATTAAATGTTCGCTGGCAAGAGATGTGTATAGCATTGTTCAGTGTCATAAACTTTAATTATTACAGGAGTGTGACAATATAATAAAAAATACTAATATATCCAATGAATAAATAAAGAGTGACTGAAGTGTTCCTAAATTCCCAGAATTCACCCAATACAGATCGAAGTTCTGAAATTATGTGTTTTATTAGCAGTCTGTTCTATGATTATGTTGATTGCCCTGATTATGTACTGGCTGGTTTTGAGAATTTGAAACAATAATATGGCGTATTCATCTGTTTTAAAAAGGAAGTGGGCTGTGCTTGGCTGCCGTGTTACAAGGGAAATGAGCAAACAAAAATTTTTCGTTTACCAAGAAATCCAGAAAGATAAGATACATTTCACAAAAGGAATAATTAAGCAGTAATAATATATAGGATTCCGCCTGTACCGTTATTTTACCACGTTAATCGTAAGCTGTAAGCAAAACACATTTTAGCGCTCGTTACTGATTTTATAGTGCTGATAAAGTGATCCAATGCAAACATTAGCAAATGAATCTCCTACATATATGTTTAGATGTTACATTTCTGTATCTTAACTATAATCATACTTCCATACCAGCTCTTATGGTTTTAAAAATTTGTTAGGCTACGGTTGTTTGGTTTTGTTGGAGTGCCCCATAGTACACTTAGCTTGAAGAAATTAAACATAATAAATTGTGAAGTAAGCCTATGTCAGTACATTGGCAATACGAGGGAACTATTATCTGCATATGTAGTAGTTTCAGACATAAAAGTATAGCTATTTTTATTACAGAGTAGTTGCATCATCATATTTGCGGCTTTGGCAAATAACTTGCATTCCTAGTATTGTGATCTCACATTGCAAAGTTTGTTGTAAAGATGGTAATTGTAGTATACAAGACTGTCAAGATGTATCACTGATTATAATCTAACCTCACATATCTAACCTCTTTTGTCCATTTTGTTTCAGAGAGCAGAATCTATTTTTGAGAATGTGATTCACCGTGTCTACTTTGTGTATTACTTGCTTCGTTGTGTCAATCTAGCTAGAGTATGTGAACTTTCAGAAATATCAAACCTGTGGCTGTTTTTTGGTACAGAATTGAGGGACTCCTGCCTGAAAGTTATGTAAACTTGTTCTGTCAAATGATGACTAGCCAATGTGTATAATTTGTAAATAGACAAATTTGTAAATAGTTTGCCTTAGTCATCATTGTATATCTTTGACAGTGATGAAGGATGCCACAGCTTTTAATAGCAAGTAAAAAATTATGACCTGAAATTTCAAAATCTCAGTTTGTTCTATCTTGTTTAATGCAGTAATGACTATGTAATATTCTATGTACTACACAAAATGATGTATCTGAATAACTTATGTTACTGGCTTTGGTGTTGTAACATGTTTCAAGTGTAATTGTGCATTGCAAGAAATTATTCGAACGTCATTGTATGATCATCTCCATCATAATCATCATCAGCCCGCCTCGGTAGCGTGGTGGTAGCATGTCTGCCTCACGTTCAAGAGGTCCCGAGTTCGATTCTCGGTCAGGGTGAGTTACCTGGATAAGGCTTTTTCCGGGGTTATCCCTTATCCTAAAAGACGAATGTGGGGTAACTCTAAGCGTCATAGACCCCGGGTTCATTTGAGCACCATTTCATACATCTCTTTCACCGTCCGATATGACTTAACGTTGGAGGACGTAAATTACAAAAAAAAAAAAAAAAAAAAAATTATCATCATATTATATCAGGGGTGACTCGTCCTTACGTACTGCAGTGCTGCAGCACGCTCTTTTCTGTTTTATAAATCACATTGTAGAGATTTTAAAAGACCATGTATGTAACAATGCATTATTGTAAGTGTAAGAAATCGAGTACGACCAATAATTAACACTTAATGCATTGAAAACACCTACGTAACTAATGGGACGCATCCTTGAGTTCACGTGATGAGAGCCAGCAAGCTCGGTAATCAGTATAGTGCATGCGTACAACCCTCCCATCTTGCCTCCCTGATGTCCTAAGTTCACTAGATTTTCGCACAAATGCGTGCTGCATCTGGGTGTTGCGCGGTGATCATTCGATAGACGGTGAAGCACGGCCACCAACACTCATAGTTATAGTTGTAGAACTTGAATATGCATTGAAAATCATTTAACAATCTATCGTTGTTTTATATTTTAGTTCTAGAATCTAATTCCATCCTTCCATCCAATTTCTAATGGTTATTAAATCGCAGGGCAGATTGTTTGTGATGCACCTATCATGTTGGCACGATATTGCATTTCCGTGACCATAACGAAAATGTCCCATAACAAGTGCATGTAGTTCGCATGCTTGCATTGTATCCACATACGATATTCCTTTGTGTAACGTTATTTGGTGGCTGATATCAGTTTCTTTATTTTGTGTGAGAGTGTGAAATGTGTTATAAATTCACTTTATTCAGTAAGTAATTTAATATTACGAAAACTTTAACCAATAAATAATGAACACGGTTAATGAACTTCTGAGGACTCCCTTTTCAAGGAAAGACTTAGAAGAAAGGCTTAGTATAAAACTGTAAGGGGGACCAACACCCGATCTAAAACTTGAGCAAAAAGCAAAAGGAAGTAGAAATTCTGTTTATACCATGAAGAAACATCGGCGCATGGGCATCATTTTTCGGAACTAGGTCAGTTGCACCGACTTTTTCACGGAGGACGCTGTCATATTACGGCACTGCATTATATGCATTTTTATTTTCATTTCAAATGTTCCACTTATTTTTGAAATATGTAAAATGCCAGCTTCAGTTAGGACCAGGGGTGGCTGCTGAGGTGTTGCCGCTGTGCCATGGCACCATCTGTATGAAAACGAAAGAAAGAGAAGTGTATAGGAATTGAGCAAAAAAGATTGTATCTGAGTGTCTGCTCCCTCGTGTGAATAGGCGCGTTAAACTCAAGCGCTCTGTCCTGATTGTTTTCCATAGCTTGGTGCCAATTCCAGAACGGCACCGTCTACGCTCATAAGCGCCTGTGTTAAGGGCTAGGATGTCTGCTTATATGCGGTTTCTTATGGGAGAAGGTAGTGCCGAGATTTCTCTGGCGCATAGCTTACGCTTTATCCGCTAGAGTGCAGTAAAGCACGAGACTTAAGATACCTGTCTCTCTGTCGCGAAATCGTACACGAACGCTTCTTATCACATTCTCCATGAACTATATTATCAAACTTTTACAGTGCACATTACACCTGTGCGTAACAAGAGTACGGATGTAATAAATATCTATTTCCGTTTCCCTGTACGTTCTGTTTGGTACAGTATATTATAAAATAGGATGAATTATTGATAACATTACCTAAATCGCTCAAAATTGGTACACATATTTATATTTTAACAACCCTTATTTTTTATTTTTTTATTTATTCATTCATTATTTATTTATTCATTCATTTATTATTTATTATTTATTTAATTTATGTATTTATGTATTCATTTATTTATTTGTTTATTTGTTTATGGCACCGCCAATACAGTGCCTCACCGGCTGCCCCTGGTTAGGACCTAAGATGGTGTGTGGCATGATGTCAAATTAGTGTTGTTAAACATCTTCCTTTTTAATATATATGAAATTGTCTAAGCCTAACACGTGTGAGCCACTTAACACTTCAGTGAATATAGGGTTACCATGTTTTAAGGATAACCTTGATTATAGTCGACATTAAGGCCATATAACGAGCACTTCATATATCACAAAACAATTGGAGTAAATAGATTTAGAAAAAATGATGTGACGTGTTAAAGTGCCATTTGCACTCCATTGATGCATTATTATGTCATGAATCAATCACAAATTTCAGGTTTTTTCTCTGTATATACTTTTCTATACTTCTGCTGAAAATAAGATATGCACTATAAACATTTCAAATTCTTATTAAATATAATATAACCTTTAATAGAGCTGCTTTGTTCTCTTTGGAAAGAGATAGTGCTATTTTTTGTACATAGTTGTTGGTGTCCTCATTTAAAATTTATATATACATTTTTAGTGGTGTCTTCTTTTTTTTTTTTTTTTTTTTTTACACTTTTCTTCCGGAGAATTTTTCAGCAATATGTGTATAAAGAAATTACATTACATTTAACCTTATGGTATCCTTTCCTGTTTTCCTGTACCTACAAAATCATTATTTAAGTGCTAAGTTGCATTTCTTGTAATTATTACAGTAGGAAGCTTCGGAATTCCAAGTTGGGGGAATGGGAATACAGATGTGTTGTATAACCTCAGGATCATCTTGAGTGATCTCAGTCTCTCGTTTATTTGAGTTATAATAGTTTTTAAAGACAATATTATTAATTTGAGACAGGAATATTAAAGTTACAATGCTTTGTGAAGTCATCATTATTCATATTTAACAGGCACATTTCAAGATGACAAGTGGATTCTTGAGATATTTTTTCAAAAATTCATTAATCTACTTCTTTCGAGGTCACATCTCGCACAATGATGAATAGTTTACCGCACATTTCCTCAGCGTATTTGACTCGTATTGTGCTAATATGCGATAGTTGAAATTGTGAATTAAACTATTCCGTGCGAGATGTGAGTTCGAAAGAAGTTGATTTCTGTCACCAAACACGGGAGGGGAAGGGTGGGGGGAAGCGAATGCACCATAGCTTGGTCGCAATAGAAGCTCACTTACATTACCGACCGAATCTCCTTAATTGCAATAGCTGACGGGTGTGAAAGGTTCAGGAGGAGCGCCCTATGCGGCTTCAGTTTCCACCACGGAGTCGATAATCTGGTAGGTATTAATCTGTGACTGAGCTTAAATAGCTAAATGTCATTTTAAAATACGGTCGCTTTACAATAGAGAACTATAGTGTGGTCTTTTGTTAGGTTTTCATTTGTCAGCAGTTCTTATTCGCAGACTGTTCCCCTCAACGCTTGTTCAATGGATTTCTAGTTATTCTTTTATCCACTTGGGAAGCGGAAATACAGTAAGCTTAAGTGATAGATAAATCTTTTAAAGCTAAAAAAATTTAAGCCTGTGATTTAAACCCTTTTAAGAGGAGCATTCTGGGGTGAAATTTCACAAATGAGTTATAGCCAAAATAGTCTTCCCTGATGTTTGTAGAAGCGAATAACGATATTTATTTTCCTGCCCCATAGTTTTAAAAGTCCCAACTAGACTAATTTTTAAAAGGCTGCACAGTGATTCATGCTCCCTGTTAGTCATTTGTAACTGTGTTCTTTCCTTGGTTGTAACCTTATTGAAGCTATATTCCAGAGCACACCATTATTAGGAAAGGAAGTCCTTGCTTTTTCTATTAATATTAATCTGTACATCTGATGTTAATTCTTCCATGCTTTGTTCACGTATGTTTTGAATTATTAGTGCTGCTTTCACGATGGGAAGAAGAAATAAATTTGGTGTAAGAAATTGGCATGGGAACTCGTATAAACAGTTTAAGTAATCCCAATTACATAATAAAATAGTTAAAACCCTAAAATAGAAAAAAGTGAAGTAACGCATGACAATATCTTGACTTCGTCAAACACAACCTTGAACATTGCGATGAATGTGAAGTGAAAATTAGTTCTTCAAGAAAGAAATTCTTTTTTACATTGTGTAATGGCAGTGATATAACTTAACTAAGGTAAATAATGATATTAGATCAACAAGTTTTCAGTTAGTAGATATGAAACTGTTATATTTAGCTGTTAAAAACTTTGTACAGTGTAAATTTTCTGAAAATGAAAGTGTGAAAATTTGAATTTAAAAAGAGATAATAAATCTTGAATATTTTTAGAAGCAAATTCAAGACATTTATTTAAAAAATACATATCATTTATTAAAGCCACAAAATATGATTTATTATGCCTAATGCATGTGTTGTAAAATAACAAGTAAAAGTGTCAAATTGATGCGTTTAATGGTTCTTGAGCCAAGCACACCAAAAAGCTCTCATTATAACATTGGTGAGATAGGCTGTTCCGGCTCCCTTTTGCAGACCAGGAGGAAAAAATGAAAATGACTTTCCATTTGAGAAAATATAAGTATTATAGAATTCAAACATGACAGGGAATACATTGAAAAGCTCTTTCAAGTAAGTATTTTTATGACAAATGAAATGCACATCTCGAATTTTCTGGGTGTAGTTACTGAATACTCTTCATTTTGGATGAATAAATAACACTGGGCAACAATGAGGATGTTTCGAGTTTAAAAATAGTGAATTTACATGTATTTCCATCTGCTGAGCTCAAAAATCACCATAAAAATGATAGATTAGCCCTTGTTTTGAAGATAAAGGTGGCATTTCATTTTTTAGAGTGAAGACTTTAAATTTGGGGGAACTTTTTGGGAGAAGGACGGGCCTTTACGTACATCGGAGAGAAGTTTTGGAAATTAAGTGATGCAAAAGTTAAGGAAGGCATTTTTGTCGGACCACAAGTATGAGAACTTGTAAAGGATCCTGCATTTGACCAAGTTTTGGAGGGGAAAGAAAAGGAATCTTGCGAAGCCTTCTAGGGTGTTGTTCATGGATCTTTAGGCAACAAAAGAGATGACAACTACAAGCATTTGATGACAGTGCTCCTGCAAAAATACCGTAACCTTGAATTCAACATGTTCCTTAAGATCCATTTCCTCCATTCCCACCTAGACTTTTTCCCTCCTAGTTGTGGAGCTGTTAGTGATGAACATGGGGAGAGATTCCATCAGGACATTTCTGTTATGGAACAAAGATATCACGGCGGTTGGAATGAAGTAATGCTTGCGGATTACTGTTGATCTTCTGCGGAACTCCATCACAAGAAGCAAGCTAAAAGACGACGAAGTCAATAGGCCACCACATGATTCTCTTCAGACACGACTATCTGCGAAATATTTTTCCAGCAATTTAGAACTCTTAGCATGTAATTACCAGTTAAAAAATCAAATGCACTTTCATTGTTGTTGGCATGTATGTAATTAAAATGTATCCTTTCCTCTCAATCCGTTAATATGTAATACTTCCACCTTGTGTATATCATAAAAACTAGAGCTAATAAAATTTTTTCATTGTCATATTTGTTTTTCTCAACTCAAAATTAGTAGGAATTGCCTCATGGGGTGCTCGAAACATTAAAAAATTATTTTATTGTTACCCTTATTAGATTAGATCTCTTTAAAGTATACAGTTTTTATTTATTTTCTTATGATTCAGCCATTTTCAAGGCCTTATATTTATTTGATTAGTTTACAAATGTTTATATTTTGCTGATAACTGACAAATTGTTCCTCCCTTTTCTTTATTTTGTTTTCTACTCTCGTAGTTCTTCAGCTAGAATATTTAACATTTATAAGAATGGTTTGTAGAAGAACGAGTAGAGATAGCTATGTGATTGTAATATATATTAGTGCGTTATTTATTTGGAAACTCAGAGGTAGAAGCTCCATATTGTAGATTTACCTTCATATTTCGCTTTGTTATATGTTTCACGAGCTGCAGGTAAGCTTTTAATTTAATTTTTAAAAACAGTGAGCGGCTGAACAGACGAGATGCATTTCCGTGTGTATGTGTCTCAACCTAAACAATGTAGCTTACAGCAAGTTGAACATATTGGGTAGCTAAGATATTAATGGAATTCCACATTTAAATCTTTAAACACATATTTAATGTTCAAATGAACCGAAAATACGAGAAGATAATTACATTCTGGCCTTTATTGATAGTTTATTGTAGAATGTATTGTTTGCGTTTCAAAACAATGACACCATAATAGGTGATCGCATTTCGGTCAGAAATGGTTAGATCAGATCATCAGATTCTTTGGCGTCCACTATTGCTAGACAACTCCGCTCGACGGCCGAGTGAAGTGAAACAAGCAGATGCTCACATTTTACTATTATGGATTCTTTTATTTAATGTTGGCAGTAATTCCTTGGCTATATGTATACATATCATAAATTTTCTGAAAATAGCCTCCAAAGTCCTCTTCATTCTCTATGACATTTGCATATAATTGAATCAAATTAGATCTCGTTACACTACATAACTTAACAAAAATACTTTTTTTTTAAATTACTCCTCCAATGTTAAGTCATATCGGGCGATGAATGAAATGTTACTCAATGAGTCCCGGATTCATAGAGCTTCGAGTTACCAGACATTCATCTTTCAGGATAAGGGAAAACTTCCAACACTAGATCATACCAAACGATTAATGAAATGATGTTAAAATAAACCCAGCGTCTATAGTACTTACTAGAGTTAACAGACATTCATCTTCCGGTATAAAGATAAAACCGGAAGAACCCTATCCAGCAAACTCACCCTGACCGAGATTCGAACTCCGGTCCTCTCGAACGTGAGGTAAACACTCTACACAGACCAACAAAAATGCATTTTTGTATGTTGTAGATAACATTTTTGAGGTATCTCTTGCTATTATGGTTTGAATTTTCAAAAAGCTTACACTTTTCATTAATAGGAAGTCGCTATTCGTTTCTTTTTAGTCATGTAAATGGAATGAAACTTCAAAGTCCTCATAATACAGAGAGCATCTAATAATCCTAGTCTGTTCCCCTACCTACAAGCAAATACCAGAATATAGTGAATTTGATTTCTGCAAAAGCTTATTCCAATTAATAGGAAATATATTAAAAATAACACTTTTGTAAGAATATGTGTCGTAAAATGGATCGTGTGAGTCTAACATATTTAGTGAAAGATTCGTGTGAAGTTACCTATTTCAGTGACTGTGAAAAACCTAAAGGTAGGTAACTACGAAACTGTTAAGTTCAGAAACTTTCTAATATAATCATGAAGATTCTGTTGGGGGAAATACTCTGGTCTGAAACCAATCTTTACATAGACAATTTGTTGTTATCCTTTATTTTCTAAAATTTGGCTGTTAGAGTTTAAACTATAGTACCACATTTGTAAGCTATCTACGTGAGAAAGAAAATGTAAATATGAATTTTTTTAGAGCAGTAAATTCTCTATATTTTTAACCGCTTAATTGCTGATCCGTAAAAGTTAGCCGTAATCTTAAGGGATAGAAAATGAGGATATCTTTGGAGAAAACGATTATATAAAATATATTTTATGTAGCGTAAGTAATTTGTTTTAATTTGTATACTGCTCTTTTTCCCGTTTGTAAATCGCTATTCATATGTTTTTGTCTTTATTTTTTGGTGTTCATGCTAAGGGAACACAGAGAGAGAGAGAGAGAGAGAGAGAGAGAGAGAGAGAGGGGGGTGGGGAGGTGTCTTTGTTGAAGAGTCATCCTTCTCCGAGGACAAGGAGCCTTCGACCTTCTGCCATTCCGGGACTCTGTCCTTTACTGGCGTTATGATAGATTACCAGACATGGGAGCACGTACACCTTTAAAGGGATATGAAGTTTACGAGTCTCGCAGTATATAACTGCTGACGTCATTCCCAAGGCCAACACGCAGGGGTGGTCCGGTTCGCAACGCGTAGCTTTAGTTTCATTACAACTGCTGCTGGCCACGCAGGTAAATCTGTCATCCAGGGAATGCAAGGTGTTGGACATATTGTGTTAATACATTACTTACGCAACAATTATTGGACAATCTCCATTTTATAAATCAAAAGCTTTTGGTATTAGTAACAGCCATTAAACAGCTTGAAGAATGTACTTTCGAGCTGTCTAAAAGCAGTAGAGGAGGTGTCTACAAAAATTAACAATATAGACAATGCACCACGTACCAAACGAACAAAAAAAAATTACAGTACCCAACACAAAATATTGGATTTTCTGTGCTGGTAATATCAGAAATAAACAAAGTCGGACAAACAAATGAAAATAATTTGTACTACTCATATGAACCATTAACGTCAAGTGACATTGAACCAGCTTTCTCCCTATATTTTTATATTGTTTCGGTGAGAGGCACAGAAAATTCACATTCGACAATTCACGAATGAACATGGTTGTTCACTGTAATTCCCACATCGAAAGTAATGAGAAGGATGGCATATTATAACGTAGCTTACATTTGACGTCACGCCCTGATGCTGTATAGTACCTCTGCGCGTACATTGATTGCTAAGGTGTACGGATTCCGATGTCTGTAGACTGCATAATAATAGATGGTGGGTAGATGATTATGATGAAGATGGTGATGATGTGTGTTTTTGTGTGTGTGTTTGTGTGTGTGTGTGTGTGTGTGTGTGTGTGTGTGTGTGTGTGTGTGTGTGTGTGTGTGTGTGTGTGTGTGTGTCACACAAGTTGTAGGATGGAAGAGAGGATATGTTGTTAATTACAGGAGACCACTAAGGCTATGATGGACCTATGGTGAGTAGGTTTTCCCGGAGTCAATGTCATACTCCCCCGAGACCTTAGATAAGTTCCATGAAGCTGTAGGGAAGATGGAAATAGAATTTGTGAGAGGGGTTGAGGATACAGTTATTTAATTTGGGAAAGGATAGGTCTGAATGGATGTTTTCATGAGGAATGTACCAGTCGACAACTGCTGCTATTGGTGAATTACGTGGGCACGCACACGTATTGTTTAACTTAATAGTGCACATCACACACTACACTTATACGTCAGTTTATATAAGTTAATATAACACTACATAAGTGGAACACTAACTCAAGCGATAAAGTACTGCATAGATTTGCTGAGTATACTGTCAGTTGAAGTCAAAGCCTGCTGGACAAAGGGAACAAAATTTCAAAGCCATCGCATAACGGCGGCTTTAGAAACATTCGACTATCGCTTTTTATCACTGGAAGGAAGTAGGATGAAGGATAAGTTCTGTATGAGACATATATCTAACTGGAATTGCCTAAACCTGTTAAAACGTGCTAGCGAGCTAACGATCATGTGTAATCCATCTGTATACATTCACCTACAGAAAATATTATTGTTTACATTCATATAACCTTCTGTTCTAAATTTGTCAGTTTTACGTACATTTCAAATAGTACTTTTATAAAAGCATACCTATTTTTCTTTCCACATTATGTTAATCCACATTAATCTTTACAAAAGTAGCTTTACTTCATATTTGGTTATAGGTGAAACAGTAAAGAACAGACGAAATCGTCTGTCAAATGTTTGAAAACCGGCCGTTTTTAAATTCTATACTCTTTGCTGGTTTTGCAAGGAGCAAGTGAATAGAGACATTAAGAAGGGTGACAAACGTGCAGAACAATTTAAACAAATAACGGATCTCCCGGAAATTATTAACGCTACAAAATAGTTATTTTAAATTGTATGTTTCAAATACGTTTACATTTATTGTAAACTATATTGCGGTATGTTTCTTATAATACATTCCATTATACAAAATTATTAAGGAAATTAGGATTATATTAACTTACTTGTCTTTCTTTCTCACGAAATTTCTTACGTCCTGTATTAGGTGGTGTTGATAGCAGTTTCTAACGGGCATATTAGACACATGTCTGCCACTTTGTGATCCCTACACTGCCAAGTGAAGCCTTGTCGAGCACTTCTTAAACACTGCAAGTTTCTCCACCCGTAACAAGTGAACATCGGCCTGCCCTTCCTGCCCACGTAGTGTCACAGATTCCGGATACCTTAGCAATTCCAACGGGGAAAGTCAAATCGCTTCATTTTCTTCCTACGGTGCTTTTAAATTCGATATCTTAACTGATTCGATCCCTTCCTGAAGATTGTTATTATCATTACCATTATTATCATTATCATTATAATCACTATCATTATGATTATTATTGTTATTATTATTATCATCATTCTCATCATCATCAGCATGTCTGCCTCACGTTCAAGGGTCCCGAGTTCGAATCTCAGTTAGGGTGAGGTATCTGTGGTTTTCCCTTTTCCTGAAACTTGATTGTCTAGTAGCTCTAAGCTTTATGGATCCTGAGCTCATTTGAGCAACATTTCATTCATCATACCATATAACTTAACTTTGGAGTACGTAAATTAAAATAAATAATTGCTTTAATGATTTCTTTGGTAAATTCATAAGCAGATTCGTTTCTATTTGGTTTGCGTGCTTTAATTGATAAAGTATGACCATCCATGTATTCCTTGGTTTTGTTAACTAACATGCATATTCTATAGACTAACAAGATCAATATTCTGCTCTGTGGCATTATAAACAATACCAAAAAGGTCTCTGTAAATATTTAACATTTGCAGTGTGCTCTTATTGTATTAAGTAAATATGTTTTGTCAATCATTTTGATAATTTATTAACTAAAATAAGGATTTTTTCATAGCTCATAACCTTCAGGAGAGTTGGGCTTCTTACTGTTGAAAAACTAATAAAATGGATGTGATTTATTTAGATTATGCAGACTGCACCCATTGAAATAGCCCATAAGCAAAATTAACAGCGTTTTTTAATCAGCAACATACGAGACACAGAACCATAGTAGTTAAGGAGCATCCATAAATTTTAACGAACAATACTCATTTTTCTCCAAATTTTTGCATATTTTGAGACTAATTCGATACTCTTGTTACTCTGCCATATTGACGAATCTTTAATACTTCGAGACAAATCTTAAATTTTCAAATCTTGCAGTATTGAAAATTTTTGCGCTTAGCTCTCTGTCTGATTAGGGATGACTTCAAGTTGCTGGACCACACAAGTCCCCGAAGTGTTGCGATAGACTTCGACTATGTTTCCGTGA
The DNA here is from genome assembly GCA_030765055.1 of Mantis religiosa. Taxonomy (NCBI): domain Eukaryota; kingdom Metazoa; phylum Arthropoda; class Insecta; order Mantodea; family Mantidae; genus Mantis; species Mantis religiosa. The sequence goes on from CM060952.1 coordinate 91,367,624, forward strand.
GTAGAAAATGCAGCAATTCATAAGACTCCCGTGTCCAAATATAACGAATTTTAAATTTTTAAATTTCACCGCAAATACAAGTTCTTCTAAAAAACGTTCATACAAAATTTCATTCTTCTGTGACTTATTTTAGTCCACAAAAGTCTTAATTATTTAAACATTTAAAAAGGATGGTCGCTTGGAACTTGTAGTTGCTTTAGCAAGAACACGAAAAGAAAGAAAAATGAAGAATAACAATTAGTAGTGCAGAAAACTAGATCCATGAAAACTCAAACCAGTAACAAAGAATACAAGAGTAGTGGTGAATTTTACGAAAGTTATTTTTCCCACAAATTATTTGAGATTTAACTTCTTTATTGTAATAATACTTTCTCTAGCTCTTATCAGTTATGGTATTCAGAAACAATTAAGATACACGTTTTATTTGTTAAAAAAGTATTTTACAAATAATGTATTTTATTCAAAACCGTTAGATCTGGTTTTCAGGTGATCAAAACTTAAAAACTGACCATCTAAGACACAAAAAATGTATATTTTACTGAGATCTTTGTGTAGAACTTTTGGGTAAAGTGCGATTCATTTTCTACTTATTTTAAATATGCAGTAGGAAAATAAGCGAAAGTGCGAAGTAAAACTTCAAAAAAGTTTTGTTACTGCTTAACCGTTAGGTACCTTAAATGACTCTTGTTATAATCTCCCAGATGACGTTGAATACAAAATTACACTTTCAAACTTTGACCCCACTCATTGTCTGAGCGACACGATACGTGTGAAAATTAGAATTAAGTAGAAATAGCTGTACGAAAACCTTCCACCATCATCCAGCGTAAATAAAACATCCATTTAAACATTTCTTGACAAACACCTCCGTTCATAATGGAGCGTCAGGCGCTTGTTTATGGATTTCAATGTCAGGCAAGAGATTTCGCGGTGGTGTTGCCACCTACCAGGTGAAGCCGCAATTACATTTCCCTCACCATGGCAACTGGACAAGAAAAGTAGTAGGGGGAAGCACCATCACTGATGACGTCATTAAACGAGCATATGGATTTTAGTGGTAAGGATTATGTGTAAATACAACATTCATTTCCGTGGACCCGGCTTCGAGGATCAAGTGTAACGTTCAGAAACTGCAGGGAATATTAACTGAAGTAATTTTTAACGAATAGTTATAAAATAGGAAAGTACTGGATAGGCAATTGAAAAAAATAACACTATGTGTCTATTTACTCGCCTATAAAAATTAATTAAATTAAATGTATACTGCTCCTTTTAATTCCATATTTTTATATCCCCTCATTTTGAAATAGATTAAAAAAATAGGTCGATTTATAATTTATTTTTACAACATTCTTACTTTTGTCTGAAAATAAATTATTTTTTTCTAGAAAATAAATATATTAATTGATTATAAAATGAATGAAATATAACGTTCTCATTTATAAACGTTAAAAAGCCCAAAAATATGAAGAAAAAAAAACTAATATATTTGTGTATAATTCTAAGAGTATTGTGACTTTTTGGGTTCGTGAAATTAAAAGTCAAGTTTGCAGAAATTCAGATCGCTCTTTATTTCCGTAGAAAGTTTGTACAGCCCTTGGCAGCAGCAGAATTATGTAACGCACAAAAATACAACCTTCAAGGTCCTCTGCCACACGATCATAAACAAGAGTTCACTTTCAAATCACAGCTGCACGCACACGATTATCGAGTCCAAATTATTACGACTGTCTCTTGACAAACTAGCCGCGATTCGTCCACTCATTGTTCTAGAAATTAGTGGAACGTTCTGTAGTAATAAGACGGCACCAGAAATACGAACCTTCCAGACATCTGTCTTTTTCTTTCTGTTTCAACAAGCTTTTATCTCCGCGTTGCAATATCTGTCTCTTTGCACGCGCTGGCTACGCCCGTCGCAACAATGCCTCGCGACAGCATTCTTATAATGTTATACAGGAACTAATGGATAAACAAGTGAAAATACTTTATTTTAAGGTTGTGATTTATTATGATGCGAAATTGAATTCGAAAATGTATTTCCATAATGATTTTACAGTTTATTTTTGATTTGAATAAAGTTAAACTAAGAAAACTGATAAAATATGTTTTTAACGGATTAAATATAAAATTGTTAGTCTAAAATTCTCCACATGTTTCTCGTATAAGACTTCTCGTATTTAAGACTTCATAATGAAGTATTAAAATGCTTTTACTGTCGTAAATATAACAATTTAAGACATTTAAGACATTTTTCCGTAGTCAACTTTTTTATTTTATTTTATTTTTTGTAATTTTTTTGTAATTTTTGTCCGTTGTCATATCGGGCGATGAATGGAATGGATGATATGATGCTCAAATGAGCCCAGGGTCCATAGAGCTTAGGGTTACCTGACATTCGTCTTGCAGGATAAGGGAAAACCTCGCAAAAAACCTTATCCAGATAACGCACCCTGACCGAAATTGAACTCGGGACCTCTTGAACGTGAGGCAGATACGCTACCACCAAGCTACTGAGGCGGGCGATCAACTCTTTGAATAACTATCTTTTATATTTATATAGCATACGCAAACTATACTTACGGAGCTAGATGCTATGTGTGCTAGGTAAACGTTTGCATAAATATAACATTACTCAGATGTTTCCATACGGGTCGTTATATGCTGGCTTAGAAATTACACTCTTCTCATGTATATACGAGAAACAAGTGAATAGCAACAGCATTTAAAATGACAATTGACTTGCGTATTCCTCCACATACTTCATTTTACTCGAGATAAAAATTTGAAGTAATTATCTCACTTCTAATTTTCTTGTTGGTAGAAAGGGAATATGGGACCACAAGCGAATATGACAATACTGTAAGCGATGGTCTTTTAAAGAGGTCGTTGCAAAATGATGACTAGGACTAGGAAGTTTAAGAAAAACCGTTCTTATCACTAGTGTCCTAAAATGAGACCCAACATAATATAATGTTATTATGAGTCACTATGACCAGAAAAAATTTATTTTAACTACAAGGGTGGTCGAAAAGTTTTCGGCCTCACCTAGAGATCGCGGCACAACTTGCATGATTTGTTTCCTTCCGTTGGTACGCATGTTAATAGACCGTATTTAAAATTACAAGTCATTCTAAGCAATAGTTGACAGTCGACAGTTGTTTGCAGCAGTGGAAGTGCATGTTGCATTGAAAATGGAGAAATTCGAGTATTGTGCTCTGACAAAATTCTTCGTAAAGAAGATTCATTTGCGGATTCTAAATGTGTATGGTGACTCAGTGCCTGATTTACCCATATTTGGGGCAATCGCAGATGTCAGCCCAACTGAGGTGCAATGGGAGGGCCTCACCATGGGGAAATCGCCTTCCTGATCACGGTAGCCCCTACTCCAGGTAAGTATTTTAGTTTTTACTGTGAAAAAATTGGCGGCCAATTTTAAACGTGGCCGTGAAAGCATCCAAGACGAATCACGTGAAGGACGTCCAAAAACTGTAACGACATCGGAAATCATTGACAAAGAGATGACGTGATTTTGAAGATCGGCGTAGAAAGGTGCGTGAAATTGCTAATGGTCTTGGTATTTCACAGGAACGTATTGGTCACATCTTGCATTAGGAATTAAACTAAAAAGCTTTGTGCAAGAAGGGTGCCGCGCATCCTCAGTGAGCATAGCAAACACATTCACAAACACTTTCAGAAAAGTGTTCGGCGCATTTTCAGAAGAACAGAAGTGAATTTTTGTGTCGATACGTCACAATGGATGAAATGTGGATTCACCACTACACACCCAAATCCAAACAGCAGTCGAGGCAGTGGAGAGAAGGTGATTCTTTAGGTTCAGAGAAGGCGATGACGGTGCCATCGGCAAGAAAGATCATGGCGTCAGAGTTTTGGGATACCTAAGGAATTGTGTTAATTGACTATCTCGAGAATGGTGAAACCATTACTGGAGAATATCACTCTCAACTTCTAACTAAACTGAATGCAAGCATTTGTGAAAACAGACTCGGGCTAAAAAAAATTGTTTTCGAACAGGAGAATGCACCTGCCCACAAAAGTGTTTTGGCAATGGTGAGATTGAGAGATCTGTACAATGAAGTGCTGGCACTCCACCCTATTCCCCAGATTTGGCTCCCTCTGACTTCCATCTGACTCCAAAACTGAAGAAATTCCTCGCTGGTAGGTGCTTTTCGTCCAATGAAGCAGCAACTGCGGCTGTAAATGGGTACTTTGCAGCACTCCGAGAGGAACGTTATAGAGAAGGGATAATGGCATTGGAACACCGCTGGAAAAATGTATTGATATTAGAGGAAATTATGCTGATAAATAAAACTACTTTGAAAGCATGTATTGTTTTTCACTATCAGGCCAAAAAGTTGTCTATCGTACTCGTAATACGCTGTCCTAAGGCTGTCCATAACAAGAAACATGTGAGGGGACCCTTTCTATTGTATTCGAGTTCCTAGCAGCACCAGAGCACCTAGTAAACCCTCTCTAAATATCCGGTTATTTTTCTCCATGAAAATTTCACTCATCTCAAGTACACAGCAATGATATCCGTTGATGTAGAGCAGCGGTCTTCACGATACGCTGAAACGGGCATTGGGTAAGCAGTGCACCAGCGAATGCACTATAATGCGGGAGGGTGGGAAGGAAGAGACAACCTTTTAGCTTGTGGGGTGATCAGTATAGGCTCGTTAGTTACCTGTGTATGGACGTTGTATACAAGATGGCTACATATTTACGAAGGTCATCTACATCTACTTTATTTAATCCTTATTAGGAGCAGGCATATTTTTACACCATTTCATAATACTTCGCGAAGTTTAATATGGTTGCAATAAGGTCCTGAATGTGATACGAAAATATAATCTCCAGCGCCATTATGACACTAGTCATGCTAATTATTATGACAAATTAGAAGGTGATAATAGATTGTTGTTATATATTATATATCTATTGCTATTGGGACACCAGCAGACAGGTACAGTGCGGTTGTTGTTATTATTGTATTGCCTGTTGTGATTATGATTATGATTATTATTACTATTATTAGATGTATATTATTATTATTATTATTATTATTATTATTATTATTATTATTATTATTATTATTATTATTATTATTATTATTATTATTATTATTATTATTATTATTATTATTATTATTATTATTATTATTATTATTATTATTATTATTATTATTATTATTATTATTATTATTATTATTATTATTATTATTATTATTATTATTATTATTATTATTATTATTATTATTATTATTATTATTATTATTATTATTATTATTATTATTATTGTTATTGTTATTGTTATTGTTATTGTTATTGTTATTGTTATTGTTATTGTTATTGTTATTGTTATTGTTATTGTTATTGTTATTGTTATTGTTATTGTTATTGTTATTGTTATTGTTATTGTTATTGTTATTGTTATTGTTATTGTTATTGTTATTGTTATTGTTATTGTTATTGTTATTGTTATTGTTATTGTTATTGTTATTGTTATTGTTATTGTTATTGTTATTGTTATTGTTATTATTATTATTATTATTATTATTATTATTATTATTATTATTATTATTATTATTATTATTATTATTATTATTATTATTATTATTATTATTATTATTATTATTATTATTATTATTATTATTATTATTATTATTATTATTATTATTATTATTATTATTATTATTATTATTATTATTATTATTATTATTATTATTATTATTATTATTATTATTATTATTATTATTATTATTATTATTATTATTATTATTATTATTATTATTATTATTATTATTATTATTATTATTATTATTATTATTATTATTATTATTATTATTATTATTATTATTATTATTATTATTATTATTATTATTATTATTATTATTATTATTATTATTGATTTAGTTGTTCTATGCACAGCATTAATAAGACTGTCCTAGAGTATATTATATACCTATTTATGTTAGCCTATTAATTTCCTAAAAGAAACGGCTGAGTAACTGGTATGCTAATTACATAAAATACACTTATTTATTTAAATATATGTTAACATTGTATGCTTTGATTGTCTCTGAACGTCACTAAGGAGTTGTATGACACTGCGTCACTGCACCACTGCTTACCCGTCTGCAATGCCGTCTACACCAGCGTGCATGCAGGTAAGACGGCTACGCGAGGATGCACGCTGCTGCTGATCACTGATGTAGAGATACGTTTGTTAACGTTTTGGCAACATGCTGTCAGAAAACTGACGATCCTTTACACCTAGGAGTTTAGAGATGACTGTGTCATATACTGCAGCACTAACTGGGATAAGGTTTCTAAAGTTGAATTTTTGTAACCTGAGGGTGGTTAAGTCAAGTATGATTTTATTATATCTATTTCAATTTCTTTCCCCAGAATGTCCACTGCTAGTTGCATATCACTTGAAAGTTTTTTTTTTTTTTTTTTTTTTTTTTTGTTCCATTTATATCCCGCCTTTAACTCCGTCATATCGGCGGCCGTTCTTCTTTGGAACATATTGAAGATATTAACTCGTATTCGTTGGGTTTTAATCATTAGATCACATACACATTTGCACTCTCATTCATACTTTCAGACTCCGGGGAATATAAGGAATTACCTTAGTCGGAGAAAAATCCCCAGCTCCACCGCCGGGAATTGAATCCGGCACCCCAGAGCCGCTGTCAGGTGCTCTACCGACTGAGCTATGGGACCAGCCACTGAAAGTTGTTCTTTAAAACTTATACTTTAATGTTTAATGGCAAATTAATGTATTAATTTGTAGATATCACTTCTTTACGCCCTTTTTTCCAATCTTTAGGTCCTTTATGGGAAATTTTAGGTTTTTTTAAGGTCCTCTTTATACGATTTATAGGTCTTCAACTTCCTAGTTCTAGTGATGACGTTAAAATCCAGTTCTATTCGCATGACCAAAAGATAAAAAACTGAATAACGACCTCTCATCCGAGAAAAGTATAAGTTTTGGAGATTTAAACAAACAGTGAATATCCTGGAAGATGTTCACGAATAAAGCGAAAATGCTTGTGTATTTAACATGTTCTCCAGATTGTACGGAAGTCATGTGCCAAGTTATGTTGACACATTCCGTGAAACTAGAACGCTTGGCTCTTTACGAAAGAAAACCGGAACATTTTAAGGAATAGACAAAAATATAATACACAAAAATATAAAGCTTACTTTAAAACACAACATATATTACAAATAAACTCTTTGTGCAACGTAAGCTATTTCCTTTACTGACGATTCGAAATGTTCAGACGATGTTCAGCTGTTCCTCGTGGTTCCATGGAAGTAATTGACGTTTTAAGATCAGCGTAAACAACTGACAATCACTTGATCCTCTGTATTTATAATAAAATATAAAACGTAGTTATTTCTGCACAGAGCTCCGTTAAAAATATTAGATGGAAAAATAAACTTTATAAGAATAGAATTTCAAGCGCTCAGCGTTAACAACGACGTTTTATGTGTCAACGATACAAATATGGACATCTTTAGGTGAATTTATCAAAGCTTATAAAGATTTGAATTCCGTGCGAGTATAGATAAACCAACAGGGAGCACAGCTGTTGTAAAACCCGATGGGGGTGTCAGCTGTTACATAAATGTATGTGGGGCCACTACACCTTACTAATTACCCAGCTGAAGTACTTAAAATGTAAACCATACTCATAAGTACCCTTCGTTAAGGGCTGTAACAGTCCCGCCTAAAACGTTAATTAAAAGGGTTGGAATTGTTAAATCTTCCCAGCGATTTACCAACAGAATGTTATGGGTTCATTGTAAAAATCGCATTATATTGAAGTAAACCTAATTCAATTAATGGTTTCTTTTTTACGTTTTTTCGATATTTTCAAACATACAAATTTAAAATTACAGTATATGAATTTGTTTCCCACAAAACACATTAATAACAACATAAATTTCGTGATTATAATGAAATAAATATAAATATAGTTAAAAACATACAATTTATGTCAATTTTTTCGTAGGCGGGATAATCATTGTTGTTTTTTCAATCTTGGAATTTATATTACTTTTTTCAAATGTTTAAATCTACTGTATACTTTGCATCAACAAGAAAATTACCATTAAGGTAATTTCTGCCAATATTTATTCCAATATGAAGCAGAGAAAGTCACAGGAATATTTTCGCTACTTCACTACATCTTCATCAGCTGCCCACGAAAAAGAGAAAAAGAATTATATTATGGACTTATATGACGTTCTATACTAATTCTTTTACAATCTACTTTTATAAATGCCTATTTTTATATAATTTAATAGAGATAGACCTTTGCAGAGATGGTTTTATTGAATCTTTTCTTTTAAATATAATAAAAATAGTGGCATACTTAAGCAGTAGTCTAATCTTTTAAGAGCTGATTGCCATGTGAGAGCTATGAAAATACATCTGTTTGTATGAGAAGGGTTTAATAAGAACTAACAACGACTTCCCATAACAATGAATACATCGCAAATGATTAGTTAAAAAGTGACACATATTCTTTAACGTCTACTACATAAATATACGGTATTTTAGTAACATACTTACAACCATATTAGAAAATAAGAAATAACAGGTTAGATTGAGAGATTTCTTGAAAGAAAAAAATCGTGTTGTATCCCTGGAGAAGCCTGGCGTTTACTGTTTACTCGGACTTCCTTTTGTGATATGCTATTCACAGACAAATACACGCATACTCAGTCAATTGTTTTTCAATATTCTAAAATTGTATATCCGGTGTTACTTTGGTAACGATATCTGGATAAAAGCAGACGATTGAAAAAGGAAAAAGGGAGGTGCAATACAAATAAGCAAAACCCCATAGTCTTGGAAATAAAGTTCCCTCTCCTTTTGTTATTGTTTTTCTGTGTTCTGTAACAAAACACATCCGATGATCATATCAGTGCTCAAGTAGGTAGCTTTTGTATCTCTCGACTACATTGCTGCGAAAATAGCAAGTAAATTTGTGGCTTCCTTGGAACACGATTTATTTTGAAGTCGCATTGTCTTTAGCATGTCTAAAATAGGTTAAGTAAATATTATTCCACATACACCCGGAAATTCTTGGATTTTGGATGTATTTTCAATAACTTTTCCAATATTTTAAACCGATTTTACTCCATTTACAAAACAGTTGCAATGTATGATACGAACCTTAATAAGTATTGATGAATCAAGCTAAACGTTTCAGAACTGTCGATTGGTTTGCTGATTGCGCCCACAGTTTTTTAGTAGAACTTAATCGTAATAACTTTTTATATTTTTCTAAATATAACAGGTTCATAGTGCATTAAATATTAATACCTTGGGAAACAAATAAACACGTTTCTTACGCAAAAACCTGCAAGGTTTAACTTCCAATTTTAGTAAATGCGGTACCGCAGGCGGTAACACTGAATACACATGAGATGAAGATGGAGCACTGGTGTAATGAGATGACGGGGGAAACCGGAGTTCCCGGAGAAAACCCGCCCCAGCACAATGTTGTCCACCAAAAATCTCATCGAACCTGAGCTGCCTTGGTGAGAATCGAGCTTCTAACCACTCAGCCACGGCGTGGCCGTTTCTTACGCAAAATAAAACAACCAGTGTACAAATTTAAGCATCTGTTTTAATTCTAAATTGCAAAAGGGTTACATTTTATTGCTATCGACATATTTTTAAAAACATGATAAATAATTGTATTTGCACAATATTCAATCTAGAAGAGCTCAAATTTACTTTTTATTTATGGACATTTTTTAATTCCTGTGGCTCTCTACTTAAAGGTCGTGAAGGATCGCTAAATTTTGCTCCAATGCCTCTTTACCAGACTTGACGTTACTTCCCTTTGGAATGAAGCCATTCAAAGGATTTTTGATTATATGATGCTCAATGCGTCCGGGGTCAATGGTGCTTAGAGTTACCCGACATTCGTCTTTCAGGATAAGGGAAAACTTTTTCAGGTAACTCACCCTGACCGAGATTCGAACTCGGGACCTCTTGAACGTGAGGCAGACATGCTACCGTCTACGCTACCGAGGCGCGCACCCGGCCCCGGTTATACATTTTGGTGGTTTAGACCTCTTATGCTTCTAATTGTTATTTTATACAATTAACTTACTGTTGAATTAGAAAGTAGAATATGAAATCTTCAATATTTACAGTTTCTATTGCTAATGCATACTTTGAGTCCTGGGAACTCCTGTAATATAAAAAATATTAATTTTTATGTGCTGTATGAAGCTTTTATTTTTATAGTTTTATCGCCAGAATGTCGTGCATTGTCAGATATGTCAAATATAGATTTTTATTTTCTCCTTAGATCTTAAGAAATTCTATTTCTTATACAGGAGTTACTTGAAATTCAATTTGTTTTAAGCATTTCAAATTGTTCTTTTATTTAGCAATTTACGTCCTCCAACGTTAAGTCATATCGGACGATGAATGAAATGGATTAAATGATGCTCAAACGTGACCGGGGTGCATGGAGCTTAGAGTTACCCGAAATCCGGCTATCAGGATAAGGGAAAACCCCGGAAAAAATCTTATCTAGGTAACTCACCCTGACCGAGGTTCGAACTCGGGACCTCTTGAACGTGAGGCAGACACGCTACCATTCACACTACCGAGGCTGGCTGCATTTCAATTGTTTCATTTATATAGCCACCTTTAACATTTTTATAAATACGGCGGCTTTGGCTTGAGTAGCAACTGATAGTGTTAGTTTAAACGATTCTTATGACTTTCGACATTAAGCACTCAAATTCGCTTCCACATGCATACTCAGGCACTCTACGGGCGATAGGAGATTTTTCTGGTTAACAATTCCCAACCCAGCCAGCAGACGAACTCAGATCATCTGAAATGTTTTTAGTGGGACATTTTTGGTTGTTTGACTTTGAAACCAAATGTCAGATCTTATCATAAAAATCATAACAAAGCTGGATTCAGGAAGCCGCCGCATTGTTGGATTCTCTGTTGCGTGGGACGGTTGTCTTGATGGGAAGAAATATATTCAGAGCTAAAAAAAACTGTAAGCTACGGAAAAGACGATGCTATCAATCTCCATACTCATAACATCGTCCCCCAGTGTACAGGAATTTCGTCCCGTAGAGCTGTTTTACATGCCAGTAAATCTGTCGTGAGATTTTCGCTTTTAAACATACTTAAGAACCAATCACACAAACAGAGACAACCTAACCCTGGCTTGTTAAACAACACTCCTTATCTAAAATGCATTTTCTATAGAATTAACCATTTAGGACATAGTTTTGTTAATGCTCTTGAATGTCCGAGTTATGCTGCTTATAGTCTGAGAGACATACACCGTCCCTCGGTCATGGAAACAAGAGAACTTAGTGACCACGTTACTTAGTGACCAACGCTTTATACTGTGCATTCCCGTTTCCATTTAACTTACAATAAAAACGTTTCTGTAAACGTTAACATGAAGTGGATAAAAGCATAGCAGCGGCACATAGCTCTGGTACTGATGACGTAGAACAATCACTGTTCACAACAAAGCGAGAAGCATTATCGGTAATAATCGGTTAGTAGAGTTGTGCGGCGATAATGATTTCTGATGAATGGAGGACTAGATCGGTCGTTATGGAGGCAGTCCCTCTATTAGCTTCCAGGATATAAACTATTCCTAAGGCTGGATGTTATTCAATAGAAAAGAATAGAGATCTCGTTATAGCCCACTAATTATGTTAAATAAATTTTGTTTTGGAGTTAGCCATTTCGGAGTCATTTCTTCTTATAGTTTCAATTTATAAATCTATCTATCTATATATATATACCGTATATAAAACTAAATTCACGTTTGTTAGTCTCGCAGAAACTCGAAAATGGCTGAACCGATTTCCATTATTTTAGTTTTGAAATATTTGTATAAATCCAAGGAAGGTGTAAAAACTGAGAAAACAGAAACTGAAGTGATAATGAACCAGATTATTAACTAAATATAAAACTGCAGATGCAAACCTTTACGGAACATATATACATTTTATTTTAGAAAAACAAAAGCATTACAAATTGCCTAAAAAGATATTTCACTCCTTTCCAAATTTCACTTACCATATTTTATTAAATAACGTTATCAATACTGAATTTTTTTATCTTGATCTCGCGTATTCCAATTACTCCAACGGATTTGCCATTTAGTGTTAAGCGTCTACAATTTTCCGTGCGTTTGGCCTTTGCGATAGCCATAAATAAATCGCAAGGGCAGTCGTTCGAAGTTTGCAGAATCAACTTGAAATTTCCCTTGTTTCTCTCATGGACAATTATACGTCGCGTGTACGTGCGTCGGAAAACCGTCATCTTTATGTATTTACGCACCTCAAAAAATTGTTTATCAGGAAGCTTTAAATTCATTAGCTTAATTGTACCTGTGGTGTATTTAAATTTCACTCCCAATTGCAGAATAAGTAGCTAACTAATCAGAATTTGCTTTTTTTAAATTGTCGATAAACTTTATTGTATCAAAATACATTATACTTTTGTGAGTAAGAATGTTATATCACTTGAAACATATGTTACATTTTCTAACATGAAAATTTAAATATTAACAAACATATATTATAATTGCAAAACAAAAGCCACTTTATCATATACCGGTGTCTTAGTCTTGAGAGAAGATAGGTGATATGGTAATTCCAGGTTGGTTTACTGTCCAGTATGAGGCCGAGATAACTAATTGACTGAGTGGTGGGTACAGTGATTCCTCCAAGAATTATGGAACGATATGTTATCTGCTTTTCATATGTGAAATATACAATTTGCGATTTCTGTGGATTCATCAACCCTCTCCAGTCAGAACAACATTTTGTTATTTCAGTGCAGAAGTTATTTAGTTTCTCAGCTGCTGATTCACAACTGCTTGCACTAAGGATTGCAACATCATCTGCAAAATGCGCAATGGTTAGTTGAGCGTGTTGAGGAAAGTCAGAGGTGTACACTGTACAAAGAAGTGGGCCTAGAGTGCTTCCTTGTGAAGCGACGAGAAGATTAACTTCGATATAGATTGTACACTTTGATATTTTACTGAAAAATGTCGGCTATGCAAATACGATGCTGTTTATCTGAAATATGTATCGAAGACATAATTCCTTATCTTCAGTAGTAACCAATTATGCCACACTTTATCAAAGGTTTTCTCTGTATTAAGGAACAGACCTAAGCACACTTGCTTTTCTTCATGTGTACCCATAATTGTGTCAACGATTTGATGAAGTTGCTTTGGATAGATATGCAATGGTTTAAATCCAAATTGAGTGTAGGTACGATTTCTTGAAACTGTACAAGACGAGAGAACAATAGTTCAAATACTTTAGATAATAGAAATAACAGACTTATTGGGCGATAGCCAGACGAGAAGACCTAAGGAACATTAGAAAGCTGCTATGGTTGAGATATGCTGCTGTTAACAAAGTCAGTGAAATGTTTGTTAGGGTTAGGATTAGGTTGAAACCGCTGTAATTGTGCGCTGATAAGCTCTACCTTATCATTTGGTGATGAGTATCGTGATTGCAAACTTTTAGAGGAGGTATGTTCTCTATGGATTTAAGTACACGTTTAGTTTTTCTACACAATGATCCATCTTGACAATTGAGGATTTTCATTTCTACTTCCAGAGAATCGTAGTGTTGTTTCTTTAGTGCTCTGTTCAGTTTCCTGGAGATGTTATTTGGTATTGTTTTATAAGCTGGATACCTGGTTCTTTCCCATAGTCGACTATATTCCCTTTTAGTTTTATGAAGATACTCGATGTGTGGGGTACAATGGAATGGCTATATTTTATGTTTGGTTGTTACTAGATATTCTTGCGGCATAATGTATAACTCTGGGTGTGCTAGAAAATGCAATTTCTATGTCCCTAGGCGTTTTGAGTGGAATATTTGTGGCTATTTTTTCCATTGTTGATGTATACAAACTCCAATTAAAGGGATACTTGATTAAGGTGTGGGAGTGTTCTTTTAGATTTATATTCGGCGAGAGAGTAATTACAACTGAATAATGGTCTAAAGTTAGTTCGTGTAATACGAATGAGTCCACACATATTGTACATGACCAGCTCCTACCGATGAATAAAATTAAAACATCAGAGTGCTCTCATCGTGTAGATAGTGCGTAGGGTCAAACTGTATACAGAATTTCTGATTTAAACTGATATATTACCTGGCAAAGCAGCTTCCTACTTGGATTGGTAGTGTTGGACCCCATCCCTGGTGTTAACTATTAAAGTCACCGCCGAGAAGATAACGCGATTTCATTACATCGAAGATTCCCCAGAAATTTGCCATTGTTTGTTTGCCGGAGCCGAACAGAAAGAGCCAATCTGTAGTTTTATATCACCCATATCCAGTAATATTCGGAACACTTGATATCCAAGCTCTACTATGCTCTGTGGTTTTAACAAATATTGCCGAACCACCTTTTCTGTCATTGCTGGAATGATCAGCACGAATCTGGAATTCTAAAATGTATATATGGCACTCAGTTCGCCGGGTCAGCTAGTACTTAATATTTTCCTCAAATGGGAGAGTCGTTATTCCGTTTTTTCTTGTCATGTCAACTGAATGCCATTTTCAGTGGCACGCTGTTTAAAAATCTGACTGTCGTTTTACTACTCCATCTTGAGATTTGAAATTTTATCTAGATTAACTAGAAATAATAATAAAAATTGTTTGAAGAAGAGCGAGTAGTGATGGATATGTCAATGTAACCCATCAGGTTTTCTGTATCAGGTGAACATTTCGATGTAACAGGATCAATAACAAGAGAACAGGGGAAAAAACTCGCTTGGTTGAAGACGAAATCTGACTCGGCAAGTCGTTTTCCCCATGGTAGAGAGGGAGGGCGAGAGAGATAGAGAAACTTTGTAGTAGCTCATGATGGCTGTTCCAGAGGGCCGTGCTACACAAAGTAAACAAAACAAAGCTGTGCTTCGGATTTCAATTGTTTCCTTGGGAGCTCTTCCGCAGTATTGTAGAACACTTTTGTGCGGTTTAATGCGTGCTTAGTTATGGATTATTATTTAATTTCAAATACTTTGAATGAGCAGCACCCTTTGGATTTAGGACTGTTTTTCTCAAGATCAACTCATTCTTAATGAAACGCCCAGATAGGAGTGTAAATTATCTATAAAATTAGTTGTGTGCATTTTAATTGTGTATCTATCCGAATATATATAACCCTTGTCACAAAAAAAGGCAGACTCTGGAAGCGTATATTTTTCTGTCTACATCGTTTCCACGGCCAAATTGCAATGGTGTCATGGAACGCGTCTCTTTATCTTTGTCCTACTGAATTCTCTCATAATTATAACAATAATGAGAATGTTCACACATTTTGTATTGTTCACATTCCCATAGGGATTCCTTCCCTTTTTCGCACACTAATTCGTGTGCGTAAAATTGAGTCCCATAATTTATTCATCATTGAGTAAGTTTTAAACCTGATTGCCGAGCGGTTATAGTCAGGCATGGAGGAGGTAGACCAACAAAGGTTTGAATCCCAGATATCATTTGTATTTTTTACTGTAGAAAAAAAGTATATTGTTGCGTGTATAGGCTGAGCAGGATCTGGAAATAACATAATCATTGTTATGTAACATTTACTTCCTGTGTTTTGAGTTTGGGCAAAGCTGTTTGTTGATGATTAAGCTTAAATTCTGCTAACTGGCAAAACCTGCACTTTGGACTGGTGATTCACACATCCTGCTGGTCAAGGGAAATAATGCACAGATGGCCTGTAACAGGCCTCAACATGTTCTCCATGTTGTAAACAATGAATCACACATCCTGCTGATCAAGGGCAATAATGCTTAGGTGCCCAGCAATAGGTCTAAACATGTTTTCAATTATGTAAACAATGATTGCACAATATGGTGCAATAGTTGGGAGGAAATTAACCGTTAGCGTAGGAATTGCTGAGTTGGCTTTTGGGTAGCTTGATTGAGTTAGCACCCGGGGGACTTGACAGAGAGATTTGAGAGGGGACTTGCTGATGGTCTCTATAAACACTAACAAGAGTTTATTTTAAAGTGCTACTACGAGTAAGCTTGCCAGCTGGGTGCACCGGACCGTACATCTCTTGACAGTTGCACAAGGTTCAGCCATACAAACAACGCATCTCTAAAGGTATAGTTGCACTATGTCATTATATATTTAAATGTTACTAAAGTGCCCTTGATCTCATCCTGATACAGGGAGTGCCCTGTAGAAACGCTATGCATCTCTGAAATACAGTTACTAAGTTAATTTTGAATTAGATGTTTCTTCTGCTCTACCTTCTCCATAGTTACGTTCCCAGTTACTATATGGGGTTAAGGGTAAAACTCCTTACTTTTTAAATCCCTATAAAACCTGGTAGTTTTGTCATGTAACAATATATTATGCATATAATAATATAACTTTCAATTGCAAAGGCTTGATTTTATGGCATATATGCTCACACGTAAAAACTGAAGCACTTTACTCTGTTTTTAAACTAACTGAAGTAAATGTGTTATTCCTCTATGTAAAATGAAATAAAAATGTAAATTATCTTAGTATCGTGTGTTGCTTAGATTACTGCCCTCATTTCGGGACATCGATGAGACCAAATGCCTAGAGAGGATACTTCGCATTATATGCCAGCACCATTTATAACAAATGAATGAACCCGAATGTTTACACAACCAATATTAAGGCAATTTTCTAATAACGTTGCATTTATTTTGAAAGCGAACAGGAATATGTTATTTGCGCTTTTTTATAAATGAATGCGTTTAAAGTATAATTGTTTATCTTCTGTAAGAAAAGCATGAGACATTGCTGTTAAAGGAAGAATCACAAAAACGAACATGCACATTAAGGATTGGAACTCAAGTTGGTCTACTCACGAGACACATGCGGTTTAACGCTCGGCTACCATGCATACCGCTAAGTCGCAAAGCATCTCCCTATCTATCGCTTAGCTTAGAAATGAAGCCAGAGTGGTATTAAGGCGTATATTGGGAAAATTAAACGTTCTTTCACACTAGCCGTGTGTTGGCCAAAGTATGGAAAGATAGTGTAAGGCCGAAAGCTCCAATGCCATAGCCGGGATTCAAACCAGTGAACTTTTCAGTCTGAGTCTATCTTTCCAAAGCGTATATTGTGAACGCAGCGTCAGCGAATGCTTCCGGTGTTTTCCTTACAAACACTTATTCCTCTATCTACTTCATGTTAATCAAAGTAAACAGTATCGTATTGCCAATTTTCCTTTAGATACATGAGAATATGAGAATCCAGTAGAGTTTAAGTGATAGTCAAGTATTTTGGATCTGTTTGCTATGGTGAAGTCTTTGATATCACTTTCTCTTGCATGACCATGAGATAAAAAGGCGAATAACGTTTTCAAAAAAGTCTATTCACAGGAAAATTAAAAGAGGGAATATTTCGGGAATGATTCACTTCAACAATGTTATGTTGAACATAAATTCACGACTTCTAAGAAAATTCTCAGACATTTTTAGAAAATAAAAACTTTGTAAACATTTTCCATGCAAAAGTGGTCCGGGATGGACATTTCATTAATTTAGACATTCATGAAACGAGAACAGAATTTCAAAGACATTACCTAACGACCATCCCTTAAAATATTTGACTATAGTTAAAATCACCTTGCATCTACAAGAAAATTAACAATAAAATAACGTTTAATCTCGTTCAACGTGAAGTCTAAGGTTTTGTAAGTATAGTAGACGAGTGAGGAGAGAAATGCATATGAATGTACTATATCCGATATTTTGTTTAGTTTTTGCTAAATGTAGCTATCCAGTGACAGAATGACAAACTTCTGGGGGAACCATGCGGCCGCGAGAGGAAGGGATGATCTGGGAGGATGCCGAGCAACGGGTCCCTAGTAACTCTACATTTGAACTCTCCTGCAGTTTACGCATTCCCTGAGGACTCTACATTCAGTAAATGTAACCCCTTATTTCTCATACTGCTGCCCTAAATTTACCTTTTACATCCACAAAGGAAATTTAATTTCCCTTTCTCAGTTTCATGATGGGCAAAGATTGGGTAGTAGTACCAAGAAGTAAGATTTAATTTAGAGTAGCGAGATAGGGGATGTAATGAAGACGAGAGGGGGATGGCTGAAGTGCCCGGGGCGGAGATGTTACTGTGAACCACTTATCACCCCCCACCCTCCTGCAAAGTCAAACACGTCTCTCAACACAAAGGCATCCCTCGGTAGGCCGGCAGGCCGGCCCCGCAATATTGTCTCCCAGAAGGCAAGTCTGTGGCATCGAGCAATCATGACGAACAACCAACTCAAACTGAAAATTCAGATGTTCAACAACCCAGCGCTTTCTCTATTCATTATCTTGAATTTTGTATGGAAAGTGCCAATATCTCCTTCCATATATTTAAAATACGAAAGATTAATCAACAAAATTTGCTTTAAAAATATTTTATTCTCGTATGTAGTTAAGGCAAAACAAATGGTATTGTTACACATTCTATGTTAAATATAATGAGAACAACAAAGTTTAAGCGAGTTACATTTTTAAAGCTGGTTGCTAACTCATGTCTTCGTAATTGCATGGCTAGACCTTAACAATACAAAAAATATTTTCCTTTTTCAGAAAGACGTATCAAAAATCTTTAACATTAAAAAGGAATGTCTCGAAATTGATAGCTCCACAAAATATTCACATAAATTATGTGCTTTAATGACATCTACGTTCCTTGTGTAGTCGTGTTTTGTTTATTTCTTAAGGTTTACCATTTATACCAAGAATTTAGAAGAATTGAAGAAGTATTCACAGAAAATTCAGTGTTACTTGTCATTGAAGTATGGTATTTGAATCAAAATCGTCATTGAGGGTTTTGAGAAAATTAATGCTATTTAAAAATGCCCAATGTCGAGTGTAGTTTGAAGAGGGGATATATATGTATATATATATATACCTTTTTTTTAAAATCTAATGGGAGCTTTGGTTTTGAGTTAAGAGATTCACACACAGTTTTCAAAATTATTTTTCGAAATCAGGTAGTGCAAAAGGGTTTTCGTTGAAAACTCGATATGGTCATTTTGGTTGGAATAAATTACAACTTACTTTATTTAGTATTGCCAAATACAGAAGGTTTCTTAAAATACCGTTAATTTAAGGGTCACCACACTGAAATTTATTTTTTAAAAATAACGTTTTTACTCCAGGGATTTTTAATTTCTTAGGGGCCATCAGCTAAAATATTTTTAAAATGTTCAGTTTATAATTGCCTACACTTGTAACAAATTCATGGTAAAAATTATTTGTTGTTTTAAAATTTGAGGGTAAACAATATTTTTAGCAGAGTTTCAAAAATATGGTTTAATCAAATTCTTCTGTAATTTCTTATGTAGTTTACCAAGCACGAGCAGCTGCTTTTTGTACAATGCTTTTTTTTTTTAAATTAATTTTTTTGATCTGTACAAGCTTAGAAAATAAAGAAGCATGAATTTAAAAATTATTTTATTTTGAAGTGATACTAATAAAACAAAATTAATGACAGAATTTTTTTAAGTTTGCTTTCAAAACTCCTTTTGTGTAGAGAATTTGGCTTAGTATGAATTGAGGTTCAAAATTAATTCGTTTCAACTGTTCCACGAACATTTTCATATTTAGATACTGGTTAAGAAAGTTTAAATATTTCGTTTAACAACGTTTTCAAATCAGTCCCGCCAGAGTGCCCGAATTTCTTCCCGCAGAGTTCTCTGACTGTAGCTTTAAAGGGGAGAAACAATTGAAAATCTGAGACACTAAACTAAATATATGAGTTTTGTTTACAAAATATTCCTCGTTTGTTTCTATATTTAAAACTGGCGTAATTGTTTAGCGCCCCCCCCCCCACCCAAACAAAACAACTCTAGCAAAAACATTACCACCGCTAAACAACCATCTTTCTGTGTACAGCCATAATTTTGTAAGTAAAGTACTGTCCTGCTATGACATTAGTCGGAAAGCACCAACTGAAAAGGTGGCACAACCTTCCAGCGACACCTTCACTTAGTCTTCTTCTTCACTTCATGGTTTGGGCATATATCCCGTTCCGGCTTCATAGATCTCTCCAGCGTTTGCTGAGTCGTCCTCTGTCTCTTCTTCCTTTTGGATTATAGTTTAATACTGCATTTGGATATCTTCCATCCTCCATTCTTAACATATGTTCAGGCCATTGTTGCCTTCGTTCTGATATTTTGTATGGTTTGGTTCGATTTCTAATTCCTTTCTAATATCCTCATTTCTTATTTTGTCCAATATTGTACAACCTTTAACACTTCTTAAAAATTTCATTTCTGCAGTCTGTATTTATTTAAATCCTTTTGTCTTGGAACCCAGATTTCGCTTCCATATAGTAAATTTGGAATAGCCATTACCTTATACATTTTCATTTTTGTATCCTTTCTCACTCTGTTTTTGAAAGTTCTTTGGATTGTCCCACATACTGCTCGCAATTTGTTTACTTTTTCTGCTATATCAGCATTGTTTCTAAAACTTATGTTACATCTTAAATATTTGAAACTCATATTTGGTCCAAATTAATATTTCCTAAAAAATTTTTTGATCTTACATGATAATTTCCTTTAAAAGCCATAATTTTTGTTTTTCTTCTGATATTTTAAAATTATACTTTCGTACTATATTATTTAGAATATGCATTGATTTTTGCAGTTGATTTTCATTCCGATGAATCAATATTTGGTCATCCGCAAAGAGAAGGGCATTAATATAAATAATTTCTTTTATTTTGATTCCTGGGTCTACTGAAATCTTCCATTCATTTAAAATATCATCCATATATATAAAAGTGTATGTGATAAGCTACACCCTTGTCTTAGTCCAGTATTGGTAGAAATTTGTTCTGTTAACCTATCCCCAGTATCAATTTCACTTAGTCTCTGCGGCATTTGTAAGTGTCTTAGAGGCTATTTGAGTACGAGAGATGACAGCATTTAAATGAGCATTTTTTTTTTTCAATTCTCAAAATTACATTTTTTCCTTAACAGTTTCACTTGCAACATTTTGGTTAACTTATTGTCAAATTTTGAATATAAACTCCTTTGTACCTTTATTTTATAATTTGGTTTGTTTTTTGAAAACATTTAAATGACAATGAATACTTAAATTATTGTTATTTTTCTCTTAAATCGACCTATAGAGTGTTGTGACCGTCTAACCGTTATCACCGTTGTACACACTGCGCACGTTCCCACGCTAAACGATCACAACACACCGCAGGATCATCGCCTGAGAGAAGAAACAACATCCGCATTGCGATATCCCTCTCGGAAATGCAATTACTTAGTCGATCAATTGCGAGCCAACAAACAATCCCAGGTCAGATTGCGAGGACCTCTTCCAAAAAACACGTGTCCTCTTCCTAGGGGAATTAAAAGTGAAAGTTTAAACGTCATTAATAGGTGCCCCTCTACCGGAGATCGATGTAACGCGTGCGGAGTCACGCACGCGGTTCTCTGTCGCAACGCGTTAAGGCGCATGCGCGGAAACAAGCTTCTAACTTCCGCCGCACGCGCACTCACAGCGTGCACCGGAAAGCGGAAATCCCTCGCAACAATGTTATTCTCTCGTTAGGAGAGCGTGGGAGAAGAAATGTGGGTCATATTTACTATATTATTTACGAGATTAAACGGAGAATTACTCTGAATGCGATGTTTGCTAAAGAGATTTACTTCAGCTGTTAAGAGTTTTTGCTGAAAATAGGCGAGTTATCAGTATGTTAAATAATAACTAAGTATAAGCTGCATCAGCCACATGTTCAGCACGAGAATAGTCGAGGTGTAAGGCTACTAAATAGTGTTAAACAATAATAATAACGGAAATTAATTGTTCTTTCAGACTAGCCGTGTGTAGGACGCACTATGAATATACTATAATAATAATAATAATAATAATAATAATAATAATAATAATAATAATAATAATAATAATAATAATAATAATAATAATAATAATAATAATAATAATAATAATAATAATAATAATAATAATAATAATAATAATAATAATAATAATAATAATAATAATAATAATAATAATAATAATAATAATAATAATAATAATAATAATAATAATAATAATAATAATAATAATAATAATAATAATAATAATAATAATAATAATAATAATAATAATAATAATAATAATAATAATAATAATAATAATAATAATAATAATAATAATAATAATAATAATAATAATAATAATAATAATAATAATAATAATAATAATAATAATAATAATAATAATAATAATAATAATAATAATAATAATAATAATAATAATAATAATAATAATAATAATAATAATAATAATAATAATAATAATAATAATAATAATAATAATAATAATAATAATAATAATAATAATAATAATAATAATAATAATAATAATAATAATAATAATAATAATAATAATAATAATAATAATAATAATAATAATAATAATAATAATAATAATAATAATAATAATAATAATAATAATAATAATAATAATAATAATAATAATAATAATAATAATAATAATAATAATAATAATAATAATAATAATAATAATAATAATAATAATAATAATAATAATAATAATAATAATAATAATAATAATAATAATAATAATAATAATAATAATAATAATAATAATAATAATAATAATAATAATAATAATAATAATAATAATAATAATAATAATAATAATAATAATAATAATAATAATAATAATAATAATAATAATAATAATAATAATAATAATAATAATAATAATAATAATAATAATAATAATAATAATAATAATAATAATAATAATAATAATAATAATAATAATAATAATAATAATAATAATAATAATATTAATATTAATAATAATAATATTAATAATAATAATAATAATAATAATAATAATAATAATAATAATAATAGTAATTTATTGAAGAAGGCTAGAGAAATCCTTATGAATGAAACAAAAGCTTTTCCACCTTAAATGTCACTCAATAATACTCAGTGGCGAAGCTTGCAATGAAGCGCTGAAGGCACAGCTTTTACAAGCATTTCAAGGGAAAAAGTACAGAAAAAAAACTTCATGCCAAACTAAGTTTTAAATTATTAGCAGAAGTTTGTGAATTGCATACTTTCTTCATGTTAAATTAACAATTCACGCGATGTGGGCCAGCTCTTGGAAAAATTGGACCGTCTGAGTGGAGAGGATAAGCAGGAATGTGATTAGTCTTGCAATGGAAGAAGGGCCCACTTATGATTGTACAATATTCAGAGTACTTAAGAATAGCTTTATTTCTTTAAACCATTATTCTCTCTTATTTTAACGAAAATTATTACTTGGAGCTTTCCTCGCTTGAAATACACGCCTCCAGCACACCCGTTAGCTCTGGTAGTAGATGAAAAGTGGACGATATTCGTGACATTTCTATGAGAACAGTAACATAATTGATTGCTCTGCCACCGTGAATTTTATAATTAAAGCAAACGTCAGAAATGCCTACAGAGCTTCTTAAGGAAAAAACAGAAGAATTCATTTAATACTGCTTAAGAACAGAATAAAATCACAAAAGGTGTAAAATAATTACACTTTAAGTTAATTGTGTTGACTGTGTTGGAATTTCCTCTGTAATTTCATTCATAATTTATTCAATAAAGACGCGATTGCTAAATATTATATACGTTTTAAAGAAAATAGTGCATCTGCTGTTTTTCTGTGAAGCCTACATTGTCTCAGAAATGCATTTTCATGTCTTTTAGGGAAAGTTGTTGTACAAACTGGTACCATTCCACAGACACTGCATATTTCAGCGATGTGATGTTTGCTTTGTATATACATAGGTCAGTTTACTTTTCTCTATTTTTACTTTGAACTGTATTTTCTCATGATATTTCTTATACAAATGACCTGTCCCCTCAGAGTATGTAATATAACTGAAGTAAAGCTTGATATGAAATAAAACCAATACCTCAGTGGTCTTACGTATTTACTTTGATATTACTAAGACGGTTGATTATGGTTTTAAAAATACGATGTGTCACTCACCGAGTTTTTCTGTGAAAACTATTTCCTACAAAAGCTTATACCTCTACCTACGTAATGTTAATTAAATGATCATTATCGTGTAGGAACAAGGGAATATGCCAATACAGTAAGTAGTCTTTAAGCGATAGTCAAATGTTTTAAATGCGGTTGTTATGCCATGGATTTGAATTCCGTTCTCTTTGAATGCCAAACAGAAAGAAAAAAAAATCTGTTAGAAATAAATTGTGTATTTTAGAAGGCCTACATTTTTGTGTAACATTTTGTCTATCTCTTAAGGTTTTCAGTTATGTGGAAGTAATTCTGAATGAATATGATTTCTGCAGATACTCCCAGCAATTTCAAGATATGAATTTCATTATATACTTATATCATTTTAATGAAAATCGTTATAAAATAAAAATTGTCTAAAAACGTTTAATTTAAAGACCAGTATAAGGTAGAATTTTTTTTTAAATCTTCGTACTACATCCTTAAAACTGCTGAACTTAAACAACAACTTCGGTATTTAACAGACTTCTCGCTTTTAAATTATGATGTGCATGTATACACATACAGACATGTTTCTAAAATATGTCTTAGGATTCAGGGAATCTCGAGAACAGCCCTTAATTGGAAATTGCCAGCTACTGTAAAAGTGGGCGCTATTGTAAGTGAACTATTTTCTAATGAAACACTTTGAGTGAATTTGTGATGACCTGGTGTGCATATATTAGAA
Source organism: Mantis religiosa (assembly GCA_030765055.1). Lineage (NCBI taxonomy): Eukaryota > Metazoa > Arthropoda > Insecta > Mantodea > Mantidae > Mantis > Mantis religiosa. The sequence continues at coordinate 91,392,448 of CM060952.1, forward strand.
AGTCCTCTGTTTTATTCCAAGACGAGTGAATCATTCAGATTAAACACGAATAATGGTGGGAAAAATAATATAACGTTCTTTTTTCTTGACAAAAATCTCGGACAAGCACTAAGGTGCGAACCTGAGCACTTATGGTGCAATTTCCCCGAGGGATTTTGTCATAATTGTAATCAAACCTTTCTTATGATCATTCCGAGGTGTTCCACAACCATTTTCCTTACCTTCTCGACATTTTCGTGAGTAATTGATGTGCGAGGACCTACAGAGAGGTCGTTGTCTTCTTGACTCTGTTTGAAATGTTTCGGTATTGCACTTTATTCCATGTTGCAAGTAAAATTTATTGCAAATTAAGTAAAATTTGGCCGAGCACTCAAAAAATCTTAAAAGTTTCGACAGTAAAACAAATATTCAAAACAGCTAAAATGCGTACATCAGAAATATGTAGGTACACTAAAAATAAGGTTTCAAAGTCCGATGCATAAAGCCGCAAAATTAAATGACTACTTTTTTTTTTATCCCACTTCGTATACGTCACATACACTATGTGTACGTCACAAATTATTTCAATAAAGTTAATTAGAGCCATTTTGAGAAAAGTAAACTCAGTGAGAATATGAGAGAATTTTCCTGAGAGTATTATATAGCAACTTTCATACATACATAACACAGACAATATACTCTTTCTTAGAGTAAACTCGCACTGTCATCTAAATCTAGAACCATGCCTAAAGTTAAAAAAAAAACCGTAACCCATGACGTAACAGCCCCAAGTGGGTCTGAGCTTACCAACCCGACTGGCGGCCTCACGCCCTCTTATGCACGACAGATGTGGGCGATCATCCAACCGATACGGGAAGGAGATGTGGTCAGCATCTCGGCATCCCCAGGCGGAATGTCCATGCCTAAAGTAAGTGTAGGAAATTTAGGAACGAAAGTGAGAAATTAGCCCAGGGCCAGAGTAGACTCTTACTTCAGATACCAGTATGATTATGTCGTAATGTAGTTAAGCAGTGGCGAGGTGTGACCTTCAGAGCGAGGGAAGGTCCAAGTAACAATTTTCATTAATATAAGAGAGAATAATGACTCAAAGAACTAAAGCTGCTCTTCAGACTCTTTCATACATGGACACTTCTTGTATTGCAAGACTGCTCACACTACAAGCAGACATATTCCTACTTCCCTTCTCAACTCAGACGTGCCAATTAATCCTAGAGCTGGCCCACACTCCAGTCTAAAATGGAGAAAGTATGCAATTCATATACTTTTGCTAATAACTTTAAAATTACAAGAATCTGATATTTGTCACCACTAAATACCTATCTACGTAAAATACTACTGCTAATGCTATTGAAGTATACTTACAGTTAGTTATATTTAAAAGCGCTAAATGAAACTAAGGAATAATTTTTCTTCATGCGCTACAGAGATTTCACGTGACGATATCTGCTATCCTTCCTTACTATCGAAGAGCTTCCGATTGCTTCCGGAAACTTACGAAGCAAGGTATTCAAGGTTACGAATGCTTGAATACAGAAATGTTCAGTATTGAATGAGCTCGCGGAACCGGTCACTCGAGCAGCTGTCAAATTGTCCGCAGAACCGCGAAAGTTCGCAAATAAATTTTGAAAATTTATCCAGGGCAAATAAAATATTGTTTGTCGTGAATTTTTCGTTCTTCTTTTTCTCCTGAGATGCTTGGGGAAGTGACGCTTCGCCACTCTATTTGGGTAATTTGAGACATATAAGTAATTAAATTATAAAATATATAACATGAAAAGTATTAATTTAAATTTATACATAAGTTTATTTAAGACATATTATGTGATAAATAATATGATGGAATTTAATGATAACTAAATTTAATTATATAACATTTTTGAATAAATGTAATGTAATATTATAATTCAATAACTCTTTATTTTAATATCAAAAACAATATAAATTTATAAACTGGTATTAACTTTTACTGCAATATTTATATCTTAATTAAATTAAATATTTTAATAGACATACTTTAAGTGTTAAAATTAAGAAACTCAAAATTCTTAATTAAGCGTATATTATGTTTTAAAAAATTCTTAATTTTCTTGAATAATAAATTATTAAAATAAGGAATGATTATATTAAGTAAAAGAAACATTTGCTTATGAAATTAATAAATTTCTATAATATTATGTATCTATAATAGATTAAACATTCAATTTATTTTAGAGTTAGTTTTCTGTGTTTCTTTTTAATATCGATCTGTAAATTAACTGAGTACCGGGTATTTATATTGTTGAACTTATTTATTTATACATTTGTCTCCATTCGTTGTGTACATTATCTTAAACTATAGCTAAATGTCCAACCACTTTGTTTTGTTTACGTGGAGCCACGGCTGTTATGAAATGACCAGAGTTTCTGTTAGGACTTCTCAGTCAATATAGAGAGCCGTATAGCAGCTCATTATTTAATACAAGTATTAACTTTTTCTATGCATTTCATCCACTTTATTCCGCGGCTGCGAGATTTAAGAATACGGATTTGCATTAGCATCTTGAACTCTGAACTTTGCGAAGGGATTATATTCATAGCGGTGCGCGCGACTCCAGAGAGGGGAGTGCTTCGTGGAGGTATGTACTACTGCTGAAATACCACCCTTCAAATCCCCGCGGAGACACCAAATTGAGTCCCGGAAATCTTCATCCTATGCCTATATCGTTTTCCCAACTGGGATTTCTCCTCAGTCGAGCACTGCAATGTAAACAGATACGCGTGCGGCGAAGAAATTTCTGGTATAGATGGAGAAATATTCAGAATATACATGGCCAGCTATATAGTTTGGCTCCTTTTTACTTCCTCTACTACGTGCACTCAACTGAAATTTCGGTATCGATATTTCAACCTTTATATGGAATGTTTTTAGAAAATTTTGATTATTTCAAAAATACCACTAAATATCTCTAAAGATTTTCATTAAAGTTACAATATGTTTAAGACATTTTCAGCACAAATAAAATGTATATATTGAATTTCCTGAGGAAGTCCTCAGAAGTATCCTTCATTCTAGTTGGCTTTTGCATTACTCATAAACAGCAATGAACAATCAAAATCTTACTCCACAAAAAGCGTAGATACTTTTAAAGCACACAAGTTATGATAAATACCATTTTTATTGCATAGAATTCTTTCTCGTATAAATGTTTCAATACTTTACTCAAATGAAATGTCGTTATTCACTTTTTGCTCCCTTGGCGATGCAAAGAGATCGGGAATTTCAAACCCATCGCAGTTATCAGTTTTAAAACATTAGACTATCGCTTAAGGCCTACTGTATTCCCATATTCCCCTGTAACTATAAGAAACTTAACAATAAGATAATGTTTATCTTGATTAACATGGAGTAGATAGAGGAATGATGGTCTATAAGAAACAGTTGTGCAAAGTGGAGAAAGACATGTCGAAATTTGTTGTTTCACAACAATAATAAGTGAAAGCAGCTCCCACCGGGAACCATTAAGTCATTCATGCATACATATCAATAAAGTAATTCAGAGTTTACGACTCACTGCATGGGATGTTAAAATACTACGTGTTTGTTACATCTAGATCACAATTTCTGCTTTGTTGTCTGATAAAACGTAAATTTATATTTTTTTGTATTTTGCACATTACCAAGTCTAACTTTTAACGGCTTTTAATAATTTTTGGTAACTGCAGAGCGAAATTAATGCTGCTCATTTCTTGTGCGTCAATTTATAAACATTCTCTCCTGAATGCTCCAGTTTTAGCACTTGAAAATTTATGTATTAATTGAATAATTAACTGGTTATGGTTGCCGATGTCTATATTTATATATGTTTACAGGGAGGGAAAAAGAGAGAGAATATGACAGGCAGGTTTTGTATGTTTTGCTCTTCTTCAGCATTTTTCCTTTCTGGCACTGTCTCGAATACTACCCAAAATTAGAGATTTCCTGTGATGCCCTTGAAATGTTGACAATTTTAAAACGGCAATACTGTTCATGTCGAAAATTACCTTTAGTTTTAATATTTAAATATTTACTAATAAATTATGAATTTACTTAATGGAATACCGGTTTTTGATTGAAAAGAAAGCCACGATGAAGAGCTAATGATAAGTTCTGCTTAATATTGGTCACAAATATGATTTTACGTAGTCTGAAAATTAAACAATTTCGACAAAATTGACTCTTTAAGTGACGTAAATGTAACCTAGAAGTTATCTTCCCAACTTAATAAATGATGCCTGATTCCATTCTGACCAGCTTCAGTAACAATGCAACTGAAGATGTAAAAATTTGACTTATTATTTTTAACTTGTTCTCAATTTATACAGCTACGATGTATAAAACGCTGTTTTATCGATGTCACGCTCTCATTCTCGCATTGAATATTTATTGCTCCGGAAATATGAAGGATTACGCAATAATTACGCAAATAGCTATTGAATTAACATGCCTTGAATTATCAATTTTTAGTGCATGGCCACAGTTTTTCGGTCTAATAAAGTTTTGTTTAGAGGGTAGTTCATATCTTAAGTTTAAATTCGTAAGATACGTCTCATTGCGCTTAAAGTTCTTAATAAAAGCTGATATTATAGACTTCGATGTGTTTGGAAACTTAGAAATGAAGTAAATGACATATCTGTGTAATTATACACACAGCTAAAGGGACACTCAAAGCGTTACGTTCACACTTCACATAAGTTTATCAACTCATTCTTCAACAATTTTTTTTTCTTTTTGTTATTTACGTCCTCCAACGGTGTCATATCGGACGATGAATTGAATGCGTGAAATGATGCTCACATGAGCCCAGGGCCCATAGAGCTCAGAGTTACCCGACATTCGTCTTTTAGGATAAGGGGAAACCCAGGAAAATTCCTTATCCAGTTAACTCACTTCCTACATTTTCTCTGAGGGATAAATAGCGTAATGTAATCTCCCAATTGTGTATTATATACTCCCAAAGTTGTACGTGTGTCCAATTATTGGTTCAAAGGTTATGGTCTATTTAAATAGTTCAGGTTTATATGGATCGCACTATACTATGTGTTTTACACATCTCTTTCATTGTATAAGAAGCACGGAATAACCTAAAGCGATAGTCAGATTAAAAAAAGCAATTGCTATATGATGACCTTAGAATTTCATTGTCTTTTCATGAGCAGTGTTTATGCATTAAGAGCTTGTATTGAGGTTTATTAATTATACGAAGAAGCATTACAATATTTAAGCCATTTTTTTAAAAATAAAACCCTCAGGTGTGTATATGGAGCAGGTTTCACGAATGGCAGATAGATATAAACACTGGCAGTTTTCTTTCATGCCTTCATAAACTCAAGTTTCGTAGGAAATTCAATCTTTATTTTCTAAAGAGAAAATGGGATTTGCTGATGTCACAGTCTGTAATATAAAACAGTATACCAACGGACGTATAAAGACGCTCTCTCTCTCTCTCTCTCTCTCTCTCTCTCTCTCTCTCTCTCTCTCTCTCTCTCTCTCTCTCTCTCTCTCTCTCTCTCTCTCTCTCTCTCTCTCTCTCTCTCTCTCTCTCTCTCTCTCTCTCTCTCTCTCTCTCTCTCTCTCTCTCTCTCTCTCTCTCTCTCTCTCTCTCTCTCTCTCTCTCTCTCTCTCTCTCTCTCTCTCTCTCTCTCTCTGTTGGTTCTTATTACCTTATCTTCGCATTATTTCTTCCTCATTTACCGCAGAAATTTCATTTTAGGGAGGATTCAAAGTAATGTTTCTGAACCAAAAGGAAAACGAAAGAGGCCTTAGTTTTCTGTAATGAATTAAATCTTTTGCATGCGAAGAAAAAACCTACAGTCTTGCAGCTGAAGTGAGCAATGCTTGGATGAAAATGTCTGATATTTATTTTAAATTTTCCGAAAATTTATGTAGTGTTAAGTAAGTACATTTGAACTTCAAACGCATAAGTAACTGTTTTCACATTGATTTATTTAAACTTGTGTAATCTTAAGAAAAATCATAATTATTATGCTTACGAGGGTTATCTGAGAAGTTTCCGACCTAATAAAGATACAAGACATGTTTTCATATTTATGTTTTATTTTTCAACATAGTCTCCTTGTAACTCTACGCACTTCCTCCAGCGATGCTCCCATCTCTGTAACTCGTCCAAATAGTTCTCGCCATTTTTCTCTGCAAAATAATTGTTCACGAAGGTAATTGCATCCTCTTCTTGTTCTTCTTCTTTTTTTAATTTACATCCTCCAACGTTAAGTCATATGGGACGATGAATGGAATGGATGAAATGATGCTCAGGGTGCATTGAGCTTAGAGTTACCCGACATTCGTCTTTTAGGATAAGGGAAAACCCCGGCAATAAAACTTTATCCAGGTAACTCAACCTCTTGAACGTGAGGCAGACGTTCTACCACCACGCTAACGAGGCGGGCTTTGCCTCTTCATTTGAGGAAAATCTCTGTTCTCAGAGCACAATTTTCAGATCAGAGAACAAACAGAAGTCGCTTGGGGATAGATTTGATGAGTAAGGCGGATGGTCAAGCAGTTAAAACCCTATTTCGTGGATATTCACCATTGCAACCGCTGAGGTGTGAGACGGTGCGTTGTCTTGGTGAAACAGGATTTTCTTTTTCTGCAAATGTGACCGTTTTTCCTGAGGTTCTGCCTTCAGCTTGTCAACTAATGATGCGTAGTATACTCCTGTAATGGTTTTTCCGTTTTGAAGATAATGAATTAAAACAACTCCATGACTATCCCAAAAAGCAGTTGCCATAACTTTCCCAGCCAGAAAAAAAAAAAAGTTTTTGCTTTTTTGGAGCCGGTTCCCCCTTGATAGTCCACTGTTTGGACTGTATTTTTGTTTCGGGCGTATATTGGTGTATCCTAGTTCCATCTACAGTAATTAATCGTCCCCAAAACTCGGATTTATTCGCCTAAACTGCGCCAACACAGCGTTGGAAATGTTCATTCGAACACGTTTTTGGTCTAACGTGAGCAAACGTTGCACCCAATGTGCGGACAGCTTTCTCATGTCTAAATGTTGATTTAATATGTGACAAACACGTTCTTTTGACATGTTCATAGCCTCTGCTATCTCTTTCACTTTAATTCGGTGGTCGTCTAGCACCATTTGGTGAACTTTGGCGATGTTTTCGTCGGTAGTTGCAGTTTTTGGACGTCCCGAACGTTCATCGGCTCCCAAGCTCTTACGGCTACGTTTAAATTCAAAATTTCACTGTGATAAATGATGGTGCAGAATTCCCTTGCACAAAATCCGACTTATCTTTTTTTGCGTAGGCGTATTGCCTTTAAAAAACAAATATTTAATGACAGCTCGATTGTCCATTTCGTGCATTTTCATTAACACACTCGCATCAACTTACTCAAACGACTGTTACACAATAACCAAGCGCCCAAAATGGCTGAAAGTTTGGTGAGTAACTATCAACAGATGAATTAACGAAATATACTAGCTTTTATTTACGAGTGCTGCCATCTTCAAGTTGAGGTCGGAAACTTTTCAGAACACCCACGTAAGATTCGGTATTTATACGGGAAGCTTAAGTTTCCATTTATTACATTTCGTTTCCTGTGAAAAAACTTTCAACAATGCATTGTTTTAGTATTTACGTTTCTATGAGCAGGAAGTGAGCAAGGAGAACAAGAAACAAAAATGTAGCTGATCTAGTTGACTTCGTTCTTCATTTAGACTGCCAGTCCATGATACGCGTGATCAGTAGCAGAAAATGGTCACGTTTGCTATAATTTCGCAGTCGTTTTATAATGAAAGTAATCGACCTCGGTCGATTCTAGACTCCAAAAGAGACAACATTGGTTTATACGGCACTCTGTAATTTCATTTTATTACTTTTAAGAGATATATTATAATGTAAAACCGAGGGCTGCATTTCCAGAAACGATGTTAACCTTTACTAATGAGATGAACTTTGCATAAAGACACCTACACACGATTCGAGCGATAAAAGAAAAAACGTTATGCCAACGCCCTTCACTGTGTAGCAAACATTTGGTTACTATCGTGTAATGAGCAAATTGCAGAAGATTTCAATAAAAATCTGTGACTTCTTGCTAACGCACATTTTATGTTTCTATTATTAATTTGCCAAAGATCTCTTTAGATTAATGATCGTTTATCACAGTACTTGCCCCACCGTCTCTGCAAAAAGTGACCTTTACTTTAATTTAGTTCCTCCGACGATAAGTCATATCGAACGATGAATGAAATGATGCTCAAATGAGTGCAAGGTACATAGAACTTAAAGTTAACTGACATTCATCTTTCAGGATAAGGGAAAATACCTTAAAAAGCCTTATAACCCTGACTGAAGTTCGAACTTATGACCTCTTGAACGTGAGGCAGATACACTGCCACCTAAGTTAGAGAAATTAAGTAAAACACTTTATCAGTAACACTGGCATGAGTGATTTCCAAATCTTTGATAAATTCTGGAGTCACGAAGTGATCAAACAACAATGACTTTTACTAAGACAATTTCACAAACAAAATAAATTCCTAAAACTTTTATATTTCTTTGCCATGTAAGTGTTGTTGCTTTCAAAAACAAATGAGAATCGCAAGGTAGCGTTTCGTTGTTTCTTACTTTAAGATTGGGTGCCTCGGTAGCGTAGATGTTATGGAGTCTACCTCACGTACAAGAGGTCCCGATTTCAAATCTCAGCTAGGGTGAGTTACCTGGATAAGGTTTTTCCAGAGTTTTCCCTTATCCTGAAGGATGAATGTCGGGTAACTCTAAGCTCTATGGACCCTGGGGTCATTTGAGCATAATTTCACCCGTTTCATTCATCGTCGTGTATGACAACGTTGGATGATGTAAAATTAAAAAATACTTTACGATTGTAAGAATGCATCCGGCATCTACAAATTATGACTTTCTTTGCTGAATAGAATGTAATATTTTGCAATCACTTAATTTTCTATGCTCTGTACTAACTATTCTTACAACAGAATATTCCTGTTTACTTGATATTAATCGATATGAGCTTGTGTACAAACGACTTTTTTATATATTTCACTATAGTGCAATAGGAGTTGGACAATACAACTAAATCTTTTAGAACCTAAACGATGTGTAATCCCTTGAAATTTCTCTCTTTGAATGGTTAGATTAAAGAAAACACAAACACACAAAAACAAGAAAAATCTTGAAATGGTTACTGCCATGACATTTATTTGACATGGTAACAAAAGTGGTAACACGAAAATACACAGAACTCGCTTTATTTCTCACTAGAGTCGCTAAGTCATTGCCAGCGTATAATTACTCTCTCTTTTTATAGAGTAAACGGTCACTTTCTGTAAAACAGTTTTTATTACCTCGGTTGCACGTATCAGCTTACGCTGCTTTTAGCTTCTCCACGCACAAAGAACGTTTCACAACAAACTGCCGTTTACAATAACTCAGATTGACTTCGAAATGACGTAGGAACAGGTTCTGCGTTCCCTTTCCTGCTGGGTCGCGGAAGACATTTTCGAATCGAAGGATTGGAACAATGTTGAAGTCGAATCTTCTGGAGTTCGGAAAATCGAACGGTCTGGAAACATGGAGCACGCACAAAGCTCTTGATGCTTCTTAGGTCACAGCTAGTGGTCCTTGAATGCCCCATTTACGCCAACAGTCTGAAAACTGTTTGAGCTGTTGCTCCTATCCCACCTGACCCCTCTCTTCGAGGAAAGACAGCTCCTACCCGATCATCAGTTTGGTTTTGTCATGGACACTCCACGACCCTGCGGCTGCTGCGACTGGCCGTGAAGACGGCCCTGGGATTCCAGGAAAACTTCAAGACAGTTGCGATACTGCTGGGCGCAGAAAAAGCCTTTGCCACCACCTGGCACCAAGACCTACTTTACAAGCTCAGGAAGACCAATATACCTCCTCCCTATCTCGCCCTGATTAGCAGTTTCCTCAGAAACCGCACTTTCAGGTTGAGAGTGGAAGGACGACTGTCATTAATCAGACCTATAGCCGCAGGAGTCCCGGAAGGCAGTGTTCTGTCCCCACTACTCCTTGCGGCCTACATGTCTGATTTTCCTCTGGAACCACAGACTGTTACGTGCCAGTATGCCGACGACGTCCTCATAATGGCACGTAACAAGAACCTACGATATTCCTATCCTCCACTGCAGCGACAGCTCTGAGCCATCGGCCGTTGGAGCGAAAGTTGGAGGGTGGCCATTAGTCGAGGGAAGAGCTCCGCTGTTATACTGGCTAAAGTCCGAGCTAGGCGACCGGATTTGTCGCTGAGGTTGAGCCAGAGGCAAATCCCATGGGCTCCCTCTGCCAAATACCTCGGCGTCGTCCTCGATCGCGGCCCGTCCGGGTCAAAGCCGGACAAGGGCATGCAGCACTTAGGCAGTTGTACCCAATCTTTAAATCCACAATGCCAACTCACCTAAAGCTACGCCTGTATCGGGCGATTATCCCGCTCCTGATTCTGTACGGCTGCGAAGTCTGGGTATCAGCGGCTCCGACCACTATTCGCAGGCTGCAGTGCGTCCAGAACAGGGTGCTGCGAATTATCTACGATACTGGACGTAGATTCCCGTCCCATATCCTTCACACCTACTCCGGAGTCCCATATATTGTGGACGTGGTGCGGGAGAGATCCCGTACCATCTACAATAAGCTAGACTCCCACCCCAAAAACCTGGCGAATACCCTTGGCAGTTACAACCATAGGGTTCCTCGCCGCAGATCAAGTTACCGGCTGCCCAAAGACGATCTGGGCCACCTAACTGAGCAGGGCCACTTTCCCCTGACTCTATACCACCAAGCCCAGAAATGTTCTTGGTAAAACCCATACCTCAACATTAGTTAGTTCCTTTCCCTCTAGCCTGTTAAGTGGGCTGTGCTCAGATGCCTCTCAATGTGTTCATTGTCATGAAAACCATCCAGCTAACTACCGAGGTTGTCGGCATTATTTAGAACTGAAATTCAGAACACAAAATAGCAACACAAGGCAACAGCCTGGGAATTCTCATCGCTCCCGTCCCCTACAACAATCAGACAATCCTGCACAGCAACCATTACAACCCCCAGCTGCATCACCAGTACCTCCAACTTCTTCACCAGCAACTTATGCCAGTGTAACTTCTGCTTCCTCAACGAGGCGTACTACTGCACAACAAGATCCCTCTGACTCTTCATCTCTCTCGGCTCTGCTAATTAGCCTGTTCACTCAACTTCTAAATTCTTTATCCACGTTCCTCACTCCTCTCTTACCGCAATTTACACAATGTTTCCAAAACGCTCTTCTAACTACTTTCCGAAATGGTGGCGTGTAATAGGCCATCTCTTTCATCACTCACTCTCCTGAACTGGAACGCTAATGGCATACGCACTAAACGTGCCTCCTTCGCTGCCTTTCTCAGCTTGCACAGTATAGATGCTGCCTGTATCACCGAGACTCATCTTCTCCCGAATGAACGTTTCTCCGTTCCAGGCTACAGGATTTATAGATTTGATCGGAATGCACCTTCCGCCTCTGGAGGAGTAGCTGTGCTAGTTAAACGTTCTCTGACTCATCATGAAATACTCCTACCTGTGATTCCCGGCTTTGAAGTAGTGGGCGTTAAACTCTCTCTTCGCGATAGCAACGATCTCGTCCTAATGAGTGCTTACAAGCCCCCAAATAGTAAGCTTAATACTCACTATTTCTCTTTCCTTTTCCCAGCAGAAAGCTGCACTCTCTTGCTAGGGGATTTGAACTCGAAGCACACTTCTTGGGGCTGTAGGGTCACAAACCCGAATGGACGACGTCTGTTTGACACTATTAATGCCACTGGTCTTCACATACTGGCTCCCACAGAACCAACTTACTATTCTGGTAACCCACAGGTAGCTCCTGACATTTTGGACATTGGGGTACATCGCAATATACGATTACCTGCATCGATTTCTGCACTGCCAGCGCTCGATTCCGATCACTGTCCAGTGTTGGTCACATTTAACCTCACTCCAGATATTTTGCCACAAATCCCCCGACTCATCGATGGTTTTGTCAACTGGGACATCTTTCGCACACACCTGGATGCTGCACTCCACACATCTTATCAACTGGGTACTGCGGATGCCATAGACACTGCCGTCCACCATTTTACCTCTGCCCTCTCTTCCAGTGTACGATCCTCTACTATCCGCAGTCCTCAACCTCGTCATTTCCCCTCCTTGCCTATCCATATTACTCAACTCATCCAAGAGAAACATCGCATCCGTCGACTGTGGCAACGTCAGCGTCTACCCTGGCTGCGCCAAAGATTAAATAGTCTCATTCGACAAGTACGGACCGCACTAGAGCAACACCGATTTCAGGAGTACCAGCGACAATTAGCCACTATCCGTCCCGGAGATCATACCTTTGGAACATCACTAAGAGGATTCTCCGAGAGCCGACAGTGATTCCACCTCTTCAGGTTGATGGGACCCTTTTGAGTGACTCTGCTGCCAAGTGTGACGCTCTAGCTACTCACTACGAGCGTACATTCACGCCTAACACCTGTCTTGACTCTAATATTCCCTCTTCCTTGGACAGGGAACTCCTTGAGTACCAACTTCGTCCTACAGCGCACAACAGAATTTCGTTCACTACTCCACGTGAATTGTCCCGCTTTATCCATCGTCTTCCCGTTAAAAAGTCTCCCGGTCATGACCTTATCCCTAACGTTGTGCTGAAGAATTTGACAAACAAAGCCCTAGCTTATTTATCATCAATCTTCAATGCTGCTCTGCGCATTGGTCATTTTCCATCTACATGGAAACATGCGGAAATTATAGTCTTCCACAAGCCCAACAAGCCAAAAAATCTTCCCTCAAGTTACAGACCAATCAGCTTATTACCTACACTTTCTAAGCTTTTTGAAAAGATTATTCATCAACGTATTTCTCATTTTTTGATTCATAATCAGATAATTCCGTCTTTTCAGTTTGGCTTTCGCCCGAAGCATGCTACCACTCACCAATTGCTCAGAATCACGCAGTCTATTATTCAAGGTTTCGAAAACAGGCAATACACCGTAGTAGTATTCCTAGATATCGCCCAGGCATTCGACAAGGTGTGGCACAGTGGACTACTACTTAAAGCATATCGCATTGGTCTCCCTTATTATCTGATACAAATCATAGCAAGTTTTCTCACCAATAGAACCTTTGTGGTGCGCATTGCTGGTTTCACATTCCCCCGACGGCCTATTTTAGCAGGTGTACCTCAAGGTTCAGTACTTGCACCACTCCTCTTTAATATATTCACTTATGATCTTCCTGATATAGCTCCAGTTTGTACGGCGTTATACGCAGATGATACTGCTCTCTATTATTCTCACGCCAATATTCTTCATGCCATTCAGAAACTGCAAATTGCCCTAGATCAATTAGCTCATTGGTTCTCTCACTGGCTCATTTCCCTCAATACTAACAAGACAGAGGTTAAGATCTTCTCTTTACGACCTTATAGGGATCCTCCTTCACTACGGCTGCTGGGGGAACCGCTCTCATGGTTACCAAGCAATGTGCCAGTGAAATACCTTGGGGTGTTACTGGACACTCGACTTACTTGGAACGCCCACATCTGTCGGTCTGTTACGCTTGCGTTTGCCCGGCTATCAAAACTGTACCCTCTACTCAACAGGCGCACTTCACTTGGTTATGAATCCTCCCTGCTTCTTTACACATCTCTAGTCCGTCCCATTTTTACCTATGCAGCTCCAGTCTGGGGTGGCACCAGTAGGACTAATCTCCGCCGACTGCAGGTACTACAAAACAGGGTGCTTCGCACAGTTACAAACGCTCCATGGTTCATCCGAAACCAGCAGCTGCACCATGAGTTTGGTCTTCTACCCGTTCACCAATACATCCGACGCCTGGCACGTCCATTCTTTTACAATCTCCAGGAGGTCCCTGGAGCTGTTACCTACCGTCTCGGCTGTCGCACTCGCCAGCCAACTCGCCTGAAGCGCAGACTGCCCCAAGATCTTCTCCTGAGTGACGTCTCCAGCACAGATGACTCAGACACGTGATTAATACCATCAGACTTTAAGTTCTCAATTGTGTTACAGTTATCCTCCATATTTAGTTAGAGGAGCCGTTCATGGCTACCTCCATTTTTATGTGTCCTGTTCCTATATATCTTATACCAAACATCTGTAAAGCATAAGTGCTGATCGATGGATAAAATAAATAAATAAAAAAAAAAAGATGCCTCTCAAGCAGGCGGAAGAGTGCAGCCAGCACTGGGTGCACCCCCCCCCCCTGGGGCACTTGCGTCCACATTTGACTAGATGTGCCCCTGCCCAAGACAACCACCTGCGACAAAAGAGAATTCTTTTATACTGCCCAGATAAAGGCGCACTAAGCGGCAGCAAACACTCCGGCATATTCTGCTGGACTGCTGAATGCTCCATGTTTTACTCATCTGGCAAATAAAAAAGGTGGTGGAATGATTCGTCCTAGACTTAATTCCCCTACGGCAGGCACTAGCTGTCACCGTGGCACTGTACATTTTTGACTTAACGAAACCCGCATTTAGTTTACAAATTATGCAAAAGTGAATTCAAAATGAAAAGGACTACAGAAACTTTTCAAGAGACACATTTAATTTGTTGTAAAAGTATTTGGAACACAATGTATTTTAGAATCATTTTTGAGAAAATTGATGGTTTCTAAATATTTTGTACATAAGCGGTAGTGTTTAGTTGTGGTTTTCTTGAAAATATTTGTTTCGCATTCTTGGACGATGCTGACATTAAAGAGAACGTCTGTTTTTAAAGTATGCTGTACAAAGGCGCTCATGCGCATGCCTCGTGATATTGTGTCTGCATCCATATTTCCAAAATGTTCCTTAACCCAACTATTTCTTCGTATGAAAAACTTATATACTTGGGTAAAATCTTTACATACTTATGGGACTCATCCAGAAAGTTGAGAATAACGGATTTCTTACAATTTGTACCATATATTTTTAACAAACGAAATTTACAGATTCTTCTGTTATTTTTCAGCATAGTTTTTCTTTGGGCTCGTTTACCCCATCTAAAAGTTTGAAAATGTCCTTGCTATAGAACTCCGTTACAAATGGCGCTATTCCAACGTGGAAAGAGAAAACTAGATAACGTAATTAGAGAAGAACCAGATGTTTTATCTTGATAATATCGAGCTATAAAATATTTTTTCATATAATGCCTTTAATTAACTCTCGTACGCACTTTTACCCTTGGTGGAAACTGTGCAATTAGAAGAGCAAAAATGAAATACGGAATAGAAGATATGACTCATAAAAATTTCCGTTTTTACCGTGGATATTGGTGCAACTGAACTGGATTGCCTTCAGCTTTCAGAGAAAGTATAAAAGTATTTTTGTTGCATTCTCCTACTGCACTTTTATTGCTTTCTCCATGCATATAGCAAGTATAAGCTATAGATTTCAGTGTAGAATGCACGTTTTGAGATACTCTGAATCCCAAAAATATTTTTAGAAAAATTTCGGTGAATATCTGTGCGTGTGTGGAGCTCAAAACTCAAAAACAAAAAGTGAATTAATTACAGACTTGAACTTTTGATTCAGCAGCTTACAAGGATACCTCACTAAGATTATAAAGAAAAACCCTACCCCAAGCTACTACTTTATGTAATTCTTTTCTCGAAAATTTAATTTTACTAACACTGTGCTATCATTGTTCAGGATATTCGTCGCCAGGAAAGCTTCACGTCTTATTCTGCTATCAATTTTGGTTAAAATACTGTTAGTTTAAAGTTTAAGAAATGTTAATGAAAAATGAATTGCACGTCTTTAATTTTTGAGGGGGGGGGGAATCTTTAGAAGTCCTCTTCATTTTTAATGACTTTTGCATAACTGGTAAACTGTGACAGACATACAGGGTTACTACAAATGATTCATTCGTTTTCAATCAGCTCTATTTTCCAAAGTATTCCATTTACAACAATGACTTATACATCAAAATAACTGGAAACTCGACAAGTTTACTTCCACGCCTCTACAAATTTTCTATATGTGCCCCTCGGTTGATATATCTACGTCCAGGCGGTAATACAGTTTGTTCCAAACAATCTTGAGCATCATCTCGTCAGTAGTCATTACAGCAGTGGTGATGCGTTGCTTCAAATGTACCAGTATTCTTGGTAGTGGAGGTTCGCAGACGTGGTCCTTGAGGAACCCCTAGAAGTAGAAGTCACACGATGATGCGTCACGTGACTTCGGGGGCCAAGAAAACGGAACTTGGTCATCTACACCAACACGCCCTATCCAACGACGCGGAAGTTCATGGTTCTAGTACTCGCGAATATAACGCTTCTAATGAGGAGGAATACAATTTCTTGTTGGAGTACAAAAGAGTCAGAATCACTATTCAGTTGTAAAATTACCACAATTGCAACATATCGAGGTAACAGATATATATACACACACACACACACACACACACACACACACACACACATACACACACACACACACACACACACACAAACTATTATGTGTTTCAAATGTGAAGAGTTCTCGCCTTAAGCCAATCAGATGCGTTAGAGCCTTCACCGTTGTCACCTCGTTACCCCCACTCTTTATATATTTCCCTCTCTCTCGCACACTTGCGAGTGTTCGTGGCACTAGACGTAAGGGAACGCAAACTGAATTTTCCAAAGCTTTATAATAATAAGTCGTAGAAATCACAATTGCAACATGAATATTCGTATGTTACGCAAATGTTTTAAATATTTATTTTAGTTTATAGTTTATGAATTATTTATTTGTCTAATCCAACGAAAATAGCAACGGTGCATCCGTATAGCTGTGAATGTTACTTACGTTAAAAGGTAATTTGACATTTTCATTGTCTTCAGCGTCTGAGTACTAAAAATTTATGATAGGTTCCAAAATCTCGTTAGCTGCTATTTCTTTCCAAAAGTCATCTTCTTGTAGTTTATCTGATGTCTCACGCAGTTTTCCAGTCTTGTTGTGTTCCTTCTTGATTTCATCGTGAATAATTCGTTCAACGCCAGTCAGTTTAAAAATATTATTTCTGTTTGCAACGTAATTTGAGCCCACATTAACTCTATTGGATTGTTCTAGCAGTAGTAAGGAGGGAAGGTGGATCGTGTCTCATTGATCCAGCTGATACACTTTTTCATGGAAGAGTAACTGAATAATGCTGCTGTGAACCCTCTAGAGTATATAGAGATTACGAACCATTCATAAACAAAGATATAATGTGACCAGACACGTTCTGCCAGGCTAGCAAGAAGTGTATCGGTTTGTCTCATCGAATTTAACAAACACCTTGGCTTATTCAAAGTACATATTTCTCTTACCACATCATGTCAAATGTTTACGTTTCAGTTCTGAGTGATTTCAAATATACGTTCACGTATACATGCCAACCAATAATGATACTTATTACAGTGCCTACGTCGCAATATATTGTTATAATAAAATGGTATCTACTTTATTTATTTGTATTAGGAAAACTATTTGAGCTAAAAATATGGGGGTTTTATGATTATTTTAAATGTATTACTCTCTTCGTCCTGATGAATCAGGTTTTGTAAAATCTGAATTTTTGTTTTAGCGCGAATAGTATTATTAAAAGAGATTAATTAGTTTAGCGCTCGTCACACACCACATAGGGGCAATGCAATACGACAACACCGCAGAACTCTGATTGGTTGCCCACCTAGTATCGCTCAAGGACAAATACCTTCCCATTTGAAACACATAATAGGTAAGTATCCGGTCATTTTGATGCACAAAACATCGCTGTGAATGTAATACTTCGGAAAATATCGTGGTTTGAACACGAAATTTTCATTTTTAGGAATCCTGTATTATTACTGTACAGAGAATGTATTGCTATTTAAAAGCACACAATATATGTGAAATATATTTTTGTGTAGAATTACGTATACCTTAAGCATGATATTCCTTGTTATTTATTTTTCTAATACTTTAGATTTCAATTACCTAAACTTCAACAAACCTTTCAACAAGAGTATCCTATCTATAACACGTGATATCTGCCGTTGTTATTGAGTCACAGCAGTCATTTTTTTCATGTGGTTACAGTGGTTATTGATAAATAGGGCTCTTATAAGAGACTATTTTTGGCCTCAATTGGATGGTATGGATCCCAGAAGTGTCTGGTTCCAGCAAGATGGTGCCACATGTCATACTGCTCTCGAAACAATTTATATTTTTAAAGGAGAAGTTCAGAGGTTTCATTATTTCCCGTTGTGGTGATGTTAACTGGCCTCCAAGATCATGTGATTTAACGCTGTTGGATTACTTCCTGTAGGGTTATGCTAAATCTAGAGTTTATGCCAACAAATCAGAAACAGTAAATGATCTTTTGAATAACATCACGCGCACTATTTGTGAAGGTGGACCTAATTTACGTTCTTTTGTCTTTGAAAATGGGGTCAAACGCATACGCGCAACCCAACAAAGTCGCGGCGATCATTTAACTGTTTCCGCCACACGTATCTTGCAAAATAAAAAAGAAATAAACTTCTATCATTCATAGGAGTGTTTTATTTAAGTTCAAAGATAGGACACTTTTGTTAAAGGACCTTTATTCTCAAATAGAACGTTCTTATTATGTTTTTATGTCCTAACATGCAAAGAACAAGGAATGTCAAAGCCAGCACATAGCGACCAGCTCATAAAACTTTTGACTATCAGTTACACCTATTTTGTTCTTTTTTATTTCTATGGTACCTACACTGAAATATGTAACAAGCAATGCTCATAGTAGTTAGAAGGATGAAAGTTTAAGGATACATGGATAAAGTAATGTAACTACAACACCAATTCCATTCTATTGTGTATACATTTTCTCATCCAATTGTTAATAGTCAGATAATATCCTGCCAAGTTGGTGGAAAACTTTTGATAAAAAGGAACGCATTGCTTTTGGAGAATTTCCAAAGGCCATATGTTAGGTTATTACATCCACTTGTTGCACACTTCACGGGTGGTCAAGCATTTCCTTATTGAAAACCATCCTATTAAATTGCGTAGATCTCGATAAAAATGATATATTTACACCTACAAATAGTGTAAATCATTGATCAAATTACCCTCTAATGAACATATTTTTATTAAAATAAAAATTTATTTTAGATTATCCGATTTATATTTTATTTCCTTCTTCACAATTATTATGAGGAATTACGTATATGTCGGCTTTAAAAATAGTAAAAAGAGGAAGAGGAGAGGAGAGTGAGTGAGAGTGAAAAGAAAGGGAGAGAGTGAGGATGGTCAAGAGAGAAAGGTAGAAAATGCAAAACAGTGTGAGAGGAAGCGGAATTTTTAGAGTGACAGTGTAAGATGGGATAGAGAGAGTGGGAAAGAGAGCGAGGGACGGGGAGAGGGAGAGATTGGGAGACATTTTGAAAAGATGACAAGGAGAGTGGGAGAGGTGAGAGAACGGGCGAATTAAGAGATAGAGGAAGACAATGAATGAGAGATTGCAAAAGAGAGAATGGCAGAGATTGAGAGGTGGAGTGAGACTCTAGGAGAGGGAGTATAAAGTAAGAAAGAATAGAGTGAGAGGGGGAGAATTAGGGAAGAGAAGGGCGAGTGAGAAGGAGGGGAGAAAGTGAGAGATTTAAAATGATGGGATAGAGAAGTAGAGGAAAGAGAGAGTGTGATGAGTGAGGGGGAGAAGCAGAATCTCGAACGCAGCTCTGGATTCTGCAAGTTCTAAATAATTCCCCTAGCGAAGGTTCACTTCGATCGATTGTATCTAAGCGACTCGAGAGAAGTTTTCAATCGAAAAAGCGAAAGTGTGTGTCTATCTATCGGTGTTAATATTAAAGACAGTTCTTGACTGGAGCATTATGATGAGGTTTAATAGCTGGAGGCAGGCGGGCAGGCTCTGCCTAATTGACAATAATGGCGACGAGGGCATAACGTCTTCAAACCGACGAGAAAGCTTGCTTCAGGTCTCACATCATGCATTAGCTTAGTGAGTGTTCAACCACTCTGAGCAAAACCTTAAGAGTTCAGTGTATTAAGATATCGTATATGTAAAATTTGGAAAATCCTATAGGTATTTGTTTGTTTTAGCTTCCTTGATATTCAATACTCATTATTCTAATAAAAGCACTTGAGATGATGCATTTTTAAAAAAGATATTCAAATAAGGATGTTATGTTTTATAGTAAACATGTTGAAATGTAGAACTTTTTATTAAATCCAAATTATTCAAAAATTAATAATATATTTTTGGAATTTGGGCGATAATTTAAAAAAAGTATATGGTGCAGTTAGTAACACTATCCAACAAAAAAATAAAACAATAAAACTTTTTTCCCAACCTCCACGATAAAAGTTGGCGATTCTTAAGAGAACAATGTGCTGATTTCGAAAAGCACCGCAGAAATCTAACATCAGGTTGAAAAGATATGAAAACATTTAATTTCTCACCTATAAGCTTTCAGGTAAAAGTTTATGTTCCATTTATTATTTTGATATAACGATATATGGTATAGTACCATACATAACCGTGAATTAAGATAAATTCAAAATGTTGTTTTATATGCACGCAGTAATATTTGGACAATATATTTAGGGGACGTACCTGTAGCTATGCATAAGTGTTTGGTGGTATGTGATTGCCTATTATGCTCCTGTTCATTTACCGTCACAAGAAACCAACAATAATCCCGCATCATTACTGTGTCCTTACGAACTTGGTACCTCTTCCTCATGACGAAAATGTCCTGATGAACCCGTTCTCCTTGTTCGTCATTAACATCACCCAGACTGTCCGTGGAAAAAGTATGAATATGACTGGAGGAAATGAATTTTCAAAGCAATTCTACAACCCTGTTTTTGTAACATTTAAACAAGTTTGAGAGCATTTATTTGTCTATGTTTTCAAGAAAACCACGCATAACCCTTGTAGATGATTGCAAAACTGCTAATTCCACCGTTCGTAAAGTTTTCTCAAACATCTCTTCCTCACGAGTTTTCGATCTGATGTCCAAATAAAATTCTTTTTTCAACTTTACGTAAATTAACTTTGGAAATTTGTCTGGCAAATATGGAAATCCACCATCCTCCTTGTTGAGCGTGTTAACAAAATTCTTCATCAGCCCCAGTTTTATATGTAAGGGAGGGAGAAGAATTTTATCATGCTGAAATAATTGTGTTTGGTTTACATTACTCTCCCCTACCGAAAGTCTCACTGTTGTACCACTTAATGTATTTGCATATCACAGCTGTCCAACAAACACAAAATACAACAATATTTTGTGAATTCCCCTTGTAATTTGAAGCAGAAAACCAACTACTTTAAGGTTACCACATTTTTCAACAATGAACCTCATATTTTAAAACACATATACCCTTGGACATACTTTCATAACTTTCTTTAACACCTACAGAATGGAAAACTGGGACAGATGGAAGTTCGTTATGATTATGAAGTAACACCTTTAAGCTTAACTTTGAAGAATCTATAAAAAATCGCCAGTCATCTGGATTATGTTCAATTCCTAGTTCATTCATAAACCATTGAAGTCTATAGAGAAACATATATTCTCTTCCATTGAAACAAATTTTCCAAATTTCTTATGCATATTTCGAAAGCCTGTAACTTATGTACCCGGTGCGAGTAATTTACATTGTTGCAGCCTGGAGTCTAGAAGTTCAGATTCTTCTTTTGAGAAATTTAAGTCTCTCGGAAAATCATTCAGGTGTACTTGCTCTACAAAATGTTTTTCACTTTAAGAAATTTCTGATTGAAAGTCAGGATCTTTTGAAGCAGATGCCTGATAAAATTGTACAGTATGTCTTCATCTTCACATTTTGTAAGTATTTGCGTAATTAATCGTGTAGGACAAGTTTGAGCAACCTAGGACTCACGTGTTACCGGCAGATACGCGAACTCGTTTTCGATCATGTTTATCTAGGGTATCTAAAATTTCTGATGTGATGTGGCATTTTAATCATCATTTTTATAATCTATGTGTGAAAATGGACTAAAATCACGTAATATCTTCGGTAGGCAAATTTCATGTTGAGTAGTGTAATTGCACTACCGACTTGAATTGCAATTTTTGGTTGTCTAGCAACAATGCATGGTTCAAAAACATTGGCCAGTATCACCGATTTGCATTAGCTTCTAAAGTTAGTGCAGATTTAGAATTTTCCCAGCTGAGTAGAAAATGCGAATTGAAGGTAAAACCTGAATATTAGTACTAATTAAAATATTACTTAATATTCAAAATTTAAAGCTAAATAAAATTGATCTTCTGAGTGAAACAAAAACAATATAGATGTATTGCATTCACAATACTTTTGTGCTCATTCTTCAACTCTTATTGTTACGAAAACGTATTTTCTTTTTCTCTTCATGTTAACCGAGATAGCAAATCTTGTTTAATTCCATGTTTCCTTGAAAGTACAGTAGCTATAGAAGTCATATGTACTCAAATTGTTGTAGAACTAGTTGCTATGTGATGACTTGAAATTTTGTTCTGTTTGCTTGAAGAGAAGAGAAAAAGAACACAAGGAAATAAAATTTGAGAAAAGTATAACTGAAAAATTCAAACCAGTAGCAAGGAACATCTCAGAAGTGGCTAATCCCACAAAAAATTTGTTCAAGATAACGCCTGTTTTAAAAAGATATATATTTTGTGTAGTAATACTTCTGTTTATCTTCTAAAGTTTAGAAACATACATTTCTGGTGAAATTTCGTAATCGAACTTCTTGATGTCTGAAATAACGACCGTGTGAAGTTTAGAAATTACTTTACACTTTACATTTAGGATTAATTTCCTTATGTAGTTAAACTTTTAGTTATGCGCGACTCACGCTGCCTTGGAACAGTGAGCTAGAGCATGCACTTCAGGCTGCCGGTTACGGAATACTTCTAGGTTCGATACCACCATAGGAATTGGCCCTTTAAGTTCCGGATATCTTTACAGTCTTCAATTCATAAATAAATAAACAAATAAACTTGAACCAACTTACAGTCCAATATCTGTAAAACTGCTTTATATATTACCAAACCTTCAACCTTTAGAAATATTCTTAGACCTATGTTTGCAGAAATAACGACTAGTTATTTTCTGACTATTTCATGTGTTAACCTTGTAAAAATACCAACAATATTGCCACTCTCCATTTTGGTTCACATTTATTATCGTGATACGAAAGCTAATAAATGGCATAACTTTTGCAGCAAACACAGAAGAGAACCCATTTCACCAGACGCACACCTACGTTTAAGATGTGACATATAGCAATTGCTAGAAAAGGGAGCAAACTACACGTCTAGCTATAAGCAACCGACGAAAGAAGCACAATTCTGAACGTAAAACTTACATTGCGACCTAGAAAGAGCAGCTAGAAGTTCTGCATTGTCCATTTAAGCCAAAGCAAAGGACCAGTCTTATGCTTATGCAGTATGTATTTACATACATTTTGTTCATTTTGGCAAGTTTACCTGGATTTACTTTAATGGAAATTAATTGTTCTTTCACACAAGCCGTGTGTAGGACGCAATATGAAAGGGTAGAGCCAGACTGAAAAAGTCAGCTACATAGTATTCAGCTACCAATTGAGCTACATAGTAGCTCAATGGTTTAGAGCGGCTGGACGGAAACCAGAAGATCCGTAGTTAAAATCCCGGCTATGGCATTGAATTTTTCAGTCTGCGTCTACCCTTGCATAGTGCGTTCTACACACGGCTAGTGCGAAAGAACAATTAATTTCCATTAATTGTACTTAATAGTGGTCCGAACTATAAAGCCCCGGCCTTAAAGTACTTACAGCATATTAAGTCGCCATTAAGGTAGTTGTCACATGCGTTTATAAGCACTCCTACTGGTTTACCGGGAAAAACACTAGTCAGTTGGAGAATTTAATGTCATGATGGCACTTTGGCCATAGTAGCTCAATGGTTTAGAGCGGCTGGACGGAAACCAGAAGATCCGTGGTTCAAATCCCGGCTTTGGCATTGAATTTTCAGTCCGGCTCTACCCTTTCAATAATTTAAAAAGTTGCTGATAACTGTAAAGAATATTAGCGATGTAATATGTAGGCATGCAATAGTTAGAATTTTTTCAACCTGCTTTTTGTTACTAGTCCGTGTCGAAAGCATTCTAAGCAATGCACAGATTTTTTGAGTTCAACAATTCAATATCATTACTTTAAGTAATGTAATTAGTTTGTAGAGAAGATATTGCATTCCACCTAAAATTTTTAAATCGAAATTTCATCGGAAATGTGATTTTGTGGTCCTTAGATTTATATAAAGTAAGCCTTTTAGAAAAGTTGTATGAATAGTGTAATTCAAAATAACTGTCAGATGAACACTTCTCCTGGAAAATTTAAATGCTTCTATCTGTTACTTAGAAAATATTTAGAAACTGTTTATTTTCTGAAAAAATAGCTCTAAATAGTGTTAAAGTGCTATATATTTAAAATATTTGCATGACGAAATAAATCTCTTGAGTAAAAACTTGACATGAAAACTAAAACTTCTGAACATATACTTCATTTAAAATAATTTTTGTGGCAAAGCCACTTTCGGTGTTAGAATTCATTAACTTTTGTTCATTTAATTTTCTAGACACTGTGTAACGTTCAATCGTTATCTCGCGTTGTAAACGGTGAAGGAATTTACACGACCAGCAGAAACAAAATACTGTTCATAGACACCTACATAAAAATGCGCGCCTCTTTTGAATTCGGGGATTCCCAAAACGATCTCGATATTAAATATTTCGATAAATGCAATGCTTCCCCAAGAATTGATACAGAGGGTAAAAGTGTCGCGGGAGCGTAATATATCGGAAAGTGTCTGAAGCAAGAAGGTTCTGAAAGTATAAGCCAATTTACATACCTGCACGACTTTTTAGGGTCAAGGAAAGAAGATAGCAGTTCATTTCACTTTCGAAAAGGAAGGCAAAAGTTTTTATTGCGTGTGTTTTACTGCAGCGCCTCGCGTGACGAGCCCAATACGGGGTATTCTGCAGCAGAATATTGAGACATGAATCCTCACTGTTTCCTCGTACTCGACTGACAATGCCGAAGCAGAGGTGTCAGTATTAGCGCTGGTTCAAGTCAAGTTTGTCTCATAAATAACGCGCGGTTCTTAATTTGGGCTTATATCCTACAGGTTCTCATTTCTATGAATAATATTCATAGTCTGCTTTGGTTATTGTTGCGTATTATCAGCCAGCAGTCTAAAATAGAGGTAACAAAATTTGAGATTAGAATGCTTCTGAGGCCCTACTGGAAACAAGCTCACTGCCTTCCAGTGCGGGACTTCAGCCAAAATATCCAGGAATTGAAAGGAATCAACTGCTACCACATCCAGCATACAGCCACGATCTTGCGCCATCACATTACAATGTTTAAAAAACATTTAAGAAGCAATCCTTTGATAAAATGTATTTCTTAAAATTCAAGGCTATTGAAAACTACCAAGCATAACACAACAAATGGAAAGAAGAAGAAAAAGAGCCAGTATAAAAGCTCAAAACTGAAGCTTCTTAAATAATAAAATTAAATATATTTTATGACTGAGAACATAGATTCTTGATACAATCAGTATCCGCATTCTTCAAAGGAATATAGCCATATTTTTCTGATAATTTACAAAATCAAATTTAAAAGGATTAGTTATGAGAAGTAATTTTTTAATATATATATATAATTTTATTTTACGTCCTACAGCGTTAAGTCATATCGGACGATAGATGAAATGATGTTCAAATGAGCTCAGGGTCCATAGAGCTTAGAGTTTCCAGGCATTCATATTTTAGGATGGGAAACCCCCGGGAAAACTTATCCACATACCTTACCCTGACCGAGTTTCGAAGTCGGGACCTCGTGAACGCGAGGCACACTTGCTACCATCTATGCCCCAGAGGCCACAACTTAGATATCCCTGGTATACACAAACATTTGTGAAATCGCAGCTCGATTCATTTTGTTTAACGGAATCAAGCTCAAGATACGTAACCACGTGTTCAAACACCTGCAGGTTGGACATTAAAATCGGTGCAATATTGTCATTTAACCCCAGAGCGATCATGTAGCCTCCATTTCGATTCCCGATCACGTTGCATTACAATTTCCCTGGGGGTCGCTTTTCCGCGACGTCGAGCATGTAATCAAAAGGTAAAGCTTTGGAGTGTGTAAACCGCTCGGAACTTCCTGGCCGTTTTTACTTGCTGGTTTACCTAAAACCTTCAATGTATCAACTTTAAACGTGTTAGCCACATGATATCTTTAACTGTTTATTGAACCACGGAAAATCACTTTGACCAAACTATATCAGCAAAAGTTTTAGACTATATGGACATTTTAAATCTAAAACGATGTTTAATTTACTCAATAAGTATAACCGACTCCAGTTTTCGATTTTGATATTAATGAGCTACTCTGAATATAAAAGTATCCGATGCTGCAATCGCATGAGTTTCTCTACTCTTTATTTTACAAATTTTTCTTATTCTACTATATGTTACATATCAACTGAGATAAATGGTTTTACTGATATTTTTCTCGTATACGCAGTAGGTTTAGGATATAATGAAACCACTTAAGAGCTAGTTGCTAAGAGAAGGCATTGAAATTCCGTCCCGGAAAAATATTACTTCCCATTTGAGGAAGTATAAACATTGAGAAGTTCAAACCATTAACAAGGAATATTTCGGAAGTGGCTAACTCTACAAAATTTATATTTCGATACATGCTGTGGTTTAACAAGATCTAAACTTTCTGTACAATAATATTTGTCTTAAGTTTGGAAAATTTACTGAAAATATATTTTTCATTTTAGGAAGATGCTTTAAATAAACAGCAAGTTTGGTCTTCATATATTTTCTCGTTTTTTTTCCGCGGTATAAAGTTTACAAGCTCTAGCAGTTTTCCCTAAAACATACTTTTAATAATAACTCCATCAGTTAGTTTCAAAATAGAATTTCTGCTACGTGTCCTAAACGAGGCGTAATGGAAATGTTCCATATTCCTTTAGTCACGTGTTTTCCCAAGGTGTTGGATGCGCAGCTATTGTCTCCCACGCCATTGTTGAAGTATCCTCCACACCTCGCAAGCACATTTTTATCTTGCCCTCTCCTCTCCCATTTCTGTATTTTCCTAGGCAAGCAACTCTAAGTGTCAAACTTAGTTCCCCTTCTAAACAAAGACGTTAAAAATAACACAAAATATACTAAAAATAACCAGGCTATTCGCGCTTTCCACGCCCACTAATTCGCAGCATTCATCACTTTGGTTTACCGCAATTCAAAGACTCTATTTTGAGATTAATCCTAGGTTTTCAGCATTATTCAATTTTTTAAAGCTGGTTGCTATGGTAACGCCTTTGAAATTCACTTCTCTTCGCATGGCTAATGGATAAAAAATGAATAACGATTTCCCATTTGAGCAGAGTATTGGATAATTCAGATACATAACAAAGGGTATTTCCAATACGGTACACCCCACAAAAATATATACTTTACACAAATTGTGTATTTTAATAACCTATAGATCTTGTTTCACTTTTTTGCTTTGTAAAGTATTGTCTTTTTCTTAAGGTTTACTATCTATACAAAAGTCATCCAGAATGAAAGGGAATTCTGAGACTATTTATATAAAATTCAAGATATGTATATCCACACTTCATGATTCAAGAAGTTTTTCAAACATTGGTGTTTTAACGAAAATTACCAGAGCCATTTTTAAGAAAATCAAAATTTTTAAAAATTGTTTTATTTTTGCTATAAATTATTTCCTTTATTCATGAGAGCTCAAAACGTGTTTTTCTGCTAAAATTTTGCTATCCAATTTTGAATGGAATACAATACTTTACCTATTTATTTTACGTATGCAGTAGCAAAAGTGAAAAATGAATCTAAGATTCTCTTGTAAATGGTTGGAAAATGACAAGAGCAAATATATAACAATGTTAGAATATATTAGGCACTTTTAAAACAATATTACTTGCAAATTAAAATTATTAATTGTATAACTTTCATCAATACTGTGGACAGGTTAAAAACTGAAGACCTAAAATTGAATAAAACAGGTAAAATGTGTAAGATCAGCATTTGAAGTTAACCGTAGGAAGAACCACACAAGTTCTCAATGGCTGCAAAGCCATTTTATATATTACTATAGGTATATAATGGATTTGAAAGGCCTATATATGAGAAAAGAAACAATGGAGTTATAACAGATTGTTACAAAGAATGTTTATAAATAATGTCATGGAATAGAAAACCCATTTAGCAGCAAAGAGACAGAAAAACTATCAACTTAAAATGATTCGATACGTATGCGCTGGTAAAGTCAACATAACCTTAAAGTAAGAACATTTTTCACCAATTTCTTTGTAATTATGTTGTTAAAGTAAATGCATAAACGGAGAAAGTGTGTCAACATAACATTAGAAATAATTAAACCAACAATTTACAATTAATCAATTACAATATTTTTATTTTCTCAACAATGTACTTAGATTAAGAAAAGGTATTTCATTCCTCCCAAAATATGATCCAAAGATTTCGCAGGAAAGGCATATTTTGGGGTCCTCTGTATCCAAAAGATGTACATTTAGAAAAAGGATTTAGAAAAAGTAGGTTCTATTTCATGTGTAAGATATTAGAGGTTGCAAATCTCAAATAAGATGAAATTCTAATCAAAAAATGGCAGTACGACCGTTAACGTATGTGAAGGAAACATAAAAGTTAAAAAAATACAGAAAAAATAATGACAAAAGAAACGGAATTAAGCTCCGACAAAGCGACCGTAAGAATCTAAAACTTTAAGGGAAATTTTATTTGTTGATGTGAATGCAGACCACGGCCCTATACCCATGTCGAAGTGAAAGAAGAATTGGCTGCTTGGTAAAAGTATTACATTTCATCTGAAAATTCATTATTGCGATGTACTTCTCTCGATTTAACATGAATTTGATAGAAAAACATTAAGTAAGAATATATTGTAGAAGAGTGGGAAGAGAAATTCATGAGAATGTCACTCATAATATTTAGTTAAAAAGTTTTCTGTCGCAGAACTAATTAAGTCCTATATTCTCTGAAGGTATGAATACTTCGGACATTGATATGATTGTAAATTGTTTTACGTTGAGTAAATTCAAAATAGAACTTAGCATTGCTTAAAAGCAAATTTTAGCCATTTTTATTTTTAAGCAAACATTTGTCTCAAAAAGATTTTTTGAACACTGTAAATACTTCAATAATTTGCTCAACATTAACAACCTAAAAACGCTCTGCATTTTTATGTCTTAATGCTTAATGAAAATTTTATGGACAATAAAAGACAAATATTTAAAAAAAAAAAATAGAAATGATTGAAGTAGAGTTGCTGTTCTTAGCTATCTAGTGGTTAGGTTGGGAACTTCGTGCACATTATTTTCATTTAAAATTAGTATTTTCTGTTGATTTTCTTCTCTCATAGAGAACTTTATGAGTTCAGATATTTAGAAAACAGAAAAATAATGGGTAAAAGAATAAACTTTTAAATTTCTTTTCATACTTTTCAAAAGTGTTTTGAAAATTTCGAATATTTAATGTATAAAAATATATATAATTTTGATAAAAGTAACACAACAGATAGAGATCTATAACTATTTTATAACTTATACATGGCTTATGTTAAAGAATTATGTCAGTTTGTAAAGACAAGCAGAAAGAAAGAATTTTATTTTATATAATTATAACGGATTTTGAATACTGTAAGCTTTTTAAACTGCATGAAAAATGATACTGCATTTAACATTGTTGTGAATATATCGTTGTATGACATTAAAGCATCATTGATCATAATTTGCAAATACTCGTTGCAAAATGAAACCAGGCTTTAATTAAAATTTATGTCAAATAAGGTGCTAAATTTTCAAAATTTTTGATTTTCTCAAAGACGTCTCTAACGATTTGATTTCTCTTAAAATAACATTTACTAAAGAAAGTGTCATGAAAAATTAATTGCGTATGTTCAGTTTTCAGGGAATAACCACCTAACTTCCCTTCTTTGTGGATGACTTCTGCATAGCCGGAGAACAGGTAAAATCTGACTGCAGAAAAATGTAGATATCGTTAAACCATATAATTTCTGCCAAATAGATCTTTTTGTACATAGCATTTACCGAGTCATTACTTATTATTGGTTTAAATTTGTAAATACTTATACCTTTCTCAAATAGGAAATCGCTATTGGTTTTTTATCTCCTAGCCTCGTAAAGACAATGACATTTCAAAGTCTTTATATTGAGCAGCTTTTAAAGTATTTGTCTATCGCTTAAGCTGCAATGAATGCATAATAAAAGCATTTCTACATACGATTATTTCGATTCACATAACCTACATAGAATAATACGGTTTGTGTATAGAAGAATTAATAAGGAAAGTCCCAAGTGCAACACGCTAGACTCTTTTTTATATATATTTTGGAAAATATTTTGAAATGATCGTTTTTTCTTGTTAAAATGTGCTTTTAATATTAAAGTTTATGTAGGTATAACGTATAGTGTAGAGAGCCAAGATAAAGTTTTAAATTAGTCGTATTACAAATATAGGTTTTACTCTTATATTTATTTCTGCACGTATAAATGACGCATGTGTTACAAACTTAATCGCCCTCTTATCAGATCAATATAAACAAACAGCTGAACCTCGGAGATCCTGACTCAGCTTCCCATTTGTGGCAAGGGAATTTTTCCTTTAATTAATATATTTCCCTACAACGTATATAGGTTTGTAAACTTAAATATGTTTCAATGTAGAACTTATTAAATCTCATAGTTGAAGAATCTACAATCAAGGTGTTATTGCTCAGAAAACTAAATAAAACAAAAACGATAAAGTTAAAGGGACTATACAAAACAGCGATATGCGGTTGAAAAAAAAAACCGAAACGCTATAGAGTCTAAAATGAACGCTTATATACTGTCAATTGACTATCCATATCAAAGGATAATTGGGAAATTCCTTATGATACCAAAATATTGTTTAGATATTTCGATATGCTATCCAGTTTTGGGGGAGGGGATATAAACCTCTTCTATCCTTTAAATGGAAGAAGCAGAAAAAATAAAACGACTTATTAACCTCGGATAATGCTGCAGGTATTTTACACTATAACCTGAAGAAGAAAATAGATACTTTTTAAAGATAAAGATCAGATACCTACTTGTTAAATTATGGTCCCATAGACAGAATGTTACTATGTATACAGAAAAATATAGATCTTTTTCAACGATACAATTTATAACAAAATAATTGTTATATTAACCATTCATAAATTATTCTTTGTTATAAATATTATTTCAGGAGGTGCACTTCCATCACATTGCAATAAGCAATTGAAGTTTGACAACACTTCAACCTTTATATTGATTGCTGTCTTTTCCTTCTTTATTCATAAATCCTATTCAATACAATAAATAGATTTTTAAATTAATATATTTAATATTAGGGGCTCTATATAATAAGTATAGCGTTTCTTCATATAAATAATGAGCTTCTGATCTCTCCCTCTCTGAGTTTAATGCACTGAAATTCCAAACGAATAACACCAAGAATAATAAATATCTCGGAAGTGGTCTAAACTATAGAAGGAGGTTTTTGAGATAAATCGTGTACTTTAACAAGATCTAAGCTTTTTGCAGTTCGTGTTTACATCTTTAGAAGATACCTATTCGATATTTTTGCAGCACTTTGTTTTTAAGTTATGCTCCATAAAGACAAAAAAAATATTTTTATCCTAAAACAATTTATGGAAATACTAAAATATTCCTTTCTGATAAAACAATAACTATGAATAGCACTGATATTTGCCTACTAAAATGAAATCATGAAAGTTAAAAAAAATTTCCAACTTTGATATTTTGATATTAACTATTTTAATTTTTTTTTTCTTGTTATTAAGTTTAATTTTTGGTTTGGTTAGAAATTACATTATTTTTCTTTAAATTATTTGAGGTTTCATCCCTTCTGCTGCTTTCCCGTGCAGCGCTTGGATCTAGCGAAGGTACGAGTGAGAACGTTTTGAAGCGGAGTGTACTAAGCTAAGCCCAATGCAGGCAACGGTTCCGCAACCAAGTGTTTGGTGTAGAACCTGTCGCCATAAACTTGCTAAGAAAAAGTATTTAACCTTGAAATTAGGAAGTAAAATATGTGAATAATGCAGCTAGATGAGCAAAACCTGCACATAGCAGCTCCAGGCAGGATTTTAGAACTCCAGATTCCACCACACACACAGCTGAGCTGCACTTCAATCACACACAGAAAAAAGAAAGAAAAATCACTTCAAAATAAAACAATCACTTTTGGTGCACTTTGAAACTTCCGACTATCACTTTGAACTGTCGAGCTTCATTTGTTAAATTTGTAGCAGCACTAAGAACATCTCACACGTGTGAAAACAAAAACAAAAGAATATCTTGTAAGGAAAAAAAACACACATTTCAACTTTTATGTCACTATGATGATGACTTTAAAAGCACATAAATGGATGCAAACACTGCTAACAAAATAGGATTTTAAAGCAAATTTTATACTTATTTCATTATTGCCTTCCAGAGCAAATGTGTAATAATTTTTCTTTATGTTGGAAGTTGCACAGGACATTTAGCTTCATTTTGCCTAAATTTAAGGCATTTTTACCCGATTTTAAAGGAAATTAAAAAAATATAAAGCTTTTCTTTGCCTCAACCATGCTTAAACCACCTGTAGTGCAACTATTCTTAGGCAGCCATTTTTAAAAGATCAGAATCTAACCATGTCTTACTTTTGCGGTCTTGTTCCCAATTTATCCAACAAAAAATTGTTTTAAACTCTTATTTAAGTAAGACAAACCAGATTTAATGAGATTATCTTGACTCGTAGTGTATCGAACTGAAACTTGGGAAGACACGTTTGAACCAGGCAGGTATCAGGGATGTATTCTCAAGGATAAAGCACTCCAAAGGAGGAGCTGCATTTCGAACCGATATTGATCAAATAATTGTCCCCAGTTCGTGTTTAGCGTCGACTTTCACGTGTTCCCATCTTTCTATTCCCCAAGTCATTGATTAGGACAGCTAAGATAAAAAATTTAACATGTAACAGTCACACGACCCTTTCTGTCACCAATTCCCGCTTGTCCTTGTAAGTATGTCACGCCATTCATATTAAAAGATAGTTATTTTCTTTATATATGGTTTTTTTTCTAATGCGGTCTTTTGGAGATTCAGTCTCCAGAAGCAGTAGTTAAGTGTTTATAATCACATGCCCTTAATTGTTAGGTACAAGCTGATGCGATGGAAAAGAAAAATTCCTCATTGTATTAATGACGTACTGAACCAAATAATAGTTTAGAGTATGCTAATGCTAAGAGAAACTTTATGAATCATATAATGTATACATAGTTTATACACATAAAATGTGTATATCTCAGTGGGAGGAGGAAGAATTAAAAAAAAATTTATTTATAGTTTCAAAATTAAAATAATTTTTTTTCGTTCAATGAAGGACACCTATTACACGAAAAACTTTGACGTTTATTCTAAACAAAACACCAAATTTATTACATAATTCGATATTTAAACAAAGTTTCTCTTACTGGGATACGCAAGATTTCTAAAAGGACTTTTGTGTGACAGAAGAGGTTTTCTGAACTTAAGGGTTGAAATGCAACATCCCACTACTTTAGAGCAAATGCATAAATAGAGGATTTCGAGTAGGAGAGTTGTGTAAAAAAGAAAGTGGCCCGGGCTGGACAGAAACCTGTTGAGATTAAGATGACATAAGTTGGCAAGAACTGAGAGTGTGGCAGCATGGTCTGTGTTTACTTGGCACAATTTCATGTTATGCATTATTTGCTCTCAGAAAACATAAGACGTACGCATAAACGTCCATTGTTTGGCCAGAGCACTATGTTTATGTGGGTGGCGTACTGGTAGCCAGTGGCGGACTGGCATTACTGTTGCGAAATAAAAGAAATTTCAATAAAGGAGATTAATTCCAATGGAGCGTAGATTTTTTTTTTAAAAAAAATCACTATTTTAAAACCCAGGTAAGCCTTTGATGCAGGCACTAAAATCGGCATTTCATGAGTTAACCTCAAAACTTAAAGGATGTTGATGTTGTTGTTGTTGTTGTTGTAATCCACCAGAATGCGGAAACATATCGATTGGTCGAACGACATGCACAACACGTTTTTACACACCTGGCCAGGGCGAATTCGCCGAAGTATTCCGTCATAGCGAACATGGCTGTTGGTCATGTCTTTTGCACCAGCACACACGACACTATAAGACACTAAGAGGACGGAAGCGCGTTGTGATCTTCACCTGTCACAGTTCATTCTGCAGCAGCCCAGGAACACCCCTGCTGCATGCCTGCCGCCAGGACTGTGCGGGACCGGCCGGTGAGACAAGCATGACGGCTCGGCACGGCCCGGGCTTGCCCAGTGAGAGTAGAGGGGGCGGGCGCCGTGCTACTTTCGGGGGTTGGGACTCGAACCACGAGGTTTAACATCACTATACAGGATGTTGGAATCATGATATTTTGACTTAAACATTGAATTTGTATTGGTAGTATACAAACTTCAATTTGCACGTAAATAAACCCCGTTTCTGTAGCGAGTTGGTAGCGTGTCTGCCTTACATTCAAGAGGTTCCGAGTTCGGATCTCGTCAGGGTGAATTATCTGGGTAAGGCTTTTTCCCCTGAAAGATGAATGTCAATCAACTCTAAGCTCTATGCACCCTTGATTCTCATTTGAGCATCATTTCTCCCATTTCATTCATCGTCCGAGAAACTGATGACTAACATAAATTACTTTAAAAACTCTGTATATCACCTTCAATCACTTTTTCTGTCGTGTATTGTCTGTTTTATACATCTAAAAACCTTTCTTTAAAAAATAATTTTTTGTATTAGTTTTTTGTTTTAACAAACATTTTTACGTGACCACGGACTTTAAGCCATCCTGTACTATGCTGATAATTGAATTCCACACTCTTTCTATGGCATACCGAGAAGCAGCATGTTAAATAATTATTTATGTATGGATAAATTCAGTTTAATAATAATGGATACATCTAAAATGACATGTCAAAACATTGTTCAAATAAGTTGTTTTTAAAAAATATAAAGTTTTCTTATAGTAAGGCGTTATCCATCATGTTATTTTTAATGTAGATTATATTCAGGCCATTTAAGAAAATATAATTTAGACGTCTTTTACAATGTAAATATCTTAAATATATTACATCTTAATAAACAATCGTGACAGACTATTTTGAAAAAAAATATATGACAATTCGGGACGCGTCGTGGTCGAGTGGTTAGAATGCTCGACTCTCACCAAGGTGGCCCAAGTTCGATCACAGGCGACCGCAAAGTGAGATATGTGGTGGTAAACACGGTGTTGGTACGGTTTCCCCCGCCAGCATACCACCAATTGCTCCATCATCATTTCATCTCGTCCTCATTCTGTCATCCACTTCTCCCACTCTCATACCAGGCATCAGATGATCACCCATCCTAGTTTTATCTCACTGATCCAGAGATTCCATTCCGCAACCCGCATAAGAGTTAAGAAGGAACAAGAATACCCTGACACCACCTAGTGGTATGAGAGAGTGGTTAAAGAAGATGAAAAGCATGACATTTCGAAACCCTCTTGAGGTTATATTTTGAGAAGTTCTATTTTGGGCACATTTTAAAAATATTTTCTTGTTTATCTTAGACGACATTAGACTTGAGTGTAACATTTAATGTTTGTCTAAATTTCCTTTATTTATTTTTACGCTAAGTATTATCGTTGAAGTTTCAACATAGAAATTTTGGATGAAATGCTAGACTGTCTCTACCTGCCAGTTACAATTGTTATTGTAAAAACTGCCTAAAAATTATTGAAACACTAAAACAATATTAACATAAATCGTGATTTGTTTGATGAGTGAATTTGTTAAGTTCGTAGACCGATGGTTTTTAGGTGAGCTTAAAGGCGATATAACCCCTTGGTTGTTTTACTGGTACGTAAAATTGAAATTGAAATTCCGGAAACCGGCAACGCTGATGAATTCCTCGCTATTGCCAATATCTTCAACAAACAACATAGTTATTCTACTTGAGAAGGAGGCAACTTAACACAGCACCCAATAAAATACTTTGTGCTCACGGGGCTCTTCCCAAATGGGTGAGAGCAGTCTACTTTTTTCATTAAAGGTAGTGTCAATTTCGCCTTAAATTTTATTGTCTTGTCCCAGTTAAAAGTATGTATGCATAAGTATACAAAACCACACATTTTCTTCGCACTGCGTTAGGTTAGCATAGAGACGCACAGAGGGGATTCCCCACCGATCGCTTACAATATTGTACCTACAGTTCAGCCGCTCTTTCTCTGGCTCTAGCATTTCTCGAGAGGGGGAAGCAGTTCTTTACCGGGAATTTCAGGGGAACAATGCGTATTTTAAATATTTCATGTATTAGCATAGTTCACGAGCCAGTAGCCATATTATTATATTAGGGATAATGATAGGACTTACGATCACTAACAACCGGAATTCACGCACGCAAAATATAGCAAAGAAAGTTCACCAGCGCAAGCAACTGAAGCCACGTGGTTTAAACAAATTTAACCTGGCAACACGGTGTTGGGTTCGGAAGCCACGCCTAGCAGCGACAGTGCTGATTGGCGCTAGCAGACAGTTTTAACTTCCTGACCACAACACCAGATGTGAGACTCCCAGTACTACCAACAGATGCAGTTAGTGTGTTTGAAAGGTGTGAACGAAATATTCCAATAGAATGGTGTTGTAATAAATATCCTGCATGATAATGAAATTGCAAGTTGGATTTCAGTGTTTTAAAGCTAATATAGTACTATATTTTCATTCTAAAAGTAATTTTGAGGATATGTTTTCAAGTGCTCATTACTGTATGTTGGTAATATTAACCTTCCCCCTCCACCTCTTGCAGTTACAAAACGTCAGAGCTGGAGATACAACGGCCGGACTGTATGCTCCCGAGTGGGGAATCTCCGAGAGAAAGGATGAGGTGAGAAGAGACAGAGGGTGGCCAACCCAAGGAGTTACTATGGTGTGGAAGGCAGGATCGATACATATTTCCTTTTACATTTGGAATTCCTCCGGCAGGCCAGTACAAGCAGTATTCCACCCACAATGTTCAGAAACGGCCCACTCAGCCTGGAAAACGTCCTCCTACCGAAGGAGGAAATATTTGCCAGGAGCACATCATCCTGCATGCAGCGCCCAGACATCCACCGACAAAGAGACCACTGGATCAGAATTGATATGAAATGATAATGGAAATGAAATGGAGGGACAGGAATTTCGGGGAATGTAATTAACCTACCGAACATTGGCCTGGCGACCCGGGAAAGCCTTGAAAAACCCATGGGTCAGGTAGGTCGACCACGGGAAACGAACCCGGGCCTCCCGAATGTGGGTCACAGACGAAGCCGTCTGCACCATCCTGTTCGATGCACTGCTTTAACTCAAAGACAAAACAAAAGCAAAAGGTCGGTTTAATTTCGTATTTAGGTTTCGCATCTAGCATTACAAATGAAATCCATGTCTCTATATTTCTCAAAATATAACTGGTAAATGGTAAGAGATAGTCATAATCGTACTACACTAAAACTGCAATGAATTAAAGCACACAATTTATGTCAAATATACTTTTTTTGTAGAGTTAACACTTCCGAAATATTCGCTGTTATTTGCCTTAACCTTCTAATATACATATTTTCTTAAATAAGAAGCGTTACTCGATTTTTCTAATAGCTTGCCGTCACTTAAGGCTACTTTATTCCTCTATTTCCATTGCACCTAATAACAAAACTGTCTACAACTTAAATCTAGAAAACCGTAAAGTTGAAAGAAGAATACAAATTTTTAAGAAAATGTTGTACGAGAGTGAGTGGAGAAAGTCATGTGAGTGCACACATACATTTTTTATTAATAATTATCCAATTTTTTCCATGGTAATTGAATTATTAATTAGGGGTATGGTTTATCGCATAAGTTGATGTGTAAACAAAAAGTATTTTTGCAGGTAATTGTTACCGGCGTGTTTGCATGGTAACTCAGCTCTCGGATACGCTACAGTCCGATTCTACTTTTCCATTTGTCAACGTACCCTATGGGAGATCAGTCCATAATTGCAGCTAAAACATTTCTCTGCCATGTAATACCAGGTATAGAGGATATAGAAATAGGCGTCCCCTGGTTTTCTCTGTCTCTTACGAGTTTTACAGTTAAATATACAAACATTATTCAGAATGGAGGTAATATAGACGCTATTCAATATAAATATTTTATTTGCCAGGAAAATATTTTAAACACATAAGTTAATGAATCTTAATTTTCTTAAAGTATTTTTACATAATGAACATTTATTAGAATCTTTTCGTGCAAAGTGTACATTCTGGGAAGGGAACTTTCTCGAAAATGTTCGAGTCACATTTTTGGAAGCTGATGACTAATCATATTTGACATTTAACCGAAATATTGTTTTTGAGTTAGGGTGTATGTACACATACACATACCAACACACAAAATGAGACTAAGTTTTTATTTACGGATGCCCTTAAACTATTGTGTGCCCAGCGTCTCATTCTAAATTAGATGTAAAGTACTGCTTAATTTTGCTCAGATGCCTCTTTATTAGCTTTGAGATTTTTTACGTGCCGTAAATCTACAACACGGGACCAATTGCTTTACTTCCCTTCCAAAATGAAAGCCAGATTTTAGCCCGGAACCTTGAAAAGCAAACTTTATTAGTCACTAAAATAGCCCAATGCTAACGTACGATCACCTTCCTTTGTTTTACAGATTCACAGACTAAACACTTCTCTTTATGTCTCTGTTGGACGCACCAACTCGCGTTGCGTAGTTTCCCGACGTACACACAACATTTCCCTTTTACTCTGCTCTGCTTGACGCTCTGCTGACACAACTCCGATGTTCACTTGTGAGCCTTCCTCTGCACGGCCACACTGCTTGCGGACTCGTCATTTTGGAGCTGGAACGTACTTCAATGCTTACAGAGAAACTCACAACTCTGCATTTACGACACTTTGAACTAAAATCGGCTCTATACTAGTCACACAAGATAGTCCTAGAAGAGAATCCTCTCCATTTCCGGAGTTTGTCTAGAACATTTACTCGCGGGGTAACAAAGCGGATAGCGCTTCCTTCTTCACGACGTCAGCTAGTGTACGTCCTTGAATTTTGCGTTTTTATGACTCTCGCGTCGGCAAACAGCAAAGTTGGGGGAATGCTTTCACTCACACTGAATTTCTCTATGGCGAGCACCCATGACAATACAAAAATTATAACACAGCAAGACATAAATATTTTGTTAACCTAACTGAAAACGATGTTCTACTCCGTAACTTGCTAAGTTCTGAGAATTATTTCTCTTTTCTAATTTTCAGAACTGATATACCTTTTCCGGAATTTGGGTAATAGATTTCTTGCTGTCTTAGATCAGAGTTCTTAGCTATACTCACGTACAGCAAATTGTTTGGCTAACGACATTATATCCTTGGCAATATTGTAACTTGTACATATTATGCACTGATTTAAGACATAAAAATTACGTTTTGCAATTATTTATGGATCTCCTTATAATGTATTTTAAAATTATTATTTTTATGATGCCAACAATAAAACGCATGACAGTGAAAAAGGTAATATTATACTTTAAATAAATTTTTATTTTGGAAATGTTCTTGATAAATGAATATCAGTCATGACTTAGCTCATTATAGCTTAAAATAGAAAATGAACACAGCTCTATTGAATGTGATTCAGAGTATGAACCGAAATACATTTTTCCCTGTGCCCGATTCGCTGCTGTTTGTGTGAAAGTCTTTTGTCACTATTGTTCCGAGGTATTTTCCAATGTTTGCTGCGCCGGAGCTCCTGTCTCGGTGCCTTGGGGGTGCGGTTACGTCTGGCAAAGGTTCAAAGAGCGTAGGGTGCGTAAATTCATCCTTGAGAACAAAAAAACAAAGGGTAGAGAAGCACAGAGTTGAAATAACCTCCTGGCGATTTATTGGGGCAAACCATCGTCTGCATAAAGCGGAACCGTGCGATTTCTAAGATTACTGGTTCACTAGTTTAAGGAGAAAACAACCTCCTGTCTACATTGTTCTGTTTTACATGAAAAATAATAATATCATAGTCAAATGTTTAAGAATCAGTTGCTAGGGCCTTTTCCCATTCAACTGCAAGAAACAACTTAATATTGTTTATATGTTTTTGTATATTGGTGAAGGTTTACAAGTTGAAAAAAGTATATCTTGATTTTCCCTGGAATAGCTATGAAATCTACATTCAGAAGAACTTATTTATGATCTTGGTGTACAGAGAACATAGACTAAAGCACACCATATAAAAAAGATAATGTCCTTAAAACGGACAACTTATTTAAAAGAAGTTATTTGTCGTAAGTCATTTCCGAAGTATGCGATATCGATGTTCGGAATTGTTCAATACTTCGTCACTGTATTCAAGTTCTGTCGATTTAGATGTAGCGTTCATCTCTTAAAATGTTTGATAATAATTGTTCTTTTATAATTTACGTCCTCCAACGTTAAGTACCCGCCTCGGTAGCATAGATGTTAGCGTGTCTGCCTCACCTCCAAGAGGTCCCGAGTTCGAATCTCGGTCAGGGTGAGTTACCTGGACAAGCTTTTCTGCAGGATTTTCCTTATCCTTAAAGACGAGTGTGGGGTAACTCTACACTCCAAGGGCCCTGGAAACATTTGAGCATCATTTCACCCACTTCATTCATCGTCCGATATGACTTAACGTTGCAGGACGTAAAATTGCAACAACAACAAAATCCAACGTTAAGTCATATTGTACGATGAATGAAATGGGTAAAATGATGCTCAAATGAACCCAGGGTTAATAGAGCTTAAGGTTACCTGACATTCGTCCTTCATGATAAGGGGAGAAACCCGGAAAACCCCTTATCCAGGTAACTCACCCTGGCGAGGACAAAGAAATTCAAGTGAATACATCACAAAAAATTTCTAACTGAGGCTAGCAGCAACAATTACATGATTAGATTCAGATAAATAAAAAATATGCTGTACCTAGGCACATAGCTCTCTCTACTCACGCGTATACACAATATTCTTAGAAAATATTATTTAGCTACTTCATGTAAAGTATTTCCTTATAAGTACAACTAATATGGGAATGCATATATATAGCACATAAAACAGCCCCAATACTCCTAAAGAGGCATCTGCGCCGATTATAGAATGAGACGCTGAGAACCATAAAAACTAAATAAATATGTTTACCGAAAAGATATAAAAAACGTGAAATTCGATGAATGAAATGGATGAAATAATGCTCAACTGAGACCAGGGTCCATAGAGCTTAGACGCACCTGACATCCAT
Organism: Mantis religiosa; assembly: GCA_030765055.1. NCBI lineage: Eukaryota > Metazoa > Arthropoda > Insecta > Mantodea > Mantidae > Mantis > Mantis religiosa. Next base: position 91,433,904 of record CM060952.1, read on the forward strand.
CTTTCAGGATAAGGAAAAATCCCGGAAAAGCCCTTATTCAGGTAACTCACCCTGACCGAGATACGAACTCCGGACCTCTTGAAAGTCAGCCGCACACGCTACCACCATGCTACAGAGGCGGGAAGGTTTTGGTGTTGCGTAATAATTGCCACTTTAATCCTAAAGAATACAGAATCCTTAAGAGCATATTCGTGTTTATCGTGAACTCATTATAAATGCTCCAGATTCAAAGATACTTGAGGTATGTTTATATCTGAACGCCTTAAGGGCGAATTCGCAATGCTTGAACGCTGTATCTGCAACCTTAGGGAACAATTGAGCCTGTTAGATGGCAGCTCGAGTGTTTTCATTAACGTAAACCTCGTACAATAAACACACAAGCGCTCTCCAGGCAGGCAAGGGTGTTAGGCGTGCGGTATAACTTTACGGGGAATGTAAGAATCGACGACCGTTCCAGGGTTAAGTCAGAACGCAGCACAACATCCCATTCTTTCCCTACGGGATTAATTACGTAACGTACCAGTCTCTGAAGGGAACGAAAAGAAACAGCTCCAGTTATCATTTCCTGCACGGTTGTCGTCTTTAATCCGTAACGACATAACTTATAAGTAGCAACGAAACCAAACAAAAAGTAAAACTTGACAATATAACTAAACAAAACACGTGTTGTGCTAGGGGTTCCGGGTTCGACTCCCGGCTGGGGTGGGGATTTTTCTCCAACCAAGACGATTTCCCATCTTCCGCAGAGACTGGAAGTGTGATTGAGAGTGCAAATGTGTGCATGGTCGTATGATACAACCCAACGTTTACGAGTTAACACCTTCAAGATGCTCCAAAGGAGAAGGGCTGCCGATATGACCACTGCAGTTAAAGGCGGGGTATAAATGGGGAAAAAACACGCTTTACCTTCATACCATATACAATCCATAACAAATTATACTTATACAAACTTATCGTTTGATTTACATCAAGCTTTTCGGGACAGCAACTATGTGACTGCTTTAAAATTCAGTTCTCTTTGCATGACCTCCAAGAAGTATCTGACAATTGCAGTCTTATGACTTTCTGTACTAGATTTGTATAAAATACTCTTCAAAAGACTCATTCTTCATCCATTTCACAATAATAGGGGTAAACATTTACAGAAATGATTTTATTACATAATTTCTTATACATAAAAGGAGGTAACAGAATACATTGAATATTTGATTTTCGTGCACTTCGGACAAACATCTGTGCAACTAACATTTCATCTTCGGGACTTATAATGGTGACTATCGGCCACTTTTTGGTGCATTACCTACAGAGTCTGTCAGATGAAATTTTTTGCGCAGACTAAATCGTGAACCTGGACGAAGAAGGTGTTTCAAATTCTGTACGCCATGTCTGTCTCTCGAACCAGTCCGTAATTTCCTGTCTTCCAGTAATGTCCTAAAATCCAGATTCTTTGATCTCTAGTTAAATTATTACTTGCCATTGTGATTGAAAAGAACGAATAAAAAACCCGCCTCGGTAGCGTAGATGGTAGCGTGTCTGCCTCACGTTCAATTGGTTCCGAGTTCGAATCTCGGTCAGGGTGAGTTACCTGGATAATATTTTTTCCGACATTTTCCCTTATCCTGATAGATGAATGTTGGGTAACTCTAAGCTCTTTAGACCCGGAGATATTTGAGCATCATTTTACCCATTTCATCCATCGTCCGATATGACTTAACGTTGGAGGACGTAAATTAAAAAAAAAATAGTCATACAAATTAATTATTACTCAACATAATCCACCAAATTTACTAATCATACAACTGTGTACCTTCATGTGCACAAACCTATATAGTGTTTTTCTCCAACCAGTGTCTCGGCCGCGCCGTGGTTCAGTCGTTAGACCGCTTGGCTCTCAACAAGGCGACCGCAAAGTGAGATTTGTGGTGGACAACACGGAGCTTGGGCGGGTTTTCTCCGGGACCTCCGGTACCCCCGCCATCTCATTCCACCGGTGCTCCATCTTCATCTCATGTATCATCAGCGTCATCGCCTGCGGTGCCGTATGTAGTAAAAGCGGGCGTTAAACACTACACATTTCATTTTCATTTCCGACCAGTGACGTACATTGAGTACTACTCATCAGACAATTAGCGAAGTCCAATGTTCGATTCACCAGGAGGAATAGAGCGGAAGGGGGCGCAAAAATTCTTTGCATTGGATTCCTACGGAAGGACAGAAAAGCCGGTGGTCCGGATCGTAGATTTACGGAAAATAAAGGAATCTCAAGCCCGATAAAGAGTGAGTGAGTGTGTAGTGTTTTAGGGCCCGTCGACAACAAGGTCATTTGGGCCCGAAGTCAACTCTAAAAACTAAAAGCTACGCCCGATAAAGATGCCTCTGAGGCAAAGATAAACGGTTTTTCACAGACAATGTAGAAAGGGACGCTGAGATTCACATTAGTTAAAGATCATCCATAAATTAAGAACACAATTAAGAACACAAACCCATTGTACTCGGGATTGCACCATAATTTTTTTTTTCAATCTAACCAAGTAAAAAAGTGAAAATTTCTTCTTAAAGGAAAAAATTGGTTTCTTCATTGTGTAATGACAGTGATGAAAATTTAACTAAAGTAAATAATAATATTAGACCACCAAAGTTTTCAGTTAGTGGATATAGAACCTTTGTACGGCGTAAATATTGTGAAAATGAAAAATGTTTTTATATTAGAGGACACTAAGAACAGAAATGAATTATTGGCCACATTATCACTCAGTTGCCATAAGTGTAATAAATAATATACATTTGAAACATCCAGAACTATTGAAAGTGGCGCAGAAGTAAATGTAAGGTTTCCTGCTGTTCCGAATTTACTAGCCCCCAGTTAAATTTAACAAAATAATTAATAATACCATAGAGCAAGTGACCATGGAGTCCAGTAAGAAGAGAAGGAGTGAAAAACCAAAGAGGAAGGATGCTGATGATGAAAAAGATGCAGAAATTGGATCTGCGGAAATTCTGAGGTGTACTTCCAACATAGAAAACTTTAAAACTTTTTCTCTGAATTATGTTGTTGTTGTTTTTTTTTTAATTTGTATTCTCTCATCTATAAAACTTCTGCAGCTAAAAGTGCACATTTTTTCTGGAATTAAAAAACTACTTAAGCTGTTTTTAAAGGTACTTGTAGAAATACGATGCAGTTTTGCATGCGCTGTGGCAGTTTTTGTATACGCTTGTCATAGCACTCTCCCGCCAAGTTGCCAAGGTAGCGCTCAACCTCGTTTCTCAAATCATCGTCGGTCTGGAAATGTGTTCCACCCAGGTGTGACTTCAACTCAGGAAACAAATGATAATCACTAGGTGCTAAGTCTGGACTTTAGGGGGGATGGGTGAGGATGCCCCATTCGAACTGGGCCAGGAGATCCACGTCATACACATCTTGCGATAATGCAAATGTTCGGTCAAAATCTTGTCAATCGTAGTCTTACTGACTTCAGGGATAAGTTCACACAGCTCGCGAACTGTCACACGCTGATCATTAAGCATTTCTTGTTCCACTTTTGCCATTGCTTCGGCTGAAGCCGAAGGCGGACCTGAACGCTGTTCGTCATGGACGTTTGTACGTCCATCTTTGAACTCTCTGACCTACTTTTATACGTTTTTGTCATCTATACACTATGGCCATAGACTTGGCATAACTGATGATGGATTTAAGTTGGGGCAGTACCCTTGGCACTCGAAAAAACAACGGACCATTGCACGCAACTAGCACTTGGTGGCCGAAGTGATAGGAAGCTCCACCGCAAACGGCTTCCCAGCCAAGACTAATGGTTACAACGGGTTCGTTGTGGTGGGGATTTGAAGGGGTGAAACTAAGCTACACGCCAGTGTTGCCGGATCTCACGTAATAGCGTTCCTCATGACTCCAGCGCCTTAGAGACCTTATTTTACGGACACACCACGTGTATGTGAAAATTTGAATTTAAAACAAATTCTTGAATATTTTTAGAAGTAAATTCAAGACATTTATTTAAATATCACATATCCTCTATTAAAACTCCAAAATAAGATCCATTATAGTTAATGAATTACGAAAGTGTTGTCAAAGAACACGTAAAAGTTTCAAATTGAGGCGATCAGTGGTTCTTGAGCTAAGCGCACCAGAGAGCCCCTACTTTAGCATTGGAGACATGGGCTGTTCGGGCTCCCCTTGATGGAAAATTTTGTTATTCCTAAATAGTGTGCTTTAACGAGATATATGAATGTAATAGCCAAACTATTTTCACTTCTTATTCTATCAAGTGGTGTCTGAACAGTTAACGGCACTGCTGTGGTGTAACTTCTTACTGTGTAACTATTGACAAACAGCTGTTCACAGTATTCGGCGCGGAAATGCAGGGCGTAACTAGGTTATGAGAAAATAACAGGTGTTTGTAGGAAGGAGACAAAGTGATCAAAAGGGGTCATTTAACAAAAGAAGCTTTTAATGAAGCGTATGGTTACTACGCAATGAAACGAACTACTAATTCCCAATCCAATAATAACTGGTGGCAAACGTTAATGTAATTAATATAATGAAATATCTTAATCAGAAGCAGAGACTTGAAGAAATAGAGAACCTTCCATTTAGAGGACAACTTGGGATAGGACATTTTCTCGAAAATCTTTGTATAGCAACTTTAAAATACAAAACTTGATGTCTATCTGTTTAGTTAAGCTGTTCATAATTCTCCCATTCTTCCCACAGAACCTTTAAGAGCGAGTTGCTATGGAGTGGCTACTTCATTACTCGAAAAGGAAGAAAATAAATACCTACTTTCCATTTGATTTGTGTTTTAATATACAAAATATTCACAAAGTACATCTCCCAAATGCGTAACTTCACAAGAAATGATTTAAAATAAATTTTGCATATGCTTATTTCAGTAAGATTTTGGCTGTTCCATAAGGTTTCCGGTGCCATAAAAATCATTCTGAAAGAAAGTTACTTAGGTTTCTTCCATAAAATATTTTACAGATACGTATTTTTAAAAAATTCCAATGTTTGATAAATGTCAGAACGGTTTAGAGTAAAAACATTTGTTCTGAAATCTTGAATATTAACTCATATTTCGTTTTTGAGTTATGCTGCGCCACGATACCGTAGTTTCACGAAGGCATGCGACTTCGCAACCGTCGACCAAATCGCAGGGACCGAAGCAGCTGTGTCATGTCCGCTGTGTAAAATTCGTTAATTCCTGAACAGAATTATGAACTAATATGGCTTATGCGGATATTTACCACACGTGAGATTGAAGTGAAAATGCCACAAAGAACCCTTCGGATGCTAGATCTAGATACCTTTATTGTCCATACAAGATAAGGAGCAGTTTATTTAATAATTAATTATTACATTAATTAATAATTAATAAATAATGTAGTTAATTATTTTTTTTAAATTCTGAAGTAAAAATATTTAGATTTTCTGCAGAAATAAATGTTAATATTATCATGCTAGGATAGATGCCTGCCGTGGAAGAATTTAAGTCTAAGTCAAATGATTATACCACAATTGTTGTCTGCTGGCACAATAAGCAAAACCTAAAAAGACGCAATTTTCAAGGTCAGGAGCTATTTGACGTCACGAACCCGGAAGCGCGAGCCCCATCGTTACCGACTAGGATCTATTCCAGACTGTTCGAACTCCGGAAATCGAGAGAATTCGGCTTCCAGAACCTTCTCGCAGGCCCTGGCAGGTCATATAAAGCGATGTGGAAAGTTTCAGTACATTCCAGTTGAGCAATTACAATACAAAGTCCACAACAGATTCGTCACTCTGCACGCAGTGCAATACATTCCAGCTCTGTGGCAAACAGCATGAACAGTTTAGAGGAGAGTCGAGACGTTGCTATGTGTACGTCGGAGAAATTACTAGCAGAGCAGGTTTGGTACCCACAGCACAGACATAAAGGAGCATTACAGAGACGAATTTACAATGTGTATGTGTTAAACAGAGAAGATGGATGTACCTTAACTTTTAGTTAACTATCTTAGTGACACATAAATGACTTAAGGTGAACTTCGTTTGTGTCATCTTTGTAAGAGTATTTTTAAAAGGATAAAAATTCCAACCAACACAAGAATGTAATTTTGAACTCTAAAATAATATTTTTACTCTTACAATAATTTATTTTCTTGGTTTTTGATACTAAAATTACTTCCTGATATGCAACTGTTTAGTAATTATTTTGAAGACTGGAATATTAAAATAGGTTTCTTCTTCGTGTGCAAATATTTTATAATTATTTTGAAAAGCTCTCGAAGTTCTTGTAGTAAAGGTTATTGTTTTAAATTTTCAAGATTATAAAACTGTAAGGGAGATCATATCTCTGTGACATTTCTTGTTCTTGGATTGAATTCTCAAATGTTTACACATTTCTCAAATGAGTAGACGCTAGTCCTCATTTTACTTCTTCACTGTGGAAACAAAATGGAATTTAGAGGTCAACATTTCGGTTGCACCTGTAGTCTGGTGGGTAGCGTACTAAAGTTCTGGTTTTAAAGTTACTTTTCTTGTAAGTAGATGGTCACAAAACTTCTATTAAAGAACTATAATGATGATGATGATGATAATGATAATGATAATGATAATGATAATGATGATAATAATAATAATAATAATGATAATGATAATGATAATGATAATGATGATAATAATAATAATAATAATAATAATAATAATAATAATAATAATAATAATAATAATAATAATAATAATAATAATAATAATAATAATAATAATAATAATAATAATAATAATAATAGTAATAATAGTAATAATAATAATAATAATAATAATAATAATAATAATAATAATAATAATAATAATAATAATAATAATAATAATAATAATAATAATAATAATAATAATAATAATAATAATAATAATAATAATAATAATAATAATAATAATAATAATAATAATAATAATAATAATAATAATAATAATAATAATAATAATAATAATAATAATAATAATAATAATAATAATAATAATAATAATAATAATAATAATAATAATAATAATAATAATAATAATAATAATAATAATAATAATAATAATAATAATAATAATAATAATAATAATAATAATAATAATAATAATAATAATAATAATAATAATAATAATAATAATAATAATAATAATAATAATAATAATAATAATAATAATAATAATAATAATAATAATAATAATAATAATAATAATAATAATAATAATAATAATAATAATAATAATAATAATAATAATAATAATAATAATAATAATAATAATAATAATAATAATAATAATAATAATAATAATAATAATAATAATAATAATAATAATAATAATAATAATAATAATAATAATAATAATAATAATAATAATAATAATAATAATAATAATAATAATAATAATAATAATAATAATAATAATAATAATAATAATAATAATAATAATAATAATAATAATAATAATAATAATAATAATAATAATAATAATAATAATAATAATAATAATAATAATAATAATAATAATAATAATAATAATAATAATAATAATAATAATAATAATAATAATAATAATAATAATAATAATAATAATAATAATAATAATAATAATAATAATAATAATAATAATAATAATAATAATAATAATAAAAGTTGTCCAATACAAATCTCACAGGCGGTCGAACGAACCGGGGCCACCTAGGTGAGATAATAATACCTAATAATCTCTATAAATTTACAACGTTATAGCTTTATGGAAATAAAAACCTGTGTTACCTTCGCATGGTATATTCTACTCATTCTTCATTCAGCAATCTGTTACTTAGAAATTGTATTCTGTATTTTGTTTTCCAGGACCGAAGCTAAATATTGGTTTAAATGTTGCCAAAAAGAGCAGTTAAAAATCTTTAACAGAGTTTTATTGTCATTCTGTTAATTTATTAATATTTAAGGATAAAACAAACACATTTGTAGCCATTTTACACCAAAAGTGTGGTAGTACATTTCATTGGTGGATTCTTTTCTAACAAAAAAGCGACTGATACAGCAGAGCAAATTGCAAAGATAAAATTGTGCATTTACTGAAGTTAAGGTGGAAACGTAAACACTTATAAAGGCTTGAGACTCAGCAGCCTGAAGGCGTTATAGACCCAGTCTCGCTTCAGGAAGGGCGCCGCCGTTTCCTCTCCGCCGCCGCTCTTCTGCTCCAAAGGCCATAGAAGAATCCCGTTGAATTCCTTCAGGGGATTCGATCATCGATTTCAGCAGCGCCGCCCTTGGAACAGATATTTTAGCGATGCAAAAGTAACTTACTTGCAGCCCCAGGGGCAGGGTGCAATAAGGGCGGCGCATTGACAGTTCATGGATCGAAATTCCACGTAAACTGCAGCTACGAACATGCATACTCATATATTGAACTGAAAACACTTTATAGGATTTGGAACTGTTTTAGAAAAAAAAAATACCTCCATTAAAATCTACTCTTTATAGGAAGAAAGTTTCGAAAGTTTGTATATTCTCTAGAATGGTTACAACGATTTTAATTAAAGTATTTTATGATTACCAGGTTTAATGACAAATTAAGTGCATATATTGAAAACATTATGAAATAGCCTCAGAAGTCTCAGAAAATCTTACTGCACAAAAAAAACTGATATTGTGAAAGCATACAACTTAATGGAAATTAATTGTTCTTTCACACTAGCCGTGTGTAGGACGCACAATGAAAAGGTAGATCCACACTGAAAAATTGAAAACTATAGCCGGGATTTGAACCACGGATCTTCTGGTCTTCCGTCCAGCCGCTCTAAAACATTGAGCTACTATGGCCAACGTGCAGACATGACATTAAATTCCCCAACTGACTCGTGTTTTTCCTGGTAAACCACTAGGAGTTCTCATAAACATTTGAGACAACTATCTTAATGGTGACTTACTGTGCTATAAGTACTTTAAGGCCCGGGCTTTATAGTTCGGACCACTATTAGATACAATTAGTGGAAATTAATTGTTTTTTCACACGGACAGTGTGTAGGACGCACTATGAAGGGGTAGAGCCAGACTGAAATGTTCAATGCTGTAGCCGGGTTTTGAACCACGGATCTTCTGGACTCCGTCCAGCCGCTTTAACCCATTGAGCTAATATGGCCAACATGACATTAAATTCTCCAACTGACTTGTGTTTTTCATAGCATAGTAAGTCGCCATTAAGGTAGTTGTGTCATGTGTTTACGACACACCTAGTGGTTTACCGGGAAAATCACGAGTCAGTTGGGTAATTTAATGTCATGTTGGCACATTGGCCATAGTAGCTCAATGGTTTAGAGCGGATGGATGGAGACCAGAAGATCCGTGGTTCAAAACCCGGCTACAGCATTGAACATTTCAGTCTGGCTCTACCCCTTCATACCATTTAAGTTAATTGATGGAAATGACAACTTTCTTCACAGTAGTGGCGTATAACCATAATGTTTTGAATATATAGAGTCAAAGTGAAAAATACAATTCCATGGCTGGGATTGGAATCACGGATCTCCTGGCTTCCACCCAGTCACTCTTAACCATTTAGGTAGCATAGCCAACGTGCCGCCATGACATTAAATTCTCCAATTGTTTTATATATTTTCCCGGTAAACCACTAGGGGCTGTCGTATTCGAGGTACACCGTTTTTGGTGACTATTGTAAGTACTTGGATCCCAGGCTTCATCATTAAACTCTTATTATTTAAGTTAGTTGATGGAAATTAATCGTTCCTTCACACTAGCCGTATATGGACTAAGGTTTTGGGTAGATATACAATTTATTTAGGTAGTTGAACATTTTCGAAATATTCGTTGTTGAGTGTCTGTATTTTAGAATAGCTTTCTCAAACCAAACTTCAAAGCCATCACATTGCGACTGAATCTTAATATTAAGAGTATTCTTAAGCTGTATTACTTTATTTCCTTTGTATCTGTAAAATGTGTACAATTGTCTTCATTTATGCCGTCACCAAAGAAGATTCGGTACAAAATAGCAAGAAGGTCTAAATGCACATGTTTACATGTTCTCCGATGCCAACCTTCATTAGCTACAGTTATGGGAAGCTGAGAGTAAAATTTCTAAACTTTTTGGTGTTAATGGAAAATCTCGGGTAGTTTCTTATATAATACAATTAAATTATTTTAATTAGTGACGAAAACTTTTTTTTTTTTTTTTTTTGCGAAGTCGTTTGTGTTATTTTTTTCATTATAGATTAAGTTTTTGCAAGGTAGTGAATGAATCAATCATAAAATTCATGTTTGAAACTTCAGATAGCATGTTTGTGTATGATCTTCCATACAAATCGGAGTAGAACTGAAGTGTAAGGAACAAATTTTACACAATAACGGAAAACTGAGGGAGCACAGGGATAGATTAAACATGCCGCTGGACTTTTAAAAATCTCACATTGAGGAAGATGTTTGGCTGAAATGACTGAGAAAAATATATAGAATTATTTCTGAGAATGTTGTTAAAATATTGTACAATTTTGGATGCCTGTAGGGAGAGCATGTATGGAAACAAGTGTACTAAGACAATTTTTTGTAAGGGTTATATCATTAACATGAACTGGGTGTTTTTTATGCACATGTGTTTTATACGAGAGCGTGGCGCTTCCTTTGTCCGCATTTCGGGGTTGAATGCCTCATGTTTCGATGCATCTTACGAGATACCGCAGCACATAGTTGGTATGCGTGCATGCCAAAACCATTCCAGTTAGGTATCCGGCCTTTGTGAGCGCACGCTACGCTCGGCTAGTCATTTTGTTCTCCAAAAATCCGGCTAAATTGTACGGACAAAGCGTTTCCGTACCATACAAAAAGCTTAAGTCTAACACTTGAGTTTAGCTTCCCAAGGTCAAACTTCGAGACCAAATTTCGATTTTAATCCGATAAGGTTCAAAGCTGGTTTATGGGTTATGTAATTTATGAAAAATACCTTATATATCCTCTACTTAATATTTGTCGTACACCTAACATAATGAATATATATTGTCACGGCGACGGCAGATACCCGCCGTGCAGAAGTCAAGTGTGAGCCAAACCATTCCACCATCTTTGTTGTTTGCTGGCGAAGAAAGCAAAAACGCTATATTCAAGGACAGCCACCAACTGACGTTACGGATCCGGAAGCGCAAGCCGCATTGTTACCGTGAGAAATATGTTCTACGCCGGAAATCCTGAGCACTTTCAGAACATTCTCTTCGCGACCGGAGGCTATAAAAGGTGGGCGTAAGCTACAAATGCAGGCGAGTTAACAGTTCAGTTCAGACTAAGTCGTGAGTGCAATATGTTCCAGCTCCATGGTGACGAGTCTGCAGACAGTGTGCAGAGCAGCGTATAAAGGTACATAGGAGAACTTAAAAGCAGAGCAAGTTGGTGGATGCAACTGAGACATAAATGACCATTTAGATGCTGAAGTTGTTCTCGGGAAGCAAGCGAGGTGAAAAGACGATTAGAAATCGACGTTTCGGGAGTGTACATCTCTCCCATAATTAGGATATTTATTAAATGCTATAACCAAAAATGAATCACTGGATATAGCACAAATATAAGCAAAGACAAAACACTATCAAAATCCGCATTACTGAACAAAAGACTGTTTCCAGTAATTTAAATGCCAGGTCAGGAGATCGCGTGAGTATAGAAAATTAATTGGGTCAAAGAAACGTAACTACTTAACTTGATTATCAAGCTGTATTAATCTGTGATTCTTAAGTCGACGGAATTCCATTTTAAGGCTGGTTTCCAAGAGGAGCTGAACTGAAATCCAGCATCACGATTAAGCGTGCCCCTCTCGGAGGAAATGGCTTAAGCCTCCTTAATTCTCTGCTCCCAGTCACTGTTACATTTTGCCAAGATGGTCGTCTCCCGATAGTAGACTCTAAGGTCGTTATCGAAACAATGCTCTGCCAGACCAGACTTCTCAGGTTGCATTAAACGAATGCACCGTTCATGTTCGTTTATTCTGGTAGCGATGGCCCTTCCGGTTTGTTCTACATACGGTGTCCAACATTCACAGGGAATGCGGTACACTCCCGGAACTTGGAAGTCCAGATTGTCTTTCACTGGTCTCAACAGATATTTAATCTTCGGAGGTGGCTTTTGGATGGTCCTGATGTATTTGGCGAGAATTCTGCTGGTTCTGCCGGATAGATTGCCGGTAAACGGGTTGCAGGCTGTAGCGGTAGGCTTATCTGACGTTTGCTATATTACAGGTTTCCCTTTCCTAGCATGAGCGAACATGAACGGGGCATTCTTTTAATGCAACCTCAGAAGTCTGGGCTGGCAGAGCATTGTTTTGATACGACCGTAGAGCCAACTTTCGGGAGACGACCACTTGGCAAAATGCAACAATTACTGGGAGCGGAGAATTAAGGAGGCTTTGGCCATTTCCTCCGAGAGAAGCACGGTTAATCGTGATGCTGGATTTCAGTTCAGCTTCTCTTGGAAACCAGCTCTAAAAATGGAAATCTGTAGACTTAAGAAGCACAGATTAATACAGTTTGATAATCAAGTTAAGTAGTTACTTTTCTTTGACCCAATTAATTTTCTATACTCACGCGATCTCGTGACCTGGCATTTAATTTACTGAAAACAGTATTTTGTTCAGTAATGCGAATTTTGATAGTGTTTTGTCTTTGTTTATATGTGTATTATATCCAGTGATTCATTTGTGGTTATAACATTTAATAAATATCCTGATGATGGGAGAGATGCACACTCCCGAAACGTCGATTTCTGCTCGTCTTATCACCTGGCTTGCTTCCCGAGAACAACTTGAGCATATTCGTCGCCAGGAAAGTTTCAGGTTTTATTATTTTTTTTAATATTGACTTGTTTACGTTGTGAATTTATAGAAACATAGAAGCTGATTGAAATGAAACCATTACGACACGAATTAATGCAAAAGTCGATATGAAGAGCATTGCAGGACAAATATTCAAAACGCTTAGTTGAAATATTTCTATGCATGTCCTATGCTTTGGAATGAGGTATTCCTTATTACTTATTTAAATTAGTAGAGCAATAAGTGTGTGTAAGAATAGTTTTATACAAGAGTACGTAGATTAAGTCATGTGAGTGCAACGTATTAGCTTTTTTAAATTCCAGTTTAGTTTTTAATTCAGGTACAAAGCGTTTGTAAATTGTCTGTAATGTATTTTCAGTACAGAATAACAACAATAACGACAGCCTAATTGTTATTACGTTTCTTTGTCTCTATTACATTTCACTACCGTGCCACAGAGACGGGTTTTTCTCCCCCGTCGCATTTGCCCGTGTTTGTCTTGCGGGAGACCCACCCCACGGTTAATAACATCTGCACGAAATGCCGCGGTCAAACCCTCTCCGGAGATCGATGCCAGGAAAATGCACTGGTTTTCTACCAGCTCAATGCAGTGCCTTTGCTTCATCAGCGCAATGCATCACCAGCAACAGGACTGATATCAGGCATAGCGTGTTGCTAAATAACACAGCTTTTAACACCTCCAGTCTCTTTTGTTTGTTCCTATTGAGATTCACTTTTGTTTTTTGTGATTGCGCGATCTGAATACCGCGTCTAGATCTTAAACATCTGTTGATTTCCGAATGAGAGAAGTGTAAATATTTTAAAATTTAAACAAATAAGAAGGAATATCCCAGAAATGGTTCACTATACAAAAGTGTAATTGTAATGATCTACACTGGCGAGAAAAATATACACCATCAAGCACTGCAAAACTTTAATTAAGAGTTAATTTTTTCAGTTTATGCGAAATTATTTTTTTCTAAAGTTAACCACTTCTAATATATTCGTGATTATTGCTGTGCACTTTAAAATAGTCTTTCTTTCTGGATTGTCACCTTTTCGTGCGAAGCCCGCCTCGATAGCGTAGATGGCAGCGTGTCTGTCTCACGTTCAAGAGGTCCCGAGTTCAAATCTCGGTCAGGGTGAGTTATCTGGATAAGGTTTTTCCGGGGTTTTCCCTTATCCTTCAAGACGAATGTCGGGTAACTGTAAGCTCCATGGACCCTGGACTCATTTGAGCATCATTTCACCCAATTCATTCACCGTCCGATATGACTTAACGTTGGAGGACGTAAATTACAAATAGAAAAATATATCCTAGAGTTCAGGAGCTATAGGCAGGTGCGTTAACACCAACTGGTTTCCCTGTGACATTCCTTCGTAAAAGTATCATGAAATTGCCTATGTCACGAAAATACCTCCCTTTACCCTACATCAGGATAGCAGCATATGATAAATATAACTTCATTCACCAAAACTCAGTATCCACATTCTATGCCCAAGTTTCAATGGATGTTGCATTTTGTTTTCCTGCCAGTGTATACTCCGTAGGGGAGCGGATCCGTCCCCTTCAGCTGCCGTGGTGCGGGCGCTGCGGACCCCTAGCACTCGTGGTACCTCTGACGTTACTAGAGGAACCTCGGGCCAAACATCCGAGCCCCTCCCTAATAGGGAGTTGTTCGGATTGGGTTGGACTCGAGGGGACAGTGGTTCTCGATGCCCGTGGGAGATCGGGTACGTCTTCGGACGGGGTTGAGGAAAGCCATTAATATTCCCGCGTATTAGCCAGCATAGCTAGTAGAAGGTGTGCTAAATTACCAGGCAGCCCCACCGAGGTCATATCGGTAGCCTTCCCATTTTGGAGTTGGCGCGCGTAAGTGGCGTATCCACTTCCATCCCGTCTTAAGTTCACAGGACCAGATGGTGGGAGCTTGTTAGTCTCTAGGTATTGCCCTATGGAAAGACCCATGGAGGCGCCGGGCGCCCTTTTGGGACAGCTCGGTAACTCCCTGGTCGAAGGAGACCCAGGACCTTAGTCCTACGGGTCCAGGACTAATGGGAGTACAACCTCTGGCATTAACTGCCTGTGTATATTTGTATGTAATAAGTGTACCTCAGAGGATATTTCAAGAAAAAATCACGTTATACACTCCATTTGTCGTCAAAGTATCTCAAATATACAGGATTTTAATCAAAATCTTTACTGCCACTTTTTAAGAAAATTAAATTTTTTGGAAAATATTCCATATAAGAGGTAGCCAGATGGAGATTTTGTTATATAACTCATGAAAGTTACAGTAGGTTTCAGTTTTGTACATTTATTTGTAGTTATGTTGGGATCAGGGGAATATATTAAAAGTAAAGCGATTATACATTGTTTTCACAGATGGTTGCAAGGGATGGCCTTTAAAATCCACTCATTCTCTTTACACGAAAAGGTTTTGTTTGTTTGTAATTTACGTCCTCCAACTTTGTCATATCATGAATGAAATGGGTGAAATGGTACTCAAGTGAGTCTGGGGTCCATAGAGCTTAGAGTTACCCGACATCCATCTATCAGGGTAAGGGAAAACCCGGGAAAGGTGAAGAAAGTGACAATCCAGAAAGAAACACTATTTTAAACTGCACACCAATAACCACTAATATATTAGAAGTGGTTAACTTTAGAAAAAAATAATAATTTCACACAAACTGAAAAAAAAAGCTATAACTACGTTAAAGGGGTTAACAGTAAGAATTTCTGTGAAGTATTTTGTGCCCTATCGAACACAGTGAAACAAGTGTATCTACTCAATGTTGCAGATGTTTCAATCGTCTACCTATACTTCCGTGACTGCTGTAGTACTTGAATATGTAAGAGTTTAAGTCAATGGGAAGGCCCAAACTCAATTCATGTGCGTCGCCTTCAACGATCGAAGTTCTGAAACTTTTATAGCTGGAGGCAACAGCTGACTTGCGTTCACTTTTAAAGTCCAGGGTGACATCGATATGAGTTCGTGTAAGTGGAAAGTTCAAAATTATAATAGGGAATACCTCTGATATAGTTAATCCCACACAAAAACGTGTATTAGACATAAATTGTGTAACGAGTTATTACTTATTTAAATTAAATATGACGCAATCGATTCATTTCAGATATTTTTAGTCACACAAATAAAGTCTCTGAGGTCGCACCTGATGCTGTGCATCATTTGCCACGAAATGTTGGCCAGCAACCAATTTAGGAAACTCGATCTACCAGAAAAGTGTTCCAATTTGGTGGAATACGTTATTCTACTTGCCACATATAAGAAATTTAATTAACACCTAAACTAATAACGTAATAATCAGAAAACTTACTGTCATTTAAAATCAGAGAATAACAGTCAGCGACACCAGCGGAGTACAAGGGAAACATTGTGTGTACGTCGGAAAAATTGCTACCAGCGTAAGTTGGTGCGTGCAACAGAGACATAAAGGAACTTGTTTATGCTGTGTATTTGTGTAAAAAAAGAATGGGATTGATTAGTAAAATAGTTAAGGTCAGCTTCGTCTTGTATCGTTATACTATTTAATTTATGAAAAAGGGATCAGGCCTAGGTGATCGGCGAAAGGGCAGATATATATACATACATATATACACAACTTCTTTTTATGAAGTAATCTCTCGTTTCATTTGCTCCTGTAAATTACATATCAGGAAAATCTAGTCGGTGCTACCATAACTTGAGTAATGCATACCAGCATTAAGATTAGCATATTTTATGGAATGGGTTTTACAAAGCCAGGTTTCCTATCACTTCCTATTGTGTCTCCTATGTGAAACTACCCTTAGAATCGTCTCACCTCACTTCTTCCTCTCGCGGACTACCACATAGGAGATACTGATCATCCATACGTCAACGGTTCATAGACTTATATCTCAAATCTCAAAACAAATGCATCAGGTGTAGTGCTAGAATTAGGAGTGGTTAAGTATTTTCCTTACAAACATAAACCACTGTGCACGACTACAGAAGGGTATGGCAGTTTAAAGCGAATACCCTGAAAAGAAAAGCTTCTCGACATTACACCGAAAGATTTACGACCCCTTTCCACGCCGGAGGATGCACTTCGTGACCGGCAGCTTTCAAGTAGAACACGTTCCCAGGTTATGTTGAAAGGTAGACCCTTATATCACAGCGAGGGGCGGAGAATGAGGTCCCAGGAACAAACTCCTTTGTTGAGAGCTCTCCCCGATTAGAATAAGTATGCATATAGATCCATCATTATTTTTATTGCTTCATTTCTGAACAGAACTATTTGGCAAACATTGATTACATTAACCTGCAAATTGATACCTTACGTGTGATTCCTTTTATATCGTCGTCAACATCTCACACTTTTATGAATCTAGGCCACGCAATGGCTGAGTGTTTAGACCACTCAGCTCCCACCAAGGTGACCCGGGTTCGATCCCAGGTGACCGCAAAGTGAGATTTGTTGTGGACAACACGGTGCTGGGTTAGGTTTCCCCCGGGATCTTCTGTTTCCCCCACCGTCTCACTCCACCTGTGCTCCATCTTCATCTCATGTATCATCAGTGTCACCGCCTACGGTGCCGTATGTAGTAAAAGCGGGCGTTAAACACTACAGTTTTTATTTTCATGAATCTGGTACTGAAATTAGGAAACCTCTTGAAATCCATCGGTGTCTGAAGATCTGGTATGGTTATTAATGTTTATCACTGCAGCAAGTGTATATGTGGAGTAGAAAGTTTGTAGAAAGTAGGCACACCGCGTTGTGACATCAGAGTTTACTGTAGCAGTTGAAGCCGCGAAATAACCGCAAATCTGACCACCTCATATCATTCATGATATTTGCAAGGTAAGACACGTGACGGATTGACGTCACCATACTTCGCATATAACGATAACCTAACACCGTTCTCTAAGATTGTATAGTGGTGCTGTTCGAACGGTTACCATGGAATTATCTTTGGTAATATATACCTCTCAGAAAATGCACTGATTACTACACGTGGAGTGAACATATATCTGTCACTTGTGATTTCTGCAAATACCATTGGTTGAAGTGATGCGTTCATTGCCGCTTAGCACACAGGCAGCTCGGGTTCGATGCCAGGCGACCGCAAAGTGAGATTTGTGATGGACAACACGGCGCTGGGGCGGGTTTTCTCCGGGATATCCGGTTTCCCCCGCCATCTCATTCCACCGGTGCTCCATCTTCATCTCATGTATCATCAGTGTCATCGCCTGCGGTGCTATATGTAGTAAAAGAGGGCTTTAAACACTACACACACGACCTGGAGGCCTGTCAGTACCCCTCCCACTCTTACAAGAATAATCAGTGTGATATCTGAGAGGTTTCTATTAACAAAGATAAATCCATGGCAAGCGTTCCAAGTGCGCTATAATACAGTGTGAGAGGATTATCAATTTTATTTCAGCACAAAAAAGTTCCTACTTTTGTGTTGTCAATTCCAAATGAATTTTAAAAGTATACTCTCCTATTTCAGCACAAACAAAATTCCTACTTATGTCTTGTCAATTCCAAATATCTCCTTGACATATATAACTTGCAAAATTCTAAGAATTCGTTTGCCTTTCTAATGTTCTGTATTGTCCTAAATGTGTTTTACTGCAGCTCTGACTTATTAACTGCCTTTCAGGTAGCGGACCCGTAAGCTACACTAACATCCAATTGCTTCTCCTCGACACATAATTAAAAAAAAAAAAAAAAACTCCAAAGTATGATTTCACTCTCTTCACATGGTAAAAGTGGTGAAACCGAAGCAGTATCTCGGAAAATGTTAACTCTAGTCTTTTTTATTTATTTGGTCATGAATGGTACTTTGGCAAAACTATATTATTGTTGTAAGATTTTACCACTTTTACCACGCTTTACTCCTTTTACACAAGGCATTAAAGACAAAGAGCAGGTCTTCAAAATACGAGGTAGATAAAAAAACGCGAATTTTTAATTCCAAGGACTTTATACCTACATCCGATTTTCAAAACTTTTTTATCTTGTTGGTGCACATGCTTATGATGCACGTTTGTATCTTCAGTTGCTTTGTATGTTTAGTTTATTGCTGATAGTCGAAAGGTTATACGTATTTTCAGTACTCTGAAAAGTTTTACTTAATTTGCAGTAACTTTTCTTGAAAATGGAATAATATATAGCACCGCATTAGAAATGTTGAATGGGACTTTCTGACGAATCTACTGTAAGCAAGATAACAATTTACGAGCGATAGACGTTTCAAAGAGTGTCGAGAAAACTTTGATCACTCTGGACATCTTCGCGGATCAGTTACTGACGATGTGGTGAGAGAAGTAAAGAAAATGGTTCCCGTATCACCATTATAAAGGTTTGACTAGAATTATGACAAAACCACTCGTGGGAATTGCGTGACGTTAATGCTTCCGCTCACACCTCAGTGTTGTTCGTGTTTATCTTTTTTATTAAAAAAAACCATAATCATTATGTTGTCTCAGACACAAATTCTCTGGATATGACTCCCGACGACTTCTTTTTACTCTCGAGACTAAAAAGAACCACGAAAGAATGTCGTTTTGCCAACATTGATCAGACAAAACAAATCGCTGAATGAACTGTACAACATAACGAGAAGTAAGTTCCAGAAATGCTTCCAAGATTAGAAAAAGTGTAGTACAAGTTATATATGTGGGAGATTACTTTAAAGTTGATGTTGAAGAATAAGTATTCATTATGAAAAAAAAACGAAAGAAAGAATACTTTTGTTTTTATCACAGGTCATACTATTGAACCGCGGACTGCTAAGCTACATGTAATTAATATATGTAATCGAACGCATACATTTTGGAATAAACTGAAAATATAATACCCGAAATCTGTGATACACTGAGACAATTCTCTTTACAGCTTCTCGATCAATATTTTATTCGAAGTCGGATAAAATAACAGACAAGAGGGTACAAAACATCTGCAAAAGAAGAATAAACACGTTGAAGTCGTGGGTTTAGTTCGGTCGACATAATTCGGCTGCAAACTGAAGCCTTGTCTGCCCTCTTTTGTTTTGTCAGCCAGCTGGAGTGGCTGCGCCAAGGTCGCGCGGTTCCCATGGCAACGAATGCTATGTGGCGCCAGTTCGAGCATCCCAACTACTTGTCAACTGTTTTTCGGGTCACACAGTACTGCCAACCCGCACGCGATGCGCCGTATGAAAAAGTCAACAAAGCACTTCACGTGTGACACTCGCGTAATTATTTATCTCGCTGCACAGAAACAGACGTCTAGTGTTTATTTTCGGAAAAACCGTACTTTACATATTCAACACTGCACTAAAGCTGCATTCACAGACACGCCTTTCGTGATATCATGGCTACCAACTTGATACAGGGCTCACAACAAGTGCTAGCGGCAGTGTGACCACATCAACAGCAGCAAATTCCGCCAAAAGCCAGTCCACGATCACTAATTGCTACCAACATTCAGCCCTTGAAGCAGCTACGGTTACAACAATACACGTCGGGGTGCCTCTGCAAACAAAAGCCGGGAGATTCCTAAACTCAACTGTAGGCGTTACCAACCATACAAACAAAAAGGTTACTACTCTGTCAACATCGATGTTTCCTTCAGACACAACAGAACACAAATGCAGGCTTACCAACAGTTAATATTACTCAAGCTTGTGAGAGACCTGTAGAGAGAAGGAAAAGATGTGAAAAGTGGTGAAAGTAAAGTACGAGGAAGAAGAATGCGTGGTGGAAGTGGTATGCAAGTGAGGAATCATATTTACAAAGAAGAAGGAGCTGTGATAGTGGTGCTGTTTTATTTTTTATTTTTTTATTGTTTTCTGAAGGTACAACAAGCAATGGATATGCGAGACAAAAGCAGACAACACATGGACACCTTTGTTTGTTTGTTTCTTTTTTTCGGTTTCCTGTGTGCAAATATATTTTTTCAAGGCAGTGCAAAATCAAAACAAGTGACAAAAACATCTCTGTAGTGCTTGGCGTGAGTGGGCAAGGCAGTCCTTTCTCAGATTCTCTTTTTTTAACTTTTGTTTTGCGTAGCACAGAGAGACAGACACAGTTATCTGAAAAAAAGAGAAAAAAAAAAGAACACAGCCGGGGCAACAAAGCAGTTCGGAGGCAAACAAAAGAAACACACAACAACACACAAACATACAAAAAGAAGCGGCGCGGAGAGAGGACGTCTGGACGACCTGTTTTACCTCTTCCTGATTCTTCTGGGACGCCGGTAGTCGCCGTTGAGGGTGGGGTCCTCGAACCCTCCACCCCCGCCGGCACCGCCCCCTCCGCGGCGGTACTGCCCACCACCGGACGGCATCTTCTTGGTCTTCTTGCCCTTCCTGGTTGATGCTGTTTGAATCTGAGGCGGCTGTGGAGGTTCGATGTTCACGTGGTGGCAAGAATTGTCCGCGGCGCTAAGGTTGGAAGAAGCGGAACCGGGGCCACCCATTCAGTGGGGGGGTTGAGAAGAGAGGGAGAGACAGGGGATGGGGGAAAAAAGAGGAAGGTGATGATGTGTCTGTCTAGCTGTGCTCACCGCACTGGTTCAGCTCACAGTGCGGCCGCTTGTCGCGGCGAAGCGCTATAACCTCGCAAATCGATACCCGGTGGTGCTGACGCGCGTGCCCTCGTCGCCAAGGTCTCTTGCGTCCTTCTCCCTCAGTACAACTTCCGCGCCCGCACAAACACACGTGCACGCGCAATAATGCCTTACCACATTAAAGGTTATTATAGTAAAAAGATTTTTCTCTAGTCAGTTCTAGAGATATTACTATGAAATCTTATTTTACATCTACTCCATCCAGATAACTCCGCCTCTGTAGCTTAGATAGTAGCATGTCTGAATCACGTTCAAGAGGTGCCGAGTTCGAACTTCGGTAAGGGTGAGTTATCTGGATAATGTCTGTACCAGGGTTTTCTCTTATCCTAAAATATGAATGTCGAGTAGGATTAGGATTATTATGGAGGAGATTCGGCACCTGAGCCCCAAATGAGGCCTCCCCGTGGGAAGGATGAGGCGAGAGGAGACAAAGAGTGGACCAGCCCAAGGAGTCACGACAACGCCGAGGGCAAGTTTCCTCCTAATTATCAGTTGCCAATTCCGCCGGCAGACCAGTACAACTGGCATCCCACCCTACCCTGCCCCTTAAATGACCCAGCTGGAAATTGCCGACCGATGGAGAATGTGTTTATCAGGAGCATGCCATCCTCCATGCAATGCCGTGATATCCGCCGACACTTCTTCGCTGAAAGAGACTACCAGATGAGAGATGATAATGGAGATGAAATGAAGGGACAGTAAATCCGGGGAATGTAATTAACCTACCAACCATTCGCTTGGTAACGGGAAATCCCTCGAAGAAACCCATGAGTTAGGTGGTAAGTCAGCCACAGGAATCGAACCTGGGCTTCCCGAATACAGGCCACAGACGAAACCACGCGAGCCTTCTCGCTCTGTAATATCGGTAACTCATCAACCCTAGGCTCATTTGAGCATCATTTCACCCATTTTATTCGTCGTCCGATATACGTTGGTGGACGTGCATAACAAAGTCCAGATAATTTTCATTTCCCATTTACGTATTTTATTTCAGGATACATAACTAAAGCAACAATCAAGGGTGTAGATCTGATTGTTATGTCAAATCAAGATGTTGTAGAGTGAACCATTTCAGAGATATCTCTTCTTATTTATCCGAACATTCCATTGCTCGAGTTTGTTCCATAAAGGAAGTTGTTATTTTTTAAACTCTTGCCATGCAAAGAGAAAGGATTTGATAGGTATCACCATAGCAACAAAATTTGAAACATACGATTATCGCTTTAGGTCTACGTATTTCCATATTCGTACTACTCAATGCATTGTTGTTTAACAAGCTGGAAAACGATCACCGAACATTCAGTGATTCGAATTAGATTTTATTTATTCAGAAGGATTAGGTACGTTTAAAGGGAGTTAAAATGCCTTTTCTTGCTGATGTTAATATTTGACCCATTATCTCAGCAACTGTTTAATATATTTTAGGAATGTTCAACTCTTACTGTTGATTGATAAAAAATGAAATACTTGTGTTCGTGAGAAGGAATGTTATGATTTTTAAATAAGGCTCTTAAAATTTTATTGAGAAGTGAAAGTTTTTAAATTGAAAAATAACTAATCCATGTATAAAAAAAGCTTTTTCATTAAATTAAAGCAATTTTAGATACAATATGTGGTAAAACATTCAGCCCTTAGTGTTAATTAGTTTTTGAGATAATGGGGCATTTGTATAGAAACTTTTACAGTTTCAGAAATTGCTATCAAGCATAAAGTTTTAAACCTCAAAACTTATGGTGAACAAAATGTTTCAAAATCCTTAGCTTCATAGTCATCTGCCTGGATAAGGTTCCTTTTTCTTCTTTTTAGTCAACTAGCCTCCTAAGACATATGTTCTGCCTTACGTCGTAAGGAGCTCTTTTAGAATACTTCTGCTATTACAGCCAATAGCCATACCGATTTCACTCAGTGCATTTATTCTATCAGCATTCCCTTCATTGAATGTGATAACTTCATCATTTGCACCAAGATATAGAGTTTATAGATCAACAAAATCATTTGTAGGTCTTCGAGTCCAAACTGCTCTACTGAAAGATTCATTCATATTTTGAATTTTCCTTGCGAAACACTTTTTCATTCAAAATAAGACCTGAAGCTTTCCTGGCGACGAATATGCTCCCTTTCTTCTCGGGCAGCAAGCCAGGCGAAAAGACGATTAGATATCGACGTTTTGGGACTGTGCATTGCTCCCATCATCAGGATATTTATAAAATGTTATAACCACAAATGAAACTCTGGATATAACACCAATATAAACAAATACAAAACACTATCAATATTCGCATTACTGAACAAAAGACTGTTTTCAGTAAATTAAATGCTAGGTCAGGAGATGGCGTGAGTATAGAAAATTGTATCAAAGAAACGTAACTGCTTTATTATCAAGCTGTATTAATCTTTGCTACGGATTTCCATTATTAAAGCCGGTTTCCTTGAGGAGCTCAACTGCAATCCAGCATCACCTCCGATGGCTAAACATCTGTTGAGACCAGTGAAAGACAAACTGGACTTCCAAGTTCCGGGAGTGTACCGCATTTCATATGAATGTGGGACACCATATATAGGACAAACCGGAAGGACCATTTCTACCAGAATAATCGAACATGGATGGAACATTCGTTTAATGCAACATGAGAAGTCTGGACTGACAGAGCGGAGATTTAAGGAGGCTTTGGCGATTTCCTCTGAAAGGAGAGCACGCTTAATCGTGATGCTGGATTTCAGTTCAGCTTCTCTAGGAAACCGGCCTTAATAATGGAAATACGTCAACTTAAGAAGCAAAGATCAATAAAGCTTGATAATCAAGTTAAGTAGTTACGTTTCTTTGATACAATTTTCTATACTCACGCCATCTCCTGACCTGGCATTTAATTTACTGAAAAGAGTATTTTGTTCAGTAATACGAATTTTGATAGTGTTTTGTCTTTGTTTATATTGGTGCTATATGCAGTGTTTCATTTGTGGTTATAAATCCACATAAATAGATTTCAATTTATGGGATTCCTTAGGTATGGAATTCTTGCGATGAAATTCATCCAGTTTACCACCAGTTTCTGCTTTCTTATATGTCCACCAACCCACAAAGCAGAGTTTGTGCAGAGGTTTGGTATCCGTAGAAGGTTTGTGAAGTAGGCATCGCAAACTGCTCAGGTCATACCCCCAGGTTATTTGAATTTTCTGTAGCCTTCCCATAATACTCAGCTGATTGATGGTTGAGCCTGGCAGACGCACTCTGATTGTTTTCCCATCAGTTAGGATTAGAATTAGGATTACTACGGAAGGAATTCGGATTCGAAACCTGTGGTTTATTGCAACTAAGCCTCAACTGGGGCATCTCCGGGAGGAAGAATGAGGCGAGAGGAAACAGAGGGCGGCCGACCAAAGGTGCCGAGACACCCGTCTACACTTCTACCCTGAAAGATATCACCGAATGAGAGATGATGTGAAATGATAATGCAGATGAAATGGAGGGACAGGAAATTCGGAGGATGTAACTATCCTACTCAGCATTTGCCTGGTGTCCCGGGAAAACCTGTGAAAAGATCCATGGCTCAAGTATTTCGGCCACTGGAATCGAACCCGGGCCTCCCGAACGCGGGTCACAGACGAAACCACCGGAGCCATCCCGCTCGATTTTCCCATCAGTTAATTTTGTTTTCCCAAGTGCCTAGGTTTTCTCAATCTTGTACCCATTCTGTTTTGTATATGGCAGAAACACTCCAGTTTGATTGGCAGTAGAGCTACACAAGTTTCAGCTGCAATCACTGATTTGAAGGAGATGGATTCACCATCCTGATCAAAATAAAATAAGAATTCTTCTCTAACACTTAAGTTATAAATGTTTTGCCAAGTAAAATTACCAACATTTTTTGCAATAAAAAACTACTACGCAGGAATTTATTCAACAATATTTTAAAATTATTTGCAATTAGCGTACATCTATGAAAGTTACACCAAAATGAGCAGGAGATTCGAAGTATACCTACATATGCAATTAAAATCTGAAAATGAAAAAAAAAAATGAAAATCCGATTTCGACTCCCCTTAACGTTTAGCTCAGTTTTGTTTACAAACTTGATATTTTTTATAGAAAATAATTTTTTTCCTGATTACTAAAGCGTTTTCGATGATGAGATAGGGAATGGATTTGAACGTTTGGTTTGACAATATAAAAAGGGTGTTTATGCACCCTGTTGTATTGAATGCGGGATAGTGTATGATGCAACACAGTAGCCTGGACTTCAAACAGAACGCACATAAATGGGTGGGTCGAGGGAAGATACTGAAAAGAATATAAATGTTGGTAGAACTGGGGCACTCTACTGCGTGGGACTATTTTAACTAAAAGCAACTCACGGCCACGCCTTCGCATAATTAGAAGCACTGGAAAAACGGCCATCTTTATAATTAATATTGTGTTTTAATCTTTAAAATAGTTTCTAGTAACTGTATAAAACTAAACGATAGAGGAGGGAGAAATTAACGTGAAAGTACCACATTAGAAACACATTACCGCGCAACCATCTAGCTAGGAAGAAGAGAAAGAGCTTTTGAACTGAGAAGGCGATTCACAAAACCTCTCTCTTGTTTTCCTATTCGTCATTTGTTCCTTACCGACTTTTGTTTTATCACTTGACTATCATCTAGTACAAAGCGGAAGTAGCATGCGTGTAACTGGACTGTATTGTTGGGGGAACGGTTCTAGCAGGCCATGAACGCATAGTAAGGGCTACCAAGCTTTGAAAACGATAAAAGCTTTATAATACATACAGGAAGACAAAGCAGAGTGAACCGTTGGTCAAATATTAAAAACAGGTCGCTATATACTAGAATTTTATAGAGAAACAGCTAAATATTTAAACATTTCTGTATTAACAGGAATTAATAAGACAAAAAGGTTTTGCTATTATGATCTTTGAAGAGAGCGTAGAACAATTCATGTGATTGAAAGTATTGGAATTGTTCTCGTAAAAGTGTAGCAAAAAATTGAAGATGTTCTTTAGTTTTAAAAGAGGGATTTTTGAAATTCCATACTTTTATTGTTAAATTTTGTTAAGTATTTTTTTAACCTTTATGTTTCGTTAAGTTTAAAATTACGTAGGTTCTGCAATAGTTTGAACTGTGAGTTAATATTATCAGTGCCCGTCTCCATAGCAACGTTCCTTCTCGACGATAGCTTTTTATTTTCCTTCTCCTTTAACCACGTCATCACTGCTAATTTTAACCCCAACAAGACAACCCTGCGTGTCGACGGGGGTGTTCTGAATCCGTTTTGTGAATGACGTTGAATCTAGATTTCTTCTCAAGCAGCACTAGCGCATGCGCAGTACTGAGTTTCTAATTTTGGAAACTGAATACGGATTCTATTTCATTATTCAATATAGAAATCTTTTATCTGATTGTAAATGTTGCATTGAGTATTTGAGGGGGCTAGTTTCAAACTCAGGAATATCCACTTTTATCCCAAATTGAGTCATACATGCTGAATTAAAAGTGTTTATTTAACAGATGTACAAGAAAGTGATAGTGGGTAGAAATACTCATGTGAATATAAAGTATAGGCAACATGTCTTATGGTTATCGATTTAATCGGATGCAAACTACATAAATAAAGGGTAGTAATGCCGTATAGGGCAGGGGTCCATAGATGCTTAGTCGCCTTCTTGTGTCCATATGATATCCATGATAGTATAAATTCAGTATTTCAAGAAGAATTCGCAACATTAAGAAACGTGCAGGAAAGGGAAAATTAAAAAAGGAAGTACTTCTGGTGTCGTTAGCTAAAAAAAAGTGCTTTAAAGCGATTATGTTTTCTTCGTAGTAAGACTTTAACACTTACAGACTAACTCTCATCCTAGTGCACAATATATGTTAAGAAAGTCTCCAAATTTATATTAGTAGAACGGCATTGCATTTCTTTTTTTAATTTCTTAAAACGAATGAAGCTCCTAAACAATGATAATAGTAGAGTTTTGTGTTGCCATGTTCCAAATATTGATGCTTTACGTGTTACCTAGTAGTATTATCTGACTGGCATACAATCTCTGATTTTCAGGGACATCATTTTTGGACATGTTAAATTTCAGCCAGGCCAAGGTCCATAAAGGCGTCGCGACGCCTATCGGTGTCTGTGCGTGACAGCCAACGTTCTGTAGTGGAGCGTGTGTCCGTGGATAAATAATTCTTCACGTCTAGGCATCTATTGGCTCCATTAATTCTACATATTTCAAGGATTTAGATATGAAAGATTTTATTAAAATGTCAGTAACTTAAGAGCACATTACAATTGTGTTAAAATCCAACATTCATATTTCAGGATAAGGAAACACCGAGGGAAAAATAGATATCCCCTGACCGAGTTTCGAATTCGGTACCTCTTTAACGTGAAAATGCTACCACCTATGCCACAGAGGCGGAAAGATTCTTCTCCATCTTTAACTTCCCCAGTAGTATCACTTATCGTGGTGTTAGGAGATTCTTGTTCCTTTATCCCTTAAGGTTGGGTTGAGGAACCGAAGCTCTGGATCGTATAGAGAAATCCAGGATGGGTGATCAGCCCAATGGCTGGTTGAGAGTGAGAGAGGTGATGACAGAATAAGTACGAAATGAATGAAAGGAAAGATGATAATGGTGGGATGATGGTGGGGAAACCGGAGATCCTGGAGGAAACCCGCCCCTTTGCCGTGTTTCCATCACAAATCTCACATGCGACGGCTGGAATCGAACCCGAGATACCTTGGTGAGTGTCGAGCACTGGCGGAAAGATTAATGCCGATAAAAGTAGGTAGAAAATAAGATTTAAGGTATAATAGTCACAAACCAAAGAGGGGAGAGCCCGCCTCAGTAGCGTAGATGGTAGCGTGTGTGTTTCACGTTCAAGAAATTTCGAGTTCCAATCTCGGGTGAGTTATCTGCTTTTTCTCCCGGGATTTTCCCTTATCCTGATAGATCACTGTCTGTTAACTCTAAGCTCTACGGATCCCGGGCCCATTTGAGCATCACTTCACTCCCTTCATTCATTATCTGACATAACTTAACGTTAGAGGGCGTACATTAAAACAAAAGAGGGAAGAGAAAGTCATGTGAATAGATTAAACTAGATTAAAAGGAATGTAAATTATCCATATTTTAAATAACATTATCTTAATTATACATTCGGTATATTTGCTGAAAGAGCTGAAAAGAAATTGATATGTTGCACTGACATCGCTGAGATTCTAGATACAAGGTGAATGTTGGCGTACAGTGACTTTAAGCGACAGTCAAATGTTTTAAGAGCTGGTTGCTATGGTACCTTTGAAAGTCGGTTCTCTCCGCATGGCCAAGAGATAAAAACGCAGAAAAGTGATACTCGAAAACAAAAGAAATCTTCCTCAGCGTTGGTACATTACCAGAGCAAATTTGCTGATGTCATCCGTCTTGACACCTCCCTCCAGGCAAAAAACAACTACAGAAGAACCTCCCATACGTAAATGGGTTAAACCTCTTCCAGCGACGAGAAGAATTTCGACAAAGCGACAACACCCATTCCGTTTACCATGTAATCAATACCCTGGGATTTCACAAAGAAACAAAACAGCAAGCAG
This sequence comes from Mantis religiosa, assembly GCA_030765055.1. Classification (NCBI taxonomy): domain Eukaryota; kingdom Metazoa; phylum Arthropoda; class Insecta; order Mantodea; family Mantidae; genus Mantis; species Mantis religiosa. Next base: position 91,462,908 of record CM060952.1, read on the forward strand.
AAGCGGTATTTTTAATACCAACGACACTTTCCTCAAAAGCTTTACTCTTTTCGCGTCACTTCCAACACAAAGAGCATCATCCAAAGCAGATGAAAAGTAACGGAGAAAAAAGATATCCTTCATACGGCTATTGTGCTTTTCCCTTGACAGAGCTGACAGGAAAGTAACCAGACTAAGATGTGAGAAAAGTTACGCAGTTCTTTAAGTATATGTATGACTGAAATTTTGAAATCTTAAACTATTTTTAACAATAACGCTAACTTTTTAAGATTTATCCCATAGATATAACATGGTAAAAATATGATACAGTTTAAGTTTTATCAATTGCGCTTTGACAGTTTGGAAATTGTCAAATTTATTTATTTTTTGTTACGTCACCTAAAACGTCCCTTGCGACAAAATAACTTAAATGTTGCCCTTATATTTTAACAACAGGTTTCCAATACATCCACTTTTTGAAATTTCGCTAGGTTTCTCTGTGTCTCAATAAATTTAGGCTGCAGAAATTTTTAAAGCTCTGAATATGGTTTTTTATTTGCCAAAAGTTGAAATTTTTGTATTTTAAAGTAAAGAAAGTGTGCTTAAATACATCTCACAATACAACCCAGGGCAGTTCCTATTCACTGTGACTCTGAGAATGTATGTAGCAAGAATGAAGGATTAAAATTCATATCTAACACTAGCATTTGCGTAACTCTCAAACCTATTAGAACATTTCAAAGTGGCGTGCGGAGGCTATCTAGACATTCTTCGGATTCAGGAATGCTAGCACTATTTTTTAGATTAAAGTTATAAAAAATGTGATTGTTTGAAGATGTGCATAACGTTTCAGTCATACATACCCTTAAAGTAATACTCAGGATAAGCTTTAGGGGAGTTAAAATGTAATTTCTGTTTTGTAATTAATGTCATTCTTATCCAACATAGAACATTTTTCAAATCCTTTTTATCATCTCCAAAATGGCTCTAATGATTTTTAATTAAATATCACATGTTTAAGATATTTTATGACGAAAAAAATGTATATCTGAAAATTATTTTTCTTTCGCACTAGCCGTGTGTAGGCAAAGCTTTGGCAAGATGAGATGCACATTGAAAAATTAATAGCCCGGTTTTGAACCACGGATCTCCCGCACTTCATCCAGTTGCTCTTAACGGTTTAGCTACCATGGCAACACGGCAGAACGACCTAAATGGTGGTTTGAACCATAAAGCTTGGAACTTAAAGTACTGTGACTTTATGGGTTTGTAGAATTAAAAGCCCAAGTTGCAGAAATTCCAAATATTCTTTATTTCCGTAGAAATACATTTACAGTAGCAGCATTACGTCACATACACAATTACAATCTACCAAGGTCGTTGACCGCAACAAAGAGTTCACTTCCAAAACACCAGTTTCAATGACAACTCTCGTTCCGTCTCTGTTGACAACTACTGCTCTGTTTACAACCATCCCTTGGCGAGTCGCAGCTTCCTTACGACTCATATTACTAGATATTTATGGAACAAACAAGAAAGATATCACTAGAAAGTTCCATTTATCTCTTTATTTATTTCCGCATACCTTTATCTCCGTGCTATGTTTATCTGCTTAGGCAAGCTGTTTATCTTCGACTGGCACCATCTGTCCCTTATCTCGCTGCGTTGCGCTGTCGTAAATAATGGGTTCGCGACAGTACTTATGCATTGTAAGTCGCCATTAGGTAGTTGATTATGTGTATATGTGAGTACTCCTAATGGTTTACCGGAAAAAGTGCGAGTCAGATGGAGAATTTAGTTTTACGCTGATATGTTGCCATGGTAGTTCAGTGGTTAAAACAAATGGATGGAGAGCGAGAGATCCGTGATTCAAATCCCGGCTATGGCATTGTGTATATACATTGCCTTTTTACTGTAAAGGCGTAGACTGGAACTCTTTCACTCGATATTGGACAACAAAAACATGAACTTAAAAGTGACAAACACCACAGGAAGTTCCAAATGGTACTACATCTTCTTGTGCTCTTTCTTTGCTCTTAGTGTCTGTTGCTAAATGTATGCCTAGCAGGAACCAGTTACGTTCTCCACGTTATCTTAATATACTGTGTCCTTTTTGTGGGTGATGTTAATTCACTCCATAAGGAAAGGGATGATTTCTGTCATTTTCTGTTTCCTATATAATTTGTTAATTTTAATAGAAGATAATCATGCGTTGTGAATATTGAAAACATCACTCTAGTTCTGAGTTTTGCCGCTAACCTATGAAACTCTACTCTCGGAAAATAACAGTATTACACTATAATCAAGCAGACACACAGATGAGGACTACAACTTAGCACAGCCTGCTTGTTTTACTCTTCCATTGCTCATGTACAGCCTACACTCTCCAATCCTTATGGAACAGAAATATTGCGATAGGCAGCTGTAAGACAGTTTTAGGTCAACGAACGGAAGATGGCTACACTAAAAGGGGGTAGTGTATTAAAAATTTCTTCTGCATCAACGATGATGGCAGAATGCAACCTCTTGCACTCAATATGGGTAGTAATTTCAATTTTAAATTTTACTGGAGTTTGTAAAAGTTTACCGGAACGCATTCCGTTGTGTTTTGGCTGAAAAAAGAAACCTTTATATATATTCTGGAATTTTCTAGGTATGTTTACAGAAGTTCTCTTCATTATGCACAACTTTTCTATAATTTTAAACAAAAAATATAGGCTAAATCTTATTACCAAGAAATGCTGATTTTCGTGTATTGAACAATATCGAGAAATTCCTTGTCATTTGTTTGAATGTTCCAATACTTGCACCTTTCTCAAATGGGAAGTCGTTACTCGTTTATCTCTTGGCCGTGCAAAGAGAAAAGAAATTCAAAGGCGTCGCACAGCTACCAGCTTTAAAACATCTGACAATCGCATAAAGCAGATACCCTTTGCATCTACAGGGAAATTAACAATAATATAATTGCTGCAATTGTTAACAAATTACAAAGAGAAGGATCCTCTACAAAAGTTCTGCCAAGTGCAAGGGCAAGCTTCTCCCGGAAACATTTTGAAACAAATCACTAACCGTACCAATATAACGGCACATATATAACGGGAACGTGACAATTTTTATGACCCTGTCCGCTAGTGTTTAGCTATTTCATCACGACTGTTTGTCACACTGAGTCTAAATGGACGGCGGGGTCCAGGCATTTTAATTGTAACTGGGAATGCTTGCTGTACAGCGATAAATCCCTCGCTGTTACATGTACAGTGCGTCCAAAACTTCTCAAAATTATATCACATTCACTTTTTGAGATCCCTAAACCCTGAATTAGGGTGTGTGCCTGTGTGAGTTTTAGGATAATTGGTGACTAACCCAATCTTACAAAACAAAAATACAGCCATCGTTAAAATAGACAATGTAAGTTAAACTTTGTATTGGTTTTATAGCTTTATTGGTTTGAATTCTCAGATACAATTTTATCAAAAAGCAATGCATTTGTTTTTTTTTTCCTTCTTGCTTTCTCTTAGCCATGCAAAGAAATCATTATTTCATAACCATCACCTAGCAACCAGGTACAAAATATTTGACTGTCAATTAAAGCACAATTCAGCTACAAGAAAATTGGCAATAAGATGAATTTATTTTGATTAACGTTAAGTAAATATAGGAATAAACGTTTATTCGAAAAGTCTGTAAAATAGCAGAGACAGACATACGGGTGCAAGGATATTATTTAATTTTGCAGATTTATGTGTACAGTGGTTCCATTTTTCTGATGTAGCAATAGGCAGCTCTGCAATAGCGAACGTTTGTTTAAATACATAGTTACTCCAAAAAGTATTTGTCTAATGCATGAGCTTATGTTTAAGGATGTTTAGGTAGTGGAAAATCATCAAAATAAAGTACAGCAGGGATACTGTCTTATTTATTGATTAGTAAAAAAGAGAATACAATAAAGAAACACATAGTATCAATTCACATAAATATAGTTAAACATTCAAAGGTAAAGATATGCAATATAAGATGCAAAATAAGTATTCGTCTGCATACTGAAATGCTGTAGAAAGTTAAGGTTAGTACTTAGTAGGCCCTCCATTCCTCTTTATAATCTCTTGCATTCTCCTTGGCACGGATTTCACCAAAAACTGTGTTGTTTCCACTGTAATTTTACGCCATTCCTCTAGTAAAGCGTTCTTTAGATCCTTTATATTAGATATCTGATGATTCCTAATATTTTTCTCCAGTATACTCCACAAATTCCCTATTGGATTCATGTCGGGTGATTACGGTGGTGTCGGCATCCATCGTGGAGTATTTTACAACAACCACAGCCCTGCATCTAGAGCTGTATGTTTTGGATAATTATCTTGTGTCAAAATATAACCCTCAGAAATACCCATATTATTCACACTTCTGAACAGATGTGTTTTAGGAATGTTTTTATAAACCTTATGGTTCATAATTCCATCAATAAAACACAAATCCCCCACACCATTTGCACTCATGCATCACCAAACAAGTACTGGACCACCTCCATGTTTAACTGAAGCTGTTATATTTTTCTCCTAAAGCTCACAATTCTTTTTCTCAATACTATTACTCGCCCTTTTGACTTAAAGAGCTCAAATTAACTCCTTTCAGTAAATACAACCTTCTTCCAGAAATCAAGCCTTTCGTATTTACGTTCTTTTGCAAAAGCAACTCGCTTCTTTCTATTGATTTTACTAGTGTATAGTTTTCTATAAGCTGTTCGGCCTCAATACTCAGCTCCATATAGCACATTTCTTATAGTTTTCCTGTGTGTGTTTGAACAGCAAGTTTTGGAGTACTTAGTTTATGAATTTTCTTGACTTCTCTAAGTAACTGTCTTTTCTCCATCTCAGATAGAATTGCAGGACGACCACTTCTTGATTGATTTTCGTAAGTTTTCTTCTGATCAAACCTGTACGTATTAGTCTTCACTATAGGTCTTCCAATGGTTGCTGCAATTTCTTGAAAAGAGTTTCCTTTTTTTAAGTAACCTGATGCAAATTTCTCTCTTTACTTCCGTAGTTTCACGACGTTTTCGATCCATATTACTTAAATAGCAGCCAGTGGCTTTGAAAACAGATGCAACTGTCAGGATAAGACACAACTGCATAAGAAAAGAGAAGGGATGTGTGTCGGCGAGGCACCATACCAGGGGTCCTGTTTACTAGACGAATATTTGTTTGACATCAAATGGGACATGATGGTATTTGTTATATTCTATGTGATATGATTAGACGAATACTTTTTGGAGTATCTGTATGCATATGTTTTTACTTGCCTCCGCGTTTTACTTCCCAACTTCCTTACAGATGACACTGCTCCTCAAGCTGTTTTGCAAATGCAGAACTGTGAGTAGCTGAGTAAGAAACGGCACCTTTGCTAATATCACGACTAATTTTGTGCATCCGAGGGATTTAGGTTTTATATACTCTATGTGAGAGTAAAAATAAAAAAATCAACTTTTTTCGACATTCTGAAATTTGAAAATCATAGAAATTATTTTTCTCAGCACAGTTAATTTTTTAAAATATTTCACACGTTTTTATACAGTTCTTCTAAAATTTGACACGTAAATTTCTTCAAAAAACCTTAAATATTTCATAAAATTAACTTTTTAAATTCCAAGTGTTTTAATTATTAGTTTTAAAGCTGCATAATGCTTGAGACAAGTTAGAAATTACAAGTAATAGAACAAAAACAAATATGTTTTTTAAATTAAAGCTGGTAAAAGAATATATATAATTTACGTCCTCCAACGTGAAGTCATATTGGACGGTGAATGAATGAATTGGGTGAAATGATGCTCAAATTAGTCCAGGGTCCGTGGAGCTTAGAGCTACCCGACATTCATATTGAAGGATAAGGGAAAACCCCGGATAAAAACCTCATCCAGGTAACTCACCCTGACCGAGATTCGAACTCGGGACCTCTTGAACGTGACGCAGACATGCTACCATCTACGCTACCGAGGTGGGCTACAAATATATAGAATAGTTAACTGTTTTAAGATTTGGTAACTTGGAAACTAAAATTTAAGAATATCTAAAGTTCAAAGTTTACATCAGAAGTAAGTTTTTAACTTAATTGATTGAAAGTTTTAGAAAATCAAATTTTTAATGTAATATCACCTTAAAACTGGGTTCATATTGCTGAAACTGCAATTCCAGAGGTAAGTGTACAAAACAAATTCGGGAACACAAGTTACATATACCAAATTTATGAATGCTCAAAGTAAATAGAATATAATTTGACTTACCGCAATAAAAACCCATTAATAAGTAAACAAACTCCGCCACGTTTAATTGCTCCCTGGCAATATGTAAATTCAACAAAATTCGCCAAGCAATTTCACTGATCACTCGTAATACAGACGGTCCCAAACTGCGTCATTTGAACAAATGAATTTATGCTATCGAGTTACCTGCACAACCAGATGTTCTTTTGTCAGCTGAGGGGTCAGTAACCTAGTGCAAGGTTGTGAAATGAATGCGTATCATTTTATACGAGCTGTAAACCGTGTTTCCAGTGCTTTGGAAAAACTTTTGCGAGTAACCAGCTAAAAATGATTTGCACTGCGTGACTTAAGAGTATGCATTTTTACTAAGTTCACAAATTCCAAGTTACATGATTCCTCAAGTAATAATTTTATTTTAAATTCATGGTTCTATTGAAGATGCTCCACACATTGCATTTTAGAAAATATTAACGTAAGAAATTCCGGTTTTATAGTAAACGGTACAAGTATTATTGATTCCTTAAACTGTTATGATTTATTTATTAAAATTTTAGCAGTTATTTAAGAAGTATATGACAATCTCACAGGGAAAAGGGCTAAAGCCAAAAGTTTAAACTATTCCAGGAGATAGTATTTAAAATATGAGTTTTGTCTGATAGAAATATTAGTTTGATCACTTAAAAGAAATAATCCATTAAATTGAAATGGGTGAGATGGATAATTAAAACTCTCATGGCAACAGCGGTTGCCTACCGTTCAAAAATTAGGTCAAACCATTTCACCACCTTTGTTGTTTGCCGGCGCGAGAAGCAAATTGCGCGACATTTAAGGACAGCATTGTTACCATGATTTTTTTTCCCACGCTGAATGAAGTCCGGAAATCGAGAGAACTATGCTGCTAGAACTTTTTCGTCGCGTCCGATAGGCTGTGACAATCCTAGCAGTCCAGTTCAGTTGGCGTAGTCGAGAGTTCGTGAGTCATGAAATAAGTTGTAAATCGGTCTACAAGGAGTGCAGTACATCGGGGCTCAGTTGTGCTGAGTCTGCAGGCAGTGTGTGTAGTACAGAGGAGAGTTCACAAGTTACTATCGGAGTTATCGTGTCAGAGCAGTGATAAAGAGAACGCTGCGTGCAGACATAATGAGATTCGTATTTTAAATTCAGCATTTTCTTCCTGAACGCGACAAGAGAACGGAATTTCTAAGCTATCACATAGCGACCAATTCTTAAAATGCTTCCTCTATCATTTAAGCCCCCCGCATCTTTCTATTTCCACTGTACCTACAAGAAAATATGCAACATAAGACATTTCTACAAACCTTTATCTCAACTAGAAAGGAATAAAGGTTTGTAAAAAATAATAGCACGAAGGTGAGTAGAGAAAACTGTGTGAGTGCGTGGATCAAATTTTTACTTTAATTTTACTGTTCATATACTTTTCGTATTTATTCTTTAAATAGTATCTCAAGTTTAATTTCAAGACAAGCATACATCTCAAACTTTGCAATTAGAAGACATTGAAAGAGGAGCAGAAAGTCCCTTCCAGTAGGTCTCATTGCAAATTTCCTTAATTACACGAAAGCAAACCTCGGGTATTTGCATTTAACCGATCAAGGCGTTGTTTTAATACGCACTTGAATATGCAGATTTGATAATTAAGACTGGAAGCGGTCGATTTTCTTTACTACCGCAGTGATACCAACATATTCCCAAGGAGACTTAACAAGTAACCGGTCTTATTTTTAATGTAACAATGGGAAGCGTTAGCACACAGTGTGTTTTAAGTTATTACAGGGTAAAAAAGGAGTCATTTAATTCTAGTGACTGTTGAAACAGTAGTTATTAATTTCAACATTAGTATTATTTTTTTATATTTTTACCTACATTTATTTTAAAAATGTTTAAGAAGAAATCATAAACTATTGGAAGTGTTTCTGGTGTGCACGAGATTAATTAGCGAGTGCAAGAACGACGTGTAATATGAATGTGAAATATGTGTGCAGGCGTTCGTCGTTAAGGATATGTAGGACTGAAATTTCATGAAAATGTTCAAAAACTCACATTTTCCTCCTTTTAGTCTATAAAATAGAGTAAGCCTTCCTGAATACACAGAATGCTTACATAGCATCCGTAAGCCATTTTTAAATGCTCTAATCTAGTTGGAAAGTTACGTGATAGATAGTGTTAGACATGAATTATAATTCTTTATCCCTATTTACTCGCTATTGAAATTTTCAGCATTTTTCATCATTTAAAATGCTTCTTGCGTTGTAGGTTTGGTGCTAGACGAATGAAATTTGGTACACACGTTCACAGAGATACAGGGAATAGAAATTGCCCTGTATTTTATTGTTAGAGGCATTTGAGCACACTTTCTTTACCTTTAAAACAAAAATTTCAAATTTTGGGCAAATAAAAAGCCATATTTATATCTTTTAAAATTTCTGGAGCCTGAAGTTAATGAGACAGAGATAAACCAGTAAATTAATTGTTCTTTCGCACTAGCCGTGTGTAGGACGCACTATGAAAGGGTATAGTCAGACTGAAAAATTCAATGACATAGCCGGGATTTGAACCACGGATCTTCTGCTCTTCGTCCAGCCTCTCTAACCATTGAACTACTATGGCCAACGTGCCGATATGACATTAAATTCTCCAACTGACTCGTGTTTTCTCGAGATATTCATTGTCATTAACTTGAATTTTTGAATACACTTCTTACTGGCTATGCAAAGAAAGTGGAATTTTAAAGCTGTCATACACCAATTCACTTTTTTTAAAAATCTGTCATCCCTTTCGCATCATATCCTTCTCATAAAATTTATTTAAGAACTAGATACAAGGATAAGTTTTGTAAGAAGAGTGAGACGAGAAATTCATGTGAAGCAGTACATCAATTTTTAATAGTTCTAGAAAGCAAATAAAGGAATCCAGTTGGGGCGTAGTAAATAGAGAAAAAATTATATTAAAATTTATTTTATGATTTTTCTTCCTTATGTTTTATTAATATTATTACAGAGAAGGTTATGTTCAACTTATCCCGAGGACTGTAGTATTCACTTCCTCCCGACCTCTACCGTCATACTTCGTCTACCGACCTCGATTGGCTACTGCTGGTTGCAGAGGACACGAGGGGCATAGTTCCCAGATCCGCCGCAAGAGGATGTTGCCTGTCAGGTACACCCGCACTGTGTGCTACAGTGGCTCATGTGATGCGTATTTGTTTTATTGCAGTGTTTCACTCTTTTCAAGGCGGGTAAACAAATCTTTTAAACGGCAGTTAAGTTTCATATCTCTAATGTAAATTCACCTGCACTAAACAGTCCAATGTTGGCTGTTTAAAAATAGTGTGAAATTGACATAACCTAAAAGTTTTCTTAGAAAGCCTTATTATTCTCAGATAAATGTTTTTAAAATTATTTCACTGCACTTTTCATTTTAGATAGTCAAATTCTTAAAAAAGAGTGTTCTCTGTGAAATAGCTTAGAAATCTCTCACTCTTTCTCTCTCTCCCCTCCATGACCACTGAAAACGAATTGCGACTTAACACTTAAAAGTTACATGAAAATTACAAACAATAACAAGGAATATCTCGGCAAAAAGTTAAAAATAGCCAAAATGTTGATATAAACTGCGTATTTAAACGAAATTCACATTTAATGTTTAGTAATAGAAGTGTTTAGCAGCTATAAAAGTTATTATTCTCATGAAATCCTGAATGAAAAAGGCTTAAAATACTATTCCGAGACAATTTAAGATATATTTACACTTTATCGTTCAAATATTTTAAACAAATGTCCACCGTAAAGGGATTAAGTGTAAGTCAACCATTCCACCATATTTATTTGCGTTGGGAGGACCAAAATATGGAGCATTCAAGAATAGCCGCTGACGTCACGAGACGTTATGCCGCGGTAATATTTCAAACCGTTAGATTTTGGGAAATTTAGAAGAATTGGCTTCCAACATGTTCCATCCAGGCATTTCAAATGACTTTGGTTTTCAGAACATTTCTTCTGTGACCCGTTAATATAAAAGGAAGCGCAAAAGCCAGTCTAACAGTTCATTTCAGTTCAGATTTGTAGACATTAAATTTCGTATCATATCTTGAAGATACAATGGTCACATCTATAAAATACAGTCAGCCACGTGATGAGTTTGAAATTCTACTTTCTTTGAGCGAGGAGGAAAAAATATTTTACATTTGACAAAAGTGAAGTTGGATTAGTAAATTCAGACATATAACAAATAATACCTCGAATATTTGACTATTCAATAGCTAAATAAGGGAAAGCAAGTAATAAACTGGCAATAAGTAAGTAAACATATTAAAGAAGCAAGGCATAACAACGTAAAAACACGTCGGACAGTCTCAAAAGGGTAATTTAAGTGTTGAAATATTCTGTAGAACAATATTTCCCTCATTAACTGTAAGTATGCAGTAGAAAAAGTAAAACAATGTGTAAACTGAGTCATAGAAACTGCTAACATTGAATAAAAGTTCTGTTACCAATTAAGAGGCTATGCTCAGAAACAGATATGAGCGCCATCTATCGAGCTCCCTTGTGACTACTACGGATGCTCAGCTGAGAAGGGGAAAGAAAACGAATAGAAACGGAAAGTGAATATTTTAAGTCACATTAACAAAGAATGAGAATAAAAAAGATAAGCAGGCATTGGTTAGGTACCGGCAGAGAGAGAAACAGTCTGCGGCAATGCAGTACCCATGCTGCAGTGCAGATCATGCGTCACTCTGCTGTCCTAACGGGTTTGAATCCCTGCTTCCGCCAGTTAAACCTCTTAATTAGGAATATCTTATAAAATAATGTATTTTTGAGAGAAAAATCTATCATAAACAGTGCAAAAAGTCTAAAACGTATCAAACTTTCGACAAAAATTAATATTCATGTTTCAAGGCTTTGTAAACTCACGTGAAAGATATAAAAATAGTTCTCTGTTCCAAAAATTCCATTTTACTATCCGCATCTACATATATTTACTTATTTATGAGAAAATGACATAGATTTTCAAATAATGAGAATATCAGAGATCTGTTTTTAATTTCTCTACTACATACTTTTATCCAAAAAGCTGTATGTCGAGACTTTTCGGCAAACAAATGACTTTCAAGCCCCATACAGCAATCCCCTCCCCCGCCCAAACGTTAGAAAAAGCTAAGTGTGTTTATTTCAATAAGCTAACTGCCTGATAAAAACAAAATTTGGTATTTACGTTTAATATATTCCAAATATACTCATGGCAGCACCGTGGCTCAGTGGTTAGACCACTTGGCTCTCACCAAGGCGGCCCGGATTCGATCCCAGGCGACCGCAAAGTGAGATTTGTAGTGGACAACACGGCGCTGGGGCGGATTTTCTCCGTGATCTCCGGTTTCCCCCGCCATCTCATTCCACCAGTGCTCCATCTTCATCTCATGTGTCATCATTGTCATCGCCTGCTGTGCCGTATGTAGTAAAAGCGGACGTTAAACACTACACATTTAATTTCAAATATACTCATGACTATTTTCAAGAACTTCCTAACCCTAAAAAGCCTTTCCATTTTTAAACAAATTTTGATTTTCTCAGAAATGTTTAATCCTTTTGTTTAAAATGCCGTATTTTAAGTTGTTTACATTACAAATTAAACGTGTATCTTGAGTATTCTGTTAGTAATATCAAAAGTCATCTGCATTTCGAATGATTTTTATATATCTAACAGCCATGAGGGACAAATTCAAATATATTAATTATATATCATATTATTGTTATGAAGGACGGTTTGCTTATCCTCGCTACATAATTCGTGATACATATACACAAAAGTTATTCCAAATTAAGCTAAAAGTTCTCAGAATGCGGAAAGAGTGTCCAAATGTTTAATTGTGCTAAAGATCTCAAATAAAAGCAAAAGTATGTAAAAAAGGAAGAAGTAGGAACCACAAAGGGCCAAGTACATATGTAAGGGCCCACCTCGGTAGAGTAGATGGTAGCGTGACTGTCTCCCGTTCAAGAGGTCCAGAGTTCGAATCCCTGTCAGTGTCAGTTACCTGGATAAGGGTTTTCCCTGAACCTGGAAGATGAATGTCTGATAACTCTAAGCTCTATGCACTCTAGGCTCATTTGAGCATCATTTCAACCATTTCATTCATCATCCAACATGACTTAACGTTGGACCTCCGTAAGGAATCACTTATCATAATGGAATATTTTAAAAACGAATACAAATGACATAGATCGCGAGGTTTGTATTTATTTCTTAAGTTTTATTGATACACATGCTTCTATAAATTAAACGGATATTTTTAATTTAAGTATTCCAATGTTGTCATGAGTCCAGGGTGCAGTGTCTTTAGAGTTGCCCGACATTCATCTTTCAGGATAAGGGAAAATCCCGGAGAAACCTTATCACCCTGACCAAGATGCGAAATCGGCACCTCTTGAATGTGAGGCAGACACGCTAACACGGCACCTTAGCATGGTTTGCTGGTGATTTTTTTCTCCATCTAGTTCAATTCAATCTAGTTCAATTGCAAGTTACTATTGCAAAAGCAAATGCAAATAAATGTATCGTTTTTTGTGTGGTTTTTGCAAGAATTTGAATGCACTTTACTTAACCTTTCCTCACTAGAAAACCGATACATTATTATAATGTCTTATATGTTATAAATTTCTTATCAGACAATAGTGTTCATTTAGAAATGTAATATAATTAGTTCTTAAAATAACCACTACATATATACAAGACTCAGAATATGTCCATCACAGCTGAAAAATGGCGCAAAGATTTTGATACATAAAACTTGAACATGTAATCAAATAATGTAATCCAGTTTGCTAAGCTGTAACCTTTGAAACAAGTGAATTATTTAACAGTTCTCTGTACAGTTTCTCATAGACAGTCCTCTGTTTCTGATTGACAAAAGGTATTTAAGAATGTGCCAATGCTGAAGAAAAGTTGAACACGTAATAAATGAAAGTCAAGCAAGTTGCTAAACAAATGAATCATGGTCTTAATTAGATAAAACAAGACTACATTAAAGAAGTTCATTATAAACAAGTTCTTCAAGGACTGATGAAGTCAATGACACTGTCAATTGCCAAAATGACATCACCGCCGCCGGTATACCAGAATTTCGTCCCGAAGTTCTTTTACACGCCTAACCAAATGAGTCTCACAGACAGACAAAATACAGATTTGATGAATGGATCTGGTTTGCATTTAAGCCTAAAGATATAGGAAACGTTCAGTAGAGTCACAAATGCGTTCCCTGGCGTATATATGAATACGTAATGGCGTATTAATATGCACTGCACAGATAAACAACCCCGTCACTGGCGTCCAACATACGGAATAACGGGTTTATTTATACTGCGTTAAGGGAAAAGAGACTCTGGTATTTGTAGTTGTTCGACATAGTATGTTATCGGTATTTTTTCTATGAATATGCGTTTATATCTGAAGTTCAATATTAGACCGACTTAGGCTTTTTATACATAGTGGAGCCTGCCTTTTTCTTTCTTTCTTTCTTTCTTTCTTTCTTTTTTAATCTCTTTTGTTTTGATTCAGGGGACCCTAAACGCGTACCTCTGTAGGCGTGCACTTCGTTGATAAACTTCCAGCATCTTATTTGGCACTCATGCCTCGAGTGTCATTGCAGAGACGAGATGTCACAGGACAGAGAAAGAAAATGTAATTTATCTTGGCAGTATTATTCTCTCCCCCTCTCTACCAAGTTTAAGGACACTAACGCTTGACCTTGTGGCTGGAAGGGCAGTTTATATTGACCCCTTCACCTGGAGAGGCAAGTGGCGCCTCCCAGCGGCGTGACGCGACATTACTCCTATCGATGGATCGGTCGGTAAGAGGGGAACAATTCCGGTCCACACACTTCCTTTATTGGTCTGTTCCCGGCAGGATATTGCTTCGGCAGTAAACACTGATCTTTATGACGTCAGAAACACTCAAAACAAAAGATTCAAGTTAGGAAAATATCAACCGCTTTAAGGGGTACATCTGTAAAGTTTACAATACCCACAGTAATCTACTGAACTGAACTTTTTCGTGACGTTCACCACCTCTACGTTATTTGTTGTTGCTGGTTTGATTTTCTCAAAATATTTACTTTTCACAAATAGGAATGCAATTTTACCGCAATGTAATGCAATTTATGATATAGAACTGCACGCTTACATGAAGAAGGAAAAAACTTAGTTTTGCAAAAGTTTCAAACACGGCAGAAGTTTCTGGAAGAGTGGCAGAGAACCAGAAGGTCGTTAATAAAATACTGACCCCAAAGTGTCATGCGGTACCACCAAGCTACACTGCGGCAGTCTTTTCGAGAAAGGAATTCCTCTGCATACCAGCATACAGGCTGTTCTAACGCTGTTGGATTATCATTTATAAAACAAGGGTAGTCTTGGCATGCGCAGGCTCTTCTGAAGGGCCTTAGCAAACAATCCTCTTCTCACTACGCCATCCTCCCAAGTTTCTGCTGTTTTTCTAATTCTTCCGTTGTCACAGATGTTAAATCGTCTATTGTACTCATATACTTACAAGAAAATAAACTTGCCGGTATGATGATGATGATGATGATGATGATGATGATGATGATGATGATCATCATAATAATAATAATAATAATAATAATAATAATAATAATAATAATAATAATAATAATAATAATAATAATAATAATAATAATAATAATAATAATAATAATAATAATAATAATAATAATAATAATAATAATAATAATAATAATAATAATAATAATAATAATAATAATAATAATAATAATAATAATAATAATAATAATAATAATAATAATAATAATAATAATAATAATAATAATAATAATAATAATAATAATAATAATAATAATAATAATAATAATAATAATAATAATAATAATAATAATAATAATAATAATAATAATAATAATAATAATAATAATAATAATAATAATAATAATAATAATAATAATAATAATAATAATAATAATAATAATAATAATAATAATAATAATAATAATAATAATAATAATAATAATAATAATAATAATAATAATAATAATAATAATAATAATAATAATAATAATAATAATAATAATAATAATAATAATAATAATAATAATAATAATAATAATAATAATAAATAATAATAATAATAAATAATAATAATATACCTGTTTTGTTACTCGAAACGAAGGAGCTGCCTAAAGCGACGAGGTAAATGGTTTACAGATATGATCTTAATCACATAACGTCTTTAACTATATATAGAGTGTCGCACTTGAAGCATCAATAACATGAAGCGTGTAGCATTTATTAATAACATTATTGAGGTTAGAATTTATTGTTTTAATTTTATTTATTATTTTATATTATTACGTGATAATAATAAGTGGAGAATTGTATATAACTATATTTTTTATCATTTGCTGTTTGTGAGGGAATCCATGTAGTTAAGTATACTATAGTATATATAATAATAAATTTAATAAGATACCTTTATCTAACTCAATAGAAAAACGCATGTAGGTCAAACCGTTGGTATCTTCTACGAGCTGAAATTTCAGTATATTTCAACATGACAACCATTTCCACCACGGAAAATATTGAGACTTTCTGCTGAACAGCCCACAGAATCATTAGTTTGCTACAATGTGTTTATTTCTCAATGTTACATAACTCAATAACAAACATTGGTACATAAATTGTACTACTAAATCTGACTAGATTTATTTGCATTTGTCTTGGGCATTCCTAGTTATAACCATTTATTTTATTGCTGTTTTAATTGGGACGTTCTGTGTTAAATAGGCTCATTTCATTATTCTTGTTTACTTCGTGTATTTACTTCGTGTATTTACAGGTAAATGACGAGTTGAAAAGACGTTTTACCCTTCTCTCAGTAATAGAGAAGGCATTAATTACTTGAAAGTAATTATTTGCTATCAAGATTTCATCCAAAATTCAGTTTTGGCACTCCGTAAATCCAAACACAAATTTTGATTGAAAATGCCGGTGTGCTTTTGTTCGTCTCCGTGTTTGTGTTATTTGTTTATTAAAAATATAAGTTTTTTCTCAAAAAAGGAAATAATGAGCTTATGATACCTCATACTTCAGATACTTTCATGGTAATTGCAGTATTTACCTAATATTTTTGTAGAAAGGCTCCTGATGTCCCTTACATTCTTGGTGACTTTTGTGTTTTAAGATATAATCTAAGAAGTTACTATACAAAATATGTATATCTCAGTAAAGCACGAAAGCACGCCATTTTCTAGGTACCTACTCTTATTATTGATTTGAATTATTAAATACTTATTCTTTTCCTGAAAAATAAATTCCATTCAGTTTTATTATGTCTTAGCTATACAAGGAAAACAAAAATTTAAAGGAATCACATAGTGAATACCCCTTAACAGATTTGACTGTAGCTTACAGCAAGAAAATTAACTTGAATGTATCTTCTGTAAATATTTTTCTCGACCAATATGAAATACATAGAGGAATAAGAATTTATACGTTTTTCCACGATGAGAGAAATGTAAGTGCAACACGTTACATTTTTTAGTTATTCCTAGCTCTATTTGTTTTTTTATTTTCATTTTCAAATACGTGGTAGCGTGTCTGTCCCACGTTCAAGAGGTCCCGAGTTCGAATCTTGGCCAGGATGAGTTCTTTGGAAGCTTTATTCGGGGATTTCTCTTATCCTGAAAAATGAATGTTTGGTAACAAACGCTAAGCTCATTTCATTAATTTCATTCATTGTCTAATAAGACATAATGTGGGAGGTTTTTTTCTTCTTTTTTTTCTTTTTTTTAAGTGGAGGTGGTATCAAAGTCAGAACGCAAAAAGCTTACTGCATTCGGAACAATGTGTGCAAATTAACCGCCTTGGTGGTGTAGAGGTAGCTTTTTTTTTTTTTTTTTAATTTTACGTCCTCCAACGTTAAGTTCATATCGGACGGTCAATGAAATGGATGAATTGATGCTCAAGTGAGTCGTAGAGGTAGTGTGACTGTTTCTAGTTCAAGAGCTCCAAACTTCGTTTAAGACAATTTTTTCGGTATTTTCCCTTTTCCTGATAAGATGAATGTCGAGAAATTGTAAACCGTATTTATTATTGGCTGATTCTGCCGAATGCCTGTCTTAGTGATTGTGAAGTTCCGGACAAGTATGTATAGTGCAGTACTTAATGAAAATAAATGAATTCAATGGTATGTTTCGATATTAATGTGGTAAGCACTTTATATGGAACGAGGAAAGGTTTGAAAAAACGAGGCAGTTGCTCCGAGTATTTTGAGTATTCAGAGTATTAAATGAAATATTAAAAAATATAACTGAAGATAAATATTGGAGTTTAGAACGTGCATCGCTTATATGTGTTTCTATGGATAAATAATAAATGTTTTTGGTAATGTCAACTTATTATATTTGTTAAAAGTGTAAAACGAATAATTTGACTGAGGATTCAATTCTGATGATGGATAAAGTTTTAGACGATGATGAAATAGAAGAGGCGTAGGAAGCTGGATGTGATCATTTATTAGCAAAAAAATTTAAACAGAGGTATGAGTATATCATTCATTGTGTAAATAGTTAAAATAACATGATTTGGATATTAATGAAAAGAACATTTTGGCGTATTTTGTACTAAGAAGTAGTAAATTGATGAGTCCAAGAAGTTTATGGTCCGAATTTTCTATGCGAAAAACAACGATAAAGTTAAATAATGGAATTGAAATCAGAAGTTTCACTAAGTTAGTGTGCTTCTTGAAAAAGAAAAATGTTGCACATCGTCCGAAGAAATCAAAAGTATTGTCCAGGAAGAATCTTAGAAAGTTTCTGAATGATGCTTCTAATGACAAGTATTTGTAAATGAAAGTGGTAACGATAATGGGGACTGTTGAGCCTTGCTGGTAAAAATTATGTTCGATGATGTTGAAGATAGGAATTATTTTATTGCGGTGTCTCAAATGGTATAACAAATATTTGTCGCTCTTTTACCATAACTGAGAAGGTTGGTGATCCTGATTACTTGGGAATTTTTCCGGAAGCACGCTGCAGCAAAGCCTGAAAACTATCAATGCAAGCGTTTTTTCCTAACATTTCAAAATGATAAATGTATTTAATACACGTAGGCTTTCACGGCCGGCTTCTTGTTCACTAGAAGATTCCGGGACTGTAAGGCCGTGGTCCACTGGGCTTCCTCAACTCTCTCCCAGACGTTTCGCTTGTAGCTGCGGCAAGCTTCATCAAGGAGTACGAGGAGTACAAGGAGAACTTTTCTACGCCACCAATGATGCTTGCCGCAGCTACAAGCGAAACGTCTGGGAGAGAGTTGAGGAAGCCCAGTGAACCACGGCCTTAAGTCCCAGAATCTTCTAGTGGACATGATAAATGTATTGTTCTACCGGTGGGGATAAACAGCATCGGTGCAGTGTGTTCAAAAATAGCAACATATCTGAAGTTAGAGGATCCAAAATCTTACACTGGTCATACCTTTAGAAGAACATCTGCTGTTTTCTTCGTAGGTTTTGGTGCCGATGTTCTGTTACTGAAGCGGCATGGAGGATGATATCATCTACTGCGGCAGATTATGTGAAGATTTCTCTGCGAAGTAAAATGAAGTTTGCTGACAAGATTTTGCACAGTGGGAACGGTAGTGAAGAAATTTGAGCAACGATAACGGTAAGTATGGAAGAGTTGTTGCATAGGCAAAAATAACTTTTTTGTAAGAAAATATTTAGTTATTCATCAATATCAACTTTAAAGTACTTCTCCACAGGTGTAATATACTAGTATTAGCGCTTTTTCCAATTTTGGAAACACTACTGGAACTCACTTTTCATTATGGTATTCAGTCCTTAAGTGGTTCTGTTTTATCTCATCAGTGTTTGCAAAACCATGTTCTTTCATGGTTCTCTTCAGTCTCGGAAACAGAAAGAAGTCGCAAGGAACCATGTCCGGCGAATACAGTGGCGATACAATATATTGGTTAGTTTTTTTAACGAACAAGCTTTGAGATATGAGCGGAAGCCTTAACATAATGTAATTTCCACGAGTAGTTTTGGAACAATTCTAGTCTTATCTTTCTGGTGGTGATTCGACGATTTTATAGAACCATTTTCTTTACTTCTTCCACATTGTCGTCTGTAATAGATGTGCGAGGGCTTCCAGAGCGGTCGTCGCCTTCAACGTCTTTTGGGTCCCGTTTGGAACGTTTCTACCGTTCGTGAACTCTTGTCTCACTCATAGTAGATTCCAAAAACGCCACAGTCAATTTCTTAAATGTGGTAGTGCACTTGATTCCATTGTCAAGTACAGTTTAATGTAAATGAAGTAAAACTTCTTCAGCCAGCCTCGGTAGCGTGGTGGTAGCATGTCTGCCTCACGTTCAAGAGGTGCCGAGTTTGAATCTCGGACAGGGTGGGTTACCTGAATAAGGTTTTTTCCAAGGTTTTCCCTTATCCTGAAAGACGAATGTCGGATAACTCTAAGCTCCATGGACTCCGAGCTCATTTCAGCATCATTTCACCCATTCCAATCATCGTCCGATATGACTTAATGTTGGAGGACGAAAATTACAAAAAAAAAAAAAAAAAAAAAAAGTAAAACTTCTCCGAGTAGTCGAAAATAAGTGTAGCCTTTTCGTCTGTCAACAATAAACAAAGTGTTGAAAACAGCTGAAAATGCAAATAAACTCAGAAGAATGCGTAGTAACAAAATAAAAAAAATTGAAAAACGACTTTAAAAAGCCCGCCAAGTTAAGAAATCCCCGTTATTTTTTTATCACGCTTCATTACTTCCTTACATAGAGTTCAGAAACAATAGCCATTTGTGTTTATATTGCACGAATATATTCATGTAGCCATAAATAATACTTCAGCAAACAAAGGACAGAGGTTAAAAAGTGACAATCGATGCTGTGCTGTATTTATTTCTTTGATTGTCATTTATCAAATGCTGCGGATGTGTAAATAATTGAAGAGTATGAAAAATTCCTAATATACTTTATTCTAATTCTATAAATGTATGCAACTGAAGCTTGAAAGAACAGATTTTGGCACACATAGTGTTAATTTCTGTTCCACGGTTAAGATGATAAAATGTTTGCGCTTATAGGTATATCTGTCGGCGTAATCTTGCCCCTAACTGCACGCAAAGAAATTTAAACGTTTTACATGTTGTTGCGCAAGGTTAGTGCCGCTAAACACAGAGATCAATAAGTCACGGAGCAAACCTACGTCGCTGGCTCTGTTGGAACGGCAGCACTCTCTTATGATAACAACACGCAAGTGGCATTCCTGTTTAAACGATCATCTTTCTTATACAAACCAATAATGTTTAAATACTTCATGATCCCAATATTTAAAAAATGACATGCTACACTCACATGGCTTCCTCTCCTCCTGTGTAAACCGTTCTTATGGAATCCTTATTCTCCTCTGTACTTCATATTAATCGTAGAAATGGTTTGTACACAAAGAATATAGAAATACATTAGCCTTAAACTGATCGCTAAGCAACTTCTTCTTCTTTCTCTTCTTCTTCAAGCTCCACAGTTGTACCATTATCGTGGTGTTAGGAGATTCCTGTTCCTCTATCCCTTTTAAGGTCAGGCCTGAGAAACCGAAGCTCTGGATTCGGTAGAGAACCAGGATAGGTGATCAGCCCAATGCCTGACGTGAAGGTGTAGGAAGTGGATGACATATATGAGGGCGAGATGAATGATAGGAAAGATGATGATGAAACAATTGATGGAATGCTGACGGCGGAAACCGGTAGACCAGGAGAAAGCCCATCCCAGAGTAATGCTTCCCACCACAATTTCTCGCTTTTCGGTCGTTTGGGATCGAAGCTGGGCCGCCTTGTTGAGACCCAAGTGGTCTAACCACTCAGCCATGGCACGGCCCAGTCGCTAAGCAACGGCTTAGGAACTCAGGTTTCTTTGCACGAATAACACAGAAAAACAAACGACTTCCCAATTGTTAAAAGTGTAAATACTGGACAATTCAAATGCATAACAAGGAATATCTCGGAAATGGCTAAGCAAAGGAGAAATTATTTAACGAGATCTACTGTTTTTTGTGCATTAAACACATGTTTTTTTTTTTAACTTATGGAGTCTCAAAAAATTTATTTCCTATTAATTCTGGATATTAAGTATTTAAATTAGCTCCTGTAGGTACGTAGTAAAGAAAGTCTTCTTCTTTTTCTTCTACTACTTCATGGTTTTGAACTTTCCAATCTGTTCCGTTTCTAATTTGGTCTGCCCAACTTTTCTTCGGCTTTCCCTGGTTTCTTGTACATTTGGGTTTATAGTTTATGGCTAATTTAGGTATTCTATTATTATTCATTCTTTGAACATGCTATTTTCATTGATTTCTGTTGTCAGCAATAATATGATTTACTTTTTGTAATTTTAATTATTTTCTAATATCTTGAAACTGGGTTTTGTCTCTTTTAGTATGGCCACAGCTATTACTCTTACAAATTTCATCTATGATGTCCGTATTTTAGTACTACTGCTATTTGTTAAATTCCATATTTCTCATTCGTATATTAGAGTTCGTACTGCCACTGATTTGTATAATTTTACTATGGAGTCTTTACGAACCTTACTTTTAGTATTCTTTTTATTGTGCCTGTTATATAGTTAAATTTATTTATTTTCTGATGTAATAGAGAAAATAGAGGGAGTAAATAAAATAAAATGTTAAATATAACATTCAAATGTGTTTCTCTCAAATTTCATTCATTTTATTTCCACGACATATCTGCCAACAAATATTTTCAAATTTGTTGTGCCAATTACAGAATCATTTTTATCTTGATACATTTTTAAACGTTTGAGGTCACATATTTATGCTATTTTGTCTACCCTGGTAAAATCAAATATATTCGTTATATACGAGGGCTGTTCAATAAAGAATGATCACAATTCTTTTTGACAACGTACCTTTACTCACCTTCATGATTTTGATGGTCCTTCTCAGAAAGTCTCCCCTGAACGTAATGCACTTGTCCCAGCGTTTCTGCCAAACTTCAAAGACATGCTGGAAAATTTTTTGAGAGATCCTTCAAAATCGCCTCCGCAGCCTTTACCACTTATTCTGATGATGGATAATGCCTCCCAAGAAGGCGTTTCTTCAAATTAGAGAATAGAAAAGAGTCACATGAGGCTAAATCCGGACTATAGGGAGGGTAAGGGATGCACTTCACGTTGATTTTTGCAAGATATTCAGCAACAACATATGAGGCCGAGCATTCTCGTGGTGCAGCATCCAGCCTGCTTCATGGAAATGTGGTCTTTTGCGCCTGATATGGACTTGCAATGTTTTCAGGATATCCCTGTAGTATTTTCCAGTTACTGATGTGTGTGCAGGTACAACATGCTGATAAACTATTCCATGAATATCAAAGAATGACATGATTATAACTTTCCCAGCAGAAGCAACCACTTATGCTTCTTGGGGGGTTGGTGATGAAGGAGATTTCCACACTGAGCTTTGGTGTTTGCTCTCAGGATCAAAATGATGTAGCCAAGTTTCATCAGCAGTGATTACGTTTGATAGAACCTCCGGATCTTCCTCTAATATCAAATTTAACTGCATGTTACCTCCATGTCAGTGGTAGGCGATACTGAACATGTCTGAACTTACCTAGTTCTCACAGGCGGGAACCAGGAGTACCAACAATGAAACTACTACGGCATGTTTGTTCCACATTAAGCTAACAGAATATAATAAGATTGAATTTTAGTGCGAAAAATTATGGCAGTAAAAAATTATGATCATTCTTTATTGCACAGCCCTCGTATTTATATAACATTTCTAACATTAGGAATTTTACTACGTTACACAGAATAATTTCCTTTTACCTAGATGTGTTTTAAATTTACTTTGTTCGTAATGAAAATATTTTCTGACTGAAAAAATCACAACTTTCAAAATGGAATGTTTCGAAAACGGATAGTATCTCTAAAAATATTTATTATTCGGAAATTTATTGTGTATTTAAAAGAGATCTGCCCTTTTTTCATCCATGTATTTTAAACTATATCTAAACTATACACGTTTGGATATATTCAGTTTCTCTCCGTTTGGTTGCTCTAACCACAACACTTTTCTGCGGGTTCCATAGACACGTTGCCATGGGAGCAGTTGATTGAATGCTTGCCATGAACGAAAGATCGTGCACAGAAGTTCATTCTAACTCTGTTGTTCTGCTTAGAAAAATGTTGCAGAATCTTCTGCCAGGATCTCGGTTTTCAGCAGCATGCAGCCTAACTAGCAAGTCTAGCCAGCACCACTTGAGGGCGTCTACAGGGACCTACAAAACACACTTCACTACCTCTTTCATCGGGAATGCCACTTTCTTCCAGCAACCTAAAGGAAATAACACCAGTATACTAAACTTCAAAGTCATAATCTTATGTTAAAAACTGCTGCAAATTGATAGCCCCTTGACTACATTCTACAATAAACTACAAACCTATAACAAGGAATATCTCAGAAATGGCTAATTACGAAAACGTTTATTTGACATAAATTGTGTGTTACAGTTTTGTGCTATGATTTCGTCTATCTCTCACGGTTTAACAAACTTTGTCCAAACTAAAGAGGATTTTAAAGCTTATTCTCAGAAAATTTAAGATACACGTTCATTTTTTTCGTATTTCAATAAAAAAATTTAGTTATTTTTTTAAATTAAATATTCGGAAACCTTTTCGTGCAAACAGCGGTTTGGGTTTGGGGTCAACTTTTTCGGTGGTACTCGTTATTTGTCTCAAAATAGAAATTTCGTTTTTCTTTACGTACATTCTTGGCGTGAAAGACCACCTAATTTTGCTCAAAGTCCTCTTTATCAGGCTTGAGGCACTTTTAGTATCATCATTTTTACGGCACAGGACCACCGGCTTTACTTCCCTTCCAAAGTATTTTTACGCACGAAAATAATTGATCGCCTTTCGCCCGGCTCGAACCGCGACTTAGAAAACCAGAGACAGGAATTCTTGGTATCAGATTTTTGGTTGGGAATGTAAATACAAATAATACTGGTAGAAAAAATTTTTGGGAATGTAACTTAAGCTTATGTTTTGAGAAAAGAAGATTTTTAAAGACATCGCTCTCCAGATTTGAAATATCGTCTGCATACTTTTGTTTGAATAAAGATTAAATTGCGTAAACGTACAGTCAGACTGAAAAATTCAATGCCATAGCCGGGATTTAAACCACGGATCTTCTTGTCTCCGTCCAGCCGCTCTAACCATTGAGCTACTATGACCAACGTGCCGATATGACATTAAATTCTCCAACTGACTCGTATTTTTTCCGGTAAACCACTTAGGAGTCCTCATAAACATATGAGACAACTACTTTAATGGCGACTTACAACGTTTAAGTACTTTAAGGCCCGGGCTTTATAGTTAATCACTATTAGGTCAATTAATGGAAATTAATTGTTATCTCACACTGGCTGTGTGTAGGCTAAATTGTGGAAACGTAGAGTCAGACTGGAAAATTCAATGCCATAGCCGGGATTTGAACCACGGATCTTCTGGTCTCCGTCCAGCCGCTCTAACCATTGAGCTACTATGGCCAACGTGCCGATATGACATTCAATTCTCCAACTGACTCGTATTTTTCCCGGTAAACCACTTAGGAGTTCTCATAAACATATGAGACAACTACCTTAATGGCGACTTACAACGTGTAAGTACTCTAAGGCCCGGGCTTTATAGTTAACCACTATTAGGTCAATTAATGGAAATTAATTGTTATCTCACACTGGCTGTGTGTAGGCTAAATTGTGGAAACGTAGAGTCAGACTGGAAAATTCAATGCCATAGCCGAGATTTGAACCATGGATTGGCACGTTGGCCATAGTAGCTCAATGGTTAGAGCGGTTGGACGGGGACCAGAAGATCCGCAGTTCAAATCCCTGCTATGACATTGAATTTTTCAGTCTGACTCTACGTTTCCACATTTAGTCTAACTTAGCCAATTAATTTCTAAAGATTAAGTTGTTATTTTAGAGTGTTTAAATATCTACAATGGAATTCCTTTTAGGTTAGTTGATGAATTGTATGATCTTAGTCACCTGGCTGTACAATATTTATAAGAACATGACTGGATAGTTACTTTAATCTTTAGTCAAAACAAAACGTGAAGTTTCGGGAGGCCGTTTCCATCTCTTCGCTATTTATAGCAAACACGTAACCCATACAACTTTTGCGTAGGACAGAAATCGTTAAAATTACGCACTGGCATCCAAGGAATACAGTGGGCGGAGAAAGCGTTGCTCAAATCTCGAGATTCCTTTCAATTAGAAACGTGTTGTGTATGTGACTAGCGAAAATCTCGATGATGAACGGTCCAGCCATTTAGTTGTGTAATGGCATGATGCCAGAACCATACGGTGGCGTATTCGCGCTCATACGGCTTTCGCCACTCACTCTTCTAAAAGCTATCCTTACAGAAAATATATCTTCTGTTCATATCAATTGCGCACAATATTAAGAAATATCCGAGAAATGGTTGACTCCAGAAAATTACATCAATTAAATGTTTTACCGACATGAACGGTATACAAAGGTAATTCAGAAAGAGTACATCCCAGGATATTCCCGGAAAATTCAAGGGGAGCAATAGCTTGAGCATTTCTTGTGTGAAGGCACAATAAAAGGATTGTTAAAGAATTTGAAAAAGTTTGTGTTTCGATATATGATTACTCCAGGAAAACAACGTAATTGGAAAAAGAAGTTTCAAATTTACGATTTCAATAAGTGCGTTGCTTGCAGAATACTTTTTGAAGTTTTATGAAGAGCATAACGAAATTACAACAGTAAAGGAGCTATTCTATTCATTTGTGGACAGCAAATATTTGACGACTATTAAAGGAAATGGGATTTAGTTTAAAAATTGTAAGAATATGCACCACATTTTAGTGGAACGGCAGGATATAGATTGCTGTCCTATCAGTGATACGGAGTATCATGAAGCAAAAAATAGCAGAAATATGTGTGTTATATGACTTAAAACGCGCTAAAGGGACTAACCAGACAGGGTTTAAACAACAATATAGCGAAATAAGACCTAAAACTTTCCTGGCGACGAATACGCTCACTTTCTTCTCGGGCAGCCAGCCAGGTGAAAAAATGATTAGGTATCAACGTTTCGGGAGTGTACATCTCTTCCATCATCAGGATATTTATAAAATGTTATAACTACAAATGAAATACTGGATATAACACAACCATAAAAAAAGACAAAACACTAACAAAATTCGCATTACTGAACAATTTACTGTTTTCAGTAAATTAAATGCCAGGTCATTTAATAATAATATAGCGAATCATATATTCTACACTCAATAATGTATATATTTTTGTGACATGCTGTTTACCTCCCCTCGCCTGTAATAGTCAGTGGTGCGATGTAAACAGATAACAGAGTCTCCACTGCGAAGTATCTTCCTAAATGTCCCAGGTAATACGCATCTCTTTTTAATGTAAATATATTGTCACGGCGATGGCAGTTGCCTGCCGTAGAGAAATTAAGTGTGCGTCAACCCATTCCGCTAAATTTGTTGCTTTCCGGCAAGAGAGAGAGAGAGATAGAGATAGAGAGAGAGAGAGAAAACAGACACAACATCTGACGTCACGAAGCGTGAATATTAGTTACTTTTGAGAAAATAAATATTTCGAGAAAACATAAATAAAATATTTCCACGTTTCCTTCAGCTCTATCTACGTCATACTAATCACGATAAACAATATATTATTTATAATTTTCTTGTAAGTACGAGGGCTGTTCAATAAAGAATAATTACAACTTTTTTTGACAACGTACCTTTACTCATCCTTCTCAAAATATTCTCCCTCTGAATGAGATGCACTTGTCCCAGCGTTTCTGCCAGTCTTCAATGACATGCTGGAAACAATTTTTGAGAGATCCTTCAAAATCGCCTCCGCAGCCTTCACCACTGCTTCTGATGATGGATAATGCTTCCCACGAAGGTGTTTCCTCAAGTTAGGGAACAGAAAAAGTCACATGGGGCTAAATCCGGACGATAGGGATGGTGAGGGATGCACTTCACTTTGATTTCTGCAAGATATTCAGCAACAACATTGGCAATATGTGGCCGCGTATTATCGTGGTGCAGCATCCAGCCTGCTTCATGCAAACGTGGTCTTTTGCGCCTGATATGGACTTGCAATGTTTTCAGGACATCCCTGTAGTATAGTCCAGTTAATGATGTGTATGCAGATACAACATGCTGATAAACCATTCCATGAATATCAAAGAATGAGATGACCATAACTTTCCCAGCAGAAGCAACCACTTTTGCATTTTTCGAGGTTGGTGATGAAGGAGATTTCCACATTGATATTTGCTGTTTGCTCTTAGGATCAACATGATGTAGCCAAGTTTCATCTGCAGTGATTACGTTTGAAAGGGACTCCGGATCTTCCTCTAACATCAACTTTAACTGCACGTTACCTCCATTGCAGCGGTAGGCGATACTGAATATGTCGGAACTTGCCTGGATCTCACAGGCGGGAACCATGAGTACCAACAATGAAACTACTACGGCGTGTTTGTTTCACATTAAACTAACATAATATAATAAGATTGAATTTTAGTGCGAAAAATTATGGCAGTAAAAAATTATGATCATTCTTTATTGAACAGCCCTCGTACAAGGGAATATGGGAGTATAGCAGACTTTAAACGATAGCCAAATGTTTTAAAGAGCTGGTTTCTAGGTGATGTCTTTGAAACTCCGTTTTCTTTGCATGGACAACAGATAAACAAGCAAATTCGCATTCCTAGTGTAATGGAAAATTCAAACAAATGACAAGGCGTATTTCGAAAATGGTTAATTCCACAAAAAATTGTATTTTAATATAAAGTGTGCCTTCTACAATAAAGAGAATCTTTGAGAAGAAAACTCAGGATATATTATACTTTATTTCGCATTAAAGTATCTTAAACATAATGTTTCTGAGGTAAAAAATTACGAAAAATATCCTATTTAAAAGGTAGTCTACTTGCTTGTAGTAATAAGAGTATGTAATAAAAGTAAAAGAGTATGTAACAATAGCCCATCGTGAATAATTTTGTGGGTATTCCTATAGACGCCCTCTATCGGCACCTCTTGGTATCTTTCTGTCTGGATGTATTCAGAAGCCTTTTATAACGCTTTTAGGTGCTCTTTGTTTGCTTCGTTCTATCAACATGAATTGAGTCTTCTTTTATTCCTGTCCTTTAGATGTCCCATCCTTTTCAGACTTCTGTATAATTCAACTTTCAATACAGTACCATCTTCTTTTATGAACGCCTTTCTGTGAAAAATATGTCATATTAAATTCAGCTCGGAAAATGCTTGAGAGAAATAATTTATGTCATCCATTGGGCTTTTTAATGTCTTTCTCATGTTTTGCACTGAAATTATCGAACTGTAATTGCAATATACCTACATGTTTTTGGATAACAACATACTTTGCTCGAGGGATAACTTAACTTTTTGATAAAAAAAACTGGAATATCAGTTTTCTTAAAAAATCTCTGTTTATTTATCAACAATGTAAAACCTCTCAGATACAATACAATTGTACCATAATTTTTTCGAAACTTGGAAACACTTCAGGAACATACTTTCCGTTTATGTTTTATCTCATTTGTGGCGTCAAAACGTCGTACTTTTATGGTTTTCTTCAGTCTCGGGAATAGAAAGAAGTCGTAGGGGGCCATATCCGGCGAATATGATAGCTGAGACAACATAACAGTTTTGTATTTTGAAAATACAAAGGCGGTTTAACAAGCACCACTGTTTGAAAATAGTTGTGTTGCTAAAGAAAGTTTGTATTATTATCATGTACTGTCACTTCTTACACATTGTCAAAACAAATTTGGGTTTTATTCATAGGTTATTTTGGATTTTCATATATTTCAGTAAGTTATTCAACGTGTTTTTGCTAACATGGAAAGGTACAGTATCATTCAGTGATTCGTTTTTTACTTTCACATGGGAAAACTGCATGGAGATAAAAGCAAAATTACATGCTGTTTATAGGGAACTTTCGATTTTTCTGACAACAGTAAGATATTGATGATGATGGTGATAATAGTTGGCACTACAGCCCATGTAGACTCTTGGCCTTCCTAACAAACCTCTTCCATTCTACTCGGTTCTCTGCTTTTCTTCTGCAGCCTTAAACTTTCTCAAGTCATCTTTTACATCTACCCATCTTTTCCTGGGACTTCCTATTCTCCTTCTGCCATCCAGCTATCCTATGAATGTCTTCTTGACTACACTGGTTTCCGGCATTCTCTTTACATGGCCAATCCACCTTATTCTTCCTTGTGTAATTTTCACTACTATATTTGGTTGTCCAAAATAGGCACTGTAACTCCAAGTTAGTCCACATTCTCCATTCATCCAAGTCCCTTATCACTCCAAATATATTTCTCAAAATCTTCCTTTCCCACCGTAAAAACCACAGTTCTTCTCTGATTGTCAACACCCAGCTTTGTGAACCATACATTATTATTGGTCTCAGTACTGTTGTATATATTTTAATTTTAGTATTCCTACTGACGTTCCTTGATTCTGCATAGAAACATCTGTTACCACTTGATATTCTTTCTTGAATTTCCACTGATCTTTTACTATCTACTGTTACTATAGATCCCATTTGATTAAATTTTTCCACTGTTTGATATTCCTTCTCATGTAATTTAACTGTAGATTTTCTTCTTCTTGCATCTCCATCACCTACCATCTTCATATATTTGGTTTTACTAACGTTTACTGCCAATCCTAGAACTTGTGCGTTCTCTTCCAACACTACATAACTTTCCTCAATAGCTCTTATGTTCCTTGCGAGAATTGCCACATCGTCAGCATATGCCACTATTTGTATTGATCTGGAAAGTATGATTCCTCCAGGGTTTATGGGTAATTGTTGGATTGCCTTTTCCAGTGCTAAGTTAAACAGCAGTGTGAATAGCACATATCCTTGTCTCAACCCACTCTCCACGGTAAACATACCTGATAAATCTTGATCCATTCTAACCCAGCATCTTGTCAATTCCATAGTCATTCTTGTCAATCTCACCAGTTTCGGTAGTGTTCCAAACTCTCTCATTATCTGATAAATTTAAGCTCTATCTAGGCTATCATTCGCCTGTTTAAAATCTACATAGAGCTGATGAAGCTGGCTGTCTTATTCATAAAATTTTTCCAGTACTTGTCGTAATATAAAAATCTGGTCTAATGTACAGAGTTGTTTCCTAAATCCTGCGTGTTAATCCCCAAGTATCTTTTCTAACCATCGCTCCAGTCGTATGACAAGTATCTTGCCAAAATCCTTGTAAGTTCCATCTAGCAGTACAATCCCACGGCAATTTCCACACTCTGCCTTGTCTTCTTTTTTATGTATTGGCCAGATTATTCCCACATTCCAGTCATTAGGAATTTCTTCATTTGTGCATATTTGATTAATTAATTCGCAAACAGCCTTATCCAGTTCTTCTCCTCCATATTTCAGTAATTCCGGTTCTATTCCGTCTTCTCCTACAGCTTTATTGTTCTTAGATATTAGCATAACGAATTTAAACGTGGTCCAACAACCGTTTCTGACGAGGAGCGCTTGGGCCTACCTGCAGATGTAATTAACGAAGAAGTCAAGAAAAAAGTCCACAACGTGATTTCTCACTGACCGTCGAACGAAAGTTGTCGAAGCAGCAGAGACCATAGTTGTAACGACGAGAATGGGAATACATATTTTGCACGATAATTTGGAGGTGAGAAAGCTTTCGGTCTGATGGGGTCACGTTTCCTCACAGTGGACAGCAAGCGGCTGCTGCTTACAACTTCGAAGCCGTGTTTGTAGCTGTTTAAGAGAAATCCAAAGGACTTTTTGCATCGAGTTGTCATTGTCTATGAGACCAGATATACTCCGGAAACCAAACAACAATCAAAACAATGTGTACTTCCGGAGAATCTGCTCCAAAGAAGGCAAAGGCGTTCCCACTGGACGAGAAAGTGATGGCGAACACCTTTTAGGGATACGAAGGGCGTCATACTTTTCGGAAAAAGGAAAACCGATTACAGAAGCATACTGCAGTGAGTTATTGGGCCAATTCGACAAGAATTTGATGGACACACGGCCCCATATGGCGAATAAGACAGCTCTCTTTCGCCACGATAATGCCCCAGCACATTCATCCGGAGTTGCCGCCGACAAACTGCATGAACTGCATCATGAATTGCTGTCACACGCTCCATATTCTTCGATTCAAATTCATGCAGAAATGGCTATCAGGAAAAAAATTTAGATCAAACGAGGAGCTCATAATGGAGACAGAGGCGTATTTTGCAGAGTTTGACAATTCCTCTCTCTCTCTCTCTTTCTCTCTCCTTCTCTTTCTCTCTTTGAGGGGTTAAAATAGCAGGAGCTTTGAGAGAAGTATATATCCCTAAAAGTGCGCTATGTTGGAAAATAATACTTTTTGTTTAAAAAGACTGGCATCTTCGTTCCTAACAGGGGTACTTATTGAACCGCCCTCGTAAACTACGAACAAGTTGAGTGTGAGAAGTAGCATTATTGTGGTGTAATTTACAAGAGTGGTTTTGCTATAATTCAAGACCAAATTTTCTGATGGTGATTTAGCGTCTTTTCCAGAACCATTTTCTTCACTTCTTCCACATTGATGTCAGTAATTGATGTGCGAGGGCGAAAGAGCGGTCGTCGTATTCAAAATCTTCTCGTCTCTCTCTGAAGCATTTTCACCACTCAATGTTAAAATGAACACTTTAAGCAAGAATAAAACTCAAATTTATTAATTTACCAAAACATTATGGGTCAACTAACAGCAAAACCAATGCTTTGGAAAAAATATTAGAATCGAATCGAAATGACTTAAAATTTAGATCAACTTCAATAACCTTTTTAAATTTCAAAAAATGAACAAAATTAAGCAAAACCAGCGAAAACTCCTGTATTAATCATATTAGATTCACACAGCCAACATTTCAAATGCAATACTGTAATTTTACATTTTGTAATTAAACTTTGAAGTAAATTAAATAAAAATACTTCGAATACTCGAAAACACGTATAATCACGTCAACTGTCAACAATAAACCAAAATTTTAGAGCAGTTAAAATGCAAACATATATCAGGAACATATATACCAACAAGATTGAAAAAACTTATGGAAATTGTGCGCAGAACCCACGAAATTAAAATATTTCCGTTATTTTCTTTTCACTCCTCGAAAATTGATTAAGTAAAGGAAGGATTTACAGGAATATTTTATATTAAAAAGAAAATTAATTCATGAATTAGAAAGAGATTTTTGACATTTGTGTGTTCCACAAAAAGTGAAGATATATAAAGGGAATACAGCAAACTGTGAGCGATAGATATTTGCTAAATGACAGCTCTGTAACTCTATTTTCTATGTACGCTTATGGAATAAAACAATGATAATGAGCTCCCATTTGAAAAAAAAAGTATTTTCACCAGGCATTGTTTGCTGCTACCGACTCGTGCGTAGGCGAACGCCGAGAGAGAGAGAGAGAGAAAGAGAAGAGAGAGAGAGAGAGAGAGAGAGAGAGAGAGAGAGAGAGAGAGAGAGAGAGAGAGAGAGAGAGAGAGAGAGAGAGAGAGAGAGAGAGAGAGAGAGAGAGAGAGCCCCAATCCGCGCCTACGCGCGCGCTAGCCGAGAGTGAAAGTGACATTGTGCTCTCGCTACGCACGAAAGATCGTGTGACTTCGGCACCTTTCGAGAACAGCTGCTCGGTTATAAATGCGGCTGTGTGAGCTTTTGCAAGCAGTCCGACTGTCTTCTATATTGGGAGACATTCAAGCTATCCCTGACCACCAGTTCGATTCTGTCCTGGACACTCGACTATCCAACAGCTATTATGTGTGGTGGAGACAGCCGCCCTGGGTTTCCAGGAACGCACCTTCACGGCAGTGGTGACTTTGGACGTCGAAAAGGCCTTCTCTACGACATGGCATGCCGGTCTCCTCTACAAACTTATCCAACTGGGGCTGCTTACACAGTTAATCAACATCTTATACAGCATCCTCAGACACAGAACATTTAAAGTCACAGTAGCGGTGAAAACATCTACACTAAGACCCGTGAGAGACGGAGTCCCCCAAGGGTTTGTACTATCCCCCACACTTCTTAGTGTGTTCATGGCAGACTTCCCAACTCAACCACAGGTCGAAATGGCACAGTATGCTGACGACGTGTTGTTGTTTTGCAAAGACAGACTCAGAGCCTTCAACCCAATACAGAGACACCTCCGTCTCACACAAGAGTGGTGCAGGCATTGGCAGATGTCCGTCAATCCGGAAAAAAGCCACGCCATTCTTCTTACTAGGCGCCACACACCCACTGACTGCCCCAACTTCCACTTTAGAGGCCGTAGGATAGAGTGGACTAACTCCATCAAGTACCTGGGCGTCCAACTTGATAGAGGGCCTACTTTCCACCGACACATTAGGAACCTCTCGGCACGGGTTCAGGGGGCTATTCCCTCTCTGTACCCAATGCTGGGTTCAGTCTCGATGCCAGTCCACTTAAAGTTACACCTCTATCGAGCGCTGATAATCCCACTTACGTTGTACGCTTCTGAGATCTGGGGTATGGCCGCAGATAGCTGGCTCGCTATCTCCAGCGTGCGCAGAGTAGAGGACTCCGATCCGTCTATTCTGTAGGTCGTTCTTTTCCCGTGAAGTTGCTTCACGAAGTCTCTCTTCTCCCATATGTGGAGGACGAAATTAGGCGTCGGGCTACAAAATTTTACGTTCAACTTCCAACACATTGAGGCGCCCTGGTTCGGTCTCTGGTAGATTACGATGCAACGAGACGCCGCTTCAGGCTTTTCCGGGTACTCCGTATGGCATGCGGGCACCCGAAGTAACACTGGAGTTAATCCGAGCAGCAGCAAAAGTTGAACTCCACAATTATCCAATGAGCTATTTGGCTACAAAATTTGCCCCATTTTTAATCCAGTGAACACCAGGGTAAGAAAAAAATGGTATTGCATCCTGTACGAAATCAGATGATCAATAACAGCTACCTTGTAACAATTCCTCAACAAAATAATCCCACCCCAGTGTGGGTACACAGCAAAAACCTTCTGGCTGATGCTCGTGGTGGAAAAGGTATTAACAGGGGCTTAATATGCGCTTACCATATCTACAAAACAATTTAAATGTCCTCAGAATCTGTACATTTTCCATTGTCTAACCCTTCTCTGGGTGTAACAATAGAATGATCAAATGAACACTTCATTTGTTACCCATACCAGAGTGTATGTTTGTTGGCGCATTCACTAAAAATGAACCACTTTCTATTCATTAAGGTGACGGTCACAGTGCAAGTCCAAACAATGCATTACAGTATTTAATGGTATACGATTTTCATATAGAAAATTTAAAATGACGACATCGATTTTGGGTTAATGGAAAACTTTCATGGAAAGCAATTGGTTTTGTGCTTCAATAATTGTTTTGTACTAATGTGTCACTTAAATTTTTGTTATGTGCAGAAACTAAGAAATTTATTAAGTCTGTATATTGCGGGATATTAACAGTAAGACACGCCCAAACCACTGGCGGGTGGCTTAAAAGCTACAGTCCCACGGAAACCGGTCAAAGTGGAGATCTAAACGATACAGTCCAGCATTCGCCTGACTGACCAGGGAAAATTCGTAATCATAGTGGGCAGTCACCGAGGTAGGTTCAAAATAAATTACTAAAGGCGATGTTCTGGTGACCTCGATTGTACAGAAGCATTGCAACGCCGCTACATGGATTTTATCGATATGGCTCTCTCTCGCCTCAAAGCTGTCTATTGAAAACGATGGGCAAATTGCCTCCAGAGTATCCTCGACGTCAGTTTCAATTTCAGCTGGAGTGCTAACGGCATCAACGGCCGAGGATCTCGGCCACGGCGTGAACATCCTCCTGTTTTGTCTCCAGCTGTATAAACAATGTCTTTATGATTCAATACGTGCATTAGGGTAAGTGTTCTAATTCTGGCCTTTTACTACTGTTACCCTTTTTGTCTCACATAGGCTAGATCTGTAACATCAAACATCATGCTGCTCTATTACGTGGATAAATTACTCCTATAACTATATTGCATTCGTTTAAATTTATCTACTCACGTTTTTATAAGTTATTACATAGGCTTATCGAAAAACAATAAATAAATCTTTTAAGGGTCGGTCACTTTGGAATTCCTTTGTCTCATTGAAAACCCTACAGGCACTGCTACCTCCTGGGAATCATTGGAGAAACGTAGAAAACGGGCAAGGCTATGTGCAATTTTTAGAGCATATAAGGGGGAACCTGCATGGAAAGATATAACAAAGCGGTTGTTGACACCATCATATAGGGGAAGGAATGATCACTCAAAAAAAAATAAGAAATAGGGAACAGAAAACTGATATAGGTAAATTTTCCTTTACCAATAGAACAATTAATGACTGGAACAATTTGACTGCAGAATTACTGGAGACTTTGCCTCCAACTGTAAATAATTTCAAAGAGAGGTTAAAAAGAAATTCTGTATAGTTACCATAGTGCATGAAAGGAATTGTATATATGTTGTAAGGAATTGTATATTATATTGTTACCATAGTGTATAGTCATAGTGCATCAAAGGAATTGTATATATGTTGTAAGGAATTGTATATCATATTGTAAGGAGTTGTATATTATACTGTAAAAGTAAAGAATTGTATATTATATTGACAGCGCTGCCACCGGGCTATGCTCTAAGCAGTGAAATAAAGTATCTATCTATCTATCTATAATGGGCTACTAATCACCATGTCGCGGATTCAAATCCGACACAGACCAGTGCTGTATAAGCGTGCTTAAAAGCGTCAGCCCTACATCCTAAATTTACTGGTCTCTAAAAGAAATGAGGTTAAATTTCCGGCACACCGGCGTCGTTAGCAAAGAAAGTATTTATTTTTCTTTGCATGGCCAAGTACTAAAAAGGCATAAAGAAAATAAAAAATGTGCAGGAGAACGACTTCCAATATGAGAATAATATAGATAAGCAACGAACACAAGGAATGTCTCGCAAATGGTCAACTTCACAGCAAAGAAGTCATCAATATAAATTGCAATTTAAGGAGATCTACATCTCAAGATATGCAGTTTATTTGTCATGAAAGTACTCTCCGGCTTCGGCAGAGAAATTAAGTGCGAATCAATCAATTCCACCGCCTTTGTTGATTGCTAGCGAAAGAAATACTAAGCGTGTGCTGAAATTTCCCAGTACTCTGCAGTTCTCGGCGACGGTTACTGTGATATTTACCCTATCGCCTCAACCACTCTCGAGACGTTCGATTGTTTAAGTTGCTACAGAGCAGTGTTTGGTGCAGAAACAAACGCAAAGCACCTTGAAGCAGCACTTAACACTGCTCGATTATGAAAAACAATTAAAATGAAAAGAATATTATGTGTGTTTGATTGATAAAACACGAAAAATACACATACTAGAAATTATGTCTAAGAAATGTTTCAAAAGAGGTGTAATAAATAAATTAAAGTAACTAATGAGATAGAACTTACAAAATAAAGGATTTGTTTCAAATTTCATAACAAAGGAGAATCTACACATAAATAATAAAGAGGAAAGTAACATGAAAAAATATGATTCAATGATAATGAACAAAAAATATTTTCAACAATTTATACATTAACTTATTGATAGTTTTCTTGTAAATGGAAGGGAACACAGTAATCTTTAAGTAAAGTTAAATGTTTTAATGTTGTTTGCTATGTGACGGCTATGACATTTCGTTCTTTTTGCACTTCCACGAGGTAAAAATAATGAATAACGACTTTCCGTCACATAAAAGAGTAACTGTTGCAAGATACGGATGAAATGACAATGAATATCTCCGAAACAAGATATGTTTAAATAGGGAAGTACTTTGTTCCACTCAAAACTGCGCCCGCCTCGGTAGCGTGGAGGTAGCATGTCTGCCTCACGTTCAAGAGGTTCCGAGTTCGAATCTCGGTCATGTTGAGTTACCTGGATAATGCTTCTCCGGGGTTTTCCCTTATCCTGAAAGACGAATGTTAGGTAACTCTAAGCTCCATGAGCCCCGGACTCATTTGAGCATCATTTCACCCGTTTCATTCATCGTCCGATATGAATTAAGGTTGGAGGACGTAAATTACAAAAGAAACAAACAAACTCGCAACAGAACAGAGAGTTCAGTAGAAATAAACGCTTTTAGCTTCCTGATGGAGCGTGAAAGAAGTTTCTACAATTTTGATTGTTCAAAACTGGATGCCACAATTTTCATATATTTTCGAGACAAATGAAAGGTATATTTTCAAATTTCTCAAAATATCTACAGGAAACCTTTATTCTGAATGAATTTTGCATATCTCGGAAACCTAGAAGTTACACAAAATGTTACTACACAAAAAGTACGGATCTCGTAAAATCACCCGATTTAGATAAAATAATTTTCAATATATTCCTTGTTTTTGGTTTGTATTTTGAAATGTCTATTCCAATCTCAAGCAGGAAGTCAATATTCATTTTTATATCCTAGTCATGCAAATCTAATCAAATTTAAAATACATTACGCGGAAATGAATCTTATTTTTATTTAGGAGACGAAATGATGTATCGATATAGCCATGTGCTGCTTGTGGACTAGTAGCTCCATTACTGGCTCCAATACTGGCTCAATAGGGTCAAAGATATGCTTCTTGCACACTTTTGTATTCTGTCCATTCACATTACATTGTGTAGCGTAATGCGCGACTTATTTATAGCATTAGCGTCATGTGAATTCGTATATTTTCTTAAATGTTGCTATTCAGTTGTTTCTTACAATGTCACGGAGAAAGAACATTTAGCAAACGATTTTAAACACTTGACCATCGATTGATTTATTTTTGTACATCTGCACTTAAAAATGCTTCTTCAACTTCTGGTTTTACCACTATCGTGGTGTTAGATGGTTCTTGTTCTTTTATCACTTAAGGTCGCGTTGAGGACCGAAGTTCTGGTTCAAATAGAGAACCCAGGATGGATGATTAGCTCAATGCCTGGTATGAGAGTGAGATGAGTGGATGACAGAATGAGCGCGAAATTAGTGATTGGAAAGATGACAATGGAGCAATTAATGGAATGATGGCGTGGAACACCGGAGATCCCGCTGAAAACCCGCTTCTGCGCTATGTTATCCACGAAAATTTTCACATGCAGTGGCCTGGGTTTGAACCCGGGTCGTCTTGGTGAAGGTCAAGCGATCTAATCGCTCGGCCAACACGCGGCCCATTAAAATATTCAGTGAAACTAAATCTAGAAAAGTTTGTTACGATTAACACGAATTAGGTGAAAAAAAGCTTTCCTAAAAGCAGCCTGTAGAAGCTATGTGAAAATAACGGTTCGTCCAAATGTCATGTGAATTACTTTATTGTTGCTATTTATAATAAGGTTAGTAAACATGGGACAAAACAATGTTTTTGGAAATTGTTGAATTTTTCAGTGTTAGAATAGAATGCTGTTATTAATTTTAACACTTGTCCATGCAAAGGATCGAACTTCTAGGTCGTGACCTAGCAGCCAGTTGTTTAAAGGACTATTATCGCTTAAAGACTTAAATATAATATTTTCCCTGCTTCCTATACATCATCATCAACAACCTTCAAGATAGGCCAGATAGGCCTGTTTCGGCTCAAAAGGGATCTTCCCAGCGTCTCCGTGGTCTTCCAACATCCCTAATACCAAGGCCCGTTGGTGAGTCTTTCTTCTGGCATTCGAGAGAGATGATTTTGCCATTTCAGTTTGTACTTACTGAGTTTTAGTTGTTCTTATTGTTTCACTTTTAATGTGATCTTTAAAACTACAGCCAGGTACGTACCTCAAAAATTTCATTTCAGCCGTTTCAATTATTCTTTTATCAGTTCTGTTCAAGTCCAGGTCTGGGCTCCATAAGATATAACAGGCACTGCCATAGTTTTATAAAACTTTAATATGGTATCTCTTCTTGTTTTGTTTTTAAATGTTCGCTTTATAGTGCCACATATGTTTTGAAATTTATAGATCTTTTGTTTTATATCTCTGTCACATTCATAGGATATATCACATCGTAAGTAATTAAAATATTTAACTTTTTCTAGTATTTTGTTTTTGAGAAGCATTTTGGATCGTGTTGGGTATTTACCAATAAAAGCCATCCCTTTTGTTTTCTCTGCTGAAATTATAAAATTATACTTTGACATTGTATTGGCGAGTTGGTACGAAGCTATTTGTAATCTGTCTTCAGTATCTGCCGGAATGACCTGATCATCTGCAAACGGACTGTATTTAAGATTGTACGGTCTAACTTAAAATCTACTTTCAACTGAGCTTGCCATTCGGCAACTGCTACGCCAATATAAATATTAAAAAGAGCTGCCAACATTGGGCAGGCCTGTTTTACAACCAGGTTGATAGTTTCTGTCTTAAAACCATTATCCACGCTGATACAAGTCTCTTCGTACATTTTCTTTATCATTAAAATTAAATTTAGAGGATATTCGTTTTCAGTCATTATATCCCATAGCTTTTGCCGTATAACTTAGTCAAATGCTTTTACGTAATCAACAAATAATATATAGGTCTCTAAATTAAATTCTCTTCTCTTTTGTATTATTTGTTTTATTGTTAAGACACAATCAGCACAGGATCTGCCTTGCCTGAATCCATGTTGTTCATTAAAAAGCCCTAGACACAATCCGAAAACCGTTAAACGGTTAAGTAAAAATCTGTTACATGTATAGAAACCACAAAGTTAATCTTGTACAGACTGTTCCTACAAAGATTATTCCTCTATTTACTTTATTCAAATATAGAAAAACATTAATTTATTGTTGACTTAGCTGTACTTTCAAGGGGAATAAACAGTACAGTAGCTTTAAGCGATGGTCATATTATTTAAAGTGGTTGTTAAGCAACGACCTTGAAAATCCATTCTCTCTGCATGACCAAGATATAAAAAGGTGAGCACGATTTGCTGTTTGAGAAAAGCATAATTGCAAAATGCGAACAATATAAGGAATATCGCAGAAATGGTTGAGAATGTGGCGCTAAAGAGATATTACTTCATTTGTTTCAGCTCTTATAGAGAAAAATGGAGGGTTATGATAAAAAATTTGAGAACAATTCGTTTATTAATTTCAGAAAAATACGAAGAAGAATGAGGTGTTTCTAGTGTTTGATTGTTGCTGCAATTGGGAGAGTGGTGGTTTGAGGTTTTCCTACGGGTACATTGCTCACTTTCTGGCAATTTTTGAACAAAATGTCCTCAGATTTTTGTACATTAAATCCTATCTTAAACCAGTACACTTCTTAATGTCGCGTCATTTTAAAACGATTTTCGATGAAATGTTAAAAGATACTGACAAATAATTAAAGGTATTTAATATTTAAGACATAGTAATTAAAATTCTTAAGTAATTCCTTCAAAATTTTATTTTAACTAAGATCAACAGAATTTAATTTTTCCCTATTTTTTACGGTATAATGACTTATTACTCATTACACATTTTCGTTTAACACATTTATATAGTAAAGAACACTTTAAGTGTTACTTAATGGGATTCGAACCCGCTACTTTTGGTACGTCTCCGGCGACGCCATATTGGCTCTGCCGAGCGGCTGTCGGTGGCGCATGCGCAGAGAAACACGTCAATATTACAAACTGCAGCGACTCGGAGTAGTAAAGGAACTTATTAAAGCAATAAATTTAAAGTTAGCTCCACGTGGTGGGCTAAGTGACCCACTGAGACACCGGTGTCCCAACACAGCGCATCGCTTTATGTTCCCTTAATCAACAACGTCATTATCCGAGTAATACCACCCACGAGAAGATACCTGTTGTATGCTATTTCATGCTGTTTTCTTGGCAACTACTATTCGCAACCCTGCATTGTTATAATTTAACTAAATTATATACTTCTACCACCTTCGACAGTTTTTGTGGTCAGTGTCAAACAAGAATCTATGCTGTTTTCTTGGCAACAACCCGGTCACTCTTCGCAACCCTGCATTGTTATAATTTAACTAAATTATATACTTCTACCACCTTCGACAGTTTTTGTAGTCAGTGTCAAACAAGAATTTTTGCTGTTTCCTTGGCAACAACTCGGTCACTCTTCGCAACCCTGCATTGTTATAATTTAACTAAATTATATACTTCTACCACCTTCGACAGTTTTTGTAGTCAGTGTCAAACAAGAATCTTTGCTGTTTCCTTGGCAACAACTCGGTCACTTTTTGCAACCCTACATTGTTATAATTTAACTAAATAATGTGCTTTAGAAGCTTTTCTGTCACATTTGACTGCCTTTAATTGTAATCTGTGCAAATTACCACTAACAAACAGAAAACTAGCATTTATACATGTATTGTAATAAATATTAGGTCATCAATCTGTTTTCGCCTCCGTGCGAGGCAGAATTCAATAAAGTCAATGTTCAAATGAGTATAGAAATGATTTAATACATAAATGAACGATTTTCCATGGTAATCCAATAGTTCCTCGTAGTGAACTATTTTTTTCAGGTGTCATTCAGCTAGGTGACAAAATAAGCACTGTCTGCCCACCAAAAGAAGGCAAGGCAGAGGAGTGTGTAACGTAATCACATTTGCTGTGCTTATGTCTACCTTCCGGATGCTAGGTTCATGTAAAATACACAGTGTTGTCATTTAACTCACCCATGCATAATGCCTCTCACTGCAGTTACTGAAACGAGCACTAGGCCTGGCAGCATGGATGACTCATTTTGTAGTAAACAGATCTACTAACAGAGCAGATAAGCAATTCAAGTTCCTCTCCCATTCATTCCTCTCTTGTATTTTTCTGGTGGGTAGACAGTAGTAATTTAATCATTAATGTCAACAGGTCAGGCACCCTTAGTATACTCACCCTTCCTTCTCGTGGGGTGCTTTTTTTTGGTATCTACGTCCTCCAACGTTAAGTCATATTGGGCGATGAATGGAATGTGTGAAATGATGCTCAAATGAGCCCAGGGTCCATAGAGCTTTGAGTTACCAAACATTAGTCTTTCAGGATAAGGAAAAACCACGGGCAAAACCTTATCCAGGTAACTCACCCTGACCGAGATTCGAACTCGGGACCTCTTGAACTTGAGGCAGACACTGTACCAGCCCGCTACCGAGGAGGGCTCGTGGGGTGATCTTCAGAACCCCTCCTAGAACATTATTATAGGGTCATAAAATTTGAAAACGCATTCGCAGTGAAACTGCAAAACTATGGTCAGTATGAAATAAGTATTTTATACTCCGTTTCCAGTGTTTACATTCTAAATAGGGGAACAAAGAAGGGGAACTCTGTACTCTTTTCATTATCTGGATTTATAAACGACCCGCTTTACAACGAAATCAATATGGCCTATCGACCATAGAGCACCAAGAAAAATAGCCAAGTTTGGAACAGGTAAATGCAAGGTTCACAAGTTATAGCGGAACCAATTCGCTCTGTATTCAAATATGCATGAAAATCGGAATGCATAAGAAGTATGTCGGCATATGGGCAGTTCATGGCCCATCTCGAATCAATAGCAAACTAGAACAGCTGACGGATCTATGTGCCACCCCCGCACCGAGCAGATCCAGTTCTGGAAGATGACCCTTACGTCAGTCTACAAAACGAAATCACAAAGCCAAAACATTGATGGAAAGACCGAAAAATACAGTACCACAGCCGGTTGCTCTTACCCACTGAGTTTCCATGGCAACATACCGGCAGTTATACAAAGGAGTGATTTTGGAGCAAGGTAAATAGTTCACTTTTGTCGGTTATCTGTAGCTATAACCTCAACCGTAACAGAAACAGAACCGCTTTGAAAACTTTTAACTGTCGTAAAGTAGATAGCATTTTGTCTTCGTATTTCTTTTGTCATGCAGATAAATTAACATTTTTTTTATCTTTATTGCGGCTACTGCTACCACTGTTATCAGTCTTTATGTTTCATTTTCTTGAATATTCATATCCGAGGAGACATATAAAACGAATGTCGTGTGTCCTTTTCTTCTTAAAATTTCATTTGAGTACTCTAGAGGGGAAATTTAAAAATACGCCCAAGTGATGGTCAGATCTTTTCAGAACTGGTTTTGCAATGAGATAAAAAGCCAATAGCGATTCTCAGTTTACACCAGAATTTAAAAGTCGAAGCCAATGACGAAAAATATCTTGAGAATGGTTAATTGACAGATGAGAAAATCAAAATTTTTGAAGAACTTTCCATGTTGAGGGAGTTTTAACATTTTCGTATTTAATCATACACAAACGAAAACTTACAGTGGTTTATAATGAAATCCAGTCGCGTTTTCCATTCTGTGCTTCCAAAAGGTTTCCATGGCAACCCACAAAAAAGATGCCTAACGGAGGAGGCTGGCTGTATGGACCATTAGCAGATAATTATGTGCCAAAGAAATTTTCCCACGAGACACCACCCACCGTGCCATGTTGACCGCCAACAAATGCCAATTATAACCTCCAAGGCCTCTTCTCGCACTACACTCGCACAATGGCTGCCCTGTAGCGTAACCTTGTGACACTTCCTGCACGAAATT
This sequence comes from Mantis religiosa, assembly GCA_030765055.1. Classification (NCBI taxonomy): domain Eukaryota; kingdom Metazoa; phylum Arthropoda; class Insecta; order Mantodea; family Mantidae; genus Mantis; species Mantis religiosa. The sequence continues at coordinate 91,506,815 of CM060952.1, forward strand.
AGGGCATCTTCACCTTTCCCCATCACTAACGCCATTAATAATCGTTAATGCACGTAAATCATGTCGTAATCCTGGCTCCAACTGTAACAACAGCGAGTATATATCTCAGAATATGTCAAAAAAGGTGCCAAACAAAAATGACGTCAACGAAAATACGTAGCGTTCACATGATCTTCTCACTATGAATACAAAACTGAAACGATATCACATATTTTCAAAACCGACTGCCATGTGACAGCTCTGCGCTACTTTCTATTCGTTGGATCGAGGAAAAAAAAAAACAGAAAAAGAACCTAAACATTTTTAAAAAGTAATATCTTGGAAATAGATAGCTCCACGCAAAAGGTGTATTCCACGTAACTCGTGTGCTGTAATGAGATCTACATTTCTTTGCAGTTTCTGCTGCAGTTTATTATTTATGTTAACTTCATACAGAATGGAGAGGATTTGAGAATATTTCCAGAAAACTCAGGTTATGCATTCGCCACAAAAAATATCTAAAACACGAGCGTAATTTAATCAAAATCGTTAGAATCATTTTGAGATAAAAGAAGCCAAAGCCTTCAGGAAGTTTTCGCTCCCCCATTTCTCGAACTTTCTGGAATTCTGCAGTTGGCTATTTACTGGATGTGTTTCTGGTGCCGCGTTCTTCGATTGAACTCATGCTTGCAGATGCAGCAGAAAAATGGGAAGGTGAAGAAAGAAACAAGTGTCACGTGCTGCACTCACATGGCTTTCTATACCCACTTTCGTATAGGCACTATCGTAACAGAGGAACTTTCATCTATAAACTTCATTTTAATCGAAATAGAGAATCTGTTACGATGGGAATAAGAGAATGGAGTGGCTTCAAGCGATAGTCAAGTGTTTTAAGAACAGATCGCTATGCAAAGGCTTCGAACTTTCCTTCAATAAAATAATATATATTATTTAAAAATAAAACCATTTTCACGTATATCCCGTGAAATTTTGGTCAAATTTTAGTTTGGAATACAGTGCTTCTTTTACTTTAAATACATAGTAGGGAAAGCAAAAATGACTTGGCGGATTGAGATGTCACACAGCACGAAATGTGAGGTGAGACAAAGAAAATAAAGGTAACAAAGCAGTGGAGAAGGAAAGCACCTGCACTTGAGACTTGTGTAAATAAAAAGTATATTTTTCTTTGCATAAAAATTCTCTATTACTCACTTTCGCTGATATTGTAAGCAAATGTAGAATGTCGACTGTTTAGTACCTTTATTTTATAATTTTGATTATACGTGGTTTATGTAAATGTACCTAGATCAAACTTTGTTTTAAGAACATGGTGAAAGAATGAAACAGTATAAAATAAATAAATTTTAATTTAAATTTCTCCTATTCCAATTGATCACAATATGCCGCTAAATTTTGCTCAGAGGCCACTTTATCAGCCTCGAATTTCTTTTAAAACATGTGACCACTGCTTCACTTCCTTTCCGAAGGAAAGCATGCTAATGATTTTTACGTCCAATAAAATTTATCTTCCTACCTCGGTTTTGAACCCGCGAACTTGTGAACCAGAGGGCGGCTTAAAGTATAGAAAATGTTTGATAAAATAGTGAGTCTTTAGACTGCTCTCTGGGTATACATATGCAATTTGTGAGTCTCATTGCTCGAGATTTTTATCCTTTTGTCTAAGCTTCGATATCTTGATGAAATTCAGGAATGCTTCATCAGAAAGAAGTTCGTTTGATTTTCTTGTTTTCGTTTATTCATTCAAATTCTACATAGTTCTACATATTTTCAGTGCCATAGAAGTGAGAAAAGTCGTTAAAAACCAATATATCAAAAGACGTTGCAAGATAGAAAGATATCATCAAGTACAGCTATGTTAAAAAAAACTCCTGTTAAAGCTGTGCAGCTTAAGAGTTTGTTAAATTTTGTTTACCAGAAATCTCGGTACAGTTACTGGCAAAATATCCTGTTAATCTGATGTAACTTAGGAGTTAACCAATATTACGTTTTTTCGGAAAACAATCCAATAATACCACTCTAGTTCTAAAATGGGCACCTGTATTGGATTTTCAACTAGTACAGCTAAGTACAAAAAATCCTTCTGACCTTGTGTGAAGCAAACCATTTTGTTAACTTCGTGTATACTGGAAATCAAATGTGTAGCACCACCTTGTACTTTTATGTGGGATTTTAACCAAGTACAGCGTGGACAAAAAGATAATCGTGTTGTTTCTGTAGAACATCTATTGCTTCTTTTACATACGCCTACTCCTCTATCTACTTCAAGATAAAATTTATGTTACTGTAGGTACAAAGGGAATATGGAAATTTAGTAAACTCTAAGTAATAATAAAATGTTTTAAAGAACTGGTTTGCCACGGATGTCCTTATTATTCCGTTCTCTTTGCATGCCCAGGGGTTAAAAAAATTGAATAACGACATTACATTTGGGAAAAACAAAGGTATTGGAAAAATTCAAACAAATCATGAGGAATATCTTGAAAATGGTTCATTTCGAATAAAAGCACCTGAGGGCGCAGTTATTTCTAACAGTTAATCTATGAATAATGAAAGCCCGTAAACAAAAATTTATTGGGTTGTATATTTATGTTTTTAAATACATACTTCATTCTCTGCTTTATGTATCCATAGAGAAAGTACTGTATGACACCCAAAAATGAGCTTTCTTTTTATCTTGATAAAGTTTCCGCGTATTTTCCTAACCCTTATTAGATACTCAGGATAAAATTTTGCCTTCCAATCAAATCAAATTGCTTAATGTGGGAAACAAAAGACAACTGAATGTGTTTTGGTTATTTAGTCTATGGAATTGAAAACTTAAAAAGGGTTTTATTTATTAAATGTTTCCTTCCAATATGCAATTTAACTCCTTTATAGAATTGTAGCATTAAGGCAGCTTGTTATGATGGATAACTCGTGAGATATTACCTTATTTCTTGCACGAAGTACCAGAAAATAAGTAAACGTGGTTACCATGGCAACAAGACAGCAATGACTGCCACAAATAGTTCTGTCCAATGTATCCGTAAAATCGCAAATCATCCCTCTTGCAAGCGCAGTAACATTCAAACATAATTAAGATTATGGAATTAATAAACTCTCTGTACTCCTGCCTTCCCTCGAAATTTTCAAGCGGAATGCAATAAGCGCTTTGTTTTTCATAACTACAGGGCGCATTTTTAAGACCTAAAATAATTAAATATGACCTAAAAGGCAAAAATATCACCTTTATAACTTAATTAATTTATTAATAGTATAAATTGATTTTAAACTTAATTAACAATTAATAATTGTTATTGCATAAACATTTTTAATCATTTCTGCAGAATAAATCTTCTCTACTTCTTAATTCAGCTCTTTATAGAATCTGTAAGGTTAAAAGTTCCTAAATTAAAGAAGGATTATTACTGTAACTTAAGAAAAAATATTTAAGAGAAATAAAATATTCATATCTGGGAGTTAGTTTTCGTTAGCAACAAAGATACATTAAATAAATAAAAATGCATTTTTAGGTTGTTAGGTTGTAAAACTTTAAGGGCTGGCCCCGTTGGTCCCGTAGTTCAGTAGGTAGAGCAACTCTGCCCGCCTCGGTACCGTGGTGGTAGCATGTCTGCCTCACGTTCAAGAGGTCACGAGTTAGAATCTCGGTCAGGATTAGTTACCTAGATAAGGGGCTTTCCAGGGTTTTTCTCTTATCCTAAAAGACGAATGTCGGGTAACTCTAAGCTCCATGGACCCCGGATTCATTTGAGCATCATTTCACCCATTCCATTCATCGTCCGATATGACTTAACGTTGGAGGACGTAAAATTACAAAAAAAAAAAAAAAAAAAAAAAAAAAAATAGAGAAAGAAACGGAGCAACTGCCTGCCATGCCCGCCTCGGTAGCTAGATGGCAGCGTGTCTGCTTCACGTTCGAATCTCGGTCAGGTTGAGTTGTCTGCATAAGGTTTTTCCAGGGTTTCCCCTTATCCTAAGAGACGAATGTCGGGTAACTCCAAGTACTATGGACTCATTTCACTCACTTCATTCATCGTCCGATATGATATAACGTTGGAGGACGTAAATCAACAAAAATAATGCCTGCCGTGCTGGGGGTCCTGGGTTCGATTCCCGGCGGTGGGGGTGGGAATTTTTCTCCAAGATAATTCCTCATCTTCCCCAGAATCTGGAAGTATAAATGAGAGTACGAATGTGTGCGTGATCTAATTATTGAAACCCAACGAATACGAGTTAACACCTCCGACATGTTCCAAAGGAGAACTGCCGCCGAAATGACCATTGGATTTAAAGGCGGGTATAAATGGAACAAATATAAGAAAATACAGATCTCTTCTATTGTCAGACAGAATGTTCTAATATCTGGAGAGACTGCGTTCCACATCATATGAGGCTATAGGTACATATTTGAAGTAAGTTAATTCATTTGGATAAAAGACCGGTTCAGAACCTTCAAACTTTGCTTCAAGCCCACAAAGAATGTCTCTGATCTTGGAAAGGGAATTATAACCTGTAATAGACACCAACAATCTCTACACGTTACTTTTGTTCGCTTTAATTAACTTTCAACGCCTTTCATAATCTTTAATGCGTTACTAGGCAGGTAATCGGATTTGATATTCGATCGAGGTTAAATTTTATATATGCCAAATTTGCTGCCATGATCAGTGAAGAAAATGTATGTTGCAAAATATTAATGCATGTTGAATCAGAAGAATAAAAATCTTGAACTACTTTCCATAAAGAAACGTAATTGGTTTATTTCTAATTCACCGCTGACTGCACTATAATAATCCCAAAAAAAACATGACTAAAATATGACTTTATCATGGAAATAAGCATAAACATCACCAAATATCTGAAAAAATAAGAACATTACCTTTAAGACTCAATAAATGACATGTCATAGGAATCCGCCCCCTAAACATAACCTTACATTTTCTTATATGTGAGCTGAAACAAATGAATCAACATCTCCTTAGCGGCTATATACATCTCTGAAGAATTATAGTTTTAAACTTCATTGAGACACTCGTAAAAATTAGCGATATACAAACAAATGTGAGGATTTTGGCTATGAACATGTAAAATACACGGCTTTCTGTACATTTCTATGCAAGACCTAGTTTGTTCCCTTTCTTGGAGTGCGTGTTGCAATTTAAAGAAGAAGAGCACAGAGGACAAAGACGCGGCATGTTGCAGCCTTCTTTTGTCTGTCCGCATCGACCGCACACAACACGAAAACAAAAGACAACCTTACTCATCGTACACGGCATTGTGGATAAATATCGTTACAGACATTCATTCGCGGAACGATTCGGGGGAGTTTTGTTCATCCCTTAATCCACGATTACCAGAATATAAAGAAAATCATCTGATGTGATAAGAAAAAGTATATCCCGGAAATGGTTGATGCTACGAAAGAGTACAACACTTTATCTGTATTCCTCACCGAATGAAAAGGATTTTACAGGCTAATCCCAGAAAGTTCCAGGACATACATTTTATTTGTTTTGTAAAGCTAAATAAAAATTTTAGAGCTTTTTATTGAAGATAATTTCATGACAAATTATCTCAATTAGCGTAATAACCATATAATATTCCTATAGAGGCAGGCATTTGCTGGTGTTGGATAAGTATGAACATATAGCGCAGTTATTGAAGTAAATAAACAAGTAACAAATGATAAACTTTGCTAGTGACGTGACCCTCGCCTTTAACGTACGATTTGTGTTAAAAGTCCTGCATCCTTGCTTTAGTAATCACGCGCAAAGAACGATTTTGTGCCAGGAAAAATACGTTACAAAGACAAAAAGTAAAGCATGGCTTAAGGATTTCACCCAAGTTCATATGTATGCAATGTGTCCAAAAATCAAATGAAGGTCAAGTCAGTGCTTCCTAATGTAGAAGATATTTGCTCATTAACGTGAAATAGGCCTGTGAGGTGTGAAGTAATTGATTTGAACAGTTAGCGTTATCGGCACGGTAACCAGTCTGTTCCCATGGCAACCTCGCTGGGTGCCCGGAGCAAATGTTGCTTCTCTTCGTTGTTTCCAATTCAGGGAAATACCTTCAGAGTATCATTTGTCCAACGATGCTTTTAGTTAAAAACCATAAAAGTAGACAATTACATTATATTCTCTACCCAATATAATTTATCTATTCTTGTAGAAACCTATTTTAAAATGTATTTCTTATAATTCGAAATAAACCTTTTAAAGGTCGGATAAATAGAATCGATATTCAGATTTTTAAAAGCGAGTCGTTGAAATGACCTACCTAGTCTTTAATACCACATCGGCAGCAGTTAAAAATTGACAACGATTTAATAAATTCTAAGCAGCAATACGGATATCTCAAACACCCTATGCCACAAAAGTTTATTTGAAATAGGTTAACCTACAAAATTATATCAGATTTCTATCAAATGAGGAGGTCTCTGATTTTGATTTACATTTTGTCACGTAAATATTGTAAATATAAAAAAATACTTAGTCACTTTTTGGTAAAACAAAAATTTCAAGAATTAATATAATAACGGGTATTCTGGAGTGGCAGGGGATTTGATTGAAACAGTCTGTGGTAAAGGAATGACGTGGATTCAGGTAATTAAACAATGACTGACACGTCTGATCGATACACCGCAACATATATTTTGAATTTATGTTCATAAATAGAAACAAAGGATGCAAATGTTTATATCAGTTTAAAGAAGTATACGTCATGCAGTTAGAGAATTAATGAAAGCAATAAATTTGCAGAATCATTTCGAATGATACAAAGTGTATACATCCAATCTTTCAGCAATGGTTTGTAAATCTTATAGAAATTTTACCTTTGGAAAAGTTTGTAAGTGAGCGTCCTCGGAATTCAAGAGATTAGACACGTCCTGTGTTTGACCTCCAAAGAGTAAACCGGGCGTGCAGAAAGTGAAGTGGCAGTTTTAATACTGGACCAAGTCACGATAACCTGACTTGAAGAACGGGTAATGTATTGGGATGGAACCCATCAGACATGTAATTCGTTTATAAAATTAGGTTTACAAAGTGAGGACAGCTAAAACGAGGCGCAAGGAAATTCAATCTCTGATTGGTTGCTTCATTATGTTTGACGTAGAACTGTTGGAGTTATAAATTTACGAGGGTGGTCTGAAAAGTTTCCAACCTAATAAAACAGAAGACCTTTCTCAGAATTTTATTTTTCAACTTAGTCTCCTTGAAACTCTACACATTTTTTCCCAGCAATGCTCCCATCTCTGTAACCCGTCCAAATAGTACTCAGCATTCTTATCTGCAAAATAATTGTTCACGAAGGTAATTGCCTCTTCATTTGACGAAAATCTTCGTCTTTAGAGCGCAATTTTCAGATGAGGGAACAAAAATGTCGTTTGGGGCTATATCTCGTGAGTTAGGCGGATGTTCGAGCAGTTCAAACCGTAATCCGTGGATTTTCGCCATTGCAACCGCTGAGGCGTGAGACGGTGCATTGTCTTGGTGAAACAGGATTTTCTTTTTCTGGAAATGTGATCGTTTTTCCTCAAGTTATGCCTTCAGCTTGTCAAGTAAGGATGCGTTTTTTGCTCATGTAATGTTTTTTTTCTTTTTGAAGACAATTGATTAAAATAACTATATGACTATCACAAAAAGTCAGTCGCCATTACTTTCTCAGCCGAAAGAAAAACACTTTTTTTTGGAAAGTTTACCCTTTGCAGTCCACTGTTTGGACTGTATTTTTGTTTCGGACGTATAATGGTGTATTCAAGGTTCATCTACAGTAATTAATTGGCACCAAAACTCGAATTTATTGCGCCTAAATTGCGCCAACAGAGCGTTAGAAATACTCATTCGAACACGTTTTTGGTCTAACGTGAGCAAACGCAACACCCAACGCTCGGACAGCTTCCTCATGCTTAAATGTTGCTTTAATATGTGAGAAACACGTTCTTTTGACATGTTGATTAGCCTCTTTAATTATCTCTCTCAGTTTAATTCGGTGGTAGTCTAGCACCATACGGTGAACTTTGGCGATGTTTCTGTCGACAGTTGCAGTTTTTGGACATCTCGAACGTTCATTGTCTCCCAAGCACTTACGGCCATGTTTAATTTCAGCTGCCCAAAGATTCACTGTGGTAAAGATGATACAGAGTCCCCATACACAGAATGCAATTCATCAATGATTTGCGTAGGCGAAACAAAAACAAATATTTAATGCCATCTGGATACTCGATGTTGTCCACTTTCGTACAAACACTCACATCATCTCACTCAAACGACTGTTACATAATAACTAAGCGTCCAAAATGGCTGAAACTTTGGTAATTGTCAAACAGATGAATAACGAAATTCACAAGACTGTCATCTTCATGTTGAGGTCGGAAACTTTACAGACTACCCTCGTAGGGTTAAGTTGATGCAAACGTCAGTCAACGTAAACATGTATCTTTAACTTTCATTCAAAATTTCTAGCATGCATTCCATTGGTTTTTTCGAACGTTTCCCTTCGAAATAGTTTTTTTTTGTTGTAATTTACGTCCTCCAACTTTAAGTCATATCAGATGATGAATGGAAAGGGTAAAATGATGCTCAAATGAGCCCGGAGTCCATAGAGCTTAGAGTTACCCGACATTCGTCTTTCAGGATAAGGGAAAACCTCGGAAAAAACTTATCCAGGTAATTCACCCTGACCGAGATTCGAACTCGTAACCTCTTGAACGTACGGCAGACATGCTACCACCACGCTACCGAGGCGGGCTCTTCGAAATAGTTAATTAGCCGAATGTTGGGAAGCTTATGCACCCGAATTTCCTATTTCTGAACTTCACCATTCACTTCAACTGTATCAGGTTTGTCAATGTTTGGAGGTTGCATGGCAGGGAAACAAGAGACCTATGGAAATTCTCATTCTACGGATCGGGAGGCCGTCTCTGAATAACTCCACAGAGTGGAAGGGAACCAGTTGTACCAGCTGCCACCTGGGAGTTTAAATCTGTAAACTGCAGTGACCCTGCCCTCTGGTATCGTGATATCTAGGACACTGCAGTATCTGTCTTCCCTCATCTCATCCCTCCTTCGCGGCACATTCCATTATCTTTTATAGGTCGAGATTCTATGCCCCCCCGTGTCCATACATCATGTGTTCCTTCGAAAGGGTAGAAAAGCTGGTGTTTCCATATCATAGGTAATCAATATGGTATAAAACTGAGTCATCATTGCAGGCATACCAACAGCAACATAGCCATGATTTAATTGCCGGTTCACTGTAGCTTATTGAAATAATATGAATATTCATTCTCGTGGGACACGAGGGTACAGAAAACATCTGTGCATTCTTAAACAACAAATAATTAAGTTCTGAGTTTGTACTTACTTGTGTTGCAATAGGCCACATCACAGTCTGTAACACTTGCTCACTTCGCTCCCAAGAATAAAAATAAATCGATTAAATGTTACATCTCCCAATTTTAAATTTACAGAATACGAAAATATATAAGATATTCAATCCAGCTATAGTGTAAAAACAATTTAACAAGGGCACATATACTGATCTACTGTAATTAAAAATTAAATGTAATAAAATATGGTGTAATTAAAATTATAATACATTAAAGATTTACTAAGTATTTTGAATAACAAATTACTCCATCAAGCGGATGTCTTGCTTTTGGTTTCACATGTCAGGTAGGAAGAGATGAAATATGGAGAGAAACTAATGTCAACAATCAATGAATCAATAATGTACCTAAGCATTGTTGTACTGAATCAAGACACGTTTATATAAATTCCTTTTTTAAAACACGCTACAAATGCATTTTAAAGCATTTTACATCAAAATACAGAGCCATTTGTCATATCAAAAGAAAAAAAGAAATGCTTTCCTTTTTTACCCTCAAAATTTCCACTTTTTAAATTTTGCAGTTCAAAATGAAGCGTTCTTTGGAAAACATATAAAGCGTCCTTTTTTAATTTTTGAGAAGCAGTACAAAAATTAGAAGAAAAAAAAGATTAGTAAAGGTTACAACCTTTAAATACACAAAAAATGGTGAAAATTATTTGTGAGAATTCAAGACTTTAATTATGGCTGCCTGTGTTAGTAAAATGCTCATATCCAATCAAAGCTTCAGCTAATTGGTACTTCAAATGCACAAACTGAATAGATACTTTTACAAATTTTGGAATCCGTGTTTTATTGTGAAGAACTTACGTTTCTTGTTCCTATTTAGAAATTTTGGTAAAATTTCATAAATTGACTACCTAAATTTCTAAGTTATGAATTCTGTGTTTAAATTCACCAGCAATTGGTTTTTTTAATAAACATGGAATAAATATCTCAACGGCAATTAGAGATTGCTTTTATCATCCTAAAATGCAATACGATTACAAAAAAGGCTCTTTTTTCGTAATGTTCTCCATTTAATGCTCTATTGGTGAGGTAGACACATTTATATTGCATCTTGTATAAAATGAAGATGGATTTTGCGCTAACGTATTTGTCATTTTGCTAAATTAAGACCGCTAACTGGCCTTAAACACACTGCACGCAATGTTAAGTGCATCTATTAAATCTCCTTCATTTAAAACGTAAATAAGCCTCTGAGAGGGGCAAAAAATATCTACAGATCGTCAACGCAAATTACTTGGCACAAGCAATGCGATGCGGCAATGCGAATAATTTGATGCCATCTGTGACAGTCAGCTCTACCTACTATATGTTTAGTCAGAAATGGTTTTGTAAATATCGTAATAGACCATTGTCTTAGATTTATATACTTGGAATCTTATAGACGGTGACATACGTTTTATTGGATTGTAGCATTAAAATACTAAAACTAACCAGTAAATTAGCTGAAAGTAAAGTTTCAATGCATCACAGATCACAGATGTATGTCGCCATGTAATTGATAAGGAGATGCTGCTTCATTTTTTTAAACACTTACAGAGGAAAATGGCATCGGATAAAAGTATTGAAAACTAAACTGAGGTCCGCTTTGAGAGAAGCTAAGAGTTTATTAATTTCAGAAAGATCTAAAGATGCTTAATAAGGTGATTCTTGTGTTTTGGATGTTTCTGTACTTTCGAGAGTGACGATTTGAGGTTTTCTTACAGACCCATTGGAGAAAGTTGTTGTCATGTAATTACGTTCATTTATTTCCTGGTAATGGTGTACCAAAACGTGGTATTTTAGTTCAGCATTCTCCAAAAGTGTTCGGGTCACATTTTTGAGGGGAAAATAATAAATTCTCCATTCGCAGAGTACCTTTTACGAACATTTACGAAAAAAAAAAAAATATTTCCTCAAATTTCTAACGATTTTGTTTTAAATTATCATATGTTTAAGAAGTGTTTATCATAAACGAAATGTAAGTCCTCTTATTCTAATTGCTTAAGTGGTAAACCGTAAGAGAGGGACTCATTTAAGTACAAAATTTGTTACATATAAATTGTTATAATTTGTTTGTGGAAATGGATTAATTAATATTTTGTTTTTTAATGACGCTGTAAATTTCCGGGATCATATTAAGCCGCTGGTTTGATAGAATTTCGTCTAGCAGGAGTTATTTAACATGGCATTAAATCTACTGACATGGGGCTGCCACTTTTAAGCACACTTAGAAACCATAGGTCTGAGCCGGGTTTGAACCCGCGACCTTAGGATCAGTAGAATAGTACTTTACCATCAGAGCTATTGAGGAGTGAGCTTCGCACATATATCTTGTAATTAGTTTCACATTTTATATTATCAGTAAAACCATTACACCACGTTTGTTGTTTACCGGAGAAAGATGGGACGGAAGACATTCAACGAAGTCACTACCTGACATCACGCAGCCGGAAACACAAGCCGCATTTTTACCGTGCGGGATTCTTTCCAAACCGTTCAAACTCCTGACTCGAATTATGTCGGCTTAGAAGCCGAAGATAGGTGACCCGCAGGATATAAAAGGAGGTGCAACTTCAGTTCACTTCATTATGACGTTTACTGCAGGTTTAAATGTGACGGAAAGGCACCTCCTATGGCCTATGGCGCGAAAGCATTAGCCAATTAGACTGAGGGGGAAGGTAGTTGCACCCAGAGTGATGCATGTCAGCGGGGCAAGGTTATAAGAAACAGAGATCAGTTTTGAGTTAACCAGGTAATATTAATGTTGTTTTGTCATAGTCGGCAATCAGAGCAGGGAAAAATGAAAACGCTCTGTGTGCGTCGGAAAGTAGAGCAGCGTGGACTAGTGCGTTCAACAGAGAAATAAAAAGGACGAGTAAATGGACATGTTTACTCTATGTGTTTGTAAACGCAAAAGTGATTATAAATTAGTTTTCGCCTAACGATTTTAATGACAAATAAAGTAAAATAAAATAAACCTCACCTTGTCAATTTTGTCGCTATACATGCAATTATCATGTTATATATAAAAAACGTTCTGTCAATATTTCTCTCACTTATGACGTTGAGCTAAGAAGAAGCGTTTATAATGGTAGTTTGTACAGAACTGATAAAGAATGTCACGTGAGTGTAACGCAGTGTGTTTACTCACTTATTTTAGTATTTATAAACCATCCTTCTGATAAGAGATCAATTTGTGCATAGCTATTCACTTAAAGGACAAAAGGCATCAGTAAGTCACGGAATGACGCGAGCTTAATGCCACCAAATCCCTGGAACGTCTTTTAACAGAGTCCTTAATTTCCAACAGATGTAAAACACAGATAAATGTCTGTTTTGAGCATTGATTTTCAATATGTAAAACATAGCTTCTGCTGCTTTTCCCTCGTTTCTTGATACCTTCACAACGTTTGCTACAAATCTGTTAATTTTGTTAGTCGCAGGTAATTTATTCCGTAATTGAATTTATAAGCAAAATGTGACACATAAAAAGCTACAATTTTTCCATGTTTTTCTTATAATGAATCATTTATTCATTGCAAATTCAGAAACAGAGACAAAAGCCATTAAAATAACAAAAATCATATAACGATTTGGTTAATATTATACTTTTAAAATTGTTTCACAATTGTAAAGTGTATCTTGAAATTTCTAGAAATGGCCTCTGAAGTACTCTGTGTATCGAAAGACTTAATGTTACTATACAAAAAGTACATTTAGTTAAAATTAACAACTTACATGTAATGATCTTTAAATGAGCTTTTAATCATATTTGTTGTTGAATTAACCGTTTCCAAGATATTTTTGTCATTCTTTAAATTCTCCTATGTTAAAACTTTTCTTTAATAGGTACTCCTTTTTCTCTTTTTATCACAATAGAATGCAATTTCAAGGGCATCACGTCGCAACGAGTTCTTAAAGATCATGTCTTTTAATAATTTTAAATTTAATAAAGTGAAAACTGAAGATATAAATATTTCTTTGGTATTACTTTAAACATATAACATTTTAATGGAAAGGTTCACAGAAAAAAGTGAAATTTATACAATTTATCAGCTTAAAACTAATATCTTGAAAGGTTTTTACACTATGGATACCTAGAATTTATATATGCACATTTCTATCCTGATTTATACATAGTTATGCACAGTTATTAAATTAAAAATTTGATATGTGTACAATATTTTGACACGGCCTATTTGAACTTCATTATGTATTTATTTTAAACTGTAAATATATTGATTTTCTATATTAATCCAAGTCAGCATGATATTTAGCAATTCAGTAGTAAACATTAAAATATTGTAGTGAACTTTTCTTGCTTTTGTTACTATTTCTTATCGTTAATTACTTTCTATGTACTTTTATTTACCGTTGCTTTAATAATTTTCTTGTTAATATACGAGGCGAGATCAAAATATAACGGGATTGTTTAAATTTTTCGGTATTTATACATGCAATATTCAAAACTCTTCTTTACCTTTCTGGTGCAGGTATTCCTGATATACAATGCCTCCCTTTTAAATTGTTTTAGATTTTTAGTTTATTGTTGACATTCGAAAAGTTTATACGTGTTTCGAGTGCTCGACGAATTTTTACTTAAGTTATATTATATTTTATATTAAAATGGAATGAGGTACAGCACTACATTTGAAATTTTGACTGTGACTTCTGCGAATCTACTGTAAGTAAGACAAGAGTTTATAACAAGTAATGTCTGGCCACCACAAGAAGACAAGCAGGACATGAAGAGCGAGAGGGGCTGTTTACCTGCCCTCGTAGTGGATACGAAATGAGCATATGAAAGTGCATATGAGTCATTGCAGTAACTGTAGTTTTTTTTTTTTTTTTTTTTTTTTTTTTTTTTTTTTTGTAATTTACGTCCTCCAACGTTAAGTCGTATTGGACGAAGAATGGAATGGGTGAAATGATGCTCAAACGAGCCCAGGGTCCATAGAGCTTAGGGTTACCCGACATTCGTCTTACAGGATAAGGGAAAACCCGGCAAAAAACCTTATTCAGGTAACTCACCCTGGCCGAGATTCGAACTTGGGACCTCTTGAACGTGAGGCAGACACGCTACCATCTACGCTACCACGGCGGGCCCAGTAGCAGTAACTGTAGTGATAGACATTAAGCATGTGTGAGATATGTGACAACACGTGTATTTTACATGAACATCATTGTTATTATATCTGGAATAACATCATACGGACAGCAAAAGTGATTACGTTACACATTCGTCTGCCTTGCTATCTTGTGGTGGGCAGACAGTAGTTCAAACAGGGTCGAGAAGACGATGAACGCTCTGGACGCCCTCGCACATCAATTACTGACGAAAATGTGGAAAAATTAAAGAAAATAGTTTTGAAAAATCGCGGAATCACCTTAAGAAAGGTGTAACTAGAATTAGAGCAAAATTGCTCGTGAAAATTGTATCACGATAAAGCTCCAACTCACACCTAAATGTTTGCTGGTGATATTTTGTCAAAAAAAAAAAACTAAACTGTTATGTTGTTTCAGCCTTGGCTCCTTGCGACTTCTGTCAATTCCCGAGGCTAAAGAGAAGCGTGAAAGATGGCGTTTTGTCACTCATTCTTATATTTATGTTTATTCTGTCCATTTTTTGAACTAGTAAATTCAGGAGCGGTTTTTTCATATTTCAGGAATAAATAAATAAATGCTAATGTAAGTACAAGCTTCATGAACATATTTAAATTTCTAGATTCGTTCGTCTTGAGAAACATGTTTCCAAATATAAAACAAATAGATCTGAGGATCTATCCTTGGACCAGTTCTATTCAACTTGTATACCTCTGATACTCCTGCAACGCCTACAGCTCAAATTGCTATGTATGTGGATGATACAACAATCTTCGCAACACATCGCAATATCCACACCGCCAGAAATCATCTTCAAGAAACTTAATTATACCCTGGCTTGATAACTGGTGTACTTCGCTCCACCAGCAAAAATGTGAAGCAATGTCTTTACACTATGCAGACCGGATTATTCTCCACCAGTAACACTCTCAGTAAAATCTATACCCTGGAAAACTGAGACTGAAACAGTTAAATACCTCGGCGTATTCATGGATCGACGACTCACATGGAAACAACACATAAGTAACAAACTTAAACTAGCTGGAGCAAGACTGGCTAAGCTCTACCCTGTTCTCAACAAAAGATCTTCACTAAAATTAAAAAACTGCACACTACTCTACACGACTTTATTAAGAACACTCCTACTATATGCCTGCCCAGTCTGGGGAGGGACCAGTCCTTCCGAAATCAAACGTATCCAGACATTTCAAAACAAAGTATTACGAATCTCAACAAATGCACCATGGTTTGTCAGAAATAGTCCACTAGATAGAGAAACTGGATACAGCACCATTTAACAGTAAATTTCTTCGCAAGTCGAAAAGTTGTACAGCAACCTAAAACACGTCTCAGGAGTCATTCACTCTTCCCTTGGCAGAAAAACCAGCTTTTCAACCCGCATCAGGAGTCTTCTCCCACTGTATCAGCTCTCACAACAAGATCTTCTGTAATACTTAAAACAATAATGTACCTACTTATGTGGGGCCCAATTGGGCTTTCCTCATTTCATTGTTATTCAATGTATCATGTATGTAAATAATTTCTATGATCAATGATCTGTAGAGCGTAGATGCGCTAATCGATCAATAAATGAGTTAAAAAAAAAAACAAAAAAAATTAATCCGAATTTTAATGCATTTACAGAATCCACAATAATTCGAACGAGTTACTGAAACACACACAAGCGAAAACTGAAAGGTTTTAAAGCGTGTATGAAATCTCATTTTGATATCTTTCATAGGTTGTGATTTAAAAATTTGGCCGCTTTCACATGACTTTTGTACCGATTCTTCAACAAATACACTTACAACAACTCATTGTTCTATTTTTCATATTAATGGAGTTTCTTTTGGTCTAAATGTAATGGAAGTATTAGAGTATAGTTGGCTTAAGCGATAGTGAACTTTTTTAATAATTTATGTACATGCGATAGCTTTGAAATTCCATGAGCAAAAAGGAAATATAAATAGCAACTTCACACTTCAAAAACCTTTAAGTATTTAAAGACTGAAACTAATAAAAAGAATATTTGGGAAGTAGGTAACGCAACATAAACGTTTCTGACGTTGGTGATTTAATAAGATGTAATTAATTACTAGTTATGCAAAATTCATCACTGAGATTTTTAAGGGGAAATTCAAGATATAAATTACATTTTTCATGAAAAATATTCTAATCATGTATTGCCTTAACCAAAATAATTATGTTTGTTTCTGTGAAAATAAAATATTCCAAAATATTACCATGAATACGGCTGTTTTTGAAACTCTTTGTGTCGTACTCTTAGAAAACGCATTCTCAAATTTTCGATTTTATTTAGCTGGTTAAGGTCTTTACTGATAAAATATTTTTATTTTATTTAAATGATTTCAAAGCATGCATTTCTGGTGAAAACTCTGTAACGAATTTTTGGGTGGAACACAAATTTCTTAATCCACTGTAATTGCGTAGTAGAATAGCGAAGAACATTTGAAGCACACACTTTGTGGCACACTTTGACACTTTGTTGATCTAAACGTTTAAGATATCACGTTATGGGTGTCACATGGTGGTGGGCGTTACCAAGCCGTCTGAGGACCGGTGCCCACGTGGGCAGTTGAAGTCTTACCTTCGAAAGGCGCCTTGGGTGGAGGCGAACATGTTGTCGTCATCCCAGGTGAAAAAATTAATCCAGAGCTGCAGACTGGAGTCACTTTTTAAACACCAAACACACAATCGAGCACTCAAGTTTTGTCACAGGCTCTCGGCAAGATAGTGTAAATATAGCGGGCTACAACCTAGGTCCGGCCAGATCGCGAAAATAACTCGGCAACGACGAGGTCGTCTAGCGAGAGTGTGCCACTCGACTGACTGACTGACAGCTAGGTAACACTGCCTAGTCAAAACTAGATTTGTACCGCTGACACTTTGCTTTGTGTTGAAAATAAGCGGAAAAAAATCAGAACTTGTGTATACTACCTTACTGTGCTTATACTCCTTCATTTGTCACCCTTTTTGGCCTTAGAAACTCTTGAACACTGCTATAAAGCACATTCCAATTTTAAATGAGATTCCTGCCAAAACTCTTTCTTTTCTCAGATGTTTCTCCCACTACTTAAAATTCGGCCCGCCTCGGTAGAGTGGTGGTAGCGAGTCTACCTCACGTTCAAGAGGTCCCGAGATCGAATATCGGTCAAGGTGACTACCTGGTTAAGGTTTCTTCCGGGGTTTTCCCTTACTAAAAGACGAATGTCGGGTAACTCTAAGCTCTATGGACCCTGGGCTTATTTGAGCATCATTTCACCCATTCCATTCAACTTAAAGTTGGTGGACGTAAATTGAAAAAACAAAACAAAAAATAAGTTGAAATTCTTGCTATTTTAAAAGACTGACAGATGGCGCTCATGATCGTTGGAAGCTGATAAAATCTAGCTTTATTTGTTCAGTAAAGTTCCGTTTGCGGTTACCACTACTCGAAATTAACACTGCTGTTCCAAAAATGCACAAAACTACATAAAAATAAATAAACCATACTAAGGAAAACAAAACTTAAGTTTGGAATGCATAAAAATAACAAATATTCGATTTATGCACAGTGCTATATAAAAGTATAAAAAAGAGCTAGTAGAAATCTTTTAAAGAGCAAAAAACCAACATAGAATTTGAAAACTCAAAAATAAAAATAAAAAATAGCATTTACGTAAATAATATGTAATTTAAATTTGACATCTGCCTTAATTGAGGTAAAAGATCATGCTATAATATCTGATATGAAGTTTGGATTTTCAACGTATTTTTAATTACTCACATACTAAAAATAATTAAAACAAAATTGCTACTGTACTTATGAACTTCAGTCTCATTTCATATAGTTTAGACTTTTCAATGCAAAATATGCGTGACGTAAAACATAGTCATGATAAACATTGTAAATAAGCAGGGAAATTAATAATTGTGTAATATACAAATATAAATAAATAAAAATGCTACATTTATAGCAGCTTAGGACTCGTATCACAAATTATTATTCTACGAAACGTAACCTTATTTACAATTAGATGAAAGCATGATCATTCCATTGATAAACACAGTGAGATCTTATCGTGAGATCTTATGTGTCCAATAGATAAATTAAATTAACCTGCCAAGAGTATCCTTTAGCTTTAACGAGATCTATTCAACGAGCACTATCGAACATTCATGCATCAACCTGATCTCGGAAGTCCCATATCTGATTCACATTTCTTAAGAAAGTACAGGCAATCTGGTTAGATATATAACAAAGTTAACAACTGAGATTTTGAGGTTATATAAACAAATGAATCACCAACACAGGAATCATGGGAAAACACGTGAATGCAGAAACAAGAAAGGGAGGAAACATTTGGTTGCGTTTCTTTGTAAACTATGTTTTTTGTTTCAAAATGTAAACAGTTGAACGTTTATTTACTCTTTCCATTTTGTTCCAGTTCTACCCCGCCTTTAACTCCAATGGTCATATCGGCGACCGTTATCCTTTGGAACATATCGAAGGTGTTAATTCGTAAACTTTGGGTTTTATTCATTTGATCACGCGCACATTCGCACTTCCAGAATCTGGGGAAGATGAGCTGATGAGAAGATGAGATCTTGGTCGGAGAAAAATCCCCACCCCTACAGCCGGGAATCGAACGCGGGACCCATAGCACGGTAGGGAGGTGTTCTACCGAATGAGCTACGGGGCCAGTCTTATATACTCTTTAACAAATCAGTTTAAAAGGCTATAATTTATAAATACTATCACTAATGTAATCACAGTAATCACAATCAAGAGTATTTTAACATATATAAATCTGTGGTTCATATAGAATCACTGTAAATATTATACATATATATTATTAGAATGTCTGTTCTTTTCTGATTTGTAAAATATGTGTATTTCTGACGTGTCCCATAACATGTATTGGTTCAGTTGGACGATAAATAAATAAATAAATAAATGCCAATTGGAAGAAAGAAACACACCGCTCGAAATGGCAAGGACAGCACTTTTCTATTGTTACAGAAATACATTTATACAACCTAAACACATACATTTTGTAAAATCTACTTCTTTTTGGAATATATATATATATATATATATGAAGTTATTTTAATATTAAT
Source organism: Mantis religiosa (assembly GCA_030765055.1). NCBI lineage: Eukaryota > Metazoa > Arthropoda > Insecta > Mantodea > Mantidae > Mantis > Mantis religiosa. Next base: position 91,526,417 of record CM060952.1, read on the forward strand.
ATGAAAATGAAGCTGTTGAATTATTATATTTTAATGGTTTGTACTTCCGCATGATTATATTCCTTAGCCAAAAAAAAAAAACAAAAAAAAAACAAGAGAAGTAATTCACCAAAATCTAAAGCAACGACGAACTGTAATAACTGCACCTGTAACTGGCTTACACTCATTATTTCATATCATTTCGTACTGAAAATATGAATTAAATAAATTTAGGTAATGCCACGAGTGACTTGAATATAACAATGACAGTAATTAGTGTAAATACTGATAAATAAGTAGTGATAAATAGTAACAATATTTGAAACGAAATATATTTTTTAACGTATTACAAGGAACTTGCCTTCTATATCAGTAAACTTTCTTTTGCTTTTTAGGTTAAAAATGAGAAACATTTGTCACTCAATCTTCTCAATTGTTTCATCTGAAGCAGGCAGTGTTTTGTTGCTTTTTATTTTAAATTTATGTCCTGCAACGTTAAGTCACGTCGGACGGAATGAAATGGGTGTTAATGTTATCCGATATGCGTCTTTCAAGATAAGGGAAAATCCCGAGAAAGAAAACTTTGTCCATGTAAATCACCCTGAGCAGATTCAAACTCGGGACCTCTTGAACGTGAGGCAGAAACTCTAGTATGTTAGCAAGTTGGGCAGCAGGCAGTGTGAACGGACTTTTCATATATCTAAATGAACGTCAACAAACCAACGATGTAGTATCTTTGTACAAAAGTACTAAAATCGTCCTTTGTCTTATTCACAAGTATTTTTACGTTCTCTAATGCTTACTAGAGGACATATTGTGCTCTATTTAAAATTTATACATGAATATTTTACAGTAAATACACATTTTGAGGTTATCTGAATTCAAATATCTCCTAATTTCTCAGAAATGGCTCTAAGATTTTGGTTTAAAATGTCATTGTTTAAGATTTTCACAAAAAATGGAATCGTTATATTGAATTTCCTGAAAATAACCTTTATAGTTGTCTTTATTCCGAAATACTTTAAGACAAACTGCAAACAGTAAAGAGAGATAAAATCTTACGACACACAAAATGAAATGTAACATGAAAGTTCAGAGCTGTCACATAGTGACGCGCCCTTAACCCTCTATCCGTTGCCGACTCTATTCTATAACATTTTACTTCGTATGATTATTTATCACATGCTTTAGTTATATTAACATTCTGTGTTTCATGAACGTTATCTGTGTTTAAAAGATATGAATACAAAAATAAGTTTTCTTAAGAATAGATGCTAAAAGTCTGCGTAGACCGAAAGTTTTTGAAAAAAAAAGAAAAGGTTTTAGCAAAATTTGTATTAAGATGAACCCAAAATGCTTAATTAACAAACTCAGTGCAAATCGTGGAAAAGTACACGTCAATGAACTCATAAAGTATTCGAAAGTATCAAAAATAAACAACTTTCGTTTGTTTGTAGAAAAATGGCATTCGCTAATAGATATTCATGTAAATGCAAAGCATTCCCGTGCTATTGTTATCTTTAAAAGTGCGTGTGTAAACCATAATTTTGCCGTCATTGCCGTCGTTATGCACGCCAACTGCCGATGCTTTAAAGTTAACAGCCAGTGTCAGCATCCACAGGTGGCGGTAAAAATACTGTCCACGGCCGCCTGGACTCTTTGCCGAAACTAAGCCATCGCAAGCAGGCCGTGATCAACAGCATCCTCCTTATCTAGATACAAAGGCTTTCCGACGCTCGATACAAGCAAACCAACCTAACAGATTAAAAATTCATTTTAGAGGAGAAAACCCTTTCTAGCTTCTCAAATTCAGGCAAAATGGAAAAGCTTTCGCGTTATTTTCAGAAACTTGGTTGAAAGTGTAAAATTACAATGTTTCATGTCCTACATTTGTTTATTTCTTCTTTTTTACTTCAGTGATTAAAGAGCGCTTTATAGTTTTGAACCCAAAAATATAATTTTAAAGCTTAATCTATTTATATTTCGTTCACTATTTTATATTATTCCTTTTCTTGCTACATACCCATATTGGCTTTTCCCAAACACACACATTTGACAAATGGGAAGTGTCGCTATTCAGTTTTTCCTCTTCTAGTTCTGCAAATATGTATCCTTTAGTAAGAAGAATTTTACAAGTCTCATATAGAGACAGAAAGTCATGTGATGGTATTATATATATATATTAGTTTTGGGTGACCCTTAATGTCGGTGAGTTTTATAAGTTACATCAAAGTAAACGATAGCGAACAGAGAAAGTCATGTGGAAGTTTTGGGTGACCTCTAATGTCGGTGAGTTTTATAAGTTACATCAAAGTAAACGATAGCGGACAGAGAAAGTCATGTGGAAGTAATTTTTTGTCTTACCTTTTAGTTTAGGGATTGGATTGTTCGGAGGGGATTCCGCACCTCGACCGGACTTGTCTTTTGTACCTAGCCCCCAAGTGGGACACCCTCTGGAGGGAGGATGATCTGAGAGGAGACAGAGGGCGGATGACCCCAGAGAGTCACTACAGTACAGAGAGCCAGGTCCCTATACTGCCCTATAAAAGGTCCTCGGCGGTCCAGGACGATTGTCATCGCATCTTCCTGTAGGGGAGGGTATCCGTCCACTTCAGCTGTCGAGGTGCGGGCGCTGCGGACCCCTAGCACTCGTACCTCTGACGTTACTAGAGGAACCTCGGGTCGAACATTCGAGCTCCTCCCTGATAGGGAGTTGTTCGGATTGGGTTGGTCTCGAGGGAGCAGTGGTTCCCGATACCCGTGGGAGATCGGGTACGTCTCCGGACGGGGTTGAGGGAAGCCATCAGTATTTCCGCGTACTAGCCAGCATAGCTAGTAGAAGGTGTGCTAGATCACCAGACGGCCCCACAGAGGACATATCGGTAGCCTTCCCATTTGGTGTTGGCGCGCGTAAGTGGCGTATCCACTTCCATCCCGTTTTGAGTCCACAGGACCAGATGAGCGGTCTTGTTAGTCTCTAGGTCTTGTCCTATGGAAAGAGCCTCGGAGGCCCCGGGTGCCCTTTTTGGGGCAGCTCGGTAACTCCCTGGCATGAATTGAATTGAATTGTTATCCCATCTACCGTGGCCTCGAAACAGTCATGAGGCTGTTTCGGAGATCGGAGGCCGCCTCCCCAGAGCAGGATACTCCAGGCAGGCTTGCACAATCGGCATTCCGCCAGCCGCGTGTCTGAGTCGGCCCACTAGGCCAGTTCGGAGTCCGGAGGCCGTCCCGCCGGAGCAGGATACTCCAGGCAGTCTTTCACAACTGGCATTCCGCCAGCCGAGTGTCTGAATCGGCCCACTAGGTCGGTTCGGGGACCGGAGGCCGTCCCGCTGGAGCAGGATACTCCAGGCAGTCTTCCACAACCGGCATCCCGCCAGCCGCGTGTCTGAATCGGCCCACTAGGCCGGTTCGGGGACCGGAGGCCGTCCCACCGGAGCAGGATAAACCAGACAGTCTTGCACAACCGGAATCCCACCAGCCGCGTGTCTGAATCGGCCCATTAGGCCGGTTCGGAGACCAAAGTCCATCCCGCCGGAGGGGAAAGCGTTCTCCTCAGAGCATATCTTTCTGCGATGCACCGCCGAGACCTCCACCGACACTTCTACCCTGATGAGAGATGATATGAAATGATAATGGAAATGAAATAGAGAGACAGTAAATTCGGGGGATGTAATTAACCTACACAGCATTCGACTAGCAACCCCGGAAAATCCCCGAAAAAAACCGTCGGTCAGGTAGGCTGTCCACGGGAATCAAACCTGGGTCTTCCGAATGCGGGCCTCAGATGAGACCGCCTGAGCCATTCTGCTCATTTAGTTTAAAGTAATCCCCTGTTAATGATTTTCTAATGTGATGCCATAACAAGTTGAAATTTTTGTTTGGGAGACATTTCATTCAACTCTGGATATAAGGCGTTTTACTTTTCGACACTTCGCCGGTGATACGTCCTCAAAAGCTAAAAAGCGTTTAAACAGAAAAATATGACAATCGGAAATCTATACTCTTCACAGAATGTCTCGGTTCTTGACAGATTATACGAGGTACTGGTCCTTACTACACCGAGATAAGAATTTTATCTATATGGTCAGCTTTTAGCTTTCAGTATTTTAGAAAAAAATTACAGTCACATGGCTTTCTCCACACGCTGTCCTTTATTACGTAGCTGATTACAAACTACTTTTAGGAATAGCAGTTAATGACAAGATTCATAGGGTTCTATGGATAATTTCGATCATACAATTTCTTGAGAAACTATTTTTAAGTATTGTGAATGCACGTAGTGTGTAAATTAACTAGTAGGCTAGCTGAGGTGTTGATCCCAGGTCGTCACTCCAGACAAGTGGGCGGCCCGGACCGTTGTCATGGTAACATTCCGCTCGACAGTGTAGCAAGAATTGGCGCCTCCCCTAAACTTGACCATGGTCGACACAATAGAAATGGTCAGAACACCTGTTGATTATAGGGAACTTGGTCATTTCATGGCTTCCTCCATTTTCCCCAACTTATTTTTCTGCCTTGGTTTTTCAATCACTGATTTGAGTGCCTATCAAGAAGAAGCTTGTCTTACTGATAAATTACAGCACAATTTGTTTCTTCACTTCGTCATAACATTTCCGCCCTAAGATGTAGCATTTTTCATCGAGATCATTCACCTCTTGACTATTTTTAATGCATAATATCACTTTAATTTGTTTTATCTACACGTATGTAGAGATAAAGTGCACTTCACCCAAAAATTCGAAATCCAAGTTTTCTTGCAAATTTACGTGCGTCTTTCAAATGAAGCAACACAAAGTCCCCGACCCAAATTATCCTTTAAATTGAACTTTTTTTTAATTATGTTCAATTTTTTATTAAAAATGGTCCCATGTATTTTCCTTAAAAGATTACTACCTTCAAATATTTTTGCGGAAAATGAAATGTCTATCTTGAATATTATGAGAATATCCTTAGACAAAATTTAGCTCTTTTAAAGATCCGGTTTATGCCAGCTGCCTTTTTTGTGGAGTTAACCGTTTACGAAATAATCGTTGTTGATTTAGATTTTCAAAAAGTACGAGGGAAGTCGTCGTTCATTTCTTTATCTCTTGGCCATGCAAAAAGAATGTTATTTCAAAGCCATTGCTGCATAGGAGACAGCTGTTGAAAAATATGATCATCGCTTGCACCTACTATATTCTCATATTCCCACCCAATTGGTTTTCTCGATTTACTAATGACACCGTAATAAAAGTAGATTACATTCAAAGGAGTGATATTCGTAAAATAACTATGGTTAATATGATTTCAGTCGAATGCTGCTTTAATTGCTACTATTTATTTGACGAGAGCTCAAAGTTCAAGTTCATCAGGTCACCGAAAGAGGCGCTTCAATCGCCACCACAGAATCCCTAAATAAAAATTTTGACGAAACGCATTCGAGCGTTAGTTCAACTCTAATTACGTTTATTTTGAGCTTCAGTGTATCATTGGCGAACTTTTGGCAGCTGTGAGGTTGGGAAGTATGTAAATGTGCGAACCAAATTCGCCATTTCTGGCAGCATGGTGCGCCAGTCCATGGCAGCAGTTTTATTTATCTCCGAGTTCCTTCGCCAATACAAAAGGAATATTTGGACCAAGTTCCAGAGAGTTTTGAATTAAAGTGATTTATACGTGCTGTAAGCCATGGAAATGGTTTTAATTTCTATATTTTTGCTAACGATAATTGCACGACGGAATGAATGCCTTAGAATGGCGATAAGGACTGCGTAATACAATCAATGTTTTCAGTTGTTTTATCAAAGCCTTATATTTTCTCTACATCTACAGAAACAAATGAAACAGCATCTCCTAAGCAACCATATTGCGGCGTATATTACTGAATTCTGATACATCATAATTATTTTACTATATGCGCACGTTTTCTTGAGCGTTAGTTCTACTTGTGCCTGCCGATATATGACGCATTGCTGTCCAGAAGACATGATTATATCTGAATAGAGTATACATACACTGGACTCACCGTGTATGTGCGATAAACTGAGGTAAACATCTGAGTGTTGCGAATTTTTCCGATACGCCTTCTCGCTTTGACATGTAGTAAGATACGCGAAGATATGCTCCGCAAATGTGAGATATGTAAACAAACAGTAAATTGAACTCGATCCGATAAGCTTATGTTTATATACTTATCATTTATGAGTAGAGGCGGATTTTACCCTATTTCCCTATTTTATTCCTTTGTACAGAAACGTAGACTTTTAAGTTATAAGCAAGTTTCCTACAATTATTAGCCTAATTTCTTAGTTGTATAATGCCTATAAATGCCTATTTCATAGTTTGTGCCTATTCTGCGTATTAGTGCCTAAAACAGCCCTTTTACTAAATGTTTTCTGCTTGTAATTTGTGACAACAGCTTTTGCATTTGTTGGTTTCAACGTTAAGTTTTCGGGGAAGAGAAATGTCTTACTGATACACATTGGATATAAAAAAGGGCTTTATTAAGGAGACACATTTGTGCAAATTGGCCCAAAACTTACTAAAACACCAAATTTAGTTTTTTTTCCCTTAAAATTAATATGCACATACTTCAATAATATAAAATATTTTTTCCCAGAAGCACTATAGAAAACATCACATGAGTATTTAAATAAGCTTACACCTGTATCGTAGCTGCTATTACGTAATTTTAACCTCAGATTCCATATATTCTACATTTTCCTGACTTCAAAATGTTCCACAGGATGCAGTTTTCTATTAATCTGTATGAAATTCTAAACATGCCTGTAAGGGCAACTGCATAGTAAGTGTATCCATTTACATTGTTGTGTTTTTGTTATTTGTATTGAAAAGGATTATAATGCTTAGCCCGCCTCGGTAGCGTAGATGCCTTACGTTCAAGAGTTCCCGAGTTCGAAACTCGGTCAGAGTGAGTTACCTGGATAAGGTCTTTTCTCGGGTTTTCCCTTATCCTGACAGACGAATGTCGGGTAGCTCTAAGCTCCATGGACCCTGCACACATTTGAGCATCATTTCACCCCTTTCATTCACCTTCCGATATGACTTAACGTTGGAGGACGTAAAATTACACACACACGCACACACACACATATATATATGCACATTATATATATATATATATATATATATATATAATGCTTACTTCTTATTTAAAACTTCTAGGAAAATAAAAGTTGTTAAATAGGCATGATTAATTTTTCCCTTTGTTGATATGGCAAAGACAAATATTTCACATAGATGCAGGTCATTAATAGGTTAAAATGAGTGCAGAAACTTATACCCAAGCATTAATTTTAAAATTACAGTATGTGGGACATTTTGAAAATCGCTTACAATTTGGACATAAACTGTTAATTCCTCAGAAACTATTGTAACTAGAAAGCTGAAAATTGGTACTATTCCATTCCCGACCGATCACAAAAATAAATGGTATACATTTGAAACAAATCTAACAAAATCTTCAGATATTTCAATTTTCACACTTAAGGCCAACCCCCAAACCCATAATTTTTTCTGACATAGTTAATCACTTCACAACTTTCTGCACATTATGGTTCTTACTTAGTGAAGTGGATTTATATGTATTTGAATTATACGACAGTAACTGTTATGTTAACTTGCTGTGGAGGTATTTATGAAATTTGGAATAAATGGAGAACTATTTCGCCTAGGGAAACGTTTAGCGAAATTGTTGCAGCATATGTTGCTATTATTGTCATTTTGTTATAGTGCATTTGCAGTACATTTTAGGAGCGATTTTAATAACATTGTGTATTTATAAGTGTTTACTTAGCAAATTTTTGGTCCCTATTTAAGTGCCTATTTTGCCCATTTTAGTGCCTTTTTGCCTGCCTATTTCCCACATTTTAATGCCTATAAATCCGCTCCCCATTTATGAAACATAAAAATAGAAAACAAATATTATAACAGCATAAATACTCATTCGCTTTGTGATTTTTTGATTTCCGAGTCCGGTGCATCACTTTCATCACTAGCTTTCTATGATAAGTTCATGATAATTTCGTCAATTGCAGTTTCTAATACACCATCGTTTCTCTAATATTGCATTTCCAGCTCTAAGAGCTTCTTGCAGTCCGTCGCGGTTACGGAAGAGAATGTGCCTATATCACGTTTCCACAGATTTGTGGCTGACGTCACCAGCAACGCTGCGTCCTCTGAAAATATTATTTATTTTTGCCCATGCCAGCTCAGTTGCATTCAGATCTCAGATATGCGGAAGTAGACGATTGATAATGTGTCGCCTTTCAGAGCTGTGACATCCACAAAATAAGCTTACTGTAAACTGGTTAGCTAGTTAACCTCGAAATTGCTGAAAACGAAATATGGCGCGCCTGAGAAAGCTTAGTACATTAGCACTAGATGTCAGTGTATAGCACATTTCATGTTTCAAAGTTGTCATCTGCATTTACGGAGTTAGACGAAACCTTCGAATGAGAGCTTGGAGCCCGAGCACTCAAGTTACCATGCGTATATAATTCTCTACAGGTGTTAAACAAATAAAACATTTCCTTAGCTAACACATTACATCACACATCTCTGTAATATTGTAATTTTACATTTAATAAATTTACTAGATATTTTTTGGTTTTACCTTTTACAGAAATTAGTAATTCTTATTTAACTTTCATATGACATTTCAAATATTGTAATAGAAAATAGAGAACATTTTATGCATAAATGGATATTTTTGATAAAGGAGGTCTTGAATTTTCTAAAACAGTTGTTACCCGAAAACACATATCTTCTCTCTCCGTTTCTCCCTCTCTGCTTTTCTCCCTCCCTCCTTCTTCAGTCCCAAGGGACGTTTCAGAACTGCAGGTGTGATCTGATATACTTTCTACCTTAAATAGGCATTGAAGAAAGAAAAATTTGAGTCGGATAACGTAGTTTTGCTGCCGATGGTCCTTTGTTTTGTTGGCATCGTGCCAACTGACAGCGCGGCCGGAAGAAAACAAACCATTGACAAGGGAAGAACGAATAAGACAATTAGCGACTTTCACTTGTCACCTTCCCTTCCTGGGTCCGCGCCCCCGTTATTGTAGCAACAATCTAAAGCTGAAAATTGTTTCCTTGTTCACAATAATAGTGCTGTAAATTTTCTTTGTTTCGTATTAATGTCGGGCAGATTTAATCTTTTTGCTACATTTTTAACCATTTTTAACTGCATTAAGCTTGTGATATGAAAGACCTAGGTATTGTACTTTTCTTTAGCTGTGGTCCTGTAGACATTGAAGTACAGTCAAGGGGAGATTAAAAGTCACATCCTGCCAATGTTAAAATTGCTAACTTAAGGTGTACTTTTTTCTGGAACTACTATAGATATGAATGTAAAGCTTTTGCAACTTTTTCAGGTAATGTCTCTGCATATGTGGATCTTGTGTTTTGATATAAGGTCTATTTATGTAAATGTTAGAATTTTTGTGCAACATAATTCTTTTTCTTAAATTTACTATACAAAAAGCAAATTTTATAAAAAATATTTCACTGATCAACACAAAAGTAGATTCACAACTCTGCTATGGTGTGCTTGATATGTGTAGAAAATTTGAGATATTTATCTTTAATAGTTTTTGCCCTCTGTAACAGAAAATGTATTTTACGGGAATATTAGGTAAAATGAAAAAAGTTAAAGAAAACCTCACTCTTAAAATTCCAAAGTTTACTATTTTTCCCTCGCCTAGGCACGACCCATCTTAGCAGTAGTTGTACCACTTTCTGCGGCGTAAATTTTACTATAAAATGGCCTAAATTTCTTATTTTTAACCCAATGGGTTAAAAAATTATGATTTTTTATTGAAATGAGAAAATGAAGGTCCGATGCAGCAGAATTTTCAAAATTATATTTAAAACATATGTAATGCATAACAAACATTGAACTATATATCAAAATGTTTAGAAAGTATCAAATAATATTACCCTAAAAACAGAAAGTATAATTCTTAACCCAATTTACCTTTTAATCTCCCCTTAAGATTTAGTTTAAATGTAAAGAAAGTATTCGAACTAAAATATAAAATTAAAGAGTGTGTGCACTCACATTGTTTTCTTTACACACTCACGAACAAACTCGTATTCTCCTATCTAGTTCCCATTTTCTTTTAGGTACAACGGAAATGAAGACTACAGCGTCCTTAAGCGATAGTAAAATGTTTCAAGAACTTGTCTTTATGCGATGGTTCTCTTTGCAGGACAGGGAAAGAAAAAAGACTAACGCTTCGACTTCCCATTTGAGAAAAAATAGACGGAGCGGAAAGTGCAAACCAATAACAAGGAATATCTCGGAAACAGATCACTACAAAGAAAAATGTATTTGATGTAAATTGTATGTCTTAAAGCGATCTACATCTTCTGTGCAGTAAGATTTTTTGTATCTCTTAACGGTTTATCGTTACAAAGAAGTCGCCAAGAATTGATAGTACATTTGAGGATATTGACAGAAAATTCGACACACATATTTTAATTTATAATCGAAATATCTTAGATATAGAATATTTTAATAAAAATCTTTAAAACTATTTTCGAGTAAATAATTTTTCTTTGACAATCTTTGTGCCGCATTCTAGGAATATACTGAAATTAAATATTAAAGAGGAAATTCTAAGTTACAAGAAGATAAATAAATACCTATAAAGCTGTTTTATGCTTCTGTGCCTGCCCGGATTCCCTCAAAGAGAGAGAGAGGGAAACGAGTGAAGTGAGAAAATACTAAGAGATGATCGCAGAGGGCAGGATCGCTAACAGTTATTGGTTTAAACTTTCCGGTGGCGACTCTACAATTCTTCTTAAACATCCCTGAAGACTTCCACAGATCCGGTGGACGAGGAATCTTCCGCCAGTACTTAAAACAGATAATCAGAGCGAAAGGTGAAGAGAAACGAAAACCGAGATGAAACGAGAGACAGAAACGACCGAGGAAATCCCCGAGAGGGCCAAGAGTCATAAAGTTCAGACGCTACCATACAGTATCTAAAGGTAACTAATATACCATAAGTTCCTTTTGTCTGTTTCTGGAGCGAAATTGAGTTGTCAGAAAATCTATGAATGTCAAAGACGAAGGAAGTAAAGGAAGATGAGAAAAAGGTAAAACAACTCATCTCTTATTTGTCCATCTCCAAAAACGCAGTTTATTTCTCTTTGTACACTGTCCATTGTAAAGGGGCTCGCTGGGAAATGACCAAAATTGGCCATCTTGCTGTGAAATGCCAACAACAAAGGTACAGCAGTATCGAGCGAGATGTTTGTTTTTAAATAGCCGTGCTACCCATAACCTGGAGTGGCACTCGTGCCCACTTGCAAGCGCCGATGAGAGTTTGTCCAGGGCGCTAGTAACATCTCCACACGCTCAGCATGGGCCCGCATGTGCCACCTCATTTGTTTTCAATGTTTCGTGTAGATACTTCAAGTTAATCAAACTTTAACTTATTGCTAGGTGCCACGGAAAATGGCTTTAAGCGATAATCAAATCTTTTAAAGATGCTATGATGATGGTTTCGAAATTGTATTCCCTTTGTATGGCCAAGAGATTAAAAAAATGAGTAATTATTTCTTATTTGAGAAAAGAATCAGTATTACAAAACCAATAAATAATAACAAATACCTCCGAAATGATGCACTCCACAAAAATATGTTTGCAATGTTTTAATGGGAGTAATTTTGTTTATCACTTACAATGAAAAGGACTTACAGGTCATTTCCTGAAAGTTGATTTTAAGTGTTTTTTTTTCGATTTTGAATTATGTTCATAAATGGTGTTTCCAAACATTCTTCTTTTTTGGATTGGGGAGGCCTCAGAACATATATTTTTAGTAAAATCTTGGTATTGAACTATTTTGAAGGGCTGCGATACTTTCTAAATCTACTATGCATCAGATAATACGAAAAATCCATGGATAAAGATATTAACTTAATTTTATCCAAAATTAATTCTAAATATATAATTAGAAAGCGATGTACACTGACGTGCATAAAAATATTCCTTGTCCTAGATACAGTAGAGTTTTTTTAGTCTTTTTTTCCCTCGTAAGGTTTCCAAAACAAAAATTATACTGGAAATTTATTATAAATATAAAACATTTATTGTACTTAAAATTTGAATGAATAATAGAGAAGAAAGAGGAATTTAAAAGATAAATACTAAGGAAAAATAATGTGATAAATGAAAAGAATCATAAGAAATTAATTTTATTATAAATGTAAACTGCCTTAATTATGAAACTTTTGAGTGGTTTATCATAGAATAATTTAGTTTAATAATAATTAAATAAAACGAGCAACGATATTCTACCGTTGCTAGGACAACTGAACATAGTTAAGAAACACCTAATAAAAACAAACAAACAAACAAAAAGCACATTTAAAGCCCCGTACCTCACAATGAAATTTTGATAGAAATTCTATGATTCACACACACCAACTCTGGATTGGCGAATGGCTTATTGGTTTGAATAACACTGCTACAGCATACGCATTACAACAAGGATCGGCGAGGTGAAGAGCGAAATATAAGATTCATATTCAAACCTAACTTAATTTTAGACAATATTTCCGTATATTACTATTACCTTATCATTTTCTAACTAACGAGAACGTATACTGAAGCTTTTACAAATTAAATGTATAAATAATTAAAATATGACATTGTTTCTATTCTGTGTGATTTTCCTCAAAATTGCTACAGAGGCTTAAATGATATTTCAGTCAATTTTCAGAACTACTAGTCATTATTTTCTAAATTTTAAAGTAATATCGTGAAATTTTAGGTGTAAAGAATTCGAGAGGAAGGCACATAAAACAGGTTGCAATTAAACGAAAGTTTAATGCTTATATAAATTATTTATGCTAAAAGGGACGCATTTATAAAGCTGAAATTACACAATATTATTTAAAAAATCTGCTATGATTAAGTGAAAACTTGCTAGAAAATGAAATCGATCCATTTGCCCCTTCAGGTTCATGTTGACAACATTACGTTTATTACGTTGTACGATAGTAGTATGTTCCCAACAGCTGATTTATGCGACTTTCAACTGTACAAATGTATCCGCGTGTATTCTCCTTGGTCTTCTTTAACGTAGCGGCCATTGCTGACATGAACGGCTGTTGACGCATGCGTGAGAATAATCCACACGTGCATTCATTGAACCGTTCGTTCACTATACGCTATGAAAATAAATGGCGATAGCTTAACCGTTTCTTTCCGTATCTCTTACATCTTAACGCATAGTTTATAGTTTACAATTACAAGCAAATATAATTGAATATGTTCTCAAATTTTATGATTTGATATTTCACAATTTATTTTTATAAATTTTATCACACAAATGTTTTGATAGTACGTAAATCTATAAAACGCTGGATTATTACGTTGGTATACCTACAATTAACATAAATGTATATAAAGTCTACACAAAGTATATTTAATCCAGAACATTTAAACAAACAAGAAGCATAACCTTCTTTATTACAGTTACCTGTGCAAACCTATGAATAGACATGTTTTTAGTGAAAATTAATCACTACACAATGCATACTACGCAAAACATCTTTAAAATAAAACTAAACAAATGTACTCACTCAAGAGCAAGAAATAAGATGGATAACCTTTCTGAATTTAAAATGCTACGCCAGTAGAAAAATTTACAGGGAACAGTAAACAAACAGGAAGTAACACGTTCTCAAAACATCTGAAGTTCTGTCGGATTTAACCAAATAAATGAAAAACGCTCTTAATATGTTCACACTAATTTTATAGCTAAATACATAACATATGAATAATAAATCACGAATTTGAGATACCCATTTGCCCTTAGAAGGCGGAATTCAAGTAAAGAGACACGAAACCCTATTCATTTTTATAATGGGGCATCTAACAACATCATCGTTTTTAGAGTTTTGTGTTCTATAGGCTGATAAAGTTTAGGAAACAGAATACATATGTTAGGTTCAAAACGATTTAAATTTTTAAGTAAATCCATCAATACAAAATTTTATTTACAGAAAACTGTAACTTATTTTACATAGGTAATGCTGTACTTTAAATAATATATTTTGATAGAATGTCAAAGAAACAACTTAGGGTCACTTTGTAAGGTAATTTTGGAGTTTTACTAAGTATTTTCACTCTAAATATATTGTTTTCTTTTAATTTATTTTCTGAACAAAAACTGAACATAAGAGTAAGTGCAGATTTCCGGTATTTTTTGTGAATACATTTATCATTAAACGTTACCAAATTATTTCTTTTTAAAACTGATAATTTTGGAGTTTTCGGTGATTTGACTAAAATATATATGAGGTATTTCTGTATAAACCTATGTTTACGTAAGAGTTTTGTACTCAAAAGTAATTTTTAAATGGAATTTGGATATAAGTTGTTTAATTTATATTGTAATTGCGATGTAGGATTAGTTAGGTAGGTGAGAATTTGATCTGTTCGTAAACTGTTTATTATGCACCCCAATCTATCGTGTCTATTTATTCAAAAAGTGGTACGTGTGGGGTTTTTTAGTTTAATTAACATTTAAGCGTTGTATTTAACTTAAGTACAAGAAACATATACGAGTTTATTCTGATTATTGTTACAAAAGTGATTTTCACAATAAAAGTCCAGCTATTTTGTAAAACAAGTGATTATTATGAGCTCTTGGTACTTTTCTGGGCGTATTATCAAATTCGTGATTCATCTAGGGGTGCTGTGGATGGCGCCCACACGACATTTGGGTTAGTCCACCACGTGTGGGGGTAGGTATAAAACCTGTAAAGAGACCTACATATCGCCGCAGAGTTGGGGTGCTATTCCGTCAGCTGTCATGATGAGGGTTGACGATGTCGCCGACGCCGCTTCCACGTCGCATGATGACCGTCATGGTCCTCCGGCCACATCCAACCCTAACCTCACTTTATCACCACCACACTGTACCGCGGTACGTCATGTTCACGACCGGTGTGGAACCAAACTGCGGGCGGACTGCTCACAGACATGCTCCAGCAGACGGAGCGAAAGAGATGGAAAACATCATCCCCACCAACCTTCCGCCAAAATACAACAATAACATTCTTGAACGTTCTCACATCAGTTATTGCTAAATAATCCTTTTCCTTCAGTATACAAACTTAAAATTCCATAATCAATGTTAAATTGGATAATTTACAAACAAATTATAGGAAGACAGACAAATAATTGCAGTAATTACCTTCATTTTAATAAAATCAGTGCATAAGGTAATTATTGCTTTGATTTTAGCAAGTCACAGACTAAGACAAGTGTTCCATTCTAGAATTACAAGAATTAGAAATGCATTTTCTATTTCCACATTCATCCCTGACGGTAGCAGAATCGTCAAACACGGAAGTATTCGAAATGGCACCATAAGGTGTCCACATTGAGAGAAACATAATTATTTCTAAAAGCACCAAGAAAATACCCCGATAACTCCTTTGAAATTGTGATATTTATTCTCTTATATTTAATTGAAGTATATCTAATCTTGAAGCAAGCCACATTTGCTCGATTCTTAAAGCACCAAGCACTTAAATGGCTGGTTTTAGGTAAATGCATCTGAAACAGATAATTAGCACTAGATTTAAAACAGTGTCAAAGTAATCTGAAGCGAAAAGACAAAACAGCTGATTGTAATTTTCCATCTGTTCGTATAGGAAAGCGAAAATCATTTCCCAATTTTCTTTTGGCCGTTCAAAATCTCTTTATACTAACCACTAGTTATCCACATGGCCAGTCTTAATATTAAAATATATTTCTGGGTTTGCATTTTATATCTTCAAATATTTAAAAATGTGGAATTTAAAATCAAAAGTAGTGCCTTATCTAAGAAACGCGCAAATAGAAACTACTGGCTCATGTTATTTATGTAAATGATCATAATCTATGGACATAATCTAAGCACCGAAAATAAACTATAAGCATTTTAAAAGCTATTAGGAACAATAAAGTATATGTTGAAAATAAAGTAACAAAATACAACATTCAAGTCTTATAAAGTGATGTCCATAAAGATTTTGCTGTACAAGGCAGAAACATTTAATAAAACAACAAACACTAAGAACAGACGTTGCGTTTCAAACTAATTGATGTCTTATGTGTTATGGACCATAAGAAAAACGAGGAAATCAGAGAATAAATTGAAATAAAATTAAGAATTTTACAAAAGAATGACAAGAAAATTTTCAGTATGAATTTCTTCCACAAATAGAGGTTTACTTGTTAATATGTCTGCCACATATTAATTGAATTTGAGGTTAAGTATTTAAAAGCTCATACATCCTAACTTCAGTTTAGAGTAACCAGAACACATAACTTAATCTTTTAAATTAGAGAAAAACTGTGTAATTTATTTCAATATTTATTTTATTAGTATACCAGGTAAGTGCTTTTTGTCTATTATCTTGTTCTCAAATTTACTGAGTACTTTTCCTTGAATATCTGCTGATTTATTTTGAAGTTATTTTATAAACAAGAGGTAAATTGTTTACACTCTCAGAAAATGGAGAGTAAGAGAACTTACATAAAGTGCTTTAAAGTAAAAGTCTAATATAAAATTTCATTTGTTAAATACCAACTATTTTTCTACTTTTAGAACAAATTATTCAAAATTAATGAGGTTAATTACTTTAAAATGCCTTTTTGTTGTATCATTTTCAACAAATATAAAAGAGCAAAAGAAATTTACTGCAAGTGGAAATATTATAAATTTTAGAAAGTAATTCAGAAGAATTTTATTAATATTTGCATAAACACATCGGGTATGAAGCTTGCGTACACTCCGTCTAGAGCTACGATTGTATAACGCTGTATTATTAACGTTGCCATGACTAGATTTTTCTTAGCCCTTCACCTGTTGCTACATTCCACGTGGTGTCACGATACTCGTAAAAGATGGATAAAAACCGGGAGGAGTATAATATTTTATAAATAAAATTAAGAGACTACCAACAGAGATGATCCTAAATGTGCCATTGTACCACTCAGAATAGCAGACTTATATTTACGTAACTTGTATTGACCTCGCTTAAGTTTTCCTAAGATTCGATACGCTAACTGATTAGAGAACTAAGCAGTATACGTCTGAAAATTGATAAATCTGGTTTGTTGATTCTCATGATCTCTACCCTTATTAAAATTATTTTTATAAATACTTATTCCCGAATGTGCATCGTGTTAATTGACATAAGCATTGACTTATTGTAGGTGTAACGGAAAGCAATAGCAGACTTGGAGCGACATTCAAATGTTTCAAACAGCTGCTTGCTGCGATATGGTTTCGAAATTCCATTCTCTTTGACTGCCAGTGAATATATATTGTGTATTTTAACGAGAACTACACCTTTTCTGAAGTGTCTATTGTCTATCTCTGTTTACCAGTTAGCAAAGGTCATTGAGAATTGACAGGGCTTCTAAGAACATTCCCAGAAAATTCTAGGTATACATTTCATTTACCATCGAAAAGTGGCACTTTAGCCATAATCACGGAATCGATTTTTGAAAAAATCAAGATCTGAAAATATTATCCAGGTGAAGGCTTGGAAGTGCGGAAAATTCTTTATGTCATTTAACTGATATTCCGTTTTTTACAAATACATCTTCTCCCAAATATGCTTTTTCTGAATGTAGGGATTCTCGAAAGTAATATTACTGGTGAAAACTCGGTATTAAGTTCTTGGAAGGATAACTTATGTACTAGTGTGACTGAAGTGTTGCATTTTGATACGAGGGAATTTAAATTGGTACTGAAAGGTGTAGCTGCACTCTAGCAAAGTGCCACCTTCCTACCTGAACGCGATCTCGAATATGTTGTAAAAATGTTTAAATGAATGCAATATTGATTTGGAACCAAACATTGTCAGAGGAAATCTCCTATATGTAGAAAAGAATGCCACGTGCCTGCAATAAATAGGCGAAATTTTTTATAGACACCATTAAATTCCACATATTTTAGGGGTAAACACCCGGTGCTATTGAGAGATATATACTAACTGGTGATAAACTCTTTAAGACAACTGTAGAAGCACAAATAATAATATATTTAGAAGTAGACGGTATGTATATGAGATGTGATAAAAATGCCGGGAACTTCTTAATTTCACAGTATTTATACACATCATTTTTAAAAAGCTTTTTTATCTTGTGCGTACACATATTTCTGATGTATGTTTGCATTTTAAACTGTGTTTAATATTTAGTTTATTGTTGAAAGTTGAAAACGTTATACCTGATAGATAGAGTCAACACGAAAAAATTCAATGCCATGACCGGGATTTGAACCACCGGTCTCCTGGTTTCCGTCCAGTCGCTCTTAACCTTTGAGCTACCATGGCCAACACGCCGTCTTGACATTAAATTCTTCATTTGACTCATATATTTCCCCTGTAGACCACTAGGGCCTCTCGCATCCGAGAGACACCGTTTGTGGCGACTTACTATCGTTAGTACTTAAGTCCCAGGATTCATCATTTAACTCTTATTATTTAACTCTTAGTATTTTAGTTAATAGTGTGGAGAAATGATTAATTTCCATCAATTAATTAAAATAATAAGAGCTAAATGATGAAGCCTGGGACTCAAGTACTTACGATAGTAAGTCGCCACAAACGGTGTATCTCGGATGCGAGAGCTCCTAGTGGTCTACCGGGGAAATATATGAGTCAAATGAAGAATTTAATGTCAGGACGGCACGCTGGCCATGGTAGCTCAAAGGTTAAGAGTGACTGGACGGAAACCAGGAGATCCGTGGTTCAAATCCAAGCCATGGTATTGAATTTTTCATGTTGACTCTATCAAAAACCTTAGCCTATATACGGCTAGTGTGAATAAATGATTAATTTCCATCAATTAACTAAAACTTTATACCTGATTGCGAGTGCTCCGTGAATGTTAAAGTATTTTGGAATAATGTTGCTTGTAAAACGAAATAAAATGCAGCTCTGTTTGAAATGTTGACTGTTGATTTTAGCGAGTATACTACAAGTAGGACAAGAGTTTTGAATGATGAAACGTTTCAAAAAGGGTCGAGAAGACGTTGAAGACGATGACCACTCTAGATACCCTTGCACATTGCTGTGTAAGAAGTAAACAAAATGGTTCTGGAAAATCGCCTAAAAGAGGTTTGATTAGAAATGTGACTAAACCATTCGTGGGAATTACATCATGTTAATGCTTCCGCTCACATCGCAATGCTTGTTAGTGATTTGCTGTTAAAAGACAAAACCGTTATGCTTCTCAGTCTATGTATTCGCCGATATAGCTCCCTGTGACGTCTTTCCATTCGTGAGACTGAAGATAACCATGAGAGGACGTCGTTTCGTCAACAATGGTGAGATAAAACAGAATCGCTGAAGGAGCTGAAAACTATAACTAAAAGTGAGTTCCAGAAGTGCTTAAAAGATTGGAAGAAGTGCTGGTACAAGTGTAGTTCTATCTGAGGGGAATTACTTTGAAGCTGGTATTAATGAATAAATATTCTTTAAAAAACAGAACATTTCATCATTTTTGATTACACCTCATATGTAACTAGGACTCATTATGTTATATAATATACTATATTATATATCATATGCTATAATAACATGTGAGACCATAAACGTAGAAGTGATTTAATATAATGGTCATTCGAAAGTTTATAGATAGTATTTCTTTATTAAATTACAATTATAAGTATAATAGTTAGAAATAACACATTTTATGCATACAAAATTTTAAAAAGTTTGTATAAGTATAATATAACTCCTGTAAAATCTAATTTTCGTTATAAATATCTTTAAACAAATTCAAAAATTTATTTCAGGGGCGTGTACCGAAAATATATTACTCTGTACTCATACGACTTTCTCTAATCAATCTCGACTGCAAAGTAAAAAATAAAAGAGCAACCTCTTCGTATTTGAGAAAAGTATATGTAATTATTTAAAAAGTCAAAATGATAACAAAAAATATGATGCACCTTCAATTAAAACAATCCATGTGAGTAATTTGAAAAGGTAAGTTTTGTAGTAGCATTTCTTCTACGATTTACCAAAAGTCAAGTCAACTAAAGTGAAAAGCACTTTCCATAAAATGAAAGATATTTTCTCATCAGTACAGCCCAGATTTGTAAGCACAATAAAATTATGAAGCAAGCAAGCATATAGGTACGAAGAGTGAAACAAGTAAGCACCAAAAGTGAGCAAATAAAAATAAAAATTTAATCATTGCCATATCGTTTCGTTGAATTCTTACTCTACGTAAGCTTATTACAGTACATGAGGAGGTTATCTCGAGATTTGCTTGAGTGAAGCTCCTGCATATGTCAGTGAAGAACTCTTTTATACAGCGAAAAGAATCTTACAACGTCTCATGACATTACTGGAACATGTGTAAAGCACCACAGTCCTTCTTAGGTGAATTTCCCTTCGATATACGTTTCTGTACCAGAAAGCATTTTCGAAATGGTACATAATGTTTTGTAAGCAGGGTATTTCGTTAATACCTTAGTGAGATCCTCAAAGGTATTTCTAAAAATACCGCGATCCTCTGAGGATAACGTTACTGAAATTTCATCTATCAAAGAAAGTGAATGTTCCAAGGTACTATTTGGAGCTTCTAACTGTGTTATAACAGCAGATATTTTGAGGAAACGGTTATGGATGTACTCTATCTTATCTTGGATTTCAACAATAGCAAAACATTCCTGTGATCTGGCAATGTTGCTTGCATCATCTCCATCTAAGGAGTACGACACTGTTTTACTTCAATGAAATGTTCTACGTAGAATGACACAGCATTTAACCAAGAATCCCCTCAAATTAAAACTTTCTGAAGAGGTAAAAGGAAATTTAAAAGGACTTCATGAAATTTTTGAGCTCCAATCGGTGATAGTACAAACACTTTCTTTAAGCTAGAGACAAAAAGATTCCAAAATAAGAACTGAAGCTTTCCTGGCGACGAATAAGCTCACTTTCTTACTCAGGTAGCAAGCCAGGTGAAAAGAGGATTAGATATCGACGTTTCAGGAGTGTGCATCCCTCCCAGCATCAGGATATTTATAAAATGTTATAACCACAAATGAAACACTGGATATAACACAAATATAAACAAAGACAAAACACTATCAAAATTCTCATTAATGAACAAGAAATGACTGTTTTAAGTAAATTAAATACCAGGTCAGGAGATGGCGTGAGTATAGAAAATTCTGTCAAAGAAACGTAACTACTTAACCTGATTATGAAGCTGTATTGATCTGTGATTCTTAAGTCGATGGATTTCCATTTTAAGGCCGGTTTCCAAGAGGAGCTGAACTGAAATCCAGCATCACGATTAACTGTGCTCCTTTCAGAGGAAATCGCCAAAGCCTCCTTAATTCTCCGATCCCAGTAACTGTTGCATTTTGCCATGATGGTTGTCTCCCGAAAATTGGCTCTATGGTCGTTATCAAAACAATGCTCTGTCAGCCCAGACTTCTCAGGTTGTATTAAACGAGTGTTCCGTTCATGTTAGTTTATTCTGGTAGCAATGGTCCTTCCGGTTTGTCCTATATACGGTGTCCCACATTCATAAGGAATGAGGTACACTCCCGGAACTTGGAAGTCAAGTTTGTCTTTCACTGGTCTCAACAGATGTTTAATCCTCGGAGGGGGCTTGTGGATGGTCCTGATGTTGTATTTATCGAGAATTATGTCAATTCTGCCGGATAGATTGCTGGTAAACGGGCATGCAGGCTGTAGCGGTAGGCTTACGTGACGCTTGCTGTATTACAAGTTTCCCTTTCCTTTGGAGATCGAGGCTTCAACGTCATATTCGGAGTAACCTTTTTGACGGAAAGTGAGTCTCAGGTGCTGTAACTCTGGTTTTAAGTGACTGGGATCAGAGATAGACAACGCTCTGTGGGCTCGTGTATTGAGAACTCCCAGTGGCTGAGAGTTATGATGGAAACTATGAGCGTTCAGATAGAGATCGTCTTTTCACCTGGCTTGTTGCCGAGAAGAAAGTGAGCATAAAAGATTCAACGTCTTTATATCGGCTCCTGTTTCAGCGAGACGATGTAAACCCTCTGAATGATAAAATAATGGCTAGGAGTGAAAATTTACTTTTAAATTTACCTGATATGGATAAATAAGCTAATTCAATTAAAAAGCATAAAATAAGCAGCCAACCCCCGTATTTCAGCAAAAAAGCATTTATAAGCATTGTGCTTAGAAATGCGGGCTCTAGTCCTCAGAATATCTCAAACTAGATCATTTTAGATGTTTTTGAGATATTCAAAATTTGTGATACTGTTTTTATGTTAGGCGTAATCTGCAGTGGGCATTTTCTATAAAATCTTCGTGCGCATCCGTAGAGTGGTATATATTTGCACACACAAATTCACGTAAGCACTAAACATATTTTTCCCTAGAAATTGTTTTGTTTATATTCATTGCATCTCAAATGATTTATTTACTGAAATCTTAGTATTAATTATTTGGAGAAATGCAGGACATCAGGTAGTGCAGAAATTAAAACCGACTATCAACGAATATATCGGAAATAGTTAACTCAACAGTTTTTTTATAAACTCAACAGTAAAAGATATACATATGACATGAGTTGTATGTTTTCAGGAAATGTACAATTTTCATGTAGTAAGGTTTTGTTTACATGGAAGAGTAGGTTTTGATTTAATGTTTTAAAGTGAGTATTCAAGAATTTTATTTAAGAATGTTAAGAGTTTAATTTTTCTTGAATCTGATTTGAATTGATTTACTTTGTATTTAAAATTAATTTTTATTACTTTTTTATTCTTTGACTGCAGGTTCTTTAGCACGATATCTTACAGTTTACAAGTTTTGCAAAAGTATTTAGAATAAGACGCTCTTCAGAAATATTCCCAGAAAATGCAGTATGTATGTTACATTTTCACGGAAATATCGCAAAATAATGGAAATTTAATTAAAATCGTTAGATAGTAGAAAAGATACAAACAACAGTCTCGCGATCTGGTGGCTGGAGATCGAAGCACAGTTCTGGCAGCAAAACCGTCCAAAAACTGCGGGTGCGGAAGATAAACTGACTCCAGTTGAATGAATGCGGCTTTATTCCTGGAACTGATCGAAGGAATCTCGTCTTCCATGCAGATCTCCGTTGCGGCAGTCTCGCAGACGTGTAACATCTGTTTCTCATAGAATATGCCCCACCAATTATACGTCAGTGGGACGTAATTTTGTTGAGATGGACGGATACCTCACTTAGGGTTATTTCTAAAACATATTTCTCCTCCTCCATCCCTCTCTACATCTCTGTCAAAACACACTTACTATTCTAGGATTATTCTCCTGGAGCTATGTCTAAATATTTAAGAACACAGAAATTCTGACAGAAGCTGTCAATCTCTCTCTCTCTCTCTCTCTCTCTCTCTCTCTCTCTCTCTCTCTCTCTCTCTCTCTCTCTCTCTCTCTCTCTCTCTCTCTCTCTCTCTCTCTCCTTCTCCCTGTTTCTCTGCTTTCTCTCTGTCCCTCACCGTATGACCATCTGATCGTGACTACCTCTTTGTTTTTCCTCTCTCTCTTTCTCATTGTGTTCTCTGTTGTTCTGTTTTTAGCATCCTTAATCAAAAGTAGCATTTTTAGAAACAATATAATATAGAACATAAAATCAAAGTAAATCATTAGAATGCCACACGTTTAAGATGTTTACATGTCTGATACAAAGTATGTATATTTCAATATATATTTACTTCAATATATTTTGGACAGCCTTTAAAAATGAAGGTAAGTTGAAGGAGAGAGAAAAGTTTACCTAAAAGTCTACTTAAAAATGTTGAGTTCATGCTATTTACTACATACCGAAAAAAATAATTTGATTAAACCACAAAATTTATGCTTCTGTTCTTTCTTTTGTTTTCTTCCTTCCTTTTTGTAGAGCTAACTATTTTCAAATAATCTTGTTACTGTTCTCAGCTTTCAAATAATTTATTATTTATTTCATTTTTAAATGAAATGCGAACTATGACTTAAAATAACTTGACTAGTCTCTAAAAACCTTTACTGCAATTATCCTGTTCAAAATAGTCTCTTTTTCGAAACCAAAACTACTCCATCCGCATTTTCCACTGTTGCAAACAATGTAAGTCTGCTTGTGTAAGACTCATCATCTGCTTTTGTTTTCACTTATTCTAGGACAGATTTGAAGAGCTATGTTCCCAAGGTGTTAACAGAACCTTATCCATAGGAGCTTGGACTTTTTCCAAGGTTGCAGGTTCGAGATAGACTCATATATGTAAATTTTTGGCATATAAAAAAATTCCTGCGGAAAGAAATGCCGGCACACCGGTGGGCTTAACAAATACAAAATACCAAAGTTATATAAGATATTCACCAGATATTTTCCAGAAAATATCTCACTCCATACTATAATTTACATGGTAAACTTTTCGAAAATGTTTTTCTATAAAAATGGCTGTAATAATTTAGATTAAAGTACAACATATTTAAGATGTTTTCATACGAAATTTAACGTATATGTTGAACCTTCTGGAAATAGCCACAGAAATCCTCTTTGTTCTGATTAATATTTAGTCACTTAAAATACAATATGGTTTAAAAATTGTTTATGTAAAGCGTAGTGAAATTTTGCCGTTTTAGAACAGGTTTGATTTTGTAACTGCAAGTGTGTTATTATAACTTCAGGCCGCAATCTGCTTTTTTGCGTCTTATGGCTCGCTTGTTGACGGAAGCGATGTGACGGCGCTTCCAATCCTACAGGGTATGCAATACGCATGATGCAGCTGTTATGCGAGCTGCGGATAATTTAGGTGATCAGCACCTCGGTCAGTTAACATCGCACCTGTTAATGCGTATTTATTTTTCGCATCATGGTACAAAGTGTGGTGCATTGATTTCGTTATATTAGGAATCGATAATCGATACAATTCGAAATTATAAATTCCACTCCTTTTCACATAACTATTATATCATTTTATTAACGCCTACTAAGCTCAAAGGATCATCTACATCGTTGTCAAAGAAAATTATGTTAGCTCGTACATTGCAACATAAACATAATTACTTAAGTTTTTACCTCTGATAATATAAAAACGTACAGCGAGTTCAAATAGTATTCATTTATGTATCTGATCTGGATCATGGAGGAATAAGACACTTTTAACTTTCTTGTGGTTTTAATGGTTTGTGTATTTGGTTACTTAAAATGAACAAATTTTATGTTAAAGAGATTTTCCTACAAGTGCAATCTAAAGCAAAATGTCTACAGCCATTCGCCGCTGTAGGGTAAGTATTCAAACCCAATAATGAATTGATTTCCTTGTTTACCTCCCCAATTCTTTGTAAACATATAATCACTGTTACGGTGGGTAACTGCCGTGGAGAAATTAAGTGTGAGTGCAACCATTCCATCAATTTTATTATTTGCCGACGAGAGAGGGTCGGGGAGAGGGGGAACGAAATATTAAAGGACAGCCATCAGGTGACGTCAGGAAAACAGAAGCACGAGCCGCATTGTTCTAGTCCGTTTGAATTCTAGAAATCGAGAGCATTCTACTACCAGAAAGTTCTTGCAGGACTGGCAAGGTGTAAAAGGCACTGCAAAGTCTGGCAGTCCAGTTCAGTAGAGTTCATAGTTCATTTCAGAGTTAAGTCGTGAGTACAGTATAGTCCAGAGTTGTGAGTCTGTCTGCAGGAGTGAAGAACTTTCTAGTTCCGCCTGCAAGCAATATGTGTAGTACAGGTCAGTAGTTCACCAGTGAATATCGGATTTATGTCAAAGGAGGCAAGCAGAGCAGTGTGAAAGGGAATTGTTGTGTGTGCGTCGGAGAAGTGTCAAACAGCACAGGTGGGTGCGTGTTACACTGGGAATTTGTAATATCACAATATTAAACAAGCACCTACAAGATTTAATGGCTCTTAGAGAGGATTTAAGTTCATTTACGTTTTATTTAAAATTAATTTAATTACTGTTCAAAAGGCGATCTTTTTGTTTTTCTCAATATCATCTTATGAAAAAAATTACACCCAGCCCCGTGTACGCCTACAATTGGATGAAAGTTATCTAATGTTTTCAAAAAAAGGATGTGAAACATCTGCCTTTCAGAATCACTTCCGATAGGCTTCCAATTTCTGTAACTACTCCGTTAGCTATACCTACTCTTTGGTGTAATTTTTAATTGCTCTACTATATACAGTAAGTAGTGGAAGTATTAACTCTATCCGAAAGTTATATGCCAAATTTCTTCGGAAATATATATGTTTTAAGACGAATGAACAGCAAAAGTACTTTATGTCTGTATAGGTATAGTCCCGCTGCTGGAACCGTTACCATGGATTTATCTTTGTTAACAAAAACCTCTCAGATAAGGTACTGTTTATTCTTGTAAGAGTAAGAGGGGTACTAACACGCCTACCGTTCGTGTGATAAGCGCCAATGAACGCATCACTTCAGACAATGGAGTTCGTAGGAGTCACATATGAGAGATATATGTTCACTCCACTTGGAGTAATCAGTGCGTTATCTGAAAGGCACTTATTACCAAAGATAAATCCATGGTAACTGTTCGAGCAGCGCGACTATACAGAATAACTCAAAAATGAAGAATCGGCTCAGTTCAAAATTCAGACTTTTCATTAACTTTAATAAAATTCTCCTCCAGCTATCTTTCATTCGGAATATATACAAAATGTTTTTATTTTCTTTGCAGTGGCTTTATGGATTGTGTTTTGTTCTGTGTGCACAAGGTGCTTTTAGCAACAATTCGTTGTCGTTTGTTACGATAGTAATAAGAATAGCAAAGTACATGTTTGAAAAATGTCCTTGGAAGAAAAATCCTTAACAGGTGATACCATCTAAAATCACGAAAATTACTCTTTTTTAAATATTTTGTAGGAATAAGCACCTTTGTGTTTTAAAAATATGTAAAATTAAATTCAGGAGATTTATTTTCAATATTAAGTATTAAGACTTTGAATACTTTTAAAATAATTCTTAATGCCATAGACACGCGTACGCGTACTTTGCTTTTGTTTATGAGAAAATTAGTACAAAGTTGCTTCACAAGAAGTTTTGGGGTCATTTTTGTTAAAAATTTGGCATTACTGTTAATTTTAATTTTGGGGCGAAGCATTAGCAAAGAAATTAAAAACTTTGAACAAAAATCAGGCAATTTTAGGTACCATAACAAAAAATATGTGGTTTGTGTTTTAACTAGCTACCACTGTGGGTTCAGAATGCGCAACGGGTTTGTCTGGCATGTAAGATCAATTATCCAAATCTCGTGTAACACGCAAGCCGCCTTTGATTAATTCTTGCCTGAGAAACATCTGAACAGCGTGGAGTTTGCAGTAGTATCTCTTGGCTGGGATGGCAGTCACTTGTTCGAGAACCTTTTATTTGATCAATAAAATGTACTCGCTAGCCTAGATACGCACTTGGCAACAAAAGTAAAGTTTTTTTCTGGAAAACAATGGATATGTCTTCATCTCAGTGATATCTAGCCAATTGCTAAAATGTCCTGAGTAAACTGTTTAAAATAACCCTTTTTATGAAAATTGCATTTAACAGACCATGAAAGCAATTAATTTCAAAATTTACACAAAAAGATATCCTGAAAAATATTATTTTCTTTAGGTTAGGAAGTACTACAGTATACCTAACATTTTTATATTTCAGTGTGAAGTACATGTTTTTAATACATAAATAGTAATGAGGTATAAATGAGGTCACGGCGACGGCAGGTGCCTACCGTGGAAATAATTAAGTGTGAATCAAACCATTTACCACCTTTGTTACTTGCCGGTAAACGGAGATAGAGTCCAGGGCCGGAAGCTTGTTTTCAATTCAATTAAACTTTGTTGTATATTAAACACACTGCAGTTTTGAAAAGACAAAGCATAATAACATTAATTTGAAACATGTATACAGGAGACCATCCAGCGATGATCCTGGAGTTCCGCTAGAAACATTGACACTCAGTCCTAAGTCTGAACTTAGGCCTGTCTTTCTCTTTTCATTCTTCTCGTTGCCGGATTTGAAGGTTACTTAGCTGGAATTTGTTGAATTAGGCGATAAGGATGTTTGTTGAAGGTATCCTGTAGTCTACTGTAGCTCTTGTGGAGAACCTCATTGATATCCAGAATTCTTATGCCGTCATACAGCACACTTTCGCACACACCAAGGTGTACCAGTCATCAGTCTGAGATATCTGTTTTGGATAACTTATATATTTCCTATTTGAGAGTATGCAGTGGAACTCTATATAGAACAACCATCCTGCCATAAAGGTCTAATCAATGCGTGTAGATAATTCTCATATATTGCCAAGCTAATAATGATTTTTGTAAAATTAGATGTTTTACTTTATAATGAAATCTCTGCCAGCACTCGGTAATTTCAGAGAGGTCTTGGTTCCACGTTAATTTTGAATCGAAGTTAAGCCAAGATATCTACCAAGCCAAGATGTGACTACCCTAAGGAATTGCAACTCCATCCATTGTATGGTTTGAAAAACTATCACTCTTTATGGTACATACAACTAGTTTTGATTTTAAAGGGTTCATCAGGACTCTCTATTTTATGCACCAATTATGAATTTCATCATAGAGGTAGACTAGTGTGTCAGTCACCGTTCGAACTCCGTAACTCGAAAGCACTCTACTTTCAGAACCTTCTGTACGCGCCCGCAGCCGGTGCGAAATCTAGTTCACAGTCCAGTTCAGAATAGTCTGAGTTAGCTTCCACTCTGTTTGCGTGACCAATAGATTCCACAACGACTTCCTATTGCTGAAAATTACAATGTTTAAGAGTTCATTAAATAATAGGGAACTTTAGGAAATAGCTTGGTCTGTGATATAATTTACACACACACACACACACACACACACACACACACACACACACACACACACACACACACACACACACACACACACACACACACACACACACACACACACACACACACACACACATATTACGTTCATTTTTGGGTATACATTTTATTTCTAGATTGATTCTGTCCATTTCTTACAAGTTTTGCAAGTCCTCCAGATTTAAAAGGACTTCTAAATCAATATTCACAGCATTCCAGATATGCATTTGTTTTCTCATGGAAATATATTCAAAAACTTGTGTTATAATAAAAATCGTTGTAGCTACTTTTGCGAAAATTTAAATTTTTGAAAAAAAAAAAAATCCCTATAAGGGGTAGATTAGGTTGGAGGTATGTTTTTAAATAGCTTCGTGTCGCATCTTTAGATGTTGGTTTATGCTGTTCAAACTGGAGTACAGTACTTTAACTTTCTGTTATATACGTGGTAGAGTAAAACTTCGTTGTTAATAACGTCTTATAATCCACCCAAAACCAAACAACATAACGGACTTCAGAGAGAGAGAGAGAGAGAGAGAGAGAGAGAGAGAGAGAGAGAGAGAGAGAGAGAGAGAGAGAGAGAGAGAGAGAGAGAGAGAGAGAGAGAGACTGACGTAATTTAATGTTCTCAGGCTACTGAGTGATGGAGGAAATTTTGTTGGTACATATTGTTGCGAAGCCGTTATCTACGATAGCGCGGCTAGTGTACATAAAGAGCCGGCAAATAAAGATTGCTGAGATAAAGGACTTGCCGGCACAGACAGGATTTCACGTTTGGAAGCTTCTAGTGATATCTTGATTGACAGAGAAAAGTTGTTTCCTTATTTGTTCCAGAAACCTCTCGAATTTATCAATGAGGTATTTAAGAGAGCAACGACTCGCCAAGAGTCAGTCGCGAGAGGTAAGCAGTAAACAGCTGTAGAGTGTTGTTGTAACGATAGCTGATTGTTATTGTTATCGACCTTGGTAGAATGTGCGTAAGTGACGTATTATTGTTACGTGAGAATTGAACAGTGTATTTCTACGGAAATAAAGTACATTTGGAATATCTGCAACTCGGACATTTAATTCTACGAACACACAGATTTACAATATAAAGGCGGCTATTGAACGCTCTGTTAAGGTACACCCATCTCTATCTTTCTACCCTCCCATGTGTATAAAACAGGATCGTTGTTACAGTGATACCGTAGCAGTGGAGTATTTCAGAAACATTTAGAATCGATGCAAACAAATGAAGTAATTTACTTCAAAGGCAGATTACGTACGATAATTGTGTGTTTGTAACGGAGAGAATGTCGATATTGGAGAGAAGAAAGGAAGCAGTTGGTTATGCGGATCTCTCTCGCTCTCGCGGGTTGCTATGACGACACTACGTCCTTGAACCACGTGGCAGCAAGGTCGTAGCAAAAGTCTACACTCGCGATTCCTATGCAAACGGCGTTTACGACGCTTTACCAACATCACAGCGCACCTTTCGACATTCTTTTGTTTCTTTTCTAAGGCATTCAGCATAAACGTCGATACTATTTTGGTATATCATACAAGTTAAATAATGTACACTCATGTAACTACTTTAATTTATTGTTCAAGCCGAAATATTTTGAATTACAAAATCGCACAATGTATTTTCACTCTAATTCAAGGGAAAAATATTTATAAATATAAATACCTATAATTTCTTTTCACTATGCCCCCGAGTACGAAGCGGCGTACGGGCTGCTGAAATTAGGACACACCCAACCGGTTACCTGGACATATATAGGTGAAGCCAATGGTTAGCCTCTCCCGGAATCTGCCCATATAGAGCAACAGGCACTCTGCCATAATTCCTAATAATTCATTTTACTATAATTCAAGGGAGGACTGTATAGAAATAAATTCCTATAGTTCTTTCACCACAAGTGGAACAATGATCAGATAAACAAATTCCTATAATTCAAGGAGAAAATATTTAGGCTAACATTTCTACAATCTTTTATCATTATGACTCAAGGTTCTAGTATGTGTGTATGTGAGATTATACAGAGAATAACAAAGAAATAAAATATGAATTAATCCAGGGCCGCCGAAGCTCTAACCTGACTAAAACTGCCATCCTAAGTTGCCGACCTCACGCCAATATACCCTCAAAGAGGTGGGTGATCATCAGATTGATTCAGCGAGATGACGGGGCTAGCAAAAATGTTTGTCTATAATTTAAACACACAGCATTTCCTTATCTAAGATGCACAGGCAAGAGAATTGCAAATGTTTACCTAGTATTTGTAAGAGTAATTTGAACAAGACTGAGTTCAGAAAGTATACGAGTAAAAGACATCAGAAATTTTTGAGCAAGTTTGGTCTACGAATTTTTACATGTTGATAATAAAATAGTGTATAATGAATGGTCAAATAATAAATAACAATTAATTTGGGCTTAAAGTTAAGTTTGAGCTAGAAAATTTACAAGGAGGTATAGAATCAATAATGATAAAATAAAATAATGAAAATAATATATATACCAATATAATATATACCAATAAATTTGGATGTAAGGTAAGGAAATTTCACAATTTTACAATAAACTAGTATATAATTATTGGTAAAATAATAAATACCAAAAATTTATATGTAAAGGTAATTTTGGATATGAAAATTTTACAGCTTTACAATAAAATAATAAATAATTAATGATAAAATAATAAATGTGGATGTAAAGTAAGTTTTGAGTAGAAAATTTTACAAACTGATAGTAAAATACTGTATTATTAATGATAAAATAATAACTATCAATAAATTTTTATGTAAACTTAAATTTGGGCTAGGATATTTTACGAAATTATTTTACGAAATTGACAATAATGTGACTTTGTGGGTTCGTAGAATTAAAAGTCCAATTTGCCGAAATTCTAAATGTTCTTTATTTGCGTAGAAACACACTGCGTAGTAGCAGAATTACATCACATATCACAATGTTTCACACTAAGGTCGATGATAATAACAAACAGCTTACTCTATTTCCACTGTTTACAACACTCTTGTTACATGTCTTTACAACTGTTTACTACTTACGACTGCCGCGACTGTTTTACAACTGTCCGCTGGCGTGTCACAGTTTCTTATATATCTCATTCATAATTCTAGATATTTCCGGAATAATAAAGAACGCGAATATTCTATCACCTTCCATAAGCGTAACTTAATCTATGCCGACAAGTCTTTTACCTCGGTGATGTACTATCCGTCTGTTATTTATCGGCGCTATCGTAATCTGCCGGGTCTTTGTGTACACTAGCCGCCCTATTGTAGATAACGGCTTCGCGACAATAATATATATCCATATATAATTAATGATAAAGTAATAAATAACAATAAATCTGGATGTAAAGGTCAATTTGGGCTAGGATATTTTACCAAATTGACAAAAATATGTTATATAATTAATGATAAAGTAAAAATAGCAGAAATATAAATTTAAAGTGAAGTTTGGACTAGTATATTTTACAAATTCACAATAAATTGTTGTATAATTAATTATAGAATAATAAATAACAATACATTTTGCACATAAAATTAAGATTGGGCTAGAGAATGTTTCAGATTGACAGTACAATAGCATATAATTAGTGATAAAATAATAATAATAATAATAATAATAATAATAATAATAATAATAATAATAATAATAATAATAATAATAATAATAATAATAATAATAATAATAATAATAATAATAATAATAATAATAATAATAATAATAATAATAATAATAATAATAATAATAATAATAATAATAATAATAATAATAATAATAATAATAATAATAATAATAATAATAATAATAATAATAATAATAATAATAATAATAATAATAATAATAATAATAATAATAATAATAATAATAATAATAATAATAATAATAATAATAATAATAATAATAATAATAATAATAATAATAATAATAATAATAATAATAATAATAATAATAATAATAATAATAATAATAATAATAATAATAATAATAATAATAATAATAATAATAATAATAATAATAATAATAATAATAATAATAATAATAATAATAATAATAATAATAATAATAATAATAATAATAATAATAATAATAATAATAATAATAATAATAATAATAAATTTGTATGTAGAGGTAAGTTTGGATTAAGGAATTTTACAAATTGACAATGAAATAATGTTTAATTAATAGTGATTGGTTCTCGATATTTGGGATACCTCGATACTGACTTACTTGCATGGTATCGATATCAAATTATACTTCAAAAAATTGACTCAGTACTTCGGGGGCGATTCTGCAATTTTTACTTTATATCAAAAGCGGAAGTAGAACATTTTAAAGTGGTCGCAATGGCAACGTACACAGGATGCTGTCAGGAAGACCCTTCCTACAATTACTGGTTATTCAGTGCAGAGTGTAAACACAAATATCTAATTACCTCACAGCAAGTCAAGCAAGAACCTAATTACATGTTGAATTGAATTTTCTAGGAAGTGCTTCTTGTCTGTAGATAACCAGAAATGTCAATGCTGGTAAACAGACAACTTTTTCCGGAAAACCTAATGTAAGGTAAGGTCTAATGAGGTTGACCATCTGCTATGAGCATTAGTTCTCGCTCTCCCCCGACCATCATCAAACTGATTAATTATTCTTTAGTTACTACCTCTACGTGACAAGAGATTGTGTGTTTCGTTTCTGTACTCTGTGTCCTTCGATATGATTGAAGCGTGGAACTATTTTCAAACAGACCACATTTGATGATCACTCTATTTGTAGCATGTGTAAAAAGAGTTTTTTCGCGTGGAAGCCTTACAGCAATGGTAACCTAAAAAAAATGTCATATCATTGCAAGTAATTGCTTTTTCAGGATATCTTAATAACAAATTCTGCAGAAGTAGAAATTTAAGATAAGAAGTAATAGTAGGTGAGCCTATTACTCTTCTTTCACGGTTGTTTCAACAGTCTCAACCAGAGGAACAAAGCTTCGGGAGTTGTGACGTATTCCAGCCCGGTGCGAAGCCTGCATTGCGTGTGACGTCAGGCAAGAACCGTGTAGCACCAAGTTGGCTATATAAATGACGCCGTGAGTACCGAATCAGAGGGTTCAGTCAGGTGTAGCGCACTTACTGACAACAATGTAGCTACCACATACCAAATGGAACTGTTAAATTTACATGTGACAAATTATTGAAGAACAAATATACGCACAAGAAAGACTTGGTTGATTCTTACAAGAATGTCCCCCAAACCAGATTTCCGAGGTGATGTTCACTTGTCGCACGGACATTGTGTATGTTTGGCTCGACATGTGTGCGAACAATTTCTTTTTCTGTTATGAAGTTAGTTAAGTACATACCCCGAAGTACCTTGTCGGATCACAATCTAGCATGCAGGCTTCGATTCAAATTTCCCAGACATTACGTCCTGACATTGACAAACTAGTTAAAGAAAAACGAAATAGAAAGTATCAGAAAATGTCCACGCAGTTATGTTCTGAATTGGTTTCCTCTGATTTGCAGAGAAAATTATTTTATATTTTATTTTATTTACTTTATAACATGCCTGACCTTCGGATAAACTACGAGTTGAAGTTTTATATATTTTCTCATAGCACAGAGCTAAAATGTAATTGTTTATACACTGTGACCAATAGTGTAATTAAAACAGTCAGCATTAATATTACGACACCGAAGATGTAAGTTGTTCATATTATTAATACCCGATACGTTTCCTGTCTCTCCTACGTTGCTGGAACCCCAACACATCAAACTATTTCCTTCCTCTTTGCAGCAGAAATCCGCTGGGTACGTCCCACGCTAACCTGCCATTCGTTCGGGAGCATATTTGGCGGTTAGAGCTGACGGAGCTGACGTCACACCACCGCTACCTGTCTCCCCCTGATCTCAACCTACACATCAATAACTTACGGATAATAAATTTGTATTTAAACCATGTGATAACCAGGCAAAGGCAATTAGCAGAAAAATCGCTACAATGGTATGTAACGATAACCAATCATTCAGCCTTTATGCGGATGAAGGATTTGAGAAATTGGTGAAATATCTAGAACTAAGATATGCTATGCCTCCTAGTAAACAAATATCTAATACAGTAATTCCATAACTTTAGGAAGAAGTACAAAGAAGAGTAAGAAAAGGGTTTCAAAATGCGAACAGCTTAGCTTTTACGACTGATAATTGGACATAAACAGCCTGCAAAATTATTTAACAAAGAAATAAAGAAGTGGACTGTTTCAAAAACGTACTCTCTCTTAATGTCTAATGTAAAGTTTAAATTAAGTACACCGATGGTTTCAAATTTCGTCTCATTAAACATGCGTGCATAATTAAGTTTACTGGCATTACACAGTTCTCCCAACATTCTATTTTGTATTGAAAGTAGAAGTAGAAATGACGGTATACAATGTAAAAGTATGAGTATCGGTATACCATATTGAGTATTGAGAAAAACTTGTACCGATCCATCACTAATAATTACTGATAAAATAATAAATAACAACAAATTTAAATGTAAAGGTAAGTTTAGACTAGAGTATTTCGCAAATTATAAATAAAATAATATATAATTTATAAAACAATAATAAATGATGATAAATTTATATATAAATATTAATTTGAAATAGGAAATTTGACATGTTCAAATAAAAAAGTACCTATATCATTAATGACAAATTAATAAACAACAATACATTTATATGTAAAAGTAATTTTGAACTGGGAAATTTCACAAATTGACAATTAATTAGCATCTAATAATGATAAAATAATAGAAATAAATTTATATATAAAGGTAAGTTTGGACCAGGAAAATCTATGTGATAATAATATAGTACCTAATGATAAAATAATAAATAACTAAAAATGTGCATATAAAGGTAAGCATAGGCTAGAAACTTTTACACTTGACAAAAGATAATATATAACTAATGTTAAAAAGTAGGAATCAATTTGGATGCAAAAGTAAGTTTGGTCTAGGAAATTTTATAAATATACAGTAAAATAGTGTATAATTAATAATAGAATAATAAACAATAATAAATTTGGATGTAAAATTAAGTTTGGACTGTGAACTTTTATATGTTTACATTAAAATAGTATATAATTAATTATAAAATGGTAGATAACACTAAATTTCAATATAGGGATAAGCTTAGACTATGAAATTTTACAAATTTACAATAAAACTGCATATAATTAATGATAAAATAATAAATAACAATAAATTTAGATGTAAAGGTAGGTTTAATATAGGGCATTTTATACATTGACAATGAAATGCTATAAAATTGTTGATAAAATAATAAATAACATAAATATTGTTTGCAACAGTAAACTTCAAGTGAGAAATTTTACAATGTGACAGTAAAATAATATATAATTAATTATAAAATAAAAATAACTTTAATTTATACGCAAAATAAATTTAGACTGAGAGATTTTACAGATTGACAGTAAAAGCGTATATAATTAAAATATAACTATAATATATGATTAATCACAAATAACATTAAAATTAGGTTTAAAGGGAAATTTGAACTCAGATATTTTACAAATTGACAGTGAAAGAATATATAAATAATCATCAAATAAATTACAACAAATTTGGATGTAAAGTTATGCTTGGACCGGGAAATGCTACAAATTGCTAATAAAAGAATGTATAATTAATGATAAAATAATAAATAACAATAAATTTAGTTGTAAAGTTTAGTTTTGACTAAGAACGATTATAAGTTGATAGTAAAATTGTATACAATTAGTAAGAAAATAATAAACAAGAATAAATTTGATTTCAATCTTAAATTTGGACAGAGAAATTTTATAATAAGACAATCGAACAGTATACAGTTCAAGAGAATATTCTAAACAGCAATAAATGTTGCAAAGTAATTCTGGACCAGAAAATTTTACAATTGTTAATAAAACGGTATATAATTTATGATAAAACGACAAACAACAATAAATTTAGATGTAAAGTAACGTTTGCACACGAAAATTTTGTACATTGATAATAAAATAGTACATAATTAATGATGAAATAATAACAATAAATGTGCATATAAAGGTAGGTTTGATCTATGAAAGTTTACAAATTTGTTATAAAATTGTAATATAATTAATGGTAAAATAATAAATAATTATAAATCTAGATGGAAAGTTAAGTCTGGAATAGGAAGTTTTACAAATTGGCAATAAAATAATACATGAATAATTGTAAAATAATAAATAACAGTAGATGTGAGTGTAAAGCTAACTTTGAAACAAGAAATTTTACAAATTTGGAATAAAATAGTATATAAATAACAATAAAATAATAAATAACAATAAATTTTGTTATGATACAGAAATTATGGAATAGTTAAATCAATTAAGACATAATAAAATTAAGAACGAATAGGGTAGAGTCAGACTGAAAAATTCAAAGCCATAACTGAGATTTGAACCACGGATCTTCTGGTTTCCGTCCAGCCGCTGTAACCATTTGAGCAACTATGGCCAACATGCCGATATGACATTAAATTCTTCAACTGACTCGTGTTTCCCACGGTAAACCACTAGGAGTTCTCATAAACACATGAGACAACTACCTTAATGGTGACTTACTATGCTGTAAGTACTTTAAGGCCCGGGCTTTATAGTTCCGACCTTGCTGTAGTCTCATGTGTTTATGAGAACTCCTAGTGGTTTACCGTGGGAAACACGAGTCAGTTGGAGAATTTAATGTCAAGTTGGCACGTTGGCCATAGTAGATCAAATGGTCAGAGCGGCTGGACGGAAACCAGAAGATCCGTGGTTCAAATCCCAGTTATGGCATTGAATTTTTCAGTCTGGCTCTACACTTTCATAGTGCGTCCTACACACGGTTTGTGTGAAAGAATAATCATTTTCCATTAATTATGGATACTTTGTGCATTTGTGTTAAATGTTAGATTATGAGCACATTTGGCTCGGAGTAATATGTCATTAAGTAACGTAATTGGTGAGGGTTAGTCTCATGCAGATTTGGAGAAGTAGTTAGGTAGGTAACATTATAGGGGGCAAAATTACTATCCAAATTAACCAGATTAGGTATGGCAGCCTTGTTTGGAATTCTTGGAATATATGAAAGTATTTCTTAGAAATTTATACAGAGACTTTATGTTGGAAAGAATTAAATTTTATTAATGTAGAAATGAAGTGACAATATCGTATTAGAAGCTAGTAGTGGGGGAACTTAGAGTCATTAGGGAAAGGGTAAGCGATTAGGACCACTTTTGGTTGCTGAGTAGAACTTCCGGGCAGAAACTTGGACACTTCTGCTCGGATCGCCGGTGGAATAAGACGTAGCATCATTCTTGCCTCAAGTATAGAATCACGTGGTATAGAATAAAATACATTAACTCCGGATATTTATATATTAGTTTCCACTGGTGGGAAACTTCTCGAGTTAAGTAAATATTGTTTATTAAAATATTTATACATTTATTCTTTGATTACACAGCCACGACATGAAATACATCTCTGCTCAAGAGTGAGGTACACGCATATTCCTACAAATTGGAGCAACATAGTAAGACAGACACACTATTTTTTCAGCTATAAAGGTAAGTTTGGATTGGGAAATTTTACAAATTAAAAAAATGGTATACAATTAACTTTAAAATAATAAATAATAATAAATTTCGTTATAAACGTAAGTTTTGACTGTGAATCCAATCCCGTGCAGAGGTTTCCGGGCTTACTGGCCCTAGTCTAATAGGTAAAGCTAAAGTACCTGACGTTTCGTCCGTCCGTGCATCGGGCATCCTCAGAGGACACATGGCTATAAGCAACACTGGCGCCGGCCGTGAAAGCCTAAGTAGTTATGTTAGACTGTGAGTTTTTGAACTTGAAGTTTTCATGTTTATTATTTTAAAATAATAAATAACAATATATTTGGTTATGAACGTAACTTTAGACTTTGAAATTTTACATGTTGACGGCAAAATAGTTGAAGTAATAAATAACAATAACAATAAATTTAGTCGTAAACGTAACTTAAGACTGTGACATTTTTAATGTTGAATTTTTCATGTTTATTGTTTTAAAATAATAAATAACAGTCAATTTAGTTGTAAACGTAACTTTTGGCTGTGAAATTTTATAATGTTGAATTTTTCATGTTCATTGTTTTAAAATAATAAATAACAATAAATTTAGTTGTAAACGTAGTTTTAGTCTGTGAAATTTTTAATGTTGAATTTTTCATGTTCATTGTTTTAAAATAATAAATAACAATAAATTTGGTTGTAAACCTAACTTTAGTCTGTGAAATTTTTCATGTTGAGGGAAAAATAGTATACAATTAATTGTGAAAATGAAATGACAATAAATTTGGTTGTAAACGTAACTTTTGTCTGTGAAATTTTTCATGTTGAAGGAA
Source organism: Mantis religiosa (assembly GCA_030765055.1). Taxonomy (NCBI): domain Eukaryota; kingdom Metazoa; phylum Arthropoda; class Insecta; order Mantodea; family Mantidae; genus Mantis; species Mantis religiosa. The sequence goes on from CM060952.1 coordinate 91,565,699, forward strand.
AAAATAGTGCATAATAAATCGTAAAAATCAAATAAGAATAAATTTTGTTGTAAACGTAACTTTAGACTTTGAAATTTTCATTTTGAATTTTTCATATATATTATTTTAAAATAATAAATAAAAATAAATTTGGCTGTTAACGTAATTTTAAGCCGTGAAATATTTCATGCTAAATTTTTCATATTTATTATTATGAAATAATAAATAAGAATTAATTTGATTGTAAACGTAAGTTTAGACCGAGAAATCTTTCATGGTAAATTTTTCATATTTATTATTTTAAAATAATAAATAAGAATTAATTTGGTTGTAAACGTAAGTTTAGGCCAAGAAATATTTCTTGGTAAATTTTTCATATTTATTATTTTAAAACAACAAATAAGAATTAATTTAGTTTTAAACATAAGTTTAGGCCGAGAAATTTTCCATGCTCATTTTTCAAGTTTATTGTTCTAAAACAATAAATAACAATAAATTTGGTTGTAAACGTAAGGTTAGGCCGAGAAATTCACATGCTCATTTTTCATATTTAATATTTTAAAACAACAAATAACAATAAATTTAGATGTAAACGTAAGTTTGTACTAGTAAATTTTATTGGTTAATAGTAAAGTATAATAAAGTTAATGATAAGATAGTAAATAACAACAAATTGATAATAAATTTAAGTTTGGAATGAGAAACTATACCTTCATAGTAAAATAATACACAATCAATAAGAAAATATTAAATAACGAGAAATTGGCTGTAAAGGTAAACGTGGACTGGGAATTTTATATAATGATAAAATTTAATCAATAAGGAGAAGTACGAAATTTCATTGGAAAGTACGTTTGGATTGGCAAAAGTTACAGATCTTCTTCTGGTTTAGGAAGAAGACTTTGACTATGCCGAAATTTAGTTGATAGCTTTTTACTCTTCATAAATAGATGTATAAGCTTAATTGCCCATGACAGACAGGTTCGGTTTGATGTTGTGAGATTTAGGTTAATGTCAACAGGCAATGTTCTAGGAAAGAGACCGTACGCATTCCAGGAACCTACCGGAAGTAATATAATCAGTAATACACCGAGAGGCAATTTAACAAGAATGTTATTTGTCGAACATAAAAGCTAATGAGACGAGTCTGTGTTACGTGATGACAAGCTTTGTCTGGGTTCTACGAAACTATTACCCAGTAGGTGACCGAAAATGTGTCGAACATCACATCTAGCCACACGTGCTGTGCCTTAAAGAGATAGACAACTGTTTAAAGAGTTAGCCCTTATGTAATGAGTTTGAAATTCACATTTCCATCGCATGGCCAAGAGTTAATAAATGAATAATAACTTCCCATTTGAGCAAAAATAAAGACTGGAAATTTCTGACAAGTAACAAGAAATATACCTTAAAAGGCTTACTTTACACACACTCACACACACACGCACACAAACAATCAAATATTTATTTTCTGCTGTAAAATCTACATTTCTGTACTTAAATGTTCTTTATCTCTTAAGGTTTCCGAGTTATGCAAAAGCCTTTTGAGGACTTAAGAGGGCATTTCTGGTAAATTAAATATGCAGATTTCATGTATCATAGAAGTATCTTAAACATATGATACTTTAATTATAATTGTTTGAAACATTTTAAAAAAATAAATAAAAATATTCCATGTAAAGGGTACTGTAGGATAAGAGGATCTTGTTGAAAATTTTCGAGTCGCGTCCTTTAAATATCTGAATCTCAAAACATGCATTACGTCGAAATCTCATTATCAAACTTTCGAGTGTAATGCTATACGTATTATGATGTTACCTCGTAAACAATATATCAAAGTGTTGGAAGAACCTTCAAGACGCGACCATATAATTATGGATACTCCTTCCCCCCCCCCCTCTCGCGAGTATTTTGAAATTACGGTGAAAACTAGTGAAGTGGCACATGAAAACTATATTGTATTGGATTCCTTGGCTTAACTTGGTCTATAGTTCACCACATATATAAAGTTATGTAAAATCTTAGTGATAAATTGAGTACCGAAAGTTAATCTATGTAGAAGAAAAGGTTGGCGCTCCTCGGAGAAAAATAAATGTGTCTTTTGTAAAAATCACGATATAAGTCACGATGTAATTCTTGAAAATTTTTGTGTTCTAATGCTTGGAATGATTTTAAACAAGTATACTCGTATCTTGCTAAATTAAATAAATGAATCTAAAGATAGCTATCGAAGGATAACTTTATACAGTATTCCAGTTTATTTTTTGCACATTCTCACATTTTAAACTTAGCGAGCAGGATGGCTCAGGCGTCTGTGACCCATATTCAGAAAGCCCGGGTTCGATTCCCATGGTCGACCTACCTGATCCATGGGTTTTCAGGGGTTTCCCGAGTTGCTAGGCGATGCTGGGTAGGTTAATTACATCGTCCGAATTTCCTGTCCCTCTAATTCATCTCCATTATCATTTCATATCATCTATCACCTGGTAGTCTCTTTCAGGGTAGAAGTATCGGCAGGAGTCTCGGTGGTGCATGGCGGGATGATATGCTGTGAATAAGCACTTCCTCCTCCTGGGGAATGGACTCCGGTCTCCGGGCAGACCTAGTGGGCCGATTCAGGAAGCGGCTGGCAGGATGCCTGTTGTGCCAGACTGCCTGGAGTCCCCTGTTCTGGGATGGCTTCCGGTCTCCGAACTGGTCTCGTAATTGTTTCGGTGGGATTGTGCTAAACCCACCGCCGAGGAGCTTCTATCTAGCAAAGTGTCGGAACTCGGCCCTCTGTACTGTAGTGACTCCTTGGGTCAGCCGCCCTCTGTCTCCTCTCAACTCACCCTCCCTCCCGGGGATGCCCTACTTGTGGCATAGAGGTCTTGCCCTACGGAAAGCTCCACAGAGGATGCCGAGCGCCCTTTGGGACAGCTCGGATACTCCCTGGTTGAAAGAGGCCCGGGTCTTGTCCCTACGGGTTCAAGGCTAATGGGAGTAGAACCTCTGGACTCAACTCAACTTGTGGCATAGGTACAAAAGACCAGTCTCATCGAGGTGCCAATCCACCCCCTATTAATCCAATCCAATATTTTTAACTTCTTAGTATTTCTTATATTAACATTTTTTTTCCTTGGGAAGGTTTGATGTGAGAGTAGGTACACTTAGTGTAGTGAAATCTGAGGAGAGAGGTAGCAGAGGGCAAGGCATCTAGAAGCTATAGATTGAAAATTCTCGGTGACAGCGCGTACATCCAGCTCCCCCTCTGCCCCTTCTTTCGGGACCTCGAGGTTTGACGTCCTTCCCCGATCCGGAGAGTGAGAATTCTGTGCAACACGTACCTCTAGCTGAAACTTAAAATCCTAAAATGAAGTGAAATAGAAAATGAGGTGAAATGTATACAGGATGTTTCAAAACGACACCGATCGAACATACAGAAGTAGTTGCTCAGCTTCTATGTGACACATATAGATAGTTTTACCGCCAATAGAGGCGCATAAAAATGCTGCAGGATGACTGTAGATTACACAGTGACAGCAACAACGACGCGTGCCTCACGCTGTCGGAGTTCGCAGGTATAGGTCACACGCCGTGCCACCTGTTGTTACTGTTTGTAAACATACCGGTATACTCCACAGTAGCTTGCTTGCTACTATTAAGAATTTCATAAAACCGTGTCATTTCATGAAACCGCAATAAAAAATCTATTGCTTAATTATTGCTTATGAGTGTTTAACATTTTCCAAAATTTCATTATAGCAGTGCATGATGGCAAATAAGCTGGTGGACATATGCAACTTATACCTTTTAGAGGGAAGTTAATGTTAGTGAGGTTGAGGATGGAAACACTAAATGATAAAAAGGTTAGAGAACAGTATCATAGAATAGTAAAATTAATAATATTAACCAAAACTAAATGCCTTATGCAATACGAAAAGCATTTTATTTCACGGTATTTGATAATTCTAAATAAAGCATTTGTAACTTCAAAGGAAGGTGTGGATTTTACATTAACTGGTTTAAAGCACTATACAATTAAGGTCATAGAAAAATAAGCAAGCTTGGTGCAGTCCGAGTCATTATTCGGCTTTTCCCCCAAGTAACTACACTTTCCCCATTACCTGATAAAGTGCAAGGAGCAATGCTTTTGTTTTCGTGGTTCGTACGTCCGAATAACAGCTTTTGAGGTTCTCACATCAGTGGTTCCTGGGCTGCCTAATCACAAAATAATGTAATATTTAATGCTGATAAAATTATACTTAACAGAATTTCGAACTGCGACACCGAAATTCAGAGTACTAAGCAACGGCTGTAATCGTTTGGTGTCGTTTTGAAACAGCCTGTGTACAGGAAATTCAGAGAATGCAATTATTCAACGTAGTATTTATACACAAATCAGAGAAACTTACCAAAAACCCATGGTCGGCCATATGAATTGAACCCTGGGCGGCTTGAGTTACGTTAAACGTTTTACCTGGCCGAAATACCAACGCGCTCTCATTTTAAAGAAGCAGGCGAAATATATTTGGCAAGCATGTGAAGGTGCCTCCTTGTTATGCGATCATATTGTAAAGCAGAAACAACAGCTCTTTCTACAGCAGCCAAGTCGCTAAGTGTTTATCGCGGGCTCTCATAACAAGATGGTGATTGAGTACTTCCAGACACCGGTACTACGTCACTCTCGCAGCGGCAGACTTTATCACACTATCGCTCAAACCTCTTGACTACTATTTAACCTCACCAACCAAATATGACAAAGATTTAAATTTAAAAATCAAATGTTATTTAATGCTGTATCATTTGTCGAAGTTTCAAACATTCATAAAGTGTTTTTAATATTCTATGTTGCATGATATTCTCAATGGTGTCCGAAATTTTAACCTTCTATTCGATTGTACTTGTGATAGTTGCATCTTCAGCTCCGAAATTATTGTTTTTGCTGTTATTTTGACTTTTTCACAATTATACAGAAAGTATATACAAACTGAAAATTAATTTTTCTTTAACACTAGCCATACGAAAGAAGGTTTGAGTCGGTTACTTTCAACCACTGAGTTACCATGGAAGCATGCCAGTATGAAAAATTCCCCCAAGGATCTTTCTGACCACATTGGGTTGGTCTTAACCACTGAGTTACCATGGCAGCATAGCAGCATGATAGTAAATTCTCCAAAGAATTTTTCTGACCACAACGGGTTGCTCTTAACCACTGTGTTATCATGGCAACATACCAGCATGACAGTAAATTCTCCAAAGGATTTTTCTGATTACATTGGGCTGCTCCTAACCACTGATTTACCATGGCAAAATGCCAGTATGACAACTCTCCAACTGATCTCCCGATCTCCATTGAGTGCCCTTAACCATTGAGTTACCATGGCAACATGCCAGTATAATATTAAATTCTCCAACTGTTCTCCCGGTCTCCATTGAGTTTTCTTTAACCAATGAGTTACCATGGCAACATTCCAGTTTGGCATTAAATTCTCTAAATAATCCCCCCAGGGGCCTGCTGCGGTAGGTACGGGATTGGCGATCATGTGGTTCCGAGCCAAATCTCCCGATTGGGTGCTTCTGAGCGGTGAGACAGCTAATGCCGAATGTACAAACAAGGTGCACATCCGTGTTTGACCCGTATCTAAATAAAGTAAAGTAAATTAAGTCAAATTAAAGTAAAAGCGAAGCCAAAGTAAAGCCAGAGCGAGGTCAGAGCAGAGACAGAGCGGAACCAGAGTGGAGCCTGAACCGAACCAGAGCAAAGCCAGAGCAAAGTCAAAGTGGAGCCAGATCAGAGCCATAGGAAAACCAGGGTAAATCCAAAGCTAAGCTAAAGCAAAGTCAAAGGAAAGCCAAAGCGGAGTGGAGCGGGACCGGAGCAGGATTAGAGCTTACCCAGAGCCAAGCCAGAGACAGTTTAGAGTGAATTCAGAGTGAAGTTAGACTGAAGCTGCAGCGAAGCCAGAGTAGAGCCAGAGCCAAGACAGAGCGGGACCGCAGCGGAGCCGGAATCTAGCCAGCGTGAAGCCAGATTTAAGCTAAAGAATGAGGATAGAATGAAGCTAGAGCGAAGACAGAGCGGAACCGAAGGTAGGCCGGAACCTAGCAAGAGCCAAGTTAGAGTGAAGCTATGTGAGGTTAGAGTGAAGCCGGAGCGTAGCCAGAGCCAAGCCAGAGCGGGACCGGGGTGCTGACCGGAGACTAACCAGAGCGAAGCCAGAGCCCAGCTAAAGCTGTGTTGGAAAATGAGGTTAGACTGAAGATGGAGCATAGCCAGAGCGAAGCCAGAGCAAAAACCAGAGGGATACCAGAGCAGGTCGAAAGCGGGGGCTGGAGCCTAACCAGAGTTAAGTAATTTGGGTGAGGCTAGACAAAGCCAGAGCGAGACAGGAAGGGGGCCCGGAGCCTAGCCAGAGCCAAGCCACAGTCCAGCCAGAGCCAAGCCAGAACCAAGATAGAGTGAGGTTAGAATGAAGCTGGAGAGAAGCCAGAGTGGAACCAAAGCGAAGCCAGAGCAAAGCCACAGCAAAGCCAAAGCAAAGCCAGAGCAATGCCAAAGAAACGCCAGAGCAGAGCCATAGCACAGCCTGAGCAAAGACAAAGCGAAGCCAAAGTCAAGGCAAAGCCAGAGTGAAGGTAGAGCAGAACCAGAGCACAGCCAGAACTAGCACAAACCGAAGCCAAAGCAAAGCCAGAGCAGAGACAAGGCAAAGTCAAAGCAAAGACAGAGCAGAGCCAGAGCAAAGACAAGGCAAAGCCAAAGCAAAGCCAGAGCAGAGCCAGAACAAAGAAAATGCAAAGTCAAAGCAAAGACAAAGCAGAGCCAGATCAAAGACAAGGCAAAGCCAGAGCAAAGCCAAAATTAAGCCAGAGAAGAGCCAGAGCAAACACCAGGCAAAGTCAAAGCAAAGACAAAGCAGAGCCAGATCAAAGACAAGGCAAAGCCAAAGCAAAGCCAAAGCAAAGAGAGAACAGAGCCAGAGCAAAGACAACGTAAAGCCAAAGCAAAGCCAGAACAGAGCCAGAGCAAAGCCAAAGCGACGACAAAGCAAGGACAGAGCAGGGCCAGAGCAAAGACAAGGCAAAGCCAAAGCAAAGCCAGAGCAGAGCCAGAACAAAGAAAAGGCAAAGTCAAAGCAAAGACAAAGCAGAGCCAGATCAAAGACAAGGCAAAGCCAAAGCAAAGCCAAAGCAAAGAGAGAACAGAGCCAGAGCAAAGACATCGTAAAGCCAAAGCAAAGCCAGAACAGAGCCAGAGCAAAGCCAAAGCGACGCCAAAGCAAGGACAGAGCAGGGCCAGAGCAAAGACAAGGCAAAGCCAAAGCAAAGCCAGAGCAGAGCCAGAACAAAGAAAAGGCAAAGTCAAAGCAAAGACAGAGCAGAGCCAGAGCAAAGACAAGGCAAAGCCAAAGCACAGCCAGAACAGAGCCAGAGAAAAGCGAGAAGCGAAGCCAAAGCAAAGCCGGAACAGAGTCAGAACAGAGCCAAAGAAAAGGCAAGGCAAAGCCAGAGCAAAGCCAAAGCGAAGCCAAAGCAAGGACAGAGCAGGGTCAGAGCAAAGACAAGGCAAAGCTAAAGCAAAGCCAGAACAGAGCCAGCACAAAGACAAGGCAAAGCCAAAGCACAGCCAGAACAGAGTCAGAGAAAAGCGAAAAGCGAAGCCAAAGCAAAGCCAGAACAGAGTCAGAACAGAGCCAAAGAAAAGGCAAGGCAAAGCCATTGCAAAGCCAAAGCAAAGCCAGAACAGCGCCAGAGCAAAGACAAGGCAAAGCCAAAGCAAGGCAAGAACAGGGCCAGAGCAAAGCCAAATCGAAGCCAAAGCAAAGACAGAGCAGAGCCAGAACAGAGCCAGAGCAAAGAAAAGGCAAAGCCAAAGCAAAGGAAAGGCCAAGGCAAAGCAAAGCCAAAGCAAAGCGAGAGCAAAGCCAGAGCAGAGCCAGAGCAAAGCTAAAGCGAAGCCAAAGCAAAGCCAGAGCAGAGCCAGAGCAGAGCCAGAGCAGAGCCAATGCAAAGCAAAGAAAAGCTAAAGCAAAGCCAGAACAAATCCAGAGCAGAGCCAAAGCAAAGGCAAAGTAAAGCCAAAGTATAGCCAGAGCATTGCCAGAGCAGAGCTAATGCAAAGGCAACGCAAAGCCAAAGCAAAGTCGGAGCAGAGACAGAGCAAAAGCAAAGCAAAGCCAAAGCAAAGACAAAGCAAAGTCAGAGCAGAGCCAGAGCACAGACAAGGCAAAGCCAAACCAAAGACAAGGCAAAGACAAAGCAAAGTCAGAGCAGAGCCAGAGCACAGACAAGGCAAAGCCAAACCAAAGACAAGGCAAAGCCAAAGCAAAGTCAGTGCAGAGCCAGAGCAAAGACAAGGCACAGCCAAAGCAAAGGCAAAGCAAAGCTAAAGCTAAGCCACAGCAGAGCCAATGCAAAGAAAAGGCAAAGCCAAAGGAACGGCAAAGCAAAGCCACACAAAGTCAGAGCAGAGCCAGAGCAAAGATAAGGCAAAGCCAGCGCGAAGCCAAAGGAAAGCCAAAGCAAAGACAAAGCAGAGCCAGAGCAAAGACAAGGCAAATACAAAGCAAAGACAGAGAAGAGCCGGATCAAAGACAATGCAAAGCCAGAGCAAAGCCAAAATTAAGCCAGAGAAGAGTCAGAGCAAACACCAGGCAAAGTCAAAGCAAAGACAGAGCAGAGCCAGATCAAAGACAAGGCAAAGCCAAAGCAAAGCCAGAGCCAAGACAAGGAAAAGTCAAAGCAAAGACAGAGCAGAGCCACATCAAAGACAATCAAAGCCAGAGCAAAGCCAGAGCCAAGACAAGGAAAAGTCAAAGCAAAGACAGAGCAGAGCCAGAGCAAAGACAAGGCAAAGTCAATGCAAAGACAAAGCAGAGCCAGAGCAAAGACAAGGCAAAGTCAAAGCAAAGACAAAGCAGAGCCAGAGCAAAGACAAGGCAAAGTCAAAGCAAAGACAAAGCAGAGCCAGATCAAAGACAAGGCAAAGCCAGAGCAAAGACAGAGCAGAGCCAGATCAAAGACAAGGCAAAGCCAGAGCAAAGCCAGAACCAAGACAAGGAAAAGTCAAAGCAAAGACAGAGCAAAGCCAGAGCCAAGACAAGGAAAAGTCAAAGCAAAGACAGAGCAAAGCCAGAGCCAAGACAAGGAAAAGTCAAAGCAAAGACAGAGCAAAGCCAGAGCCAAGACAAGGAAAAGTCAAAGCAAAGACAGAGCAAAGCCAGAGCCAAGACAAGGAAAAGTCAAAGCAGAGACAAAGCAAAGCCAGAGCCAAGACAAGGAAAAGTCAAAGCAAAGACAAAGCAAAGCCAGAGCCAAGACAAGGAAAAGTCAAAGCAAAGACAAAGCAGAGCCAGATCAAAGACAAGGCAAAGCCAAAGCAAAGGCAGAGCAGAGCCAGAGCCAAGACAAGGAAAATTCAAAGCAAAGACAGAGCAGAGCCAGATCAAAGACAAGGCAAAGCCAGAGCAAAGCCAAAGCAAAGACAAGGAAAAGTCAAAGCAAAGACAGAGAAGAGCCAGATCAAAGACAAGGCAAAGCCAGAGCAAAGCCAAAATTAAGCCAGAGAAGAGCCAGAGCAAACACCAGGCAAAGTAAAAGCAAAGACAGAGAAGAGCCAGATCAAAGACAAGGCAAAGCCAGAACAAAGCCAAAATTAAGCCAGAGAAGAGCCAGAGCAAACACCAGGCAAAGTAAAGCAAAGACAGAGAAGAGCCAGATCAAAGACAAGGCAAAGCCAGAGCAAAGCCAAAATTAAGCCAGAGAAGAGCCAGAGCAAACACCAGGCAAAGTAAAAGCAAAGACAGAGCAGAGCCAGATCAAAGACAAGGCAAAGCCAAAGCAAAGCCAAAGCAAAGACAAGGAAAAGTCAAAGCAAAGAAGAGAAGACCCAGATCAAAGACAATGCAAAGCCAGAACAAAGCCAAAATTAAGCCAGAGAAGAGCCAGAGCAAACACCAGGCAAAGTCAAAGCAAAGACAGAGCAGAGCCAGATCAAAGAAATTGCAAAGCCAGAACAAAGCCAAAATTAAGCCAGAGAAGAGCCAGAGCAAACACCGGGCAAAGTCAAAGCAAAGACAGAGCAGAGCCAGATCAAAGACAAGGCAAAGCCAAAGCAAAGCCAGAGCCAAGACAAGGAAAAGTCAAAGCAAAGACAGAGCAGAGCCAGATCAAAGACAAGGCAAAGCCAAAGCAAAGGCAGAGCAGAGCCAGATCAAAGACAAGGAAAAGTCAAAGCAAAGACAGAGCAGAGCCAGAGCAGAGACAAGGCAAAGCCAGAAAAAAGCCAAAATTAAGCCAGAGAAGAGCCAGAGCAAACACCAGGCAAAGTCAAAGCAAAGACAGAGCAGAGCCAGATCAAAGACAAGGCAAAGCCAGAACAAAGCCAAAATTAAGCCAGAGAAGAGCCAGAGCAAACACCAGGCAAAGTCAAAGCAAAGACAGAGCAGAGCCAGATCAAAGACAATGCAAAGCCAGAACAAAGCCAAAATTAAGCCAGAGAAGAGCCAGAGCAAACACCAGGCAAAGTCAAAGCAAAGACAGAGCAGAGCCAGATCAAAGACAAGGCAAAGCCAAAGCCAAGCCAGAGCCAAGACAAGGAAAAGCCAAAGCAAAGACAGAGCAGAATCAGAGCAGAGACAAGGCAAAGCCAGAACAAAGTCAAAATTAAGCCAGAGAAGAGCCACAGCAAACACCAGGCAAAGTCAAAGCAAAGACAGAGCAGAGCCAGATCAAAGACAATGCAAAGCCAGAACAAAGCCAAAATTAAGCCAGAGAAGAGCCAGAGAAAACACCAGGCAAAGTCAAAGCAAAGACAGAGCAGAGCCAGATCAAAGACAAGGCAAAGCCAAAGCAAAGCCAGAGCCAAGACAAGGAAAAGTCAAAGCAAAGACAGAGCAGAGCCAGAGCAGAGACAAGGCAAAGCCAGAACAAAGCCAAAATTAAGCCAGAGAAGAGCCAGAGCAAACACCAGGCAAAGTCAAAGCAAAGACAGAGCAGAGCCAGATCAAAGACAAGGCAAAGCCAGAACAAAGCCAAAATTAAGCCAGAGAAGAGCCAGAGCAAACACCAGGCAAAGTCAAAGCAAAGACAGAGCAGAGCCAGATCAAAGACAATGCAAAGCCAGAACAAAGCCAAAATTAAGCCAGAGAAGAGCCAGAGCAAACACCAGGCTAAGTCAAAGCAAAGACAGAGCAGAGCCAGATCAAAGACAAGGCAAAGCCAAAGCAAAGCCAGAGCCAAGACAAGGAAAAGCCAAAGCAAAGACAGAGCAGCGCCAGAGCAGAGACAAGGCAAAGCCAGAACAAAGCGAAAATTAAGCCAGAGAAGAGCCAGAGCAAACACCAGGCAAAGTCAAAGCAAACACAGAGCAGAGCCAGATCAAAGACAATGCAAAGCCAGAACAAAGTCAAAATTAAGCCATAGAACAGCCAGAGCAAACACCAGGCAAACTCAAAGCAAAGACAGAGCAGAGCCAGATCAAAGACAAGGCAAAGCCAAAGCAAAGGCAGAGCAGAGCCAGAGCCAAGACAAGGAAAAGTCAAAGCAAACACAGAGCAGAGCCAGATCAAAGACAAGGCAAAGCCAGAGCAAAGCCAAAGCAAAGACAAGGAAAAGTCAAAGCAAAGACAGAGAAGAGCCAGATCAAAGACAAGGCAAAGCCAGAGCAAAGCCAAAATTAAGCCAGAGAAGAGCCAGAGCAAACACCAGGCAAAGTAAAAGCAAAGACAGAGAAGAGCCAGATCAAAGACAAGGCAAAGCCAAAGCAAAGCCAAAATTAAGCCAGAGAAGAGCCAGAGCAAACACCAGGCAAAGTAAAGCAAAGACAGAGAAGAACCAGATCAAAGAAAAGGCAAAGCCAGAGCAAAGCCAAAATTAAGCCAGAGAAGAGCCAGAGCAAACACCAGGCAAAGTAAAAGCAAAGACAGAGCAGAGCCAGATCAAAGACAAGGCAAAGCCAAAGCAAAGCCAAAGCAAAGACAAGGAAAAGTCAAAGCAAAGAAGAGAAGACCCAGATCAAAGACAATGCAAAGCCAGAACAAAGCCAAAATTAAGCCAGAGAAGAGCCAGAGCAAACACCAGGCAAAGTCAAAGCAAAGACAGAGCAGAGCCAGATCAAAGAAATTGCAAAGCCAGAACAAAGCCAAAATTAAGCCAGAGAAGAGCCAGAGCAAACACCAGGCAAAGTCAAAGCAAAGACAGAGCAGAGCCAGATCAAAGACAAGGCAAAGCCAAAGCAAAGCCAGAGCCAAGACAAGGAAAAGTCAAAGCAAAGACAGAGCAGAGCCAGAGCAGAGACAAGGCAAAGCCAGAACAAAGCCAAAATTAAGCCAGAGAAGAGCCAGAGCAAACACCAGGCAAAGTCAAAGCAAAGACAGAGCAGAGCCAGATCAAAGACAAGGCAAAGCCAGAACAAAGCCAAAATTAAGCCAGAGAAGAGCCAGAGCAAACACCAGGCAAAGTAAAAGCAAAGACAGAGAAGAGCCAGATCAAAGACAAGGCAAAGCCAAAGCAAAGCCAAAATTAAGCCAGAGAAGAGCCAGAGCAAACACCAGGCAAAGTAAAGCAAAGACAGAGAAGAACCAGATCAAAGACAAGGCAAAGCCAGAGCAAAGCCAAAATTAAGCCAGAGAAGAGCCAGAGCAAACACCAGGCAAAGTAAAAGCAAAGACAGAGCAGAGCCAGATCAAAGACAAGGCAAAGCCAAAGCAAAGCCAAAGCAAAGACAAGGAAAAGTCAAAGCAAAGAAGAGAAGACCCAGATCAAAGACAATGCAAAGCCAGAACAAAGCCAAAATTAAGCCAGAGAAGAGCCAGAGCAAACACCAGGCAAAGTCAAAGCAAAGACAGAGCAGAGCCAGATCAAAGAAATTGCAAAGCCAGAACAAAGCCAAAATTAAGCCAGAGAAGAGCCAGAGCAAACACCAGGCAAAGTCAAAGCAAAGACAGAGCAGAGCCAGATCAAAGACAAGGCAAAGCCAAAGCAAAGCCAGAGCCAAGACAAGGAAAAGTCAAAGCAAAGACAGAGCAGAGCCAGAGCAGAGACAAGGCAAAGCCAGAACAAAGCCAAAATTAAGCCAGAGAAGAGCCAGAGCAAACACCAGGCAAAGTCAAAGCAAAGACAGAGCAGAGCCAGATCAAAGACAAGGCAAAGCCAGAACAAAGCCAAAATTAAGCCAGAGAAGAGCCAGAGCAAACACCAGGCAAAGTCAAAGCAAAGACAGAGCAGAGCCAGATCAAAGACAATGCAAAGCCAGAACAAAGCCAAAATTAAGCCAGAGAAGAGCCAGAGCAAACACCAGGCAAAGTCAAAGCAAAGACAGAGCAGAGCCAGATCAAAGACAAGGCAAAGCCAAAGCAAAGCCAGAGCCAAGACAAGGAAAAGCCAAAGCAAAGACAGAGCAGAGCCAGAGCAGAGACAAGGCAAAGCCAGAACAAAGCCAAAATTAAGCCAGAGAAGAGCCACAGCAAACACCAGGCAAAGTCAAAGCAAAGACAGAGCAGAGCCAGATCAAAGACAATGCAAAGCCAGAGCAAAGCCAAAATTAAGCCAGAGAAGAGCCAGAGAAAACACCAGGCAAAGTCAAAGCAAAGACAGAGCAGAGCCAGATCAAAGACAAGGCAAAGCCAAAGCAAAGCCAGAGCCAAGACAAGGAAAAGTCAAAGCAAAGACAGAGCAGAGCCAGAGCAGAGACAAGGCAAAGCCAGAACAAAGCCAAAATTAAGCCAGAGAAGAGCCAGAGCAAACACCAGGCAAAGTCAAAGCAAAGACAGAGCAGAGCCAGATCAAAGACAAGGCAAAGCCAGAACAAAGCCAAAATTAAGCCAGAGAAGAGCCAGAGCAAACACCAGGCAAAGTCAAAGCAAAGACAGAGCAGAGCCAGATCAAAGACAATGCAAAGCCAGAACAAAGCCAAAATTAAGCCAGAGAAGAGCCAGAGCAAACACCAGGCAAAGTCAAAGCAAAGACAGAGCAGAGCCAGATCAAAGACAAGGCAAAGCCAAAGCAAAGCCAGAGCCAAGACAAGGAAAAGCCAAAGCAAAGACAGAGCAGCGCCAGAGCAGAGACAAGGCAAAGCCAGAACAAAGCGAAAATTAAGCCAGAGAAGAGCCAGAGCAAACACCAGGCAAAGTCAAAGCAAACACAGAGCAGAGCCAGATCAAAGACAATGCAAAGCCAGAACAAAGCCAAAATTAAGCCAGAGAACAGCCAGAGCAAACACCAGGCAAACTCAAAGCAAAGACAGAGCAGAGCCAGATCAAAGACAAGGCAAAGCCAAAGCAAAGCCAGAGCCAAGACAACGAAAAGTCAAAGCAAAGACAGAGCAGAGCCAGATCAAAGAAAAGGCAAAGCCAGAGCAAAGCGACAGCAAAGACAAGGAAAAGTCAAAGCAAAGACAGAGCAGAGCCAGATCAAAGAAAAGGCAAAGTCAAAGCAAAGACAGAGCAAAGACAAGGAAAAGTCACAGCTAAGACAGAGCAGAGCCACATCAAAGACAACGCAAAGCCAGAGCAAAGCAAAGCTAAGCCAGAGCAGAGCCAGAGCATAGCCAAAGCAAATCCAGAGCAGAGCCAGAGCAAAGACAAGGCAAAGTCAAAGCAAAGACAGAGCAGAACCAGATCAAAAACAGGGCAAAGCCAGAGCAAAGCCAAAGCTAAGCCAGAGTGGAGCCAGAGCAAAGCCAGGGCAAAGCCAAAGCCAAGCCAGACAGAGAAAGAGCAAATCCAGAGAAAAGCCAAAGCTAAGCCAGAGCAGAGCTAGAGCAAAGCCAGAGCAGAACCAGAGGAAAGACAAGCCAAAGCCAAAGCAAAGTCAGAACAGAGCCAGACCAAAGACAAGGTAAGGCCAAAGCAAAGGCAAAGCCAAACCAAAGCAAAGTCAGAGCAGAGCCACAGCAAAGACAAGCCAAAGCCAAAGCAAAGTCAGAACAGAGCCAGACCAAAGACAAGGTAAAGCCAAAGCAAAGTCAGAACAGAGCCAGACCAAAGACAAGGTAAAGCCAAAGCAAAGTCAGAGCAGAGCCAGACCAAAGACAAGGTAAAGCCAAAGCAAAGTCAGAACAGAGCCAGACCAAAGACAAGGTAAAGCCAAAGCAAAGGCAAAGCCAAACCAAAGCAAAGTCAGAGCAGAGCTACAGCAGAAGCAATGCAAAGTTAAAGCTAAGCCAGAGCAGAGTCAGAGCAAGGACATAGCAAAGCCAAAGCAAAGGCAAGGTAAAGCTAAAGATAAGCTAGAGCAGAGCCAGAGCAAAGACAAGGCAAAGCCAAAGCAAAGTCAGACCAGAGCCAGACCAAAGACAAGGTAAAGCCAAAGCAAAGGCAAAGCCAAACCAAAGCAAAGTCAGAGCAGAGCCACAGCAGAAGCAAAGCAAAGTTAAAGCTAAGCCAGAGCAGAGTCAGAGCAAGGACAAAGCAAAGCCAAAGCAAAGGCAAGGTAAAGCTAAAGATAAGCTAGAGCAGAGCCAGAGCAAAGGCAAAGCAAAGCTAAAGTTAAGCCAGAGCATAGCCGGAGCAAAGACAAAGCAAAGCCAAAGCAAAAGCAAAGCAAAGCCAAAGCAAAGTCAGAACAGAGCCAGAGCAAAGATAAGACAAAGCCAGAGCAAAGCCACAGGAAAGCCAAAGCCAAGACAAGGCAAAGGCAAGACAAAGACAAGGCAATGCCAAAGCGGAGCCAGAGCCAAGACAAGGCAAAGCCAAAGCGAAGCCAAAGCAGAGCCAAGGTAAAGCCACAGCAAAGCCAAGGTAAAGCCAAAGCAGAGCCAGAGCATATTTAAAGTTAAGGTATATTCAAATGACAGTTATAATAAATTAATATACAGTTTTTGAAAGGGTGCTGATGACTATGAAGTTGAGCGCTCTTTAATAATAATAATAATAATAATAATAATAATAATAATAATAATAATAATAATAATAATAATAATAATAATAATAATAATAATAATAATAATAATAATAATAATAATGACAATGACAATGACAATGACAATGACAATGACAATGACAATGACAATGACAATGACAATGACAATGACAATGACAATGACAATGACAATGACAATGACAATGAGAATGACAATGACAATGACAATGACAATGACAATGACAATGACAATGACAATGACAATGACAATGACAATGACAATGACAATGACAATGATAATGATAATGATAATGATAATGATAATGATAACGCTTGCCGAGAGATAAAGAGACAGAGATAGTCTGGAATTTCCCGCTGCATCGTGATTGCTACTGAGCGTTCCATCGATTTCTAGAAAGTGACTGGAGGTCTAAAAGCACCCCGGCTGTCAAAGCGGAATCAGTTGCGAGTTTGATTTGTTAATTGAGTGTGCAGCTGTGTGGACATTTGTGAGTGTACCGCAGTAATTTCTTTCGTTTGTTTACGTGTGATATACGACCTTGAGAATTGCGTTTGTGTATGTGACGTCATTTCGCTGCTGTAAGGGGCGTACAAAACATCTTTTTACGGAAATAAAGAACATTTTAAATTTCTGCCAACAAGACTTTTAAAATAAGACCTGAAGCAAGACTTTTAATTTTACGGACCCACAAAGTCAAAATATGCATAAGCCACCAAGGCAGTCTCTAGGTAAAAGCAGTTGGTTTATCTATTGAAATTCTCTGAATAGATAAATAAGTACTAGTTGACCATATGACGTTTAATTTTACGTGTTAAACAGGGTGAAATTAATTATTTTGTGGTTAAAGTAAATTCATATTAACCTCACCTCATATACACTGCCAGAAGTGCAAGTACAATACAATGAAGACTGCAATTTTTGAACATTCGCGTTCACATGTGCCATCTGTCCCTTCTATTGCTTGTTTAAAAGGAGAATACTTCATTGTTCTCTCCCGAGTAGTATTTCCCGTCACGCCTTCCTTTTCGTTTTGATATTTCTTGAGACTGACTTGTTTTCTTTAATGTCCATCCTTTTCTGAACTAAAGGAAACAATCAGTTTCTGTTATTTCTCTGAATAACTGACTGTACAGTTCTTCATTATTTCCATATTGACAGAACATCAAACCTGTGCTGTTGAACATTAAGCAGCAATCATCAAAATGATTAAGAAACAAGTGTGAAACTGCCACAGAAATTTATGTACAAACTTATAGGTAACTGTGGTTTGTTTACCACTCTATGGGACTGGCGAATGCGCAGAGAAACCTTTCATAGTTGTGTAACATTTGTTGGTCCGTGGGGTTTCTTGGGCCGAAGCTTTCTATCCTCTATGAATGCCAAAGAAATTATACCGCCTTTGGTGCGGACCAAATAAGTTGGATGATAGTCTAGACCATCTATGTGTCATAATCTGCAGGTAACAAAATATTATTTTCATCGTTTTCTTCCACAATCCGATTCCATCGCTCCAGCTCTGCGTGGTTCGTGCAAACAAAGAAGGGTTTTCCTTCACCAATAACAAAGGAAACGCGGGCTCTTCTTTCAGATTGGATAACAAAAGAAGCCCGCACTGCTACTTGTCATAACTTGTCTGTCGACGTATGTTAACCTAGACAGATCTCAGAAGCGTTGTTCTCGCATTGCCGCTAATAAACTTTGGCTATTCATCTGCTGATTTAACCTGATTTTTTTCGAATGTTTGTTTTTTGATTCGTTCCTCAACCGCATTCTCAATTAGCGTCGCGTTTACAACTTCGCACTCATCTTTTTGTAGCACATATACTTGAAATTCATTATGGCTGTTCTTCTTCTCCCTACTACTACTACGGCCCAGTTTAGGCTATCCCAACCTGTTTCGGTTCTTGTTTTGACCGTTCCTTCTTTGACTAATCGTAGATTTCGTTTTCCTCGGAGCATTGTTTGCAATTTGTTCTTTTATTTGTTATTTTAAGGTTGAATTCTTCAACATTTCGCTGTGTATTTATAATCTGTTCGCTGCAGGCACGTATTTAGAAGTCAGTTTCCGGGGGGGGGGGGTCCAAAAGGTCTATGTTGAACAGGCACGTATTTAGAAGTCACTTTCCAGGGGGAGGAGGTCCAAAAATCTATGTTGAATTATTTGCTTTTAATAAATAATTATTCAGGGGTGTGTTTTTATCATGTTTGTAAAAAAATGAAAACACGTGTAATATATTATATTCACATGACTTTCTCCACCCAAGCTTCCACAAATTGTTCTTAGAAAAGTTTGTTTTTGTCTTGTTTCTTTGGATAGTCTGCAGAAAGTCCTTGCACACTGCACATTTTTTGTTCTTATTCTTATACCTACCTAGGATAAAGTGATATAAGCAGTAATCAGATATTTGAAAAGCGAACCACTAATTTATGCGTTTGAAATAGTAGTTCTCCTTGAATGAAAAAGGGGAATAGGAACTTAGAAGTTAAAAATTACATACCTTTAAGTAAGTATCTGGGAACTCTAATCAACAAATTATAATATATCAGAATTGGTTAACACTGCAGTACATTATTGTAATTGACATTATTTGTGTATTTTAACGAGTTCTACAGCTGCTGTGTAGTAGCTTTTCCTTTATCTCTTAAATAGCTTCATGTGTGCCTGACAATTAACAGAGATGTTAAGATGAGAAGCTTGAATAAACGTTATCGATTTATTTTAAACCAAGTTTTATTTCAACTATTTATTAAAAGTTTGAAATGTTAATTTATTTGGGGGGGTCCGGACCCCCTGGACACCCTCCTTAAATACGTCCCTGGTTCGCTGTAAGAACAAAGTAAATGTCAAAGAAGCACCTGGCGGAAATGAATCGCATTGCCTGGTGGGTTTTAACATTTCCGTGTTCATCTACAATATAGTTCCGCGGTTTATTAAGCTTCTTCGTTTACCTGCGTTCAATAAATCATTCAAGTTGTTGTTATAATATAGAATTACATAATAAGTTAATTACAGTAAGAACAATGACTCTCAGAAGTTCTAAAATACACTAGTTTAGTAACAACAAAAATGGCAGTCAAATTGCGGTGACGGCATTGTTTAGGTGCGCATGCGCAGATGTTACGTACAACCAATGACGTACTATGAGGCGGAAATCATTGCGGAATGCGGAGTAACTACTGCTAACTTAACAACTTTGCATCTAGAGTACATCTATGCACCAGGACATTTATCATACTGTGTACATGATTATCAATCAGTGACTATAAATCAGTAGTATTAATTTTCATATTAATAAGCAACATCCTGGTTTTTAAAAAAGTAAAATAAGCACCAAGAAATATCTCGCAAATTATAGGCATTAAGAAAAAATGCGAGGTCTATACAGTTTTTGTTTAAACCACAAGTGAAAAAGTATAGCAACGCGCATGTTGACCACAAAATTGAGGTTGGCTGTACATCCGCCACGATAATAAGAAGAAGAGAAGGCGCTCGTCTCTTGTCAACGCCGTGCTCTAAATCAAAAGAATAAAACTAAATAGGAGGGCAAGGCATGTTTAGTAATGAGCAAGGCTTTATTAATGTGTGCAAGTTACTAATGACCCATGTCTCATTAGGGTCGAGTAGCCAGGTACACTCCGGCTTCTGATCATCACTTACTAGCGCCGTGTTTTCTACCTGCTATTGTAACCGCCCGCAACACACAGTACCCTCAATCCCTTGCGAATAACAGAGGACAGTAGGCTCTCAGTCGAATCTTAAATCAGTTGGTTAGGTGAAGAGCTCCTATTTTCTTTGCGTGGTCAAGGAATAAACAAATGAATAATAAATTCGCTTTGGAAAATTCAAACAAAAAAACAAGCAATACTTTTGAAGTAAATATTTCATTCGTGTTATTTTATTATGTTTTTCTTTCGTAATATCATTTAGTGTGACATCAGGAATTTTACTGCAGGATCTACTATAGATACTATTTTATAGTAATGTCGTTTTTAAGTAAAACAGTCATTTGAAATGTGTTGTGAAAAGCAATTAACTAATTTTCAAAATATAGTTTCTATGATCTTGGGTCATTGTTCAGCGAGGTTTATTACCCCACGATGCTATCAGCCTCTGGTTTTTGATGCGAAGAATTAGGTAACATCAACTTAACACTGCTTCAGAGCTGTCAAAATTTCTTCCATATAGAAAATGAACCATTTTTTCGTACATTTTTACGAGATCAGGACTGTATGCTGGGTGTGGTAGCATTTCGATTCCTCCCAATTCCTGAATTTGTTCCATTGTTATTCGTGCAGTATGGGGTGTTGCATTGTCCTATTGCAATATAACTCTTTCGGTTCACTAATGCTGGATATGTCCGCCTCAAAATTTCATGAACTCGTTCCACTTGTTGAGAATAAAGATCCGGATCAATCGCCCGCCCTCTGGAACAAACTCCCAAAATTCCACCAGATACACAACATTAATTTAGCACCAAACTGATGTTTTTAAGGATGACTTTGCAGGATGGCAGGGATTAAGTCACTTAGGCATCAGGGTTTCGGTAATATACCCATTTTTTATCACAAGTTACAGTTATTCTGACAAATCTATTGTCGCGAGGTATTGTTGCGACGGGCGTGGCCGGCGCGCGCAAAGAGACAGACAGGGCATCGCGGAGATAAGAGCTTGCCGAAACAGAGAAAGAAAGAGATATATGTCTGGAAGCTTCTCTTTTTCTGATGCCGTCTTGTTTGTTACAGAACTTTCCACTGATTTCTATAACAATGAGTGGGTGTGTAAAAGAAGCCACGGCTAGTTTGTCAAAGGACAGTCGTAATTTGACTCGATAATCGCGTGCGTGCAGCTGTGATTTGAAAGTGAACTCTTTTATTTGTGGGCATATGGCAGACGACCTTGAACGTTGTATTTGTGTGCGTTACGTAATTCTGCTGCTGACAAGGGCTGTACAAATTTTCTACGGAAATAAAGAGAAATTGAATTTCTGAAAACTAGACTTAATTATACGAATCCACAAAGTCACACCGATAAGCTGATGACAGATATCTACACTACGTTCAGCCTGTTGAGGTGTCAGTTCATGAGGCATAGATCTACAGCTTCTGTAGGATTTACCAAGTGTCTTATTGGGCGATGTATGGATGCACCAAGTTCTTCTGAAAAGCCTACGTGTTCTTTTTGCGGATTTTCTCTCAAAACTTGGCACATATCCTCAATATTCCATACCTTAGGTTTTCCAGAACGTGGCAAATCTTTAGTGTTTTCGTCTCCATTGTTGAAACGTTGGAACCATCGTTTTAACACACGCTTACTAACGACACCTTCTGCTTCTACTTCACATGTCTTCAAGCTGCGGCAGCGACTTTTTAATCTTATTTCCAGTAGTGTTTTACAAGGACTGAAAGTTCAAACTTTATTATCTCCATTTAGTGATTGTTTATTAACAACTGAGGACTGATACATGCTCGCAATATACGCAACACTAGCCTTGGCATCCTGTAAATACCATTGCCAAAACAAAGAAACCCACTAGATTTTCCAAAACACACACACATAAAAACTATGTTACCTCTGAGACAATGTAATATGTGTCTGGTTTATCCAGAGCAGATTTCCTTCAAACAAAGACTTTAAAATTTAATCTGTCACCGATTTTGTGATAAGGTTTAACTTTAAAGAAGAGAGAAACCTGACGTGTAACTAAACATACCAGGATAAAGGCTTTGTGATTATAAGGCTTATGGACTCTGGGCTCACTTGAGGATTATTTCACTAGCTTCATTCATCATTAAGTCATATATGACTTAACGTTAGAGAAAGTACATTAAATTATATAGTAATCGCTTTCACATAACAGAAGACTATTTTCCCACTGGTAAATAAACTGTTTTTCATAAACCTCCTACAATTTGTAACAGAATGAACTTGGTCCACTGCACCAAATATTTCCTGGAAAGATAAAATTAACGAGCCGTGGTGCCAACTATTGAATAATTGAAATTACACCCTTCCCCCAAAAGCTCTGTAGCTGTCAGATTGCAGCAGTGTCTGCAATGCCGTTAGCGGCGATTCTGAGAATGGGCCCCAAACAAACGGAGGTTCCTGGAATTCACCCACCCCATTACCTGAATACGATCACACTGAAGACAGACTTATCTCCGCTACAAGATAAGACTTCTGCAAAACGTTAATCTTCTGAAATTCTTACAACACTTTGTTATTCTCTTGTGAATTCTAGACTGAGAGATTAAACCAAAGTTATGGAGAAGTGATATGAGAAAACCAAAGGATCAAGCCATTCAGATCAAACGTTTAAAATAAGTAAAAATGTTTCGCTCTGAGGTTTCATTTCAGAAATTAAAACAATTGCGATTAAAAAGATTGATTTTTACATTCACGCACTATCTAAACCTTTTATCAACTATTTTACCACTTACACATTAACTAAAGAATCATCAAAAACGGTATTTAAAAAACCATCTCCTGTGCCTATGTTAACTCTATAGCTAAAAATATCCGTCAAGTATTGAACTCAGCCCGCCTCGGTAGCGTGGTGGTAGCATGTCTGCCTCACGTTCAAGAGGTCCCGAGTTCGAATCTTGGTCAGGGTGAGTTACCTGGATAAGGTTTTTCTGGGGTTTTCCCTTATCCTGAAAGACTAATGTCGGTAACTCTAAGCTCTATGAACCCCGGGTTCATTTGAGCATCATTTCATCCATTCCATTCATCGTCCAATATGACTTAAGTTGGAGGACGTAAATAACAAAAAAAATAGTATTGAACTTGGTTCAACATCTTCCGAAAGCTACGATACAAAAATTAGCCTTTACTTGGAAAAATGTAAGAATATTTTGAGCATCACAATATTCCTTACATGTGTAAGTGTTAAACTCGAGGTACTTAAAATTTTACGATAGAAACATTTTAGAAAATACAGTTTTTGTGAAGTTAGGCATTTCTGAAAAAGTTTATGTTATAGGTCTCAGTTTTCAAATATTTGCATTTTTCTCGAACGGGTAGTCGTTATTGCCTTTTTTTATCCGATCAGATTAAGGAAACGGAATGTTTCAAATCTACCATAAAGCAACCAACTATTAAACTTAGAATACTTACTCCTTTCCCCAATTGTTGGTTGGCTGGTTGGTTACACTCCCCACATGACAACCTTGGCCTTTGGGGTAACCTCGCCCCACCATGTGATGAGCGGACCCATTTTTCAGGTGGAGGTTCCCAGAGGGCGGACCCATTACCTCCAATGGTAGGGTAATAGTGAAGATGACGGTGAGGCGAGAGGGCCTATAGGTTATACCGAGGACTCCGAACCATGTTGGGCATAGGAAACACTTCACATGTGCTAGACAGAGGTGAAGGCCTGGATAGGTCTGACTTAAACTAGCCACCCCAGAGACAGGAATGGAACTCGGGACCCTTTGCACGGGAGCCGCGAACGAAACCACTGCGCTACCCCGGCGCCCCCTTTTCCCATTGTACCTATATCGAAATGCATAATACTAGCAGCTTTGTAACGTTTTATCTCGATTAACATTAAGTGCACAAGGAAATGTCCTACACCGTGGCGTAGCGGACTAAGGCAACATGCCTCGGCCCCTGGCCACGAAAAGCAGCCCGGGTTCGATCCCACCCATTGGGTGCGGATTTTCGGTCCCGGGTATAGGATCACTGCCCTCTCACCATCGTGAGGAAAGTAAGGAGCTTATGATAGGTAACCGGTCCTGGTCACGAAAACCAACATTCCAGCTGGGGATGCCAAGATGCTGACCACATCTGCTCCCCGTATCGGTTGGATGATCGCCCACCTTTGCCGTGCGTAAGTGGGCGTGAGGTCGGCAGTCGGGTTAGCAGGCCTTGGCCCTCTTAGGTCTGTCGCGCCATGGATAACTTTTAACACAAGGAAATAAGGGTAGGAAAATTAGTGTGGGTGTATTTTCTTTAATGCCATTAAAAATCGATGTTAGCGTTACTTTGCAGTAAACTGGAAGCAGTGTGTTTCGAATCAAACCTTGGAAACTGGAGTTGTGTGCTTCACCTATGATGAGAGTACACCTGTAAATCACTCTAACATTATGGCATTCACATACCTGAATGGAGAATATATAGCGATTTGTTTCTTCATTTTTTCGGGTTCTGGAACGTCGGTATGTACATAGCTAGCGTACATTTAAGATGTCACGAGGTTACAGCAGCAAATAAATGTTTCTTTGACGTAATTGCGAAATTGGAAATGATTTATGTTAAGAAATTTAAAGTTCATATATAAACAAAGCAAACGTTTTACATTACACGTGGTCAAGCTTAGATTCATTCGTACCCGAGTCGATCTGATAGCTACAAAACCGGGCCGGTGGTAAGAACAAAAACCGGGATATATGGTGTCACGAGACAATTCCAGAAACTTAGATTTTGCGTAACCGGAAACAGTCTATTTCGAATAAGTTCTGTTCAAGAACCATTGATACCCTAGCCTATATATGGGGACATTCAAGCGAGCCAGTTAGCTAATCATCCAGTGAGAGTTGTGTTTTCCTGAGCGCGTACAACAGAATATTAGCTCTACGGACCAGTAGTGTTTCTTCTGCGTGTGAACAACAGTAAAGGGTAAGTTTGTGCTTTTATAGCCTGTTAATGGACAAATAAAGTGTATTTCAAGCTTTCCACAATACTGTATTCTCCTAAAAGCTTGATACAGACATTTCACAGGAAATACACGTTTTGAGACCCCTATGGAAATGTTTTATACTTTTTGTGTTTTTGATCAATGACTACAACGATTTTAATTAGAGTAGCTTTAAGTATTTTGTATTTTGTATTTTTACGCAAATTAAATACATATCTTGAACTTTAAGCTAATGTCTTTTCAATAATACATTAATTATGGCATTGTCATCTCTGATAAAGACAACTTCTTGTTAAATGTTCGTACCAAAAAATGTAGGTTTCTTTCAAACAAAAGTTTTGTTCAAATACTTGTTTAGAGGCCTACCTAATTTCGAAAAGTAACATTTTTTAAAATATAATTTTGTGTCTGTTGGTACGAATTTCCTTTATTTTTTAAAGAAAAGTTTCAGGAAAAATGTAAATGTATATCTTGAATTTATTGCAAGTTTCCTCTCAAGTTTCTCTTAATACTTAATGATATTTGCGTAGCTGGTGAATCGTAATAGAAAACGATCCTACTATACAAAGGGTGTACATCTCGTTAAATCTGAAAATTTATGTCAAATGATTGTTTTATGGAGTTTGCCATTTCCGAGATATTCCTGTTATTGATTAGAGAATTCGTTATTACGCTTTCCTCATCCTGAATTTGTGAATTTCGGACTTCCAAAGCCATTACATAACGATTGTCTTTTCAAATATTTTATTAGCTTTACATTGTATGTTTATATTCCCTTTGTAACTACAAGAAAATTTGTAATAAAATAATTTCTACAACTATCGATTTAAACTGATATGAAATAGCTAGAGGAATAAGAATTTGTAAAAAGTAAGTTGTACAATAGAGAGGAATAGCGTACAGAATGTAACACATATGATTTTATTAAAGAAGAGGAGATATTTTACTCTACCCACTAAATAGAACAAATAAAAGTATTCCAAGGTTAGAGAATTTATATTCAGTTGCCCCAGTTTATAGCGCCACACTACCGCGTTTGTTTACCTGCGTGACTTTTCAGTCAGAGCAGGGACGCCTTCCATATTTGTAATATAAGTCGACGTATGTGCCATCACGCAGATTGGAGTCTGAGGTACAGAGGGGAAGTAAAAATAAAAAAGACAACAATATAACAAGAATAACAAAATGTTTACAGACGAATGCGAGGTGTCATAAAAACATATGACAGTATAATGTGATTTTACTTTTATGTTGCATGTTTAAGTTAACTGCCTGATGTATCACCATTTTGTAAAGAGTAATGTTGTAAATTTTGTTTGATAATTTTGCTTTTGGTTGAGTTTATTATTATTATTATTATTATTATTATTATTATTATTATTATTATTATTATTATTATTATTATTATTATTATTATTATTATTATTATTATTATTATTATTATTATTATTATTATTATTATTATTATTATTATTATTATTATTATTATTATTATTATTATTATTATTATTATTATTATTATTATTATTATTATTATTATTATTATTATTATTATTATTATTATTATTATTATTATTATTATTATTATTATTATTATTATTATTATTATTATTATTATTATTATTATTATTATTATTATTATTATTATTATTATTATTATTATTATTATTATTATTATTATTATTATTATTATTATTATTATTATTATTATTATTATTATTATTATTATTATTATTATTATTATTATTATTATTATTATTATTATTATTATTATTATTATTATTATTATTATTATTATTATTATTATTATTATTATTATTATTATTATTATTATTATTATTATTATTATTATTATTATTATTATTATTATTATTATTATTATTATTATTATTATTATTATTATTATTATTATTATTATTATTATTATTATTATTATTATTATTATTATTATTATTATTATTATTATTATTATTATTATTATTATTATTATTATTATTATTATTATTATTATTATTATTATTATTATTATTATTATTATTATTATTATTATTATTATTATTATTATTATTATTATTATTATTATTATTATTATTATTATTATTATTATTACTTTTTAAGATATTAATAAAGAATTAATTCAGAATTTTACTTTCTCCTTCCAGTTTCCATCTAGTTGGTGAAGCAGAGATTTTATCGATGAGTTATTTTACTTTCCAATTACTTAAATAACAATTCTAAAACATCTTTGTAGATGACTGTTTACATAAAGAGTACACATTTTAAATTGAAACTACACAATCTGTGACAATAACCTTCGAACACGTCGACTTTCGCAGATACAAATCTTTCTTCTCCCAGTGTCAAACGTTGCCGTCAGCGTCTCTCTGTTTCCGAGACTGAAGAGAACCATGAAATGATGTCGTTTTGTCAACACTGATGAGATAAAGTCGCTGAAGGAGTTGAATACCATACTGAAAAGTGAATTCTAAAAGTGCTTTCAAGATTGGAAAAAGTGTTCGTTCAAGTGAGGAAGGTTACTTTGAAGCTGAGTTGATGAAAAAGCATTTTTTAAGGGCAAATGACAGGAATTTTATTTCTTCTTAAAGAATCTGTGGCGTGTGTTCCAGAAGCCAAGGATTCGATTCCGGGGAGGCGTATTACATTTCTCGAGACATTCAAGCCACTTTGAAAGCTCTAAATTCATAAAAACGGCAATATTTACTGAGATTAACATAGTAGTTCTTGGAAATTAATTGTTCTTTCACACTAGCCGTGTGTAGGCTAAAGTATGGAAATACAGAGCCAGACTGAAACATTCAATGCCATAGCCAGTATTTGAACCACGGATCTTCTGGTTTCCGTCCAGCCACTCTAACCATTGAACTACTATGGCCAACGTGCCGATATGACATTCAATTCTCCAATTGACTCGTATTTTTTCCGGTAAACCAATTAGGAGTTCTCATAAACACATGAGACAACTACCTTAATGGCGACTTACAACGTGTAAGTACTTTAAGGCCTGGGCTTTATAGTTAACCACTATTAGGTCAATTAATGGAAATTAATTGTTCTTTCATACTGTCGGAAAGATAGGGCTAGACTGAAAAATGCAATGTCATAGCCGGGATTTGAACCACGGATCTTCTGGTCAAACCCAGAAGATCCGTGGTTCAAATCCCGGCTATGGCATTGACTTTTTCAGTGTGGCTCTATCTTTACATAGTTTTTCTTTGAAAATTGGAACCACAGCTTGAATTTCAGGGCTACTGTCATTTGTTAATAATGGCATTGTAGCTTACAGAGTTATAAGGTGTTAGTCGTGAATTAGGCAGGCAGTGTCGTCAGTTGAGTTGCTGGTTATGAGTTCAACAGTGTCAGATTAGTTAATGTAGCCAAACGTTCTGAATGCGCCTGGAAGTTACGAACAGAGCAAGTTGGTGCGTGCCCCAGTACCTTGGCGTGTTTGTACAAAGTGAAAGTAATTGTAAAGTAGCATTGGGCCAATGATTCTAGTGATGAATAAAGTGACTTTGGTGCAAGTTTGTCACTAAGTCTTTAGGCTGCACCATAGTTGATTGTTTCCACGACTGTACTTTATTGTAAGAGAAGATTAAAACAGATTCAGTAAGCTAGGATAGTATAAGGAGGAATTGAAGGAATGTTTGTTGCACTCAGGAAGTGCCAGTTCCCAAATCTTGGTCTAATCAAACACCAAAAGTAAAAGACTGGTTAGTGAAATACCGTTTGGCTGAAGTAAGAAATTTCACAATGGTTTCTTGAGATTTGTTTCAGAAAGTATATAATTCGCTTTTTCTGCTCCCGATTGTACATCAGTATAGGATTTTTGGCACATATTATAAATCGAAGTTGCAGTGTTTGCCAGGAATGGTATTCTGTACTCTCAGGAAGTCCGGTTGCCCTCTGATTCTGACATAGCGTCCATTGTATTGCTAAAACCAAAAATATGACGTCCTGAATCTTGGCGACCAAACGATGCCCCTCTTGATATTTACGTTTTGAATCTAAGTAAACTTTTCAGTTTCTCGTAGGGCACAACAAATCTGTGCCAGAATTTATATTTTTAAAATGTTAGTATATATAATGTGTTTATATAAAAGAAATCTTCTTAAAAAAAGTCTCTCACAAATTCTTCACATTCGCAACTTGCAGATAAGGTTACCATGACAACACGTAACATGGGCTATAAGTCACAGTGAACATCTGCGCATCAATATGTGATCCGTAAAGGGAGATACATGGATGAATTTTGCATTACCGTCACGATGACACATGAATGTCGGTGTCCAAAAGGCTAGATTCTGAGACGTCGTATTGTCCTCCGGTAGTAAACTTGGGATCAACAATCCATTCTGGAATGACGTACATAAATGACATTCACTTTCATTCTCGAAAGCGACTTTAATTTCAGGTATTGCCCTAATGGAAGGTCAATGGCTTTCGGTTGACGCCCTTTCCTGGTTGAAGAAGATCAGGGCAGACCTTCACCATCAGCTGTTTGATCTACGCAAGTAAGCCATTTGCTGAAGTGCCAATTTAAAATAACATTCAAATAAATTTCAAATTACTTGTTTGAAATTTAGGTGCATTTGCTAGTTAAGTATTTTGGTCTTATGACTACCAGCAGTCAAGGATTGACTTACGTGGTACAAATAAAGGGTTTTTCAACAAGAGTGACCTATCCTTGAACTTAAATAAAACACGTTCTATGAATGCTAGAGATTTATTTATTTTTTATTTTGGAACATAATTGATGTGGAAGAGAACATCAGTTAAGTGACTTCGTTAGGTTGTGCGTATACAATTGACCCAATTTTCAATAACAGAAGAGCGTAAATTAGGTCCAGCTTCATGAATAACACGCGTGATGTTATTCATCAGATCATTTACTATTTCTGGCTTCTTTGCATAAACTCTCGATTTAACATAAGACCACAAGAAGTAATCCAATGGTATTAAATCACATGATCTCGGAGACAGTTAACTTCATCACCACGAGAAAAGATGAAACCTCTGAACTTCTTCAAGAGATCGATTGTTTCGAGATCAGTATGACATGAGGCACCATCTTGCTGGAACCAGGTTTTTCTGAGATCCATACCATCCAATTGAGGCCAAAAATAGTCCCATATAAGAGCTCGTCATATTTCTCCATTGACAGAGCTTCTCCATATTGATTCATTTTGATAATAAATTTTCACTATTTCTACGCGTTGCTGAATGCTTTCCATGGACATTTGTCAATAACAAATGTAATCACATGAAAAGAAAGACTGCTGTAACTCAGTATCAGCGGACAATCACATGTTAAATACAGGGCACTCTTGTTGAAAGACCTGTATTATAAACGAAAGCTTACTACACAAAAATTGCAGAGATTGTCAAAACACACTGTATTTGGCAAACACATTTTTTGTGCAGTGAGTCTTTTCTGAGAAATTTGTTTCAATTTTACAATAATTAGACTTTCCTCAAATGAGAATCACTATTCACTTTTCATTTCTTAATCATGAAAAGAGCACAGAATTTTTAGGCACTGCATAGCTGCCGGTTTTTAAAACATTTGACTGTTGCTTAAAGGCTCCTGTAAACCAAGTTTGGTATTTAAGCACTTTTTGATAGACCAGAATGTTTTCTAAAAATCCTTTATTTTGGATTAAAGAGAAGTTAAAAAATGTGATATTCAATGTTTTGAGCAGTTTTGGAAGAAATTTCATCAAAGGTTGACTTAAGAAGGGATAAGAAAGAGAATTTCGTTGGTTTACTTTCTAAAACCAACAGCAGCTGGAAAAGCGAATGAATGGATAAACAGAGTGTGACCTGGTTACAAATCCTGCAGTGGATTCAGACGCCGCGTTTCGCCGCGCCGAGCTGGAGAAGTGCTGAAGACGTCAGCAATGCAGGTCTGCCAACTATAATTAGCGCATCAGTAACTGCCGCAACATAATCCAATCCAGTCGTCGTTCCTGTATATCTGTCGTGCTGTTATCGTTTCATAATTAGACTGGACCTCACAGCAGTAAAGCGAAACCAGCTCCTATCACATAATTCACTCCGCGCGGGGAAGGTATTCTGATAGACTAAAGTTAGGTATGAAAGGAGTAAAACCTTTTGTTCCAATGTCCCTAAGGGGCATTCCCGGTAGGGAATGGTGACGTGAGAGTATCCTGAGGGCGCCCCTCCATTGTTGGTTCATATATATTCTAGAGGTCAGGGACTTTACATAAAAATTAAACTCTGCCATTTACTACAAAGTTTCTATGACTCTTTGGTACGGGTTCAGAATCGAAATATACGACCACCCCTGAGTAGAGTGTCACGGCGACAGCGAATGCCCACCGTAAAAAAGATTGTTACCCTATTTCACCATTTTTTGTTGTTCGCTATCATGGAAAATAAATGTATATTCAAGGGCAGCCACCAATGTCATAAACCAGAAGTAGCCCTTTTTTCGTCCAACACATTCGGCTTCGATAGTAACCCATTTCTTAAATTAGAGAGGTTTCGGTTTTCGGAACATTCTTCTGTGACCGGCAGGGTACAAAAGGGCTGTGAAAAATGCAGCCTAGCATCCCTTACAGCAGCAAAAGCTGAGCTCTGCATAGTTTATACAAGAGCTGTTTGGCATCAAAATTAACAAACTAAATTTTTAACATTATGAAAACAGCTAGTTGTAAAAGATTTTGGATCCTATCCATCTTCCAGAGAAACACAAAATTTAACACTTAACTAACCAAAACCTAATATCCCATACCTTCCGATAAAACCCATAACTACAGTTAAACTCTTAATGGGTGGGCACGCAGCAAAATCGTTCAGGTCTTACACAGCCTGTCAGCAACACGGATGGAGCCTAGAGTCATTTTCTTGATATCAGTTGACGAGTGAGTATCAAAGTGGTTTTGAATTAGCTGTTCCGAGCGATTGTGAGTATTGGTTTGCGAGCAGTGAGCGCCGAGAGGTTCGAGCAGCCCAAGCTGGTACAGAGACATAAAGGAACAAGGGACAGAGTTCCTGCAGAGTTCCAGTTAAATTTAAATAATTTTCTACGTGAAGTTTGGCTCTACAAATTGGCAGTAGTGTCACATATGGTAACACTTGTGTGTTCAAGTGATGCCGTGTCCTTATAAGAATTCTTTCTTTTCGTTAAACAGCTTTTTCTGTGCATTTGTCTTAAATGACCTGCTTTTTGAAAAACTCTAAATACTAAACCCTCTTGCCGCTTAGGAGAGTTTCTGCCGTAAAATGCCGGCCGTCGATATAATCGAATGTGCTATATCCAGGGAGGTCTGCTATCGTCGATCTAAACGACGCAATGTTTGTGAGGCTGTAAACCTATTTTGGAAACATCCTATAGGGATGACTCTTATGACAGTGGAAAGAGCAAAGCTTCTTCTTACTAACGGTGTGTTTCTTGGCCATTACGAGAAATATTTTGTTATTTGAAGGACAGTATTTCCAACCCTCACCAATATTGTTTGATCATATCTTGTTCAGTTCTGTTTATAACTTGTAAAAATGAACATGGCAAGTTATTCCCGCGATGTTTTTGAGTCAAGGAGAGATGACAAAATTATTCCATACTAAGACAAGTAATATAAATCCTCTGGTAGTGAGGAAAGTGGCTAGAAATGCTTGCTTAACTGTGCGAAGCAAGGCTAAACTTTTCAATTTATGTTTTATAATTTAATTTATGAACCCATATGTAATTATTATGACTATTTTTATGTCTATACCTTTATGAAAGCAGATAATTCTTATATTCGCGGTATAATGTTATAACTAATGTTGGAAAACAGCGACGATAGACGAAGAGTGTATTGTATATTGTTGATGCAAAGCACACTAACACCTTCGATACTGGTAAGTTGAATTTTGCGTATTTTTGTGTAACATAACACAATTATTAAGATGTATTTGAATTATTTTATTTTGGATTGAGTAACCGAATGAGATTTCTCAAGCGGTTTCATCTGTTCCCTGCATTCGGGAGGCTCGGGTTCGATTCTCGTAGCCGATCTATCGGACCCATGAGGTTTCTCGGATCGCTAGGAGAATACTGGGTAGGTTAATTACATCCCCAAAATTTCCTGTCCCTCCGTTTCACCTCCATTATCATTTCATATCATCTCTTATCTGGTGGTCTCTTTCAGGGTAGAAGTGTCAGTGGGAGTCTTGGTGGTGCATGGCGGGATGATATGCTCTGAGGAAAACGCTTTCCCCTCCGGCGGGACGACTTCGGTCTGCGAGCCACCCTAGTGCTCCGATTCAGAAGCGCGGCAGGTGCCATGCCGGTTGTGCAAGACTGCCTGGGGTACTATGCTCTGGAGGGGCAACCTCCGGTCTCCAAACCGACGTCGTGACTGTTTCGGAGCCACGGTAGGTGGGATGATGATTGTCCCAAACCCACCGCAGGGGGTTTCTATCTAGTAAGGTGTAGGGACCTTGCCCTCTGTGCTGTGGTGACTCCTTGGGGTCCACCACCCTTTGTCTCCTCTCGCTTCTTCCTCCTCCTGGAGTTGCCCCACTTGGGGCACAGATACAAAAGGCCAGTATGGCCGAGGTGCCGAATCCCCTCATGAGAATCCAATCCATTTTAGCACAATTTTGTACTACTAAATATCATTCGAATTATTTCAAAAGAAATCTGTAACATTTCACTTCAAATCACAATTACAAAATTACTAACAAGATGCATATGTAGATTACTGCAATAGACAAGAGAGAGAGAGAGAGAGAGAGAGAGAGAGAGAGAGAGAGAGAGAGAGAGAGAGAGAGAGAGAGAGAGAGAGAGAGAGAGACGGGTTAGCATGGATGAGAACAAGAATAATATTTCTAAGAGGGATAAGAGGTAGGGAAAAGGGAATTTGTGAATTGTGTGGGGGAAAAGAAAGCATAGAACATATGTAACAGAATGCGATGAGGTTGTAATATGGAGAAAATAGGTTTGGGAGGAAAACTGGGAGAAAGTAGAGAAGAGGATAGCAGCTATAAAAATCTTAGGGGGCAGGGAGGAAACGAAGGTAAGAAGTATTGGTGAGTTCCTGCAGAAAGTAAAAGAAAAATTGGCCAGAAATGTAAAGAATATAAAAAAGTAAGATGCGGGGGAAGAATGGGACTAATTAAGTAACACGGGGGGATGGAGGTTAAGAGCTACCTGGCAGAGCAGAAGACAAGGATGTCATGTAAGCCAAGGTAGCTACAAGGTAAAAACAAATAAATATAGCCTAAAGTTGTAAGTTGTAAAATTTTGTTGTAATTAAACATGCGCTGAATATATATTTGCTATCTGAGTATCTTGTTAGTTAATAAACTATTTAGCAGAAATTAATTGGAAAAATTCACATTTTACTTTTTTAATTTTACTTTAAAATTACATTTATAATTTTAAGCTAACATTGCCATGCATAGAAGGCTAGCACTTTTCACCGCTGCCGACATATTTGAGGTTGGCCGTAGGATGTTTAAGACATCTCCGTGCTAATCTAGCACTCCACTTTGGTAGAAGATGGTATAATTAATTAAACAATCACACGCTTCTTAATTAACTAATTCATTAGATAAACGTTGCAATATATCAGGATTACCAGAGAAGCGAATTAAATCCACACTTGCTTAACAAACATTGCATTGGTAATAGTAATTCACAAAAGAAAAAAAAAGAACATATCCTAACGACATTCGTGCCGTTGCTATGGAGACGAAACGGCGAGCAAACGTGCCATATCAAAATTGACAACGCCAACAGCTGTTGAGTGCATTTCTCCAACAGCTGTTGAGGCAATGTCGGTACTGCAAACTTAACCTCAATTAATGGCACAAAAGATTACACAAATTCTACCACTAAACACCCTATCCCATCAATACGACAAACGAAATATACATCTCGGATTTTCGGGGAAATACCTGTAAAGTCTTTTTTCATTATCAACGGTTTCTATGTAACTGGTAACCCATAAGAGATAAATAAATATTGTCACATAAAAATTTAAATATATACATATATATGTCTCGTTAAAACAACTTATATTCCGTTGTTTTCATTTCATTTCCCAGACATTGTTTTGTTATTTGTGCGAATTTACTAAGTGCTATACTTTCTCAAGTTCGAAGCTTTTGGTATTTCTTGGCTATCTAAAGAAAACGGAGCTTCAAAGCCTTCACATAACGGACAGCTCTTATAAGATATGACTGTCGCTTAAAGCCTTCTATGTACCCAAATTTTCTTTCCACGAGGGCTGTTCAATACAGAATGATCATAATTTGTTTACGGTCATAACTTTTCGCACTAAAATTCAATATACTCTTAGCTTAATGTGAAACAAATATGCCGTAGTAATTTCATTTTTGGTACTCCTCTTTCCCACCTATGAGAACCAGGCAAATTAAGAAATGTTTAGTATCGCTTACCGCTGCAATGGAGGTATCACGCGGCTTTGAAATTCTGCTTTCGTCTCAACAAATCTTCAATTGAGGCCTACACAATGTTGCAGGAGGCATATGGAGAGTCTGCTCTTCCCTACAGCACAGCTCGAAGGTGGTTTAAAATGTTTAAAGTGGGAAGACAATAAATTTCAAAGGAAGGTGGATCCGGTGCTCCAGGTATTGCTCTTACGGAAGAGAACATCAAACACTGCTGCTGCCATTGTGAGAGAGGATCGACGAATTACCTTAAGATCACTTTCTGAAATACTGAACATATCATTGGGTGCCACACACACGTTGGTGACAGAAACATTACACATAACATCTGTTTGTGCGCGATTGGTTCCAAGACTTCTGATTCCCGAACAAGAGGACATTCGCATGAAGGTCTGCATGTAGTTAAAGTTGATGTTAGAGGAAGATCCGGAGTTTATTTCACAGGTAATCACTGCTGATGAAATTTTGCTACATCATTTTGATCCTGAGAGCAAACAGCAGAGCTCAGTGTGGGGATTTCCCTCATCACCAACTTCCAAAAAAGCAAAAGTGGTTGCTTGTGCTGGGAAAGTTATGGTCATCTCATTCTTTGATATTCATGGAATGGTTTGTCAGCATGTTGTACCTGCACACACATCAGTAGCTGGACAATACTACAGCGATGTCCTGAAAACATTGCAAGTCCATATCAGGCACAAAAGACCATATTTCCGTGAAGCAGCCTGGATGCTGCACCACGATAATGCGCGGCTAAATATGTCCAATAGTTGCTGAATATCTTGCAAAAATCAACGTGAAGTGCATTCCTCACCCTCCCTATAGTCCGTATTTAGCCCCATGTGACTTTTTTCTATTCCGTAACTGGAAGAAATGGCTTCGTGGGAGGCATTATCCATCATCAGAAGCAATAGTGAAGGCTGCGGAGGCGATTTTGAAGGCTCTCTCAAAAATGGTTTCCAGCATGTCTTTGAAGACTGTCAGAAGTGCTGGGAAGAGTGCATCACATTTAGGGGTGGCTATTTTGAGAAGGACTGTCAAAGTTAGGAAGGTGAGTAAAAGTACATTGTCAAAAAAAATGTGACCATTCTTTATTGAACAGCCCTCGTACATACTGGAATGGACTACGCTACGGAGGAGATTCGGCAAGGAAGTCCAAACTTGGTTTGTTGTATTGCCTACCCATCACAAGAAGGAAAGAGACAAATGAAAGGGAGAGGGGTTTTGACTGTTTTTCTGCTCAGTTAGTGGAACTGTTTACTAGGAAGTGAGTGTATCAGAGTACATATGAGTTACCATACCTACTCCCGATCTATAACATTTGTTGCACCTACTGTTGTCATAGATATGCATGAGTGAGTTATATGACAACACCTGCATATTTTAAACGAATCTACCATCCTGCCGTATTGGTAAGGGAAGTATAAACACCGTGGGGACAGCAAAAGTGACTACTTTACACATTTCTCTAGCTTGCCTTCTAGTGTTGTACACAGTATGCATATACCCCCAAGTGAGGCACTCCCCGGAGGAAGGATGAGGTGAGAGGATACAGAAAATGGCCGCCGCAAGGAGCCACGACAGAGCAGAGGGCAGGGTCCATACACATTACTATTTGGAAACTCCCCGGTAGGGCAGAATAGCCAGCATCCCGCCCTACTGTGATGCGGAACGGCCCAACCAGACAGGGCTCGAGACCTGATCGTCCTACTGCAAGAGGAAGTTTTACTTAGAGCATATCATCCTGCCATGTACTACCGAGACACCCATCGACACGTTTACCCGAAAGAGACCACCTGATAGGAGATGATGTGAAGTGATAAAGCAGATGAAATAATGGAACAGGAAATTGGGGGATGCAATTAGCCCACCCAGCATTTGCGTTACAACCCAGGAAAGCTCCGTAAAAGTCCATGGGTCAGGTAGATCGACCACAGGAATCGAAACCAGAGCTCCCAAATGCGATACCTGAGCCATCCCACTCGACTTCTACACATAAGAAAATAAGGAAGACAATATCCGCAAATGTTTACTTTCATTAACACGAAGTACATAAAGAAAAAGATTTTTGCTATAATGATTTGTGGAAGAGTGATAGAAATGGTCAACTTAGATAGTGCCTTTGCACAATGGAAATAATACGAGAGTACAAGACAGTGATAGTCAAATGTTTGGAGTACTGGTCGCTATGTGGTTGCGTTGGCATTCATTCAGTTAGCACGGGTAGATATCAAAAAATTGATAATCACATGAATCCATTCAGTTTAAACAGGACTGCTACTGATATTCCCAGAACATTCGAATTATAAATTTAATTTTGTGTTGTATCCTCTTGTTTCCGAAATCACGAGTTCAAACCAGACGAAGGGCGAGAGCGTGAAAGTCCTTAGCGTGGCTTCCTTCTGAAGGGAAGTAAAGCCAGTGGTCCCGTCATCCTTGATTAAGGGTACGTAAAAGAATCTCAAGCCCGATAAAGAGGCCTCTGAGCAAAATTAACGGTCTTTTACGCCCAATAATTGTACTCTAAGATACACAGCAGTTAAAGAGCTTTTATAAAATATGTTATATATGTATTTTAATTAAGATTTAACCTATTTTTTAGAAGACGAATAATTCTTATACTTCTTCTTGTTAAGAAAAGGTGGAATTGAGAGATGTTCTTGAAAATGCTCAAGCTACATTGTTGCTAGATGCTGAACTTTAAAGTACGATCTTATGTGTTTAAAGACGTACGAACAAGACATTTTGCCAAAAAATGCTTTTTGGAGATTCGCAGTTCCCAAAGCATTGGAGCATCAGTTTACTGATTAGTGGAATCCTTAATCCCCGAAAGCTTTATTTGCGTCATGTTCCAGACATGTAGACGTCGGCTGCCTTCTTGCTCCAGATGGGAAGCGATGGAGATAAATCATTTGGCATTAATCTTCAGAGAGAAGCATAGCTCTAGCTTTTGAGGAAATCAGTGCACGAGGAGCCTGTCGGCTACAAGATCTGTTCTCAAAGTAAACGCTCACCAAAATAAAAATTAAAAACCAAACAGACTGTTAGTAAAGAACTCTCACAGAGCGAGATGGTTCAGGTGGTTTTGTCTATGGTCGCCATTCGAGAAGTGTGGTTTCGATTCCTGTGGCCGGTTTACCTGTACCATGGTTTTTTCGGGGGTTTTCCCGGATTGAAAGGCGAATGCTGGATAGGTTAATTACATCCCTCTAATTTGCTCTCAATGCAAATTTCTCCTCATCTCTCATCTCACAGTCTCTTTCAGGGTAAAAGTGTCGGCGGAAGTCTCGGCGTTGCATGGCATGATGATATGTTCTTGCTTAACACTTTCTCATTCGATAGAACGATTTCCGGTCTCCAAGCCGACATGGTGGACCACACCACGGCGGGTGGGAAGCCGGTTTTGCTAGCCTGTCGGGAGAGTGTGTGTAGTATATAACGCCTTAACGTTAAATACCTTATACTGCATAGGCACTGTAGGCGGCAATACTGGTGATGTGGGATGAATATGGAGCACCGGTGGAGTGAGATGGTGGGGAACTGGAGATCCCGGAGAAAAGCCGTCCCAGCGTCGTGTTGTCCATCAGAAATATCTCTTTGCGGTCACCTGGGATCGAACCCGGGGCTCCTTGGTGAGAGCCTAGAGGTCTAACCATTCAGCCACGGCGTAGCCTGGGCTTGCCGGGGAAGTTTCCAACCGTTCAGTTGTAGGGCCCCTGCCCTCTGCATAATCGTGATTACTTAGGACGACCTACCTCTCTCCTCTTGTCCTATCCTTCATCCAGAGAATGTGTCACTTGGAGACATAGGTACATCAAGGCTAGTTGCAGTGTCAAATCCCCTCCATACAGTAATTTAATCCAATCCAAAGAACTAACCCAAGTCAACGTGATAGCATTCGAGAAAAAAATATCTTTTCCTTAGTGGGCCTCAAAACATGCATTCCCTACATTTTTATATCGAGTTTTTATGAAATACAATAGTTCCCTGCTTTTGAAGAACTGAGTAGAGGAACTAAAATTCTGCCTGCCTCGGTAGCATGTCTGCCTCACGTTCAAGAGGTCCCGAGTTCGAATCTCGGTCAGGGTGAGTTACCTGGATAAGGTTTCCGGGGTTTTCCCTTATCCTGAAAGACGAATGTCGGGTAACTCTAAGCTCTATGGACCCCGGGCTCATATGAGCATCATTTCACCCATTCCATTCATCGTCCGATATGACTTAACGTTGGAGGACGTGAATTAAAAAAAAGGGCTGAAATTCAGTGGTGACACACGCCAAAACACCACAAGTACGTCATTTAAGGTAATTGATACTGAAGTTACTATTTGCTACAAATTTCAGTAATAACAAAGACTTCTATTAAAATAATTTTAAATTGTTTTGGGTGAAAAATGCATGTGAATAATTATATATAATTCTTATTTTCCAAAGCAGAATGAACGTAAAGCATGAGAGGCAGGCAAACATCTACCATCTATATTGTTATTGTTACTATTATTATTATTACCGTTACTATTATTACTATTATTACTGTGATTATGAATATGATTATGACTAGGATGATCATCATTATCATCTATTTATTTATTTATCCATTCATTTATTTATTTTTGTCGTATTTTCCAAATTCGAAGAATCGATTATTATTATTATTTTGAATTTTCTAATATATTTTGTCATTTTTGTAATTATATTAAAGCCAATGATGTTCATTTGGTTTTACTGTACAACTGCGAGTGCTGGTATATGAATAACAATCAAGTACATCCAGGATGTTAATGAACTACACCGAAATATTTTCAGAGCAAGTAGAGATATCTTAAACAGTTAATTTGGTGAAAGATGACTTCTGGACCATTGGTTCTAATATGGAATTTATGGCTATAAGTTTCTAGAGTGCCAGTACACCTCTGCTAATAATGATATTACTTTAGCACACAAGACACGAAAATGAACATGTGTGGGGGAGCACTCACTTCTTTTTATTTTTGTTTTATTTTGTTCCTTTTGTTGCCTTTCTAATATTTTGTATAAGCTTTTAATTCTTGCATAAATATATGCATTTTAAGTCTTAATTTCACCTTGTAGTGCAATTAAATGCAATTATTTCTAGCAAAGTATGAATCCTGCCTTAATACTTTCATCTGCTGTAAGTCTAAATGGAAGGTGGTTTAAAGGTTGAATAAACGTCGTACTCTATCCAAAATTCCTTGTGTGTGTCGAAAAACTTCACATTCTGGTATTATTCGGGCAGTTAGTTACGAATCATGCCATTTATACCTATTAGAATTTACGTATATAAAGATGAAGAAGAAAATTAACTACGATACAGTAACCGAACCAAGGACATTTAGAACAATAGTTTAGCGCTACAGATTGAGTTACCAGAACACTTACAGGAACACCACTAGAGTAGGCTACATGATACAAGAAGACAGTTAATCGCTGTTCAATAACGCACTGGCGGGTGATTAGTTCGATATTTGAGAGATCTCTGAGGCACTAAATCTTGAGAACACAAATAACTAGCTACTAAAATCGGCATTTCTGTACTCCGGAAGCAGTTTTAAAGACATTCCAATTCAATAATTTCATTCACCTTGTTTAAATACCAACCTATCAGCATTTTATGCTAATTACATTTAATACACACAACTGCGTTATGTTTACCCGTATACCATGCAATATCTATCTCAACTTACTTATATTAGTCACGGCTAAAATTGCTGAAATTGTTTCGGTGTAGTTCATGAACACCCTGTATACATTTTACTTATAAAGCCTTAGCAGGCGAGGCAGACGTGCTGGTCTTCCAGACGA
The DNA here is from genome assembly GCA_030765055.1 of Mantis religiosa. NCBI lineage: Eukaryota > Metazoa > Arthropoda > Insecta > Mantodea > Mantidae > Mantis > Mantis religiosa. Next base: position 91,606,439 of record CM060952.1, read on the forward strand.
GTGTGGGGGTGGATATAGAGCAACCTTCCCCATTCTCTGCGGGGGAGTTTCTCTCATCTTAAACGCCAGGTTAATGACCTTAGTGCACTAAAATTTTCATCCAGCCAGTTACGTTCCCTTAGGTATTCTTGCTGATTCTCTTCCTACATAAGTAATTATTCTGTTTTGACCTTCTTAGAGGAAATGCAAAGGATTGATTTGAGATTATTCTAACAACAAACATTAGACTGCTATAGGTTTTCCGTTAGAATAGTTCTATATCTATGTATATTGCACAGTAACCCTTGTGAAATGTAAATCATTAGAACATTCGAGAAATATCTCCAATTTTTTAGAATTTGTAACTTTGCAGTTTCGAGTATGATTGCAATAATTACAATATTGTTACTTTTTTGTAATGTTATAACAAACTTCATATTCTGAGCACTTTTTCTTAATCATTTCTACTTATTTAATTCTATTTGTGGTTTTCAATTTCGGTTTAGTATGCTTGTAACCAGAAACATTCCAAAATATTTTCTCCTCCATTTTCCTTTTTGCTTAGGAATTGAAAATCTTACTTGAATACACTACTGAGTCTAAGCATGCTCGAATGCCTGCCCCTATGGCGTAGACGGTAGCTGTCTGCCTCACGTCAAGAGATCCCGAGTTTGAATCTCGGTCAGGGTGAGTTATTTGGATAAGGTTTTCCCGAGGTTTTCCCTTGTGCTGAAAGATAAATGTCAAATAGCTCCAAGCTCTATGAAACCTGGGGTCATTTGAACATAATTTCATCCATTTCATTAATCGTCGAATATGACTTAATGCTAATGGACAACGTTGAAGCTATGCCAGATCATCAGTTTGAATTTCTTGCTGGACACTTGAGCGCTCAGCAGCTGCTTAAGGCGGTGGAACTGGCTGTTCTGGGGTTCCAGGAAGGTGACATCACCGCTCTGATGTCTCTAAATGTAGAGAGGACCTTCTCAACGACCTGGCACACGGACTCCTAGAGAAACTAATCCAATTGGGACTACCCACAGAGCTTCTCAACATCGTACAAAGCCTTCTTAGACCCCGCTCCGTTCAGGACACAATCACGGGGAGAATATCTACACTAAAACCCATAAGTGACAGTCCCCGAATTGTTATCCCCCAGTGTGTATATGATAGATTTCCCAACTCAGCAGGGACAAACATTTTCAGTCTTCAACCCAGTTGAGAGGTATCTCTCTCTCCTCCAAGAGAAGTGCCATCACTGGCTTATATCCGAACAAAAGCCACGCCATTTTACTTACTAAGCGCCACATCCCCGCAGCTGTACCAGCTATCAGTTTCGACCCCGAAGGATTGAGTGGATGACCTCCATTCAATATCTAAGAATAAAGCTGCATAGAGGTCCAACTTTTCGTGATCAGATTACATCAGGGACCTCTCGGCTAGATGCAGGAGGCACGCAGCAAAAGCACTCAAACTATCAGCACCTCGGTCAGTCGACCATTATACTATCTGCCCAGCACAAGAAGGCAAGATAGAGCAATGTGTAACGTAATCACTTTTGCTGTCCAAACGCTGCTTATACTTGCCTTCCGAGTATGACAAGGATGCTAGGTTTGTTTAAATTACACAAGGGTTGTCATATAACTCACCTATACATAATACCTATGACTACAGTTACTGCAACAAACATTAGATCTGGCAGTATGGGTGATTCATATGCACTCTCATACATTCATTTCCTAGTAAACAGATCCACTAATACAGCAGATTAACAGTTTAAATCCCTCTGCCCTTCATTCGTCCCTTGTCTTCTTGTCGTGGGTAAACAGTACCTCCATTGGCATGTTGAAATATAAATTACTGGAGTTGATGGATAATTTATATTAGTGTACAAAATTGTTTAAAAAGTAGATAAAACAAATTATTAAATTGACAACGTCATCTGCAGTTTTGGGGGTGTACACAAGAAATGTTGTACAATTTAGTCTTCTAGTAGCATAAAAATATGGGTTTCATCTATTATTAGTAATTTCACGGTGACGGCGGGTGCTAACCGTAAAGAAATTAAGTGTGAGTCAAACCATTCCACCACTTTTGTTATTTGCCGGTGAAAGAAACAAATAATCGCAATCAAGGACTGCCATTAGCTGATTTGTTCTCGGGCGTTCGAATGACTGAACATTCGAGAATATTCAACGTTCAGCTCAGAGTAAGTCGTGAATACTGGGTTGTGAATCGCTATGCAAGAGTGCAGCACGTTTTAGCTCTGTAGCGATGACTCTGTCGGCAGCATGTACAGTGTAGAGCAGAGTTGACAAGTGAATATCGGAGTTGTGTCAGAGTTGGCAAGCAGAGTAAAAGGTAAACGTTGTGTGTGCGTCGAAGAAATTACAAGCAGCGCAAGTTGGTACTTGCAGCAGAGATATAAAGGAAACTAAAGATACGTGTTTTTGATGTGTATTTGTTAAAACAAGAATCGATCGATGTGTTAAAAGATGTTGAATTCAAGAGCGACTACCTTGGCTAATTTATGTCGGTTCATTTATGAAGCCACACTAAGTTTTGATCCACATAAAATCTGTTTTCCAATGCTGTTGATTTAAAGTCCTCATTTGTATGAATTTACCCTTCTAGCGCTTAGGAATTTAATTGGTTCTTAGATCGAACGTGCCAGAAGTCGTTTATTATTTCCTTACCAACATAAACCACTGCATGTTATTCAAACACTGTATGTAATATGAATGTCCTCCAGATTAGGTATCCACTAGGAAGTATGGTTAACCATTTTCAACTGTTTCAGTTTTCAACATTCATATTACACTTTCTCAGTTCCAGATAAAATGTTTACCAGTTCTATAGTGAATTTTTTACTTATATCCAGTTTTTAGGTCCATAAGTCCAAATGGCTGTAAAATTGTGATATACAATGAGTGATAAAAAATAAAACTGCAGTTTATAATTTCGTGGAGTTTATACGTTCTATTTTAAAAACCTTTATTTATCTTTTGGTGCACGATTCCTGAGGTATGTTTGATTTTCAGCTGTTTTGGATATTTGGTTTATTGTCGAAAAGGTTATACGTGTTTTCGAGTGCTCGGCGGAGTTTTAAATAATATGCAAATAATATTGCATGTAAAACAGAATAAATAGCAGCACGTCATTTGGAATGTAAAACTGTAGCTTTTAGCGAAAATACTGAGTAAGACAAGAGTTTACCAGTGCTAGAAACATTTCAAAGAGGGTCGACAATCTCTGGACATCTTGGTACATCAATTACTGATGTCAATGTGGAAAAAGTAAGGAAAATTTTTCTTGAAAATCACCGAAATCAGAAAGGTATGATTAAAATTATAGCAAAACCATTCTTGGAAATTGCATCACGATAATGCTCCCGCTCATAACTCAATACTTTTAGGCGAGGTTTAGTCAAAAGCAAAGCTGTTATCTTGTCTCAGTCACCGTATTCGCATGCCCTATGCTACTTCTTTCTATTCCCGAGACTGAAAAGAACCACGAGAGGATGTCGTTTTGTCAACAGTTATGAGATAAAAAGGAATCACTGAACTCCATAAGGAAAAGTGAGTTCCAGAAATACTTACAAGATTGGAAAAAGGGTTGGCAAAGGTTTATTATAGCTGTACTTTGAAGTAAACTTTGAATAAATAAGAATTAATTAAGAAATCAGAAAATTCTCGTTATTTTTGATCACACGTCGTGTAAAGTACTCAAAATGTAACTTTAAAAAATATATTCAATGTTGTAGCAGTACATAGCCCGCTCACTTAAGGGATGTGAGCGGGCTATGACCAGTATCACTGAGATTATGTGTAATTAATAAGCTAATTGTACATAGATTTAGTACAGAATAAGCAGAATAAATTAATTTTATTTTATCATAAAATATAACACCTCTCCGTTGTAAAAAACGTTCTTCGTACTTGAAATGCTCTACAGGATTATATACTTTACTAATCCATATCATATTTGTTGCACCTCAACTAAAAATACATTAGAGAAGATGACCGTATTCTTTTTAAATGTAATTCTCCAATTTTAAGAAATAGATATAGATACATTTGAGAGGAACAGAAAGTAACAATTTTCTGCAATAATGAAAGGTTTTAACATAAAACATCTGATATCACATCTTTTTTCAAACTAATTTGCTGTAGAAACCAAACTTTTGATGTAGATAGATTTATAAATGCATCGCAGAGGGCATTTGTTCTGTTTTAGCAATGAATTTAAATAATTATGCAGGCTAAAATTTTGAACTTCTGTTATTGTGTGATAATAATTTTCATACATATCAAATATATTTTATATGTTAGAGTCTTTGAAAATTTCAGAGGTGTATCATCTAAAACTGAAGAACTGTGTTATGGTATCAAAAACCTCAGAAAACAAATTTACCGAAATGAAAGTAATATTTACTTGAATGCCCTAAAATATCCATCCATTTATACCGTTTACAGACTTGGAACCTTTAACTTTAACTCGAAGCTTTAACTTTAACACCTTTAACTCGGAACTTACAATCTACACTCTACATTACACATTAGGGACGTTGCAATTGTATAATAAGAATATATTATATAATATTATTATATAATAATTAATTTTCACCAAATACTCATATGTATGTATATATTTCTGGGCACGCCACTTACTCTGGGGGAAACTTATTCAGGATGCATTACGTTTTAACCTTGAAAATATTTACTTATTTAGTTTCGAATTTTTTGTTTCCTTTTCTAAAAAAAGGTGTATTAGGAATATAGTTACAAATTTGTGAATATAAAACAATTTACAAAAACATAACAAATTCAATATCAAACTGACAAACCGTAAACATTAAGAAATACTTTGTTTAAGAAAGCAATGAAGTATTGATAAGTTTTGCAATTTATGAAAAATATGTGTAAGTTGTTTTGAAAAAGTGTAACCTAAGGATTGAAGCAATAATTCAAGTTCGTATCTTTCAAAATATAAAAATGGGCAATAAAATAAAATATGTGGGAGATGTGGATTTGATTTTGAATCGAAATAAGTAAGCTGAAAATTGCCATTTCCAGTTAAGAATTGAGTGAGAACATGGTTAGAATTAAAGAATTTAAATTTATGTCTGTCAGAAACTGTTGAGAAATATAAATCCTTAGTCAAAGCACCACAATCACTTTTTAACCAGTATTCATTCCAGTCGTTGATGATAATATCCTTTAATGTTTGTCTCACATAAGAAATAGGGCAAATATTTATCCATAGAAAAATATTTATCCATAGAATAATAAACTGTTATGTCAGAATGCCACTATAAAGAACTGAGAAATTGACCCCTTAATTTTTCCATATGTCTTAAAGAAAACTAGGTTACTTTGAACCTCCAAATGGCTTTCTTTGTATTAAAGAATTTTGTTTTCTTACCAGAGTGCTTAAATATCTATTATTAAATGAAAAGTTGATGTAGGTATATTGTATGCTCGATGCATGGAAAACCATGAAATAAGCAGAAAATTAAAAAAGAATCAACTGTATGTATTATAAAACGTTACATAACGTCAAGAACATGAAATACATGAAAGAAAATTATTTTTTATCACAAATCAAAACAAACTCAATGTTATTCTGTATATAAATCTGATTTTTAGACTTAAAATTCTATGCCTAAATACCTATGGTGTTATTTTCTTTTAAACATGAAATTTATTATTCTAAGCTTGTCGCAGTAACGAAAGCAAACATGAAGGCACGTATGCTTTTTATTTAAAATAATCGAAGACAATATAAAGCTTTCATGTTGTACTCAATAACTTTAGCAATTTTAAATGCCTTAATTTGAGACACATTTTTTGTCTTGAAGCTTCATTAAAATAAATTCTCAATATATGTTTAAACTCTGTATAGATTCATTATTATTTTGCTGCTAGGAAGGGCATGTCTGATGAATGTCTCTGTACAATATTGTTCTCTTTTTACCAAATAATAAAGAGTTTCACTTTTAGATATTACCTCACTTAAGGAATGTAGGATGATACTGCAATTATAGCTACTTTAGTATCACAATAAGATTCGATCTATATAGTAGGTGTAACACTAAAGCTAACAAAAAATATGAAAGTTAAAATGCACTTGCCATAAGTACCCTGGGTTTTACACTTCATATCTTCCCCAAAGTTCGCAGTCATGTAGTAAAATTATGTACTCACCTGAAAAAAGAGCAAAAAAGCATGAATAAATAATCTTTTAAAGCCTTGTGCACTAATGGTTAATTCTGAGAATACAAGTTCTTCTCAAAGCATACTTTATCAAAATATAAATATAATAAACACATTGTTTTCTCCACGATTTATGATCATAAACTATAATTATCTTTATTTTCTATAAAAGTTTAATTAATTACTGAAAATGTTGTTAACACAAACTTTAGATGCAACATAAGAAACGAACATGCAGTATACGTGTGTAAATCAATTTAAATTTTAATTATCAATTCATGGAAGAAGTGTTTGATGCAATTTTATAGTTCACTTAGTAACATTCAACAATAAGAATCTTAAAACGGAAAATATTTGGGCGTAGGTCTAATAATAGCGTTAGTTCTACAATTGTATCATACAGAATCTTAGTTACTACATTAAAATAATATTTTTTGTCTGTTTGTTATGATTTTTCAGGAAGATAAATAAATATATGTTTCTGATTATTATACAGGTTTAATTAAAGGTGTTTTACCACCTAAATAACTTTAAGCATTTGACTGATATGGTTGGCATACATAAAATTATGTCCACAGTACTTCGTTTATCTCCATGCATATAAACAAAGGACAGTCAAATAAACGTACTTCAATCGATATAAACAAACGACAGTCAAATCACAGGAAAAAGAAAGATTTTATTCCATTAAGTTTATACCTTTTATTAAAAGAAATGAATATCACAAAATTATCCATATGAGTACTTGTTGAAAAGCTACTGAAGACCTGAGGCATAAAAATAAAACTGGATGTTCTAGTTTAAATAGGAAAGTATGAGTCGCTTCCGCTTAAACCGGAAGTTGCAAACATCGTTAAATCATTTATACGTTCCCGTAGATGACTGTTTTTCTATACTATTTGTAGTTTTCTGTAACTCACGTATAGTTATTTACACGAATTTCGAAGAAGTGATCCCAGTAAATTCTGCCGAAAACTGGTTCCATTTCCGGGGAAATATTCGGCGATAGAATGACAAATTAGAATTTCTGGGAACTGTTAGGTTAGGGAATACCACAAGCCCAAGTGGCCTGCGGTCACCACGGAAACAGCTGTTACACTGCGTAGAAATAATTCCCAACAGAAGGCTGAAATAAACATATTAGATAATGCATTTAGCAGTTTAATAAACGTAACGCCTTTTTTACTGTACATTTTATCACACCTTTTCTCTCTAGATTTTATACATTTATTCGCTGATATACATCATACGTGATTCTTGGTAATTTATATCCAGGTAAATATGTATTTGTAATAAACAAAAAAGGCTTTGTATTCCACCGAAACATTAGATCTAATATTTCTCTATAAATTTTCGTTTTCAGCTTGCTGAAACCAAAAGAATGTTTTATAAGAAGGATTGTGTAGTGTGTGTGCCTGCGTGTGTGCAAATAGCACAATTATAAAAGGAAAGGCAATTTAAACATGAAACTGGGTATTTAAATTCATGATACTGCAAGGTTGCCCCACGAATAGTTTAGAAAGTCCTTTACATTTAAAATATGTCGTTATTTTGTACTTTCTGAAAAATATATCTAAGCAGTTTGATAAAAATACCAACTTTTCGCCAATATTTTCTTTAATTGTTGATTGCCTCCAAGCTGGAACCGGTCACTTCAGTTCTGCTGACTAAATTACACCGAATATTTAATTACTTAAATGAAGGTGGTGGCATAGCAAATGAGGGAAAACTGGAGCATCCCGAGGAATTATTCTCCCCAAGCGCGACTTTGCCCGCCACAAATCCCAATTACAGCCACTGGGATCGAACCGAGTCGCCGGAGTGGGGAGAGCAGTTGTCCATGGCGCCACCGGACTGTAGGTTATTGCCAGCACTGGCCAACAAATTGGCCGAGTTCGTCTGACAACAATAGGCGATCTAAACTTTTGTGAATCATAGAGTGAACCTACTAATGAATATTAATGGAATAAACAAAAGTGCGATAGTCTACTTAAGCGATAGTCAAAAGTTTTAAAGCTATTTGCGATACGAAGACATTGAAAATCATTGCATGGGTGAGATATAAAAAAGTGAGGAACGATTTCGCGTTAGAAAAAAGTAAAAGAATTAGAAAAATTAAGGAATATCTCGAAAATTGTTCACAAAAAGGTATTTGGTTTAAATTGTGCTGTTTATAATGAAATTTATACTCTCTGTATAGTAACGCTTGTCTACCAGTTACGCAAGCCATTCACAATTAAGAGGGCATCTGAGGACATTTCTAGAAAATTCGAGATATATGAGGTATGATAAAAATGTAACTGGAATTGTTTCAGTTTGAGGGATTTATACATCCGAAACTTCCTTTATCTTGCTGGTGTGTTCTTGGTGTGTGTACGTCTTCATTTCCAGCTGTTTTGGAGAACTTGGAAAACATTTACTTAATTTGCAATAATTTTTCTTGTAATAAAGAATAAATTGCAGCATTGCATTTGAAATGTTGACTGTGGCTTTTGGCGAATCTGATATAAGTAAGACAAGAGTTTACGAGTGATATAAATATTTCAAAGTGGGTCGAGAAGACGACGACCGCTCTGGACGCCCTTGCACATCAATTACTATCAACAATGTGATAGAAGTAAAAAAAATGGTTTTGGAAAATCAACGATTTACCATCAGGCAGATGGTCAGAATTATGACAAAACCCCTCGTGGAAATTGCATCACAGTAGCACTCTCGTTTACAGCTCAAAAGTTTATTCGTCTTTTTTTTTTTTTTTCCAAAAACAAACCGTTATATTGCCTCAGTAACCATATTCGCCGGACATGGCTTCCTACAACTTCTTTCTTTCCCGAGATTGAAAGAACCATGAAAGGAGGTGTTTTGTTAGCATTGATGAGATAAAGACAGAATGGCTGAACACCTTAACGAGAAGTAAGTCCCAGAAATGTTCCAAGATTGGAGAAAACGGCTGGCAGAACTTTATGTATATATATTTGAACAGACCTCATAAACATTTTATTTGGAATAAGATATCTTAAATATAAATAATATTAATCTAAACTGTTGGAATCATTTAAAGAAAATCAAAATATTTGAAAAAATACTTCACATAAAGTGTTGTCAGAATGGTAGGGATTTCTTGAAAATCGTCGTGTCGCATCCTTCTAAGCTGCTGAAATAAATTTCGTCATCTAGTCTTCTTCTTAACCTCCTCCTCCTCCTCCTCCTCCTCCTCCTCCTCCTCCTCCTCCTCCTCCTCCTCCTCCTCCTCCTCCTCCTCCTCCTCCTCCTCCTCCTCCTCCTCCTCCTCCTCCTCCTCCTCCTCCTCCTCCTCCTCCTCCTCCTCCTCCTCCTCCTCCTCCTCCTCCTCCTCCTCCTCCTCCTCCTCCTCCTCCTCCTCCTCCTCCTCCTCCTCCTCCTCCTCCTCCTCCTCCTCCTCCTCCTCCTCCTCCTCCTCCTCCTCCTCCTCCTCCTCCTCCTCCTCCTCCTCCTCCTCCTCCTCCTCCTCCTCCTCCTCCTCCTCCTCCTCCTCCTCCTCCTCCTCCTCCTCCTCCTCCTCCTCCTCCTCCTCCTCCTCCTCCTCCTCCTCCTCCTCCTCCTCCTCCTCCTCCTCCTCCTCCTCCTCCTCCTCCTCCTCCTCCTCCTCCTCCTCCTCCTCCTCCTCCTCCTCCTCCTCCTCCTCCTCCTCCTCCTCCTCCTCCTCCTCCTCCTCCTCCTCCTCCTCCTCCTCCTCCTCCTCCTCCTCCTCCTCCTCCTCCTCCTCCTCCTCCTCCTCCTCCTCCTCCTCCTCCTCCTCCTCCTCCTCCTCCTCCTCCTCCTCCTCCTCCTCCTCCTCCTCCTCCTCCTCCTCCTCCTCCTCCTCCTCCTCCTCCTCCTCCTCCTCCTCCTCCTCCTCCTCCTCCTCCTCCTCCTCCTCCTCCTCCTCCTCCTCCTCCTCCTCCTCCTCCTCCTCCTCCTCCTCCTCCTCCTCCTCCTCCTCCTCCTCCTCCTCCTCCTCCTCCTCCTCCTCCTCCTCCTCCTCCTCCTCCTCCTCCTCCTCCTCCTTCAAGCAGTAAACCTCCAAAGGCTTGTTGCGTGCTCCAAATGCCCTATTTATTTCATTGTGTTATCCATCATTTCTTGGGTTTTCCGATGTTTCGTTTTCCTTTAGGTCTATAATTTAACTTTTTTTTCGGGTATCGTTTCTAATTCATTCTATCTACGTTTTCTAGCCACATTTTACTGTTATGTACTACCTCTTCCTTTATGTTAAAGATCTTTAATTGATGTCTTATATAATCATTTCTATTCTGTCTTTTCTAGTGACTCCCAAAACTGATCTTAAAAATCTCATTTCTGCCGCCTGTAATCGACTTTTATCTTTGTCACTGTCCAAATTTCGCTGCTGTATAGAGCTATTGGAACTGTCATGGTTTTGTTAGAGCTTCATCATTGTATCTTTTCTTACTGCAATTTTTAAAGTTTTCTTAAAAACCTTCAACCTTTGTTTTAATATTTACTTATTTAATGTATTATACTGTAGATCCTAAAAATTTAAATGTATTTACTTGTTCAGCTTGTTATTATCTAACATATGTTTACATCTTAATGAACGAGTTCCTCGAAATTCAGCAATTTATTTTTATTTTTTGAGATGTCAAAATTGTAATTAATAATTAATTTATGTAGCTCAAATAGTGCTCATTATAGCGTATCTTCATTATCAGATATGATTAGTTGGTCATCTGCACATCTTCACTTGGTCATCTGCAGTGTCATTATAAAATTCTTCTTACTTAGGGCAGCAATTATATTTAAAATATTTAGCAACTGTTTTCATTCTCGTATTGTACTGTTTAAATATAAATTATATAAAGGAGTGATTACAACACCCTCATCTCACTCCGGTATTAATACCGGCTTCTTAAAAATTCAAAATTTTACACATATATTTGTACCCTTATATATTTCTTTAAGTATTTAAATAATGTGATTTGTTATTGCTTTGATAGTCATTATCTTCAATTTTTTACTTTATCAAGTGTCCTAGTAAAGTCTATAAATTAGACATAAGTTAGGCTATTAAACTTTCCTCTATTATTTGTTTAATAGTGAGAATATTACCATGCATGGCCATACTATCAAAAATCCTGTCTGCTTTTTTTAAAGAATTGTTGCAACTATTTTACGGAGCCTTTGATTTAAAATTTTTAATATAACTTGTGCGTACTAACTAAATTTTGTTTCTAAGCAATTTTCGTTTTGGGGCAGTGTTTTGAAATCTCCGTCACACGGAAAATAGATGAATCACTTCTGTATCCTGCATTAAGACAACACAACGAAAACAACGTACTTCCTGTGTAGCAGTTTCTGGCGAGGTACCTCAGTGGTTAATATCTATCATACTTGCCGGATCTGGCAAGTATGCCAGAGTTTTGAGTTCCGCAAAACTGTTGTATATAATATCAAATTATATTTACTCAATAATATTTAATCTATAATAAATTATGTAGATGGAGACATAGAGCATTGTTCCCAAAAGTATGTTTTCTTCTAAATTTACGTCCTTCAAAGTTGGCACATCAGACAATGAATAAAATGGTTGAAATTATACTCAAAGAAACCTAGGGTCCATAGAGCTAAGTCACCCGATTTCGTCTTTCAGGATAAGGAAGAATCCTGGAAAAACACTACCCAGATAACTCAACCTGAACTCGGGACTTCATGAACGTGAGGCAGTCACGTTACCATCTACGCTACAGAGGCTGATGAAGAATATCTCAAACTGGTTTACATACATGTAGTGTTTAAATAAATAAGTTGAGCCAAGCACCTCGGTGCATTATTAAGGGTAGCCTCTCGTATTAATTAAGGTTGTTGTTGTTGTTGTTGTTGTGCAGTGAACGTATCCATTGCAGAGACGAAAACATGCTTGTGAATAAATTGCAGTGTGAAAGGTGACGCATGTAACGAGGAGGTCGTTTTGTTTCTCTCTGCACCACAGACTGCATCTTCATCATATAGGCTCGAGAAGATGAAACATTCATTGTCTGCAGAACCAAGAAACGTGAGTCATTTTGAATGGTCTTTGCATAGACAAAATATTACTACACAAAACTTTTAGACCTTTAACAAGAATATCTTCATATCAAACACTTCTCTCTGAATGAACTATATTCTTGGTATTTTTGTTATACTTTTCTGATACAGAGAAATACATTATTCTTTTTTTAACGTCCCAAACATGTAAATAAAATTGAATTTCAGAGCTATCACATAACCACAGACTTAAGGAACTTCGAAAAGGCAAAACCATTCTTGAAATGTGTCGTTTGGTGTCTTCTTTTACTTAGTCTATGGTATTTCAGCTTTAAAATGATATACAATTTATGTGATGTTCTGAATTTTAAATCTACTTAACACAGATTTGAAATTAATCTAAGTGTGTGGCACTTCTTAATGAAAACTCTCAAACCATTGAACTTACTGTGTTCACCCACCTCGGTAACATGCCTGTCTAACGTTCAGAGGTCTCGAGTTCGAATCTCGGTTAGGAAGAGTTACCTGGATAAGGTATTTTCCAGGGTTTTCCTGATAGACGAATGTGGGGTAGATCTATACTGCATCCGTCTTAAGAAACACACTTCTTGTATTACTTCGCGGCCATGGGCACAAGCGTGACAGACGACAGTGACACTTTCGCCCATGTGTTACGCCATATTACATTCAAACAAGTTGCATGCACAAGAGTAGCTTACCAGTAGATTTTGTTTAGTAGGTTTTGTTCGCGGAAATTGCTCACACGAAAGTGTGCTTGTTAGGACGGCAGGAGTATAAGCTCCATGTACCCCCGACTCATGTGACCCATGGATCCCCATTTCATTCATCGTCCGATATGACAACGTTCGAGGACGTAAGTTCCCCCTCCCACAAAAAGAAGAACTTATTGTGATAAAACTATCAAATTTTGCGCTACTGAGGGATAGTTAATGTTCAGAAATGACATTTTAGCCTTCTTCAGTGTGTTGGGTCTCTTAGTTCAGTGATTTCACCACAGATAGCAGCAAATTATTGTTTTTCAGTATGTTGTTTATTACACGTGTTTTTGGGGTTCAACATATTAGTGAACTTTAATCTTGCTTTTGCATTATACAGGTAACATTTTTGTATTAAAATGGGTAGAAGAAGCAATGTAAAAGTGTTTAAGAAAAGGAAGCTACAAATAAAATAAGTCTTAGCCTCCAATATACATCAACTCAGGTAGGCCCAATTCCAGCTAACATAAGTAGCTCTGCTGAGAAACTCAGGGAGAATGAATAGCAATACAGTAATTTATTAAAAGAGAAAGGATAAGGTCATATAATAAAACATTTAGAGTAGTGGAGCAGAGGGCAGGGTGGCACAGAAGAGGATGCAAGTGCAAACTGTAGGGTGACCCACCAAATGGTTCAGGAATGTAGTGAAAACTTTAAGAGGCCTTTTTCTCTAAGTTACAATTTTTAATATATAATGTGGCTTTTTTCAACTTCCACAAAATATTTTGCTTTCTGGCAATGTTTATTATGATATTAAGCATATTTTAACACAAAAGTTTTAAGAATCATAAATTATTTCCTGGATTGCATAAAATATATGTATAAATTAAACATATAGGGAAAATATAGTAATACAAATTATGTTCAATTACAAATAAAGATATCCCCATGGTAAAGTGCAGCCAAAGGCATTATCTTAAAGCTGAAAACATTTCAACAATATATTTATAATAGAATAAGAGAAAAGCTACATTGAATATGATTAATTTAACATTGCAGGGATAGGACCTTCTGGAGTGCCTTAAAAGCTTTTACTATCGCCCAAAGCCTAGGGTATTCTATATTGTTTACCTCTCAATTATTGTAGGAATCGTTTGTACACGATTGTCTCTTTTTGTCTTTCCCTATCTCAGTTATATTTATAGACTGTCAACTGTCTTTTGAATAAGTTATCTGCAGAGGAGCCAATTTTCGCTGCCACATAATAACAAAGGAACTACTAATATACCTTAAAATCTAATTATTTAGCTATAATCTATAAAGCGGGGAATTTATTATCAAATAATCTTATACATCCCCGTACAGTAATTGAAAAAAAAAACTCCTGGAGATATTAAGTGAAATTATTTAAATAGTTTTTCCTAATATAATATCCCGCCTTCAACTCTGCTTAATCCCAACATCCCATGAGACACTGTTTAACGTAATGTACTACTAAGGTAGGGGATTCTATCAAATTAGAGTGAATCGCTCTAGTTAAAATGGAAACAACAGCTTTGAAATTCCCTCCAGAGATTGGTACAAATATCTCCCAGTAGGGTTACCGAACCCGGAACACACTTGCATTGATTGTGTGCCCCACCCTGCAAGTAGCGTACACTTGATGCAGCCAGCGCCATCTGTGATTCATTCCTTGGAGCTGCTACTTGCCGCAGCGCCACCTCGGCGGATATTGATTTCCGGGGCATGTCGGCAGAGTAAGATGCTGCAGTACCGACTGTACCACAGAAATGTTTACACACGTGTTTAGTTTAAGATGGTAAATAAACATTTGCTGAAATATTTGTTAATATTTCAAATTAATTTTTATTTATCAGCATGATTCAATATCCCTAAGTTCAAACAACTGTCACTCATAAGTTTCTCTACTCACACTTCTAAAATGTTCTTAAAAACTCTCATTGCCCTCTCTATTTTACATTAATCCATTGGATTGAATTGCAGTATGGAAGGGATCGGTACTGCGACCAGTTTTAATCTATTGTACCTATGCCCCAAGTTGGGCATCCCCTGGAGGAAGCATGAGGTGAGAGGAGACAAAGGGCGGCCAAGGGGTCATGACAGTGTAGAGCGTAGTGTCCCTACTACTGACCAGTTGAAAACTCCCCGACATTCCAGTATAACCACATCCCAACCGCCATGGTCCGGAAACGGCCAATCAGGTCGGTCTGGAGAGCGGTAGCCGTCCTAACGAAGGAGAAAATTTTACCAAGAGCATATCATGGAACACCGAGGCTTTCGCGTTACCGAGAATTACCCTGAAAGAAACTGTTAGACAAGAGATAATGTGAAATGAACGGACAGATGATTCAATTAACCTACCCAATATTCGCCTGGTGACCCAGGAAAACACCGGAAAAAACCCATGGGTTAGGTAGGTTGAACATGGGAATCGAACCCGGAGCTTCCGAATGTGGATCACATATTGACCTATCCCACTCGGTAATATTAGCCCAATGCTGTGTGCATTTTTGCATCGGTATACTGCACATGGACTGTACTTTTGTCGCTCGCTCATGTAAACAACTGCAGGTAGGTATAGTCTGACCATGACAACCACCTCACTGCGAGAGCAAACAAAACAGTCGTATTATATTACAACTTGACATTGCGTCTGCATACACTTGCAAGCCAATGCATCTGAAGTTAACAGAGTACTACGTTACGTTGTTTTCCACATTTGCCTATTTGATGGTCGTGCTATACTTATGACGTAATTCATACTCAATATATATCCAGCTAGTTTGTGTAGCATGCGAGGGTACAACGCCTACATATAAATGATTTTAGAAGTGATTTTGCATACTTCCTTGTTGGTAATATGGGAATACAGTACACGATCGTCAAATCTTTAATGAGTTGGAAGTTAATTGTTCTTTCACACTAGCCGTGTGTAGGACGCACTATGAAAGGGTAGAGCCAGACTGAAAAATTCAATGCCATAGCCGGGATTTGAACTACGGATCTTCTGGTCTCCGTCCAGCCGCTCTAAGCCATTGGGATACTATGGCCAACGTGCCGATGACATTAAATTCTCCAACTGACTCGTGTTTTTTCCCGTAAACCACTAGGAGTTATCATAAACATATGAGACAACTACCATGTGACTTACTATGCTGTAAGTACTTTAAGGTCCGGGCTTTATAGTTCGGACCACTAATAGGTACAATTAATGGAAATTAATTGTTCTTTCACACTAGCCGTGTGTAGGTCGAACTATGAAAGGGTAGAGCATAGTAAGTTGCCATTAAGACAGTTGTCTCGTGTGTTTATGATAACTCTTAGTGGTTTACCGGAAAAAATACACGAGTCAGATGGAGAATTTAATGTCATATCGGCACGTTGGCCATAGTAGCTCAATGGTTTAGAGCTTCTGGACGGAGACCAGAAGATCCGTGGTTCAAATCCCGACTATGGTATTGAATTTTTCAGACTTGCTTTAATGAGTTGGTTAATATATTATGGTCCATTCTATTAATGTCTATTAAGGAAATAAGGAAAAATAAACAAATAACGACTTCCTATTTTGGAAAAGTGCAAGTATTGACACAATACTGAGAAATGTCTTGAAAATGTTAAATCCACAGATCTCCATTAGCCCTAAGCTCTGTGTATTAAGAAGATTTACAGTTCTTGGAAAGGTTTTGTTTGTTCTTTTAATGTATATTTTTCTGTCAAATTCACGTTAATTAAGAGGAATACGTGTGGAAATTGTTTTATTATATATTCTCTTGTAAGTATATGGAAGGCTCCAAGCGTTATTCAAATTCTTTAAGTGCTGATCCCTATCTGATGACATCGACACTTAATCCTTTTATACATAATAAAAGGAACGACTTCCCATTCTAGAAAATGTATATAAATTAAATCAAACAAACAAACGCATTTGTCATAAATTGCGTATGTTAACAAGATTATATTATCGCTTACGGTTCACACCAGTTAGGTACGTGATAGTCATCCAGAATATAAGAAACTTTTATAACCTTGCTGTTGTCTTTTTTTTTTCTTTTTAATTTACGTCCTCCAACGTTAGGTATATCGGACGTTGAATGAAATGGGTGAAATAATTCTCAAATGATTCCAAGGTCCTTGGAGCTCATAGTTACCCGACATATGTCTTTCAGGATAAGGGAAAACCCCGGAAAAACCTTATCCAGGTAACCCACCTTGACCGAGATACGAACTCGGAACCTCTTGAACGTGAAGCAGACACGCTACCATCTACGCTATCGAGACAGGGTTTGTTGTTATTGTTGATAACATCAGAAATAACGGATATATTTTTATGTGAAGTATAATTTGTTTTGTTGGAAGTTTCCCGAATATATTAATTTTCTCTTTAAAAAAAACTGAACTTGAATGTTGTATGTTTTATTGCTTGAGTTATATTGTTCGCAAAAAAACACGCCTACAGATGCTTCATTTGTTTTGACTTCAAAACAAGCATTTTTAATAAAAACTTAATACAGAATTTTCGATTATTCTCTGCTTAATGTAATTACCTACGCATCACAGAAAACAAACAACATACGTATACAGGAAAGATAATACACGTAGTTCAGCATCTTTCATAGATGCGACACGAAAATGTTAGGGAAAATACTTCTGCTTCTTCTTCTTTAACCTCCCTAGTTTTACCACTATAGTGGTGTTAGGGGATTCCTGTTCCTCTACTCCTTATGCCATTAGGCATCCTGTTGAGGAACGCAATTTCGAATGAGATAGAGAAATCCCGGACGAGCGATCGCCCGATGCCTGGAATGAGAGTGAGAGAAGTAGATGAATGGAATAGGACGAAGTGAATGAAAGGAATAATGATAAAGGAACAATTGGTGGAATGATGGCGAGCGAAACCGCAGGTCCCAGAGAAAGGCCTTTCCAGCGCCGTGTCGTCCACCACAGATCTCACATATGGTCGACTGGGATCAAACCCGGGCCGCCTTGGTGAGAGTCAAGCGGTCTAACCGCGGCCATCAAGAAAATAAATAGATTTCAAATAATATTCAGGTGGAAACACTTTGATTCTCCTCGACTTCATTAAAACTTTCTCAAAATAATACTAATATACCATATGTTTACAATATTTACTAGGAGCTTATAAAACTTCAATTTTCGGAGGAAAGCCTACGAATTCCTTCAAATTATGAATCGCTTTTATGAATTGTTAAACCGCAACACATCACAATATATGAAAACTCTGCTTCGTAGCATCATGTATTTGCGAGATATTCGATATGTCTTGAATTCCTTTGATTTTTCAAATATTTATTCTACTATTTATTTTCATAAAGTATGGAATTTAAACTCATTAACATAGCAACATACATCAGGACTAAGCAATTGTCACATCCTATAAAATGTGAACGCTATACAACAAATTTGTCATGAAAATATTCTTAACCTGTTTTAATTTAACCACAGTTCTTAGAGACTTATTTGAAAAAAAAAAATCCTTGGTCTCACCTACAAACCTTTTTTTAAATATAGTTTATAGTCACGAAGAGTAAAAGGATGAAATCAAATTTTTGGTTGCAATACTTAACGAACTTCTTCTTACTGTACTTTATGGTAGGGAAAGTAAACACGAAAACAGGGGGAAATAGCGATTGCACTGCCATCTCTCCACAGCTAAATGAAGCAAGAGGACTGGACGAACCCCTAATACCATTTGCCGGGCAGGTGTAGAAGCACATACAGTTGTCTAGCACCAAAAACTTTCTGTACACGTCATAAACCTGGGTGAGTTGGTACAGGGATGAAATCCTAGAAGGTTAACTGTCCACCACGCAGAGAGTCACGAGGTAGCTCCTAACAGATCCGGCATTATATAACGACGTAGTTAAATTAACGTAAAGTAAAGAAACACATGCGGGAGCAATGTTAAAATTGTTATTCATAATAACCAACACTTGCGGTGAAAACAAAGAAAAGGGTAAAAAAGTCTCGACATTATAAACATGAGATATTCCCAAAATGGCTAAAACTCTAATTTTTTTTACACACATTTATATTACAACTAGTCTACTTTTTTCTGAAGTAAGTTGCCTAAATTGTCTTCTTTTGATTCAAAATAATGCAAAATTCAATCGCACTAAAGGAAGTTTAAAGCTATTGAGAAATAATTGACGACCATTTTATGTCACTCAAATGTCTTACACACGTGGAATTGACATTGAATCTTTGAGGAAACAATAAATAACGAACATTTACTACATATAATTTAGAGGGGACTTCTTAAAACATTTTTTGATGCCGATCTTAAGTAGGACGGGACTGAAGTAGACAGAGAGGGATGACTCAAGCAGTATCTTCTGTGGCACGCATCTGATACCCGTGTTTAATTCCCATGGCCGACCTACCTGACCAATGGGGTTTTTCGGGGGTTTTACCGCGTCGCCAGGAGACATCATCCTGTCCCTCCATTAATCTTCATTATTTCATCTGGTGGTGGGTTTCAGGGTAGAAGTGTCGGCGGGTGTCTCGGCACTGTCGTGACTCCATGCGTCGGCTGCCCTCTGTCTCCTGTTGCCTCATCCTTACTCCTGGAGATGCCCCATTTGAGGTTTAGGTACAATAAACCACAGGTTTAGGTGCGATTTCCCTCTGTAGTAATTCTAATCCTAAATGCTTCGTTATGGAGGTCCTAACTTGGTCTGTTATACTTAAGCCCCAACTAGAGTACCTCCGGGAGAAAGGATGTGGCGAGAGGAGACACAGTGCAGAGACTAGGATTCCTACAATTGACCAGTTGGAAACTCCCCGGCAGGCTAGTAGAACCGGTATCCCACCCATCGTGGTCCAAAAACGGACCACCAAGGTGGCCTGGAGACCACAGACGTCCATACAGCGCCGAGACTCCCTCTGATACTTCTACCCAGAGAAACCCCCAAATGAGAGATGATATGAAACGATAATGGAGATGAAATAGGACAGAAAATTCGTGGGATGTAATTATCCTATCCAGTATTCACCTGGTAGCTCAGGGAAACCCCCAAAATCACCTGAAAAAGTAGGCCGGCCTAAGGAATCGAATCCGGGCCTCTCGAATACAGTGAATGAATGAATGAATGAATATATAAATGAATTGGTAATCTTAAAATGTGTTTTCAGGTACTATTAAAACAGAATTTCTGTTTCGAGATCGTGGTTTAAAATGGCGATGGATATTTTCAGTTCTAAAAATCCTTAGCCTAAGGCGCGTAGAAGATCGACAAGCCTCGTAAAGAGGTCTCTGAACACGTTTAATTGTCAAATTTATTTTATCTTTTAATTTAAATAATCGCCTTAAATATAAAAGACAGACAAATATATTACAGAATCTTTAGGCATATGCCTCTACTAAGATTCGCCTTTATCCAATTCAGAAGCACTTGCAAAGTGTAATTCCTTGTTTCCTTAAAAAATAAAATGTGTTTAATAATAATAATAATAATAATAATAATAATAATAATAATAATAATAATAATAATAATAATAATAATAATAATAATAATAATAATAATAATAATAATAATAATAATAATAATAATAATAATAATAATAATAATAATAATAATAATAATAATAATAATAATAATAATAATAATAATAATAATAATAATAATAATAATAATAATAATAATAATAATAATAATAATAATAATAATAATAATAATAATAATAATAATAATAATAATAATAATAATAATAATAATAATAATAATAATAATAATAATAATAATAATAATAATAATAATAGTAATAGTAATAGTAATAGTAATAGTAATAGTAATAGTAATAGTAATAGTAATAATAATAGTAATAGTAATAATAATAATAATAATAATAATAATAATAATAATAATAATAATAATAATAATAATGATAATAATAATAATGATAATAATAATAATGATAATAATAATAATGATAATAATGATAATGATAATAATGATAATGATAATAATGATAATGATAATAATGATGATAATAATGATGATAATAATAATAATAATAATAATAATAATAATAATAATAATAATAATAATAATAATAATAATAATAATAATAATAATAATAATAATAATAATAATAATAATAATAATAATAATAATAATAATAATAATAATAATAATAATAATAATAATAATAATAATAATAATAATAATAATAATAATAATAATAATAATAATAATAATAATAATAATAATAATAATAATAATAATAATAATAATAATAATAATAATAATAATAATAATAATAATAATAATAATAATAATAATAATAATAATAATAATAATAATAATAATAATAATAATAATAATAATAATAATAATAATAATAATAAAGATATTTATGTTCTATTGCATCAAATGGCATGCTAAAGCTATTGACACATACAGCAATTAAAATGGCAACTTATTTTTAAAGATTAAATGTGTGAATAAATACCAACAATCACAAGTATAAAAGCAGGGATACAGCCAATTTGGGGACAATTTTGTCAATGGGTATGAATGACTGATTCTGCAATGTTTGTATTCCGCACTGACTACCAGCTTCTTCTGACATTTGCATACAAAGCCAACTGAAGACCGTGGAGGTAAAAACTTCGGCGTAACTTTGAGATTTCCTGTGTATATTGATAAATGTGTAGAAATAGGTATAGTTTGGCATGAAGCACTTGCAATACATACGAAAAAAATGTTTGTGTTTCGTACTCGTATGACTTTCTCTTCTCATTCTTCTCTACTTCATGTTAATCAATATGGACATTTATAGAAATGGTTTATGGTATATTTCTTTTTCGGTACCATGAGAACAAGAATACCTGAAGTGAAAGTTAAATGTTTTAAGACATGGTTCCTATGTGAGGGCTTTGAAATTACGGTCTTACATGACCAGGAGAAAAACGTTCGAGGAAAGTATAAGCAGTAACCAGGAAAACCTTGGAAATGGTTACGTCCAAAGAAAGGTGTTCAAGATAAATTGCGGATATACAGTTTGTCTATTTCTATGGCTTACCAGTTTAAAAAGTAGGAATTTCAATGCTATTTCCAAAAAATCTCAAATATACGTTTAATTTGTCGTCAAATTATATTTAAAATATTGTATAATTTAACTAAAATCTTTAGTTGTTATTGGGAAACAAAAACTTCCGGATATTTTTGAATGGGATTTTTTTTTTGAAACTCTTAAACACCAAATTCGCCATTTAATGAGCTTTTTGGGTTTGAATTTTGTGATTTGTAGACACAGAGTATCTTTTACAGAGCTCGTTTTCCTGTTTTTCTTTCTTTGTTTCTTTTTGTATATTGAGGGTTACTACATTTTATATCCTTAGGACTAGGATTAGTGCCAGGCGACCACAAAGTGAGATTTCTTGTGGACAATACGGTGCTGGGGCAAGTTTTCTCCAGGTCCTCCAGTTTCCCCCGCTAGCATTCCACTAATTGCTCCATCAACATCATCTTTCCTATCATTCATATTGCCCTCATTCTATCATCCACTTGCTTCACTCTCATACCAGGCATTGGGCTGATCATCCATTCTGGTTCTCTATTATATCCAAAGCTTCGGTTCCTCAGTCCTGACCTTAAGGGATAGAGAAACAAGAAACCCACAACACCACTGTAAACGATACTACTGGGGATAAGGTAAAGAAGAAAAAGAAGAAGGACGAAAATAGGATTACTATGGAGGGGATTCGGCACTGAAAACTGTGCTTTATTGTACCTAACAGCAAGTGGAGCATATCCGGGAGGAAGGATGAGGTGAGAGAATCCAAGGGTGGCTGATCCAAGTACCGAGACGCCCGCCGATACTTCTACCCTAAAACAGACCACCAGATGAGAGATGAAATGATAATGGAGAGACAAGAAATTCGGGGATGTAATTAACTTACGCAGCATTTACCTGACAACATAGGAAAATCCCAAGAAAAAACCATGGGTCAGGTAGGTGGCTACCGGAATCGAATCCCGGTCTCACCAACGCTGATCATCAGCCGCTCGGTTTTATATCCTTACTGTAGGTAGAAAATAAAAATAAAGCTCTTGTGTCCACGTAAGCTACTTAATCAGAAGTTTCTACATTTTTTATGTTTCCTTAGAATTTTTTTTAAGTTATGAATTTGAAATTGTGAAAAACTGGTAAATCAAAGCAATAGAAAAATATTATTAAACAAAACTGTAGATCCTTTTAAACACACAATTTATGTCATATAATTGAATTTTTTTAACTTATGAATTTGAAATTGTGAAAAACTGGTAAATCAAAGCAATAGAAAAATATTATTAAACAAAACTGTAGATCCCTTTAAACACACAATTTATGTCACATAATTTTTGCTGTCGAGGTATTACCTTTTATTAGTTTCGTACTTTCCTCAAACAGGAAGTCGTTAATTGCTATTGTCGCTTAAGTAAGTACAATAGGTTCATTTCTAAAAATATCTGTCCCCTTTAAGATGGATTAGGTCAAAGAACAAGGATTCTTGATTAAAGACATTCATCTGAGTGCGATAAATCATATTTTTGAAGATTAGTCTACCACTTCAGCTATGTGTAATAAAATCATTTCTCCAATTAATATGAAGAACAGAATTTGACAAGATTTTTTTTAATACGGGAGACAACGATTTTCAGCATTTTAGATATCATCCACAATTTCGGTGTAATTCAAAATTACGCACTGTGCTTCCAACCACACACGTAACCGTTCATGACCAACTGCATGTTTGGCTTCACATACTCAAAGGGGCCTTGATTCGCTAACACAAACATAATTTGTCCAATCAGAGGCTTTCAACAGTGACAATGAACTTGCTGTCATGAGTACGCAATAGTTGAATGCCGGCGCGCGATAAAAAGGCGATATTACCAACGTAATTATTATAATATTTTGTGCTGGAAGTGGTGTCAGGAGTGCTGCAGTGACGTCACGAGCGGGCTGCAGTGTCGCAATGCGCTGCTCTGACGTCATTGCCACGCAGTTGCCAGCCCCCGCCGCTAGGTGCCTCTGTCCGCACACAGCATCTTTTCTTCTTGTACTACGTGCAGGCAGCAAATTGTTCATCAATAATGTAAGCAAAACTCTTGTGTGACGGATGGACAGCTGTTCTAGAGCGGGTCACTAACGTAGAAAAAAAAGTAAAAGCAGCGCGTATAGCAGGCGCTGGAAAACAAGTCACACGCAAAAAATAAACAGCATTTTAATTATTGGTTTTTATCCTCTAGAGAATTGGCTACTTTTTTACGTGTGGTTTCTTTCAGAGAACGATTGGTAGCACTCGAGCCTAAACAAAACACTAATTGGCAGGCTCGGTCCTGGTCAGAATCGATCGTCCAGGAACTTTGCGCTAGTGACTCGAATATTCGCCGCCAGAGGGTAGCACCTTACAAGCTTAGTCGGAAGATTTCCCATCATCCCCTAAGTAACGAACTCTTAGTATTACCGCGGGAAATACCATACACATATGTGGCACTGTTCAATAAAATTAAATAAAACAAAACATGGGTAAAAATATACACTAAAATCAAAATGAGTCTATGTCCTTACACGTCATATTTGCTTTTTTCTTTAAATTAAAAATTAGTTAACGAGATTTCAACGTAAGAATACATTTTCTTGTTCCGTAAATTAAAAACAAAAAGCAACAAAAGGTTGAATAGAATAACTCGAAAGGAAAAGTTGGTTAAATACCAAACTTGGTATTTACGTTTAGCAGCGTGGAAGAATAAAGAAAGTTCTAATTATCATTTAAATTGGAAAACTTAAAAAAAAATGATTTTATAAGAAGTTACTAAAGATTTCATTCAAAATAAGAGTTGTTGATAAATGGATAGAGAAGGTGATGTGATAGCTCGCCTCTATGATGTGGGGTAGTATATCTGTCTGATGTTGAAAAGGTCCAGGGTTGGAATCTTGGCCAGGGTGACTTTGAGAA
The DNA here is from genome assembly GCA_030765055.1 of Mantis religiosa. Taxonomy (NCBI): domain Eukaryota; kingdom Metazoa; phylum Arthropoda; class Insecta; order Mantodea; family Mantidae; genus Mantis; species Mantis religiosa. Next base: position 91,631,338 of record CM060952.1, read on the forward strand.
TGTAGAATTAAACTGTCTAGCACTACAAGCTGTAACTAGAATTTATCGTTAAATTCATGGTTCAAGATAACTCTTTCTAAGAAAGAAAAGTTGCCGTTTGTTGCTGAAGTGTTAAGCGGGAAGTCCTTTTGGATTTGCCGCCAAATCTGTGCCAACTCAAGCGCAGTCTGAACTGCTGATAAATACGCTGTAATAGATCAAACTATAAGATACAGAAGTCACAGATGAAACAACTACGACAGTTTTTAATCTGAGAAAAGACGTTAAAAGTATTAAACGAATATATTGAAAATTCTGTATATGCTACAGATAATCAAGCTTAAAACGGACCTTTTTTGTCAGTAACGATTCTGTTTTTCCACATAAATGTACAATAATTTGTTTTTATGCATTATTTTAGAGCATCTCATATACTTAGGTCATTCAATAATTAGTAGTAACCTTTGAATTGACAACAAATAAAACATTCTTGGAGCAGTCACATTATTGCAGTGCTTAGAAGTAATCTTCTCCAACATGAACTCGCCTCCACACATCAGGAGCCGACGGATGGCATCCACAGCGTCTTGTCGTCCTAATATTCGAACAGACTTCTCTACTGCTGCTATAATAGCCTGTCTGGTTCAAAATCGAACTTCTCTAAGTGGTAATTTAATTTTCGCAAAAAGGTTGAAATCACATGGGCTCATATCTGGGGAGTATGGAGGATGCTCCAGAATTTCCCAGTTCCATCTGCGAACTAAATTAACAATAGGTGCAGACCTGTGAGAGCGAGCACCATCATGTAACACAAGGGATGAGAATTCAGGAGATTTGCACGTCTACGACGCACAGCTGGTCGTAAATGGTGTTTCGTATAGTGACTGTAATATGCACCATTCACACGATTTCCTTGAGTAACTGAATGAGTGATAAGAACACTGTCATAATCATAAGCAACAATGAACATGACTTTCAGCGGATTCTGTTCTTGTGGATACTTTTATGGCCGTGGTGAATCAATCTGCCACCACTCATTTGATTGTCTCTTTAATTTTGTTTGCTAGCCTCGAACCCAGGTTTCATTGAGTGCTATGATACGTCGAAGAAAACGCTCGCCTTCACGTTCATAGCGTTCTAAGTGTAAGCTCGCTATTTTCATCTTCTGCCACATTGTTTCGGTAAGATTGTATGGAACCCATGGAGCGCAGCATTTTCCTCATCATTAACTCTTCATAAGTAGGTGGAGAATCGTACCAGGAGCAACTACAACTTCCCTTGCTGGTTCAATACAAGTCCAACAACGATGTTCTTCCAGCAGCGCTCTAACAGCATTCACATGAACGTCATCATTTGCCGATTGCGTTCTCCAGCTCCACGTTTATGATGTGTAGTGTTTAACGCCCGCTTTTACTACATACGGCACCGCAGGCGGTGACACTGATGATGCATGAGATGAAGATGGAGCACCGGTGGAATGAGATGGCGGGGGAAACCGGAGGTCCCGGAGAAAACCCGACCCAACGCCGTGTTGTCCACCACAAATCTCACTTTGCGGTCACCTGGGATCGAACCCGGGCCGCCTTGGTGAGAGCCAAGCGGTCTAACCACTGAGCCACGGCGTGGCCTACGTTTTTTATGAAAGTCTTCCCTTCCTCTACGAAATGCACTCGTCCAGCTAGCCACGGTACGATATGGTAAAGTCTGTCTACATCAAGCTTTCAA
>CM060952.1:91638041-92078041 GCA_030765055.1 Mantis religiosa
CGTAGCGTCATGTAATGCTTCCAATGATTTCAGAATCGAACTTTGTTTCTGGTAGCTGCTCATTTTTTTTTTCTAAGGCTGAGGACAAAATGTCGGCGTCCAGCAAACATTTAACCTTATACGTCTCATCGCTGCACCATATCACTTTACTTCCTCATGTATAAACGGAGGACTTAGCGTTAAACAACATTATTTCTACTTCTATACGTGACGAGCAAGTTTGTACAAATGTCCAGGCTAGTCAACTGTATCCCCCCTACTGGGCTAATGGCATTAGGGTGCCGTGCAATCTACATGCTTTCATTGTTTGTCGATAGATTGCAGCGCATTCACTACAATGAGCTATATTTGTTCTTACGATTGTTTGTTTTAATTTAGATGGAACTTTGGTTTCTGGTATGGAATTTTAAATCTATTATTTACTTTAACGACTTAGAGAAATCAAGGGAAAAGAAAACAGAATGGACTACTATAATCTTTATTCATTTCTCAGCTGGAAATGCTGTTCCTTTTCTATGTTTTTCATACAAAGAGAACGAAAGTTCAGTGCCACAAGTGTGTTATAAACTTTTATTTCTATAGAGAGAGTAGAGAGGTCATGTAGATGAGTACATTAGACATTTTTGCATATGCTTTGGGATATAACCATACAACTCGTAAGGGTTATTTCGCAATAAATAAACTCTAGATCACACTTTTCAGGTGCAGATTTAAGACATTTTTGCAAATTGGAGGAGGAGGGTGATAGGCGCCGAATTGTAGGTCAAAACGGCGACAGACTTTCAGGAACCCTCGTCACCCACTCGGCCCGGGCCAGGCGTCCCAAACTTTCCGGCGCCGCCGCCACCTCCTTGGCACCACCCCTCCTTTATTTTATTTTACATATTGCCCCTACTTTCTTCTTCTTTACTTCACTATATCATTTATTAAATTCATGGGTATGTGCAGAAGCTGTTTTTACTTTCTCTTTCATCCATCTACACTACAAAGGTATGTAAACTATGACTTTTGCACCGATGCGTATTTATATAAAAATGTCGATTTTTTTTTTTCAAATATATTTAGACTTGTGTATGTGTTTAGGGTTAACCATTTTCAAGGAATTCTTATTTCTTTGTGTTTTAGGAAACAATGTTTTGTCAATCAGGAGTTCATTCTGTCTCTGGTATTTAAGCAAGCAGGATGGAATTTCAAAGCTATCACATAGCAATCAGCCCTTAAAATAGTTGAATATCGCTCAAATGTACTATACTACACAACTATTCTGTACACAAGCAAATGATACTCAGTAAAAGAGTTTATACAAATAGTTACGTCGATGAATGTGAAGTACTTATAAGCATTAATTATCTTAAGGCTAGTTTGTTGAAAAATAGTTACTAAAATTCTTGCGAATAGAACACATCTGGAATTTTTTCTTGGAATAATTTTACTTAGTACTTAGACTGGATATGTGTATGATCCTTGCAAATGTCATCGTCTTAGTAAATAAACTAATTTTAATTTCCTCTCCTCTATACGTTTGATAAACGAATTAAGATACCATATTGCCTATTTCGTAAGTGCCACTAAGACAATATACCATGTTTCATAATCACTGTCTCTACTGGTATGTGTAAAAATACCCATCTGTTCATCTTCTCGCACATACACACACCATTTAAAATATATGCAATTGGAATTCAAGGTAGCCTGTGTAATTAATTTTGTTTTCTTTCTTTTATTTAATGTAATTATCTTAAAGTTCATCAGCCATGGACGTGAAGAACAGTAGCAGAAGGCTTTGCATCATGTTATCACAATTTGTTATAAAAATTGTGCCGAAACTCTTCTCTTCTCATTTGCGGGTGAAGCTCTAAAGGTTATCGTCTGTATCAACAACGTCACCTCAACATACGGCACCAGGCACACACCATGTTTCCGAGGCTGGAAAGTGTTTTAAGCGATCCAGAATGTACCAAACGATGCTCAATGCACAGCTTTACTATCTATTTACTTACATTTCTTCAAATTTAATTTTTAATTCTTGCCTACATGCTCTGCATTTCAAAGACCCAAGCATGTGAACAATACGTTTCTGTACAGAGGTCTCTTAACTAACTACGATCACATGATGCCCATCCTCGTCACCAAACCTTGAGTTATGAATTGATTTCAAAGGAGATTCACGCCTCATTTCAATGTATTTCCTTTTCAACTTGCAGTGGAACCAGGTTATGCAAACTGGAGCCTTTTTTTAGTTTTCGTCTAGAGCTTTTAGTCTGTTTCGGAGCGATGAATAAAGTAAATTAATTACAATTCAAATGAGCACGTCGGGACTTGATTTCGCCAGTATTTGCTTTAACTACAAAACTTCAGTAAAACTTGAACCGAGTCGAGTTTCTGATCCAGGATTGGCTGTGCGTAAGATGAATATTGGTAAGACAAATGAACCATTGTATAAAATAGAACAGTTTCTTTATGAACACATTAAAAAAGCAATGATGCGAATGTAATCTGACCATTTGTTCAGTTTCGGAAGCAACTTCCCAATGTTCTATCATATTACATGTGCAGTAGTTAAATTTCCACCAAAATATTTTATATCACGATTCTGAGTATCCAAAAAAGAAATATGTACTTCTCGAAAGCATAGATAATATTAAATTTAATACTAAATTCCTTTTTATAGGTTTGAATTTTTAAATCCTTATACGAAGTTCTTCGTTTTTGCTTTTATTCTTTCTCCTTAGCTTCAAAGATACACAGAGGTTTAATTATATTACATTATATATTTGACTATATCTTAAGTATTTCCATTGTACCTAAAAGTAATTAAGGAATGAAAACATTATTTGGATTTAGATTAGCAAAAAGTAACTAGAAGAATAAGTTTCTCAGGCCGTTCTCAGGAACAAGTTTTGTAACAATATTTTGTTGAACAATAGGTAGGGAAAATCATGTAAAAGTAAATATATAATCTTTCATATACCCCCAAAACGTGTGCTTAAATTTTTTTTTGAGTCATGCAATACCTCATCTTCCTGTTATAAGTAAGAAGCGAGAAAATAAAAATTTTGTACGTGTGAATACGAAAAATTGGAGAAATTCTAGAATTTTCACACGAAAAAGGAAATTATAAATGTAATAAAATGAACCTTTATTTAATTTGTGTAACTGCTTGAATTGGGGTATTATTTTTTGTAGTTTTCAACAAGGTGAAGTTTTAGATGTACTGCCCTAAATAAAGAAAAATAAAGACAAAGAAAAGAAACAAACCACTCGCAGAATTTAGATTCATACACCTTATATTTTATTAACTGGATTTTCAAGGGCTTATGTTTAGATAACGTCTTTCTTCATCTTATATGAAATGTCCTTCATTCTTGGTGACTCTGGATAAACAAAATGCTAATTCATAAAACTGTAACATGTCTTATAGAACTAGCTATTTTACAGATATTGTTTGTAATTAATTTCTATTTGGAAATTCCTGTGAAGGCGTTAAGCCTTTGTTTTGTTTTACCCTCGTGTTAATGCAAAGAGTATGTAATTTCAAATGCGTCGCATAGCAACACGCTTTTGAAACATATGACTACGTAATGCGGAGGAGGATAACGGAGGTGCAGTTGTTCTGTGTGAATTGGTACAGTGTTGTAAACGCGTGTTGAGCTTAACCACTGGACATGTGCAGTGTTTTGTGGCTTTGGGGTTAAGGAGTTGAGCGAAGTTGGCGCGCATTCGGGGCTCATCTGTGGTTGTTAACACGGCTCCAATGTCAGTAACCCTGCGCCTCTGGTTTAGATAATACGGCAATACAAAGACAAATAAACAACTTTATTGTAGTCTTATTAATACTAATAACTTTATGATTAGTTTCTTGGCAAAGAACAGCAATTTCTAAGAAATATAATCTTCAATACACTTCATAATAGATTATATGCGAGGTTACTTGCAACGTCCTATTTAATTTTAGCATTCAAATGCGTAAAAACAAGTCGTGAATTTGCTAAATGTAAATTTATATTATATCAGAGATGCATTGCCATAGTATGGTTTGTTAAGACTTTCCTTCAATTGTTTCAACATTTATATAAAAATAGAAGGCTATGTTAAGGGAATTGAAAGCAAGGTTGTATTTGTTTTGACATTTTGAACCAAACCAAGAGTTTACTAATTCACAAAGATCCAAAGATGCTCAAATAAGTAATTGTTGTGTCTGAAAGTTGCTGCCTTGCAGGAGTGATGATTTTAGATTTTATTTAAGGTACATTGGAGCAAATTATGTTAAGGCAACCATTGCTGTCTTTTTGTCATGATGCTTACGTTTATTTATTTTCTAGAAATGGAGTAATTTTGCACGAGTTATGGCGTCATAATATGCTGGTTAATGTTAAAATTATATAAAGGACTTTTATTCCATTTTGGAAAGAAAAATTGAATAAACAAAGCCTTATTACATTGTATACTACCTGTAGGACGTAACCAAAACAAAATCAGTGTGATTTGTTTTTCACATCAAGCATGTAAAAAATTCATTTGATTGAAACCCAACATTTTATATTGAGTACGTAATACGAAGGGACATCTTTTACACAAATTTTCATTTTGTAAATTTGTAATATACCTATTAAATTTTTATGCAGCAATAGGTTTGAAAGTTCCTTGAGCAGCGCTGTAAAACACGCCCATAAAGACATAACTATTGCAAAATGTTGAATGGGATAATAAGAGGATTTTCGTTATTTTTCTAATTTGTGATCAATGCAGCAGAGTCGCTCCCAAATCCTGATAAAGGACGCTTCAAAAGAACCGTAAATCACAGCCTTCCAGATTCGCCCTTGCTGCTGTCTATTTCTTCAACGTCACTGGGTGTCTCGTTAGTTCTCCCCGGGTAAATGATGGCGCTGCTGTCGCACAGTCATTCAGTCCTCGTGGCTCATTAATCATTCATTATTACAAGCTGCAGCCGCACCGCTCTGCTCTGATAGAAATATTAAACTTTAAACCTCATCTTTTGTCCTAAAATAGCTGGTCTGTTACGGGGTTTTTATTTCCACGTCGCATTCAGGAGCTGGCGGTTCTTAGAGAAGTAGGTAAGTGTATCACTCCGCAGCTCGACAAAATGGCTGCCAAGTTTGAAGAGAGCCTGTATTAGAGGCATTCTTACACGACATTTGGACAGCTTCTTAAGTAAAGTCATGTTGACATTTAATATAAGTTAAGATAATTATTAAATATTTTTTCACAATTAATAGAAAATGCTATCGGAAATGGTAGGTAGTGGTTAGAACTTCAGAGATTTTTTGATGATTTTACAGATTTTAATAATGAGTTTAATGATTCTGTAATTATATAGGTTAACAAACTTAATTTTTTTTTTAAATTTACGTTCTCCAAAATTAATGTCATTTCCGACGATGAATGAAATGTGTGAAATGATGCTCAAATGAACCCAGAGTTCATAGAGCTTAGAGTTAGCAGCTATTCGTCTCTTAGGATAAGGGAACACCGCGGAAAAAACGTCACCCTGACCGAGATTTCAGCACAGGATTTCTTGAACGTGTTGTGCACACGCTGCTCTACCCCTGCTTCTACATTGGCCGCGTAGATGCATTTGAGTGAGCGCCCAAACTATTATGTGTTTCAAATGGGATGATGTTTGTCCTTGAGCCGTGTTAGGTGAGCAACCAATCGGAGTCCTGCGGTGTTGCCGTATTGCATTCGCCCTAAGTGGTGTGTGACGAGCACCAACCTAATCAATCGCTAATAAATACTATTCGCGCTAACACAAAAATTCAGATTTTGCAAAAATTGATCCATAAGGAAGGTAGTGAGTAATGTATTTAACATACATCCCATATTTTAGCTCATATAGCTTTTCTAATACAAATAAAGTAGATACTATTATATTATAACAGTGCACCGCGTCGTAAGCAATGTAATGAATAGCATTATTGGTTGGCATGTATGCGTGTATGTATATTTGTAATTACTCAGAACTGAAACGTAAATGTTTTACATGACGTAATAAAAGAATTACTTTGAATAAGTCAACGTGTTTGTTAAATTCGAACAAGAGGAGACAATACAGTTCCTACTGGCCTAGAGAACGTGCCTGATCATGTCTTTGTTTATGAATGGTTCTAATCTCTATTTACTCTAAAGAGTTCAAAACAGCATTATTCAGTTTTTCTTCCGTTTAAAAACCAGGGAAGTGTATCAGCTGGATCAGCTTGCAATTGAAATGAGACACGAGGTATTATAAGCCACCTTTCCCCTTACCACTGCCAGAACAATCCACAGAGTTAATGTGGGCTCAAATTATGTTGCAAACAGAAATAATAATTTTAAACTGACTGAGGTTGAACGACTTATTCACGAAGAAACTGACAAGGGACACAACAAAGCTGGGAAAACTGCGTGAGATATCAGATAAACTACAAGATTTTGGAACCTACCAGGGGCGGCTTCTGAATGGGGTAGCATGTTTGCGCTACAACCAAAATGCGTGGTCTACCTTTAATGTAATGGCATGTTCCATTTGGAATTCATTTCGACCTTGTCTAGTGCAGGGGACCTGAGCGCGCTGTATTGTTTGCAGGTGCCAAGTAGTTCACTCCCAGATGCAAACCACTGGCATACAATAGGGAGGTATAGGGCAGGACGAACCTAGGATTTGCCGAGGCAAGTAGGGGGGCGATGCGGGGCGTATGGCTGCATGTAGTTGGTTAACCTAGCTGCCAGAGAATAGTGGATGCCTAATCTGATCGTTCTTTCATCACAGCAGCGGCATCTATTGCGCCAATGTTAAATGTAACCTACGAGTACATAGCCACATTGGTTTGTGCCGTGTTTTGAGTAGTGCATCAGAAATATTTATATAAATACAGGTAAATTGAGTTATAAGAAGAAACAATGAATTCCATAAAGTGTCATTTAGCACACCCTTTTTCAAACATGACCTTAGAAGAAAAAATTCAACTTAAGCGACTTGGAAGACCCACGCCGAAACTAAACATCACACAGATACTCAAAACAAAAACAAGATGTTTTAACAGGAACTTTAACAATGATGTATACGATAAATATTCTAGAGTGTTTATGAAATGTGAATATTGTGTTATATGCTGTGAATTACCGTTAACTTGTGTGTAGAGCAGTCTGTAGTGACAGGCTTAAAGAAATTTTGTTACTTTAAAAAATTAAGTTGCATGGATAACTTTGTGAACCACCAATTTTCAGAGCCACCAGCCGCCCCTGCTACCATCATAAATTTGTAATACTCAGACGATGAAAACAATGACAAAGACGAATTATTTCTTAACGTAAGTAATATTCACAGCTATATGGATGCACCGCAGGCATTTTTATTGGATTAGAAAGTAAGTAATTCATGAACTATAATTATTTTTAAACTATATACTTAAAACATGTGCATAATATACGAATATCCATGTTGTAATTGTAATTTCAACAACTGCGTTATTATAAAACTTTGCAAAATTCAGCTTGCGTTCCCTTACGTTTAGCGCCAAGAAGAGTCGCAAGTGAGTGAGAGAGAAGAGAGAGAGAGGGAAATATTAAAAGAGTGGGGGTAACGAGGTGGCAACGCTGAAGGCTCTAACGCATCTGATTAGCTACAGGCGAGAACTCTTCCCATTTGAAACACATAACTGTTGCCATTATCTCTCAATAGATGGCAGCTAATTCACGATTAGTACCTGTTCTCATTTTTACTGTTTTATACATAATTCCGAACAGTAGATCGTGAGATTAAATCTCCAATCCGATATTTACTATAGCGATTGAAGCGAAAGCACGAAAAATACCCACGCATATTGGTCGGACCATGGCGTTTGAATCCCAATGGGTGTTGCGTGTTACTTGTTATTTAATAACCAATTCTCCTATACAGAATACTTCACGAGCAAACGTGCAAAGGAATATAATTATATCCTCTTAGGAGAATTTTAATTTTAAAGTTTAAAATCATTAAAGACACTATATGATGTGAATGGGTTGCCCCTACCGAGGAGTAAACCACGTGTCAGATGTCACGAGTGTGGGCTGAAAGGGCTGTTTTTGAAGGACAGCCTGATAACATTCACAAGTGTTCCTCAACCATTCACCTTCCTAATGGAAATAGTAATATTTTATGTACTCCCTTTATCTCCCTAAATAACCTCGACTTCCTTTAAAGCTCACCTATCGAACGGAACTTCAAGAACATATCTACTACTGAACTTTCTAAATTATGCAATTATACACACAGTGAGTTTCATAAAACTGTAGTTATTTGTTTTCAAGAAAATTAATATTTAGTATGATTTATTATTTAATTTTTTAAACTCCTCTACGAATAGATTTTTCATATATTAAAGTTAAACGTAGTGTGTTTCTGTACAGAAATAATTTAGTAATTGTATTTCATAGAGGAAAATTATTACTGTTTTAGTTTTACATTGTGGTAAATTTTTAATTTTCCAAGCATTATCCAAAATGAAATGCACACTTTTGCTAAATGACTGGTGTTTATGAAAAACTGTAACCTAACTTTTTAGTATATGTGTACATTTGTATGTACTACTTGTAATTTCCTTAATATTTGAACAATAAATCGGCAAGGAGTATTTTGTATCCTTTATACTGGGTACACTATACCTTATAATCCACTTGAACTGCATAAATAATTTAATTACACATTTGTGGGAATTGCGACAGTCAAATGTTTAATAGCCGACTTTGAAGTTATATTCAGTTTCCGTGACACCGTGCGAAAACACTGAATATCGACCAAGCTTTAAAGAAATAACAAAAGCATTGAGTATAAGTATGAGTAACAGATACCTCGGAAATTATTTATGCAACTAAAAGTTATTTTGATCAGCTACGTTTAGAGCCCTAAATAAATATTCTCCGGCTGTTGTGTTAAATAACACAACGCTGAGGACTGTGTATTAGCATAACAGGGCTGGAGGTGTTGTAGTAGACTCCTGCATTGCCGGTCGAGACAGAGAGGTCTGAGGGGTGAAGTGGGGATTCAGCACTTCCCCACTAGATGGGCACAGCGGACAGTGTGACTTCCATACTGTGTTTACAACTGTTTCGCACACATTATTTCTTTATATTAGAGTTATTACAGAAATTAAATAATAGAATGATTAAGAAACATCATTAGAAAGGCCATTCACGGAGTAATATAACTCAAAATTTCGGAGAATGCATACGGTATTCATTTTTCCACAATAATCAGAGGTTAATTTAATAAATATGGAACATATTATTTCGTAAGCTTATTTAGTGTAAAATCTGAATTTATAATGAGAATATTTTATATAAAGTCGCTGTATGGAGTGTTTTAACACAACAACTAATTTAAACAACAAATTAATATTTACATGTGTGGATGAAAATTCACGCAATGACTTTGAAATCACATAGTGACTTAGCGCTTGAAAAGAGTGCGAGTATGTGAAAATTCGGAAGAGGTTAATGCTACAAAAAATTTTAATATAATCCGAAGTGATTTAATACGTTCAGGATTGTTTAACTTTAGTAGACCTTTGTCACTTTCTGTTTATCAGTTATTCAAAATTATACAACCATTTAGAGCTAGCGTCTTCTCTTTTAAATGGTATTTTTGAGCGGTGGAAATTTTTTAGCCTTTTAAAGCTTAAGATCCCGAAATCACATCCTACCACTTTATTTATGTTTATTTATTTTTATTTATGTAATTATGTATTTATTTATTTATTATTTAATTTTTTTCGTTCGTTCATTTGTTCACTCATTCATTCGTTCACCCGTTCACTCACTCATTAACACACTCACTCACTGACTCAATCACTCTTCGTTCGTTCTTTCGTTCATTCGTTCATTCATTCATTTGTTCGTTCGTTCATTCATTCATTCATTTTGAAGGTATAGGTATTTGAAATTCTAGTGATAGGACATAAACATTTACCAAACAAAATTCTGAACTGTAGAAGATTCTTGTGCTAAAATGTTGGAGGAAATATAACAGGTACACTGTCTGAAAGATTTCTGAGGCCAGAAATAAGATGTGGTTATTGGAGGAGGGATTAAAAGAAAGCCAATCGAGCATTACTGTATCTAAATATTTCGCGTGATTGTCATTTTGTAAGGAAATAACATACAACTACTGAACTGTAGAACGAAAAATACATCATTTCAAGTTATTATTGGTAATGCATCCAAATCTACAAAGAAGACACAAAATTGTCGATGTAAGGTGTGGTCAAATTTGTAGTAACTGTGAATACAAGAGTGCAAGTGCGTCATTTAGAGAATGACGAAAACTTAAAGTAGCATAACCTTAAAAAAGATCTAAGGTAAAATCGTAAAAAAGTATTTCAGCTGAAACTCTGATGTTACCGTACCACTTATAGAAAACTATAGAAATTTACGCCCTACCTAAACATCAATGAGTTCCCCTATTAGAAGTCCTCAGTCGTAGAGGTACAAAGAATTAGTATTTGTTTATCTTAAACACCTAATTAAAGTAGAGCGAAATTCTTTGTCAACACTTTAATCTGGTATCTCATGGCTTTCGTTCGTAACTGTCACGCTATAGGTCCTCTCGTCCCATCGCCATTCTCATTGCCCTACCGTTGGAGCTCTGGAGTGTCTCCGCCTCCAACTCTCACTTTGATGGAGCGAGGTAAGATCTATCCTACATGAGGAGAGTTGGAGAGGACATAAATATAACGCTGGAGTATATCGATTAAAATTTTCTTAGTTATTTTTATAAATTAGTTAATTCTGATGAATTTGAAAGCTGAACACTGAACATCTCTGATATCTGCGATGTAATTTATTTATTTCTATAAACTAAAAGCTAAAGACACCCTCAAAAATATTGTAAAGTTTAAGGGTGAATTTCTATATGTCCCTTAAATATAAATGCAATGTTCTGATGACACGAAGCCGGAAGCACGAGCCACATTTATACCTCGCAAGAGATTTTATAGACAATCCGAATTCCGAAACTTGAAAGTATTCTGCTGCAGAACCCAATCGCCGTGAACTGCAGGCTGTACATAAAAGGTGGAGTGAAACCTAGCAGTCCGATCCAGTTCAGTAAGTAGACAGTTCACAGCAGTGGTGAGGTAGTTTGCAAGGAGTGCAGTACTGTAACGCGAGCGCTGGAACACCCTGTGAAGCAGCTGCGAGCGGGAGACAGGGAAGGTTCGGTTAGCCACGCCCTCGCCTCGTTTGTCCTATAGTGGTGACAGGCTGTGGTCAGGGGAAAAACATGACTGTGTCGTCTGTTTCTCTACACCTGTTTCTCGAAATTACGGAATCTGGAACATTCCCCTGGTCACTAGAAACCGGCGATATTCCTATATAAAGAGGGTTACAGACGGACAGAGTTGAGTTGGTCGGTCAGTTAGTTAGTGAGACAGTCGCAGTTCTTGGTGTAAGAGTTAGTGTTTGACGTGCTAGTGAAGTAGCGCCGTGTACGTGCATCGGAACGATAACGGACGAACTGGTGAATCGTAATTGTGTGCATTACGTAATTTTGTGTAATTGGCAAGTGTTTAACTGTAAGTCGGTGGAAATAAAGAACATTTTTGAGTGGTGAAATTGGACTTTTCATTTCACGAACCCACAAAGTCACACTTCCAACTTCGTAGTGATTAGCCTGCAGGCAGAGTTTGCAGTGCAGAGGAGCCGTTCATCAGTAAATATCGGAATTGTGTCAGTCAAGCAATATAAAAGGGAATCGTATGTGTGCGTCGGAGAAATTACAAGCAGCGCAAGTTCATGTGTGCAACATAGACATAAAGGTGAAGCTTGTCTTATCATTTTTGTAACAATATATTGCTCTGAATAGCCTAGTCCTTTTCATTCCATATGCCTTTTACATAGCTGTCGAGTTTAGGCAAAATATTACTATAAAACATGCAGTTTTCGTCAATGTAACCAAGTTTACGCCACAAAATATTTTTCTGAGATAATAGTTTAGTTATCTCTTGTTATTGTTTGCTTTTTAAGTATAATTTGAATTACATTTCTCTAGTAGTAAATTCTTATTCGTTTTCTCATGTCCTCGACATGAATGCCAAAGCCATCACATAGCCATTTACATTTCAAACGTTTGACTGTCTCTTAAACCTACTGTACTTTCCTATATCCATTGTATGTACAAGTGAAAATGGTATAGAAGCATAAAATGTGAATAAGATTTTTTTAAATTATATCCGAGTATAACGAATTATGTTGGGACAAGATGATTTCTTTCTGGTTACAGTTAACTGCTGCTGTTTCCGGCATGTTTCCAAGTAACAAAAAATATCGCATTTCTAAAGTGTAATAAAGTCTGCCGGTCAACAATTTTTCCCTACTGTCTTTTTTCCCCATCTCAAGATCCGGAAATTAGTTTCTAAATCCAGACGGAGTGGCAGCTAGAAATCTGACAGCTCTGTCTTGTGAACAACAAATCGTGCAAATTCTCTCCCTTTTTTCTACATTTCTTTACGTTAATTACAAACTTGACATGTACTTAAAATAGATTTGGCTAAATTATTAAGAAAGAAAGAAACCGAATACCAGTTTCCTAACTTCCAATTTGAATATACACATACACATACACACACATACTTGAAAAATAAAAACCAATAAGGAATATCTCGGAAACGGTTAATTCTAAAAAAATTAGTTTACGTTAACTGTGTCCTTTAACGAGATCTGTATTTGTTGTGTAATTAGTTTTCCTGTAAATTCAAGTAATAGTTTGAATTTAGTATGAAAATACCTTAAGTGTATACTATTTTGATGAAAATTATTAAAGCCATTTGTGAGAAACTTGAAAATTCGGAATCTTTCCCATGTAATGTGTAGGTTAGGTAGGGTGGACCATTTTTATTCCAAACCTTCGTATTTGGTATTTAACACCCTTTTCGTTTTTAAATTATGCAGTTTACAGACAGTGACGCTAAGTCAGGGATTTGTAAAGATGTTTGACCAGCTCGTACGAAATATCCCAAAGAGGTCCACGGCCAAAACTGTAGGTCCTCCCGTTCCATTCTTGTCATAAGTCCGACTTCTGGGTACCTCCACTTCAGAAACGGATCCAATCACGTCTTCGTACTATGAGGTTCTCCCGAAGATCATAGACCATAAATGGAGAGAGTTAAAGCTGACGGCCAATGCCACATTTGATTTGTTACGCAAATATCTTAAATATCCCTTCTTCCTTAGGTGGACGCTGGTACCAAAATGACAAAACAATGTAATACTTCCACAAAGAATTTTTTCGATATTAATACTGTTTAAAACGGGGGCTGTAAATGTTATCTGTCAAATGCATCTGGAAAATTATTGGCATGTTTCAAATGTATTTATACCTTGCAGTATCTCCCATAAGCGTTCCAAAATTTAAAACAGACTTTTCTCCATATAAAAATTTTGTTCTTTGGGGCATGCTTTTGTAGTAACTATTGATAGGTCAAACAAAATTTTTTAGAACATGTCAAATGCAAACTGTTAAAGAAATCTGGGCACTTATTTGGTGATACATTTATATGGGTATATACTGGAACAAGAAAATGTTTCAATGTGGGGTGTAGAAAGAATTTGGGTGATGATGGACTTCTTCGAAGTTCTCGGAGTTCGGTCTAGTCGTTCCTCGGCTGCTCTGGTATCTGCAAGGACTCTTATTTTCAGGGGTGGTCGCGGATATGGAAGGATAATGTTGTTTTCAATAAAAGATTATTTATAATTTCCCCAGCGAATTTCCAAATTCTGAGACTTAATAAGGATGAAACTTTTTTAACATAAATCAATCGATATCAGCATTCTCTGGTGCAATTCTTTTAACTATTCACCAATAATCACTTCTCTGTTACACCAAATAAAATATACTGATACATGTATTCTTACATACAAAAATTGCCTTTGCACATGAGCGTCTATTTGCGGACTTAAATATCCTTTCACCATGGAAGTCAAATGAAGAAGAACAATCACCTCCAGTCCTGGTGCTTATATAGTCTTTTCGCCGTTGCCATAACGACAAATGAACTAACTTTTCCATACCATTATTCAATATCATAAATAAGCATTTTTACTTATTTAAATTATTAAATAGATTTTAAATAGTACTTTAAATCGTTTCAATACGTATATACTTTTATCGATATCCAATTATTAATAGAATAAATATGAAAAGTCACATTTATGATAAATATTGTGAAAAAAATGGAAAGTTAACTTTAAAATCCTCTGTCAGTAAAATGTTAGTGAAATGCTAACTTACAATCATCTTTTTTTTTCTTCTACACAAATAAACACGTCTCTTTAAGTTTCTTCACGTCCCTTTAGCACGCATTGTGCTGCTCTGTCGTACACACAGGCGCATCTCCTACGCGGAGCTGCACGCCAACTCTGAATACAATTCCAACATTCACTCGTGATTTACTCCAACGCTGGTTCACACTTTCTGCCAACACCATACCAGGGAGTTGCACTCGGAACTACCCAAACTTTCAACACTAAACACTCCCCTACAGCTTCTTATCTCATATTGTCTTGCCGGGAGCGGGGAACGTGCTAGTAATCGAATGTTCTCGAATTACAATCTAGAACGGTGTCGAATAGTAACTGCAGTAATAATATGTATAGTTTTGTGGCTTTAGTAGTGGATGTCCTTGAAGGCCTGTTTCTCCCACTCTTAGAGTGAGTAGATCACAGAGGTGAAGTAGTTCACCTATATCCGCTCAACTCCCATGCGGCAAACCAATCCTTTTTTTGTCAAACCAATCGTTTCTCGCCCATAAAGGGTAGCTCTATGTTTTTCGTCCAAGAAATGTATAATAATGTCGAGAGTTCCATCCGATGAACCGGGTCTGTCTACTTGCATTGATTTTCCTTTTTAATTTCTTCTTCTGATGTTTGGAAGTCAAACTTTTCGAGTCTTACACATTAAATATCCTAAAAGTTGTATTTGAGATAGCTCCAATCTTCGTTTTTCCCATTACCAATATATCTTAAGGCTATGGTATTTTAATTAAAACCATTAGAGCCATTTGTGAAAAAAAATTAAAGTGATTAAAATGTTTCCATATAAAGGATACTTTGGGATGTAAAGAGTAAAGATACTCCTTTTTTTTGGTTCAGAGAAGTATTGTACATGAATTTCAAGTGAAGTCAAGAATTGAAAATTTTGAGTCAAAATATTACTTCGTCTACCTAAATATTGTGAGTAAAATGACAAGACAAAGTTGCACTGAAGTAGCTTTATTTCTTACTGAAGTTGTTAACTTACAATCACTTCTACTTTTTTACAAATATAAAGAGTTTACATGTCAGTCTAATGCTACTTCAAGTTTTGCTGCGCTGCTGGTCGACGCACACATAACGTTTTCCTTTTACACTGCTATACTTGCCAACTCTGATATAACTCCGATATTCATTTGTCAGCTCACAACTAGCAACGGAACTGTACTCCATGCAGTCCGACTTACAACTACTCTGCATACTGATAGGCCTGGCAACGCCTTTTACAGCCTGTTGGTTGCGACAAGAAGACTTTTGAAGTGGAATGTTCTAGAGTTATGGATATCGAATAGTCTGGAAACATACAGCACAATGAGTCACATACTTCCGGCTTCGTGACGTTGTCGGTCGTGGTGGCTGTCCTTAAATGTTCCTTTGCCTGTTTCTTCTCTCGAGCTGCCACTGGGTGAGAAAGGAAAGGAAAAGGAAAGGAAAATGAAAGAGAGAGATAAAGAGGGAGAGCAAAGAAGTAAAAGGTAGAGGAGGTGAGAGAAAAGAAAACGTAAGAACAGCAGAAGAGATAAATGAAAAAAAAAAAAACAAAGGAAGGTGGTGAAAGCAACGACAATGAAACCAGAAAGTAAATAAAAGGAAAGGAGAATGAAAACAGAAAAGGAGAAAACATAGAAGGAAAGAAAAGGAAAGGAGGATAGGGAAAATAAAATAAAAGGGAAAAAGAGAGAAGAAAAGGCAAAGAAAGTAATCGGTTCTAAATAATTAGTCAGTTTATGTGCGATCCGGAATGTATGATAATTAGTGGGGTACAAACAGAGCTCGTGACCTATAACGGAAGTGAACCAGGTGGAATGTTTAAAGAGAAAGATTGCAAAATTTGTTCAATCAGATACCGTGCCGTTCGCTTCCCCTGAATTTAGGCAGCTGTCAATTCTCACAGACTGATGCTATTGATTCTCTTTCTGTCCACTAGAGGGATTTAAGTGTGTCAAGTTAAAACCCTCGTCTGTCTCGAGAATTTAGGACGAGTACTGCAACTGTCTCACACTTTCCTCTTCAAATGTGCATCTGTTTGGATTTCTTTCTCTCTCTTTCACTTTTACAAATAATTAACGTCAACGTAATACTAGTCGGAGATTTTGACCATTTACGTATTTTATTACATTAGTACTTCCTGACCGAGCGAGATTAAGAATAAGAGCGAGATAAGGAATAAGACTCGTCTTTGGTGTTGGACTTCCTTCTGGCAGGTCAGTTTTACGTAGTTTCCCGTGTAGGTAGGCTTTTTTTATTACGAACTTCCGTTGCATTTCCTGTGCTGATTTTTCTCTTTAATCTGCTACCTCCTACTTACTTCAGAATCGTAAGACTAGATGACGGTGGTTGGCTAGTTGAAGATGGATGGTGAAAGATTTCTCCAGGCACTGATGGAGCCCTTTACTACCTGGGAGGACTATGTAATAAAGTCTTCCGGGGAAAGCTGCGTCTTGGTTGTTTGCTGATGTCAACGTTTCGCCCTACTACGTATGTATAAAACAACGGACAGCCACAGTCAGCACAGTTCCTGCTGTGCTGTCAAGAAGAAGAGGAGCTCTGAAGAAGCCCTACATAGTAGGGCGAAACGTTGGCAATAGCAAACAACCAAGACGCGGCCTTCCCCGGAAGACTATTACTATGGACACCGGCCGCAAAAGCCTACGCAGTGAACTGGGAGGATTTGTTACTCTTATGCCATACGTTCGTTTTGTACCAGACCATGTCGGGTAATACATGAAATGATGCTTAAATGAGCCCAGAGTCCATAGAGGTCAGAGTGACCTGACATTTATCTTTCAGGATGAGGGAAAACTCCGAAGAAACCGTATCCAGATAACTTACCCTGACCGATTTTGAACTAGGGACATATTGAATGTAAGATCGTTCCGAGTGGCTCAATTGGTTAGGAACTGGCCAATAAGTCAAATGTCATGGGCTCAAATAAGGTTGCATCTCCAGTTGATTACAAATTTTCAAAAAGAGGACCGAGAATGTAGTTGTAACAGCAAAACTAAAAAAAACTAAAAAAATATATATATATATATTTAAAAAAATTAAAAAAATCTTAATTATCAAACTTGTAAGTGCCCGCCTCTGTAGCGTAGGTGGTAACGTGTCTGCCTTACGTTCAAGAGGTCCCAAGTTCAAGTCTCGGTCAAGGTGAGTTATCTGGATAAGGTTTTCTCCGGAATTTTCCCTTATCCTGAATAATGAATGCCAAATAACTGTAAGCTCTATAGGCCCTGGCTCGTTTGAGAATTATTTCATCCGTTTAATTCATCCTCCGATATGTCTAAGATGCGACACGAAAAATTTAAATGAACTCTTCCACACCAAACTGCTTTGGTGTTTCGAGAATGTTAATTTAAAAAAAAAAAATTCTCCATTTTTTTAAATATATGTTCAACGTATTCTAATGAAAAACAAATGTATATCTTGAGTCTTCTGGGAACAGTCTCTGAAGCACTTTTCATTTTGGATTCCCTTTCCATAACTAGTAAACCGTGAAGAGAGAAGCAAAATGTTATTACACAAAAAATGGAGATGACGTTAAAGACATAATTTATGTTTTCTTCTTTGTAATAGATACCTATAACTTTTCCCTTTTTGCCTCAAAAAGATTTAAATGCCTTTATTAAAATATAACATATTTGCTCTACTAATAAATTACTACTAAATTTTCTGCAAATAATCTTTGAAATCTTCCTATGGGTCAATAATATATAGTTTTGTGTCATTGGCAAATTATATAAATCTCAGTAAATATAATTATCGTAAAAAATGCCCTCAAATGCATTTACCGTACTTTAACCATATCCGAATTATTCGCTATCACACTTCTAATTTTCCAACTCTTATACTAGGTGTGGACTCGCTTTTTAAACATTTGACAATTACTCCAGTGCCCATATCTATTTCTACTAAGAAGGAATTGTATAATTGTACTGCATCTGCAAATATTTATTTAAATTATGTTTTTCCCGCGGTAGAGATTCATTAACAACTGCGAAAAAAAGTATAAAAAATTAATATTTTTCACAATAAAACAAAATCAAGTGTAAATAGTTAAAAGATAGCCTTTTTCATTTAACGTATATAAAAGTGTTTTCCTCGGAAATTCTTTCGTTAGTTTTTTATTCCCAAAATGCTCTATGTTTTGTAAATTTGCTTCAACTAGTGCTCCAAATATAAAAAATAAATAATTATATTCTTTTTTAAAATTAAAGAGTCAACTGAAAAATTCAATGCCACGGCCGGGATTTGAACTACGAATCTCCTGATTTCCGTCCAGTCGCTCTAACCCCTTGAGCTACCACGGACAACATTCCGACGCGACATTAAACTCTCCAATTGACTGATTATATTTTCCCGGTAAACCACTTAGAGTTCTCATATTCGAGATACACTTATGTGTAAGTACTTAAAACTCCAGTATTATATACTTTTAAAAATTAAAAAAAATGCAATGTGAAAGTAATTACTCTTCAATCATTAGGTTTTGATGTGAACATCGGCTAAAAATAGATATTTTAATAACTCATGTATTGCAAAACGTGAATTGTTGTGTGAGTATTTTAATTAATGAATAAAATGAGGTATTGTTATTGAAAGAATGAATTTAAACAACAAAAATTAATAATTTGAACTGACGTACTTTCAACAAAATATCTTATGCCATATTTTCCAGACGAGTTATCTTAACATGGAATGGATTTATTTTGAAATAGTATGCTCTTATATTTCAATTTAGACATTCACAATGAGTAATGACCTGTTCAACGAGATAACACACCACTGTCCAAGGTTAATACTCTTTCACTTGAGCAATGTGAGAAGAGAAATGATAGAAAACAAACTGTGATAGATGAAAAATCAACGAACATTCGCCTACCAGTTACGCAAACCACGAAAACCGCATGGAATGGAATAAGCGTCCTACTGATGCCATGTATACTACAAAATACCGACTTATTAAAGCTGTGAACAAAGGAAATCGTGAAAATGCAATGAGTCTAGTCAACTTACGGACACACTCGACCCAACATTTGCACACTGCTACAAATATCGAGCCAAAACAAACAATAATTCATAATTCAAAGCGCGTGTGACAATCTCTCGTCAAACTTGTATTTCACTTTTTTCTGTTTACGCTGGAAGGGAGATTGTGGTTTGCCAGTTAATATGGATCGTAGCGTTTTGTGTACATTAATCTTTGTCTTTGACAATAAGAGCTTCACAAAAGGACTGTAACGAGTTACTGCAAATACGGAAATTGGCAACAATGATCTGTATATTACCAAGTCAGTTGGCGGGAAAAATGCAAAACTAGACATTGGTTTCATGTCGCAGATAAACCTAATTATAGAAGCCGTGCAGTAAAGTTAAATGTCTGATAAGTTACATTACTTTCACTACAAATTCTTCAGGAACATGTTCTTAAAGATTCTCATTCTTGCTAGTATTTAATTTTAATTAATATAAATATTTGTAGAATTAGTTTTATTACACATTTCCTTGTACATAAACTGGGAAATAGAAACACTAAATTTAAGCGATTGTCAAATACTTTAAGAATTGATTGCTCATGTTGGATTAGAAATTCCGTTCTCTTTGCATGACCAGCATAATAAAAAATAATTACTTCCTATTTTAGAATTATATAAAACTATTTCGGAAATAGTTGGCCTATAAAATACGAAAAACTGCATTAAAATTCCCGCAGCAAAAACACCGTTTAGATTGTGTTTGCTCTACCATAACTTTAGACAGCATTATCACAAACATAAACCTATATTGGAAATTAATTGTTCTATTCACGAGTTCTCTCCAACACAAGTCATTTGAAGAATTTAATGTCATGTTGGCACGTTGGCAATAGTAGCTCAAATGGTTAGAGCGGCTGGACGGAAACCAGAAAATCCGCGGTTCAAATCCCGGCTATGGCATTGAATTTTTCATTCTGGGTCTAACCCTTGATAAACCTATAATTTTAATTTTCTAAGAATAACATCAAATCTACATTCTGAATGATTTTTATATAATTCATAAACTATCTGTAGCGAGGTGGTAGCTTCAGGATCAAGAGTCCCTGAGTTTCAATCTCGGTCAGCCCAAGTAATCTGGAATAAAGTATTTTTCCGTTCCCTGAGATTTTTCCCTCAACCTGAAAAATGAATGTCAGCTAGCTGTAAGCTCTATTGACCCTGGACTCATTTGAATATTAATTCATTCATCGTCCGATATGACTTAACGTTGGAGGTTTTCTCTTATCCTGAAAGATGAATGTCTGATAACTCTAAGCTCTATGTACAATGGGCACACGGGCCGCGCCGTGGCTCAGTGGTTAGACCGCTTGGCTCTCACGAAGGCGGCCCGGGTTCGATCCCAGGCGACCGCAAAGTGAGATTTGTGGTGGACAACACGGCGCTGTCCACCGGTGCTCTATCTTCATCTCATGTATCATCAGTGTCACCGCCTACGGTGCCATATGCAGTAAAAGCGGGCCTTAAACACTAGACACACACACCCTGGGCACATTTGAACATCATTTCATGCATCGTCCGATATGACATAGTGCTGGAGGTTTTCCCTTATTTTGAAAGATGAATGTTTAGTAACTGTAAGCTCTATGTATCCTGGGGTCATTTGAACATCATTTCATGCATCGTCCGATATGACGTAGTGCTGGAGGTTTTCCCTTATCTTGAAAGATGAATGTTTAGTAACTGTAAGCTCTATGTATCCCGGGGTCATTTGAACATCATTTCATGCATCGTCCGATAGGACTTGACGTTGGAGGTTTTCCGTTAACCTGAAAAATGAATGTCTGGTAACTGTAAGCTCTAAGTATCCTGTACACATTTGAACATCATTTCATGCATCGTCCGATGTGACTTAATGTTAGAGGTTTTCCCTTAACCTGAAAGATGAATGTCTGGTAACTGTAAGCTTTATGTATCCCGGGGTCATTTGAACATCATTTCATGCATCGTTTAATATGACTTAGTGTCGGAGGTTTTCCCTTATTCTGAAAGATGAATATCTGGTAAATCTAAGCTCTATGTATCCTGGGCTCATTTGAATATCATTTCATGCACCGTCCGATATGACTTAGTGTTGGAGGTTTTTCCTTGATCTGAAGGATGAATGTCTGATAACTGCAAGCTCTATGTATTTTGGGCACATTTTAACATCATTTCAGTCATAGTCCGATATGAACTTAATGTTGGAGCTTTCCCCTTATCCTGAAATATGATAGTAAGTCTAAGATCTATGTATCCTTGGCTCATTTGAGCATCACTTCATGCATCGTAAGATATGACTTAATGTTGGGGGTTTCCTTTAACCTGAAAAATGAATGTCTGATAATTGTAAGCTCTAGGACCCTGGACTCATTTGAAAATTAATTTATTCATCGTCCGATATGATTTAACGCTGGGGGATGTTAAACATGAAATTTTAAGTAAACACATGTTTAACTGCTTTTAAAATATTTGACTAATTAATTTTAACTAGAAGAATGTGTGAAATAAATCCTTCACTGCAAATCTTTATCTCGATTAACATGAACAAGAGAGTAAGTCTAGGATGGGAATAGTTTGTTGAGTGGGGAGAACGTAACACGTCCTATCCTCTCGCCGTCATGTATGCTTGGCGGTAAGTGACAACCTGCGGTGAAGGTGAAACCACATCATACTGCGCAGCGAGTGGAAGACCTTTTGAAACACCTTGCTCTGAGGTTAAGTAGGAGATTAAACTGCTCTCAGGGAACGTGGGATCGATACAGATGTACAGATTCAGTCTACCCACTTCACCGGGTACAAAAGGTACACGCACTGGCTCAACGAAAAATACTTTTACAAACTTTTCTTTCACTTGAACCATTTTTTCCCCCTTTCTTTGTAATGGCAATCCTGGGAATACTGCAAAACACATTACGTACGCTGCCTGCTTTTACTCCGAGACGGAGCAATTTGGCTCTCTGTATGTCAGGGATATCCAAAATATTTCTTAAAGACGACTAAAATATTCCATTTCGTGATTTAGATATCGTGTCTTGACACTGTAGACGATAAAAACTACTTCGTAAAGTAAAGAATATAACGATGCTCCCAAATAAATTTCACCTTAATAATATTGTAATACGTACTTAGCTAAATAACTCCCGGTTTTATGACCAGTGTCCACCCATTATCGTGAGGAAATTGAGGAGCTACGCTAGGTAGCGAACCCTTGTTTAGAGAGCCAACTTTCCGGCTGGGGTTACCAAGATGCTGACCACATCTCTTCCCCGTATCGGTTGGATGTTCGCCCACCTCTGCCTTGCGTATGTGGGCGTGAGGCCGGCGGTCGGGTTGACAGGCTCAGGCCCACTTTGGACTATTAGGCCATGGGTTACGTTACTTATTTGACTGATGCCCGATTTCCCCAACAGATTTTAAGACTTAACACGGGTTTAAAAATAGTTATAACAAAAATTGCATTTCACCAACAAGTACTAGCTTAACACTCGTGTTAAATCTCTTGTTAAACTAACAAGTCAAATTTTTTATGTTAAGTCCTTAACAATTGTAAATGGTAAAGATGGTGGGCGTGAACGCAGCTGTTGATGTCGATTTGCTATGTTTAAGACCGTCTAAATGACATTCGTAATAGAGTACGGCCTATCAGGAGAAATTATTTTGAGGAGCTATCAGTAGAAAATTTTCTACGGTGGTATAGACGGTCCAAACAAGTTGCTATGAAGGTTACTGCGTAAGTACAAGACAGATTAGAACATGCATCGAAAGGAATATGCCGATCTCGCCTTTGCTTCAAGTATTAATAACTTTGTGACTTTATAATTCACTGAATTATGTGGATAAATACACTGTCCACCTCCCGTCTTGAAACGTTCAACTCAGTCCTCACTTGCCTTCGCTCCCCGTTTTAAATTTACGTAATACTGAGTTAGAACATGCATCGAAAGGAATATGCCGATCTCACCTTTGCTTCAAGTATTAATAATTTTGCGATTTTATAATTCACTGAATTATGTGGATAAATACACTCTCCACCTCCCGTCTTGAAACGCTCAAGTCACTCGTCACTTGTACCTCCTCGCACCTCTTCGCACCACATAATACTGAAGAAGATGTTTCGTGTTTCTAGTAATGACATATGCATTTGAATTAAATTCGTTTCCAATGATTTCTCACGTGACATCTTTCTCTTTTACATTCACCGCATACGTCCTCTTATTTTCCATGACATCCTTACACTTCGTCACCTATTCAATTAACAATTCTTTCTCCATCGATGAGAAATTTGTTTCACGGATTTTGTTTACGATTTTGTTTATCCGCCATTTTTAGCTGGGTGCAGACTGCAGTGCAGACGAAAATGAAAACAAAAGCGCATCTCAGTACGTTCAGAAAATAATACGACTCATCCATAGCCTTCTATAACTGTAATAATTACAAGTTTCTTGGCGATAATATGTGTCTGATAACATTTTAAGAAAACAGGTTGCTGAAATGCAAGAAATTTAACATCTTTGTTAGCGCTGTTACATTTGTTACGTTACATTTTTTAACGTCGATTTTAACATCTATTGGTGAAATCGGGCATAAATGTTCTAGTCTTTTCTCTTTCTCCTTTAAGAGCAATTAAAAATGAATTTGTACATAAAACTTGTATGACGTAGCAGTAAATAGAAAAAATATCGTAAATGCATCTACGTCATTTGTCTCAACTCACTTAAGCAATACGCGTCAGCAGTAGGTCATATTTGAACTCGCTTACTTGAGAATACTCTAATTTTTTACGAGCATGCAGAGAAACGTCATAAAACAATTACATAGCAACCGGCTTTGGAAATATATGACAATAGCTTTCGGTTATTGTAAATTTAAAGCATTAAAACAACAAAATGTTTAACTGAGTAATATTTTCTGCACCAATAGAAAGAAGATACACGAATTAGATTTATAAACAACCTTTGTTTCATCTCTTTATTCTCATTGAACTTTATGTGAGTGGAAACAAAATGAAATTGACAAAAACTTGCTGCAAGATAAATTTGTGTTAAATAACTTCCCTTTGTCGTATTAACCGTTTCGAAAATATTCCTTATTATACGTTTTAATCGCTTCAAAGCTGAAATTTCGTTTGATCTGTAAACGTTTGAAAACTGGTAGTTCTCTTTCCACACAAAGGATTTGTGACACATCCTCTCAGCTTTGATTAACAAAAGTTGCTTTTTATAATGATCAGTTCAGTGGACATCCATAACGCCCTTTTTTTTTAAAAAAAAAATATTTCTATGCAGGTAATCTGCCTGGTCTCAGAGTAACAGAGCTTTATTCAAATGTTTACAATATGTTTTTTTTTTTTTTTCTTTCTTTCTTTCTATCAAAATTATAACAGGCTTTAAATTTCCTAACCATATTTTATGTATATTTATCAGAAAACACATTAATTTGATTATGCTAATTATTGAAGTGTTTTCACACGATGTAGATTTAGTAATTTTTAGTATTTAAATAATTACGTATTAAAGGTTTACAAGGCTCTGAGAACAGAAGCAACGTATACAGTTAAAGCTGGAGGTTCAAAGCATTTTTGGACATAAAACTAAAGCTTTGTACCATTAAATTTCCTACGGGACAGTAGAGCACCTTATAATTTAATTTCACAGAATGCTAAAACGTCGCAAATGATTTACAAATTTCTTGTGCTAGAATACGAACAGATTGGCGCAACATAACCAAGAAATTTTTGACTTTCAGTTGAATAAGCCATGGAACAGAAAATAGTGTTGTTATTCTAGAAATAAACAGATGCTGCACTCCGTAGAGAATAAAAACAAAAGACTGTGAAAGGTTATTGCAAGAAATATACATAGATGGTCGTGAACAAACAGTTCTGAAACAGATGACATTCGTTCGATGTTATATTTGTTTAATTGTCACTTCAAATTTATTTGTAGTGAAAAGATGTCAACAATTTTGAATAAACTTAATACGAATTATATAGGTCTAATCACTATAGATTTTGGATTCACAAATGTTCTAATAACCCTGGATATCAAAAATATTTTTTAATCAGGTTTGTTAGAAAAATGTGCAAAATTATTGTATAAAGGCAACTACTAACACTAGGAATGACTAAACCAATATTTAAACTATAAAGCCATTTTTGTGGATGGCCACAGATTATGTGTACTTTCCAAAGTGGTTAAGAATTTTCGAATTATATAAAAGCGATTAAGCAATTATTGGAAAACAAGTTAAGTAGAAGAGTTTAAAGTTACCGCCTACTAAAGTTGCATAAGAAGTTCCTCCAACATTTCAACCGAAGGTTCTTCTACTGCCAAAGAGTAGTTATGCAGCTTTTCCATAACTTGGAAAACTGTCGGGGAGAGGAAAATAAAATAATATTTTTCCTCTAGTTTCACATACTTTTCGTTATCTTCCTTTCTTTTAGTCGGAACTGTACGAAATTACATTTGTAAAAGCTAAAAGCCGCTAGATTAATCTACAATAATTTCGCAAAGTAAATTACGTTAATCAATCATTTTATATTGGAATTTAAAAACTTTTAATATAAGGAAATTTGTGCCTCTACTATCCTCTGAAAGATTTATTTAGTCCTGGAACAGTGGCTGCCATTTTTCACCGTTGTTGTTGAATGTCATTTATCATGTGCCTCGGGCTATCTCGTCTCCTGGGTAATTCAGTGATATTGAAATAATGACACATTCACTGCCCTTTAAAGCCACATTCTTTTATTTACTTGTCAGTGAAACAAAGTTTCAAATTAAGTTATGCACAGCCAAGGTATTATTACGCTATATGAATGCTATCACTGACTATATGGTCTAAGAACACGCGAGTGGAGTCAGTTAAACACGATCTCAATTCCGAATGCTCGATTGACTAGATGCGCCTATACAAGCCTTTTATTTCAACTATGCTCCGCCATTCAGTTTAGGATATCCCTTTACTACTGATTCTGTAGAAGACAAGCTAATTTTCAGAAAGTTGAGACTGAATTTTCAAATTTCTTCTTCTCAATTTTAAAACTTAATTTGAAACTTTGCATACTCAATATAAGAAAGGAAAGGAAAGGAAAAAAATATAACTCAGAGATCTAGCTAAAATTATTTCACAGATAATTTTAATAAACGATGAAATGCTAAATTTATAAAACTGCTATAAAAGTATAAAGGTGAGGTTTTCTGATACTTAGTACTGTGGAAATAAATATACATATTTAACTGAAGCATATGTTATTAATTCTAGAGAAATATACGAGGGCTGTTCAATAAACAATGATCATAATTTTTATGGTCATAATTTTTCGCACTAAAATTCAATCATATTATATTCTGTTAACTTAATGTAAAACAAACACGCCGTAGTAGTTTCATTGTTGGTAGTTCTGGTTCCCGCCTGTGAGAACCAGGTAAGTTCAGACATGTTCAGTATCACCTACCGCTGCAATGGAGGTAACATGCAGTTAAAGTTGATGTTAGAGGAAGACCCGGAGTTTCTTTCAAACGTAATCACTACTGGTGAAACTTGGCTTCATCATGTTGATCTTGAGAGCAAACAGCAAAGCTCAGTGTGGAAATCCCCCTCTTCACCAACCCCCCTAAAAGCAAAATTGGTTGCTTCTTCTGGGAAAGTTATGGTCATCTCATTCTTTGATTTTCATGGAATGGTTTATCAGCATGTTGTACCTGCACACACATCAGTAACTGGACAATACTACAGTCCATATCAGGCGCGGAAGACCACATTTCCGTGAAGGAGGCTGGATGCTGCACCACGATAATGTGCGGCCGCATATTGCCAATGTTGTTGCTGAATATCTTGCAAAAATCAACGTGAAATGCATCCCTCACCTTCCCTATATTCCGGATTTAGCCCCATGTGACTTTTTTCTATTCCCTAACTTGAAGAAAGGCTTTCGTGGGAGGCATTATCCAACATCAGAAACAGTAGTGAAGGCTGCGGAGGCGATTTTGAAGGATCTCTCAAAAATGTTTTCCAGCATATCTTTGAAGAATGACAGAAACGGTGGGACAGTGCATTGCATTCAGGGGAGACTATTTTGAGAAGGACCATCAAAATTATAAGGATGAGTAAATGTACGTTGTCAAAAAATTGTGAGCATTCTTTTTTGAAGAGCCCTCGTACTATTTTATGTCTGGAAGTTGTTAGTGTTATGTTTCTTGGATAATAGTATGAAGTAATTTTTCTAAACATAGTCTTTATTTCTGAACAGTGACATTAACTAAGCTGGAAGATCTTCCAAAAGCATTTAGGTGCGGTGTAAAAGAAAGAAGATTACTGACTGTCATCTTTTCTCAGCCTTATTTTTTTTTTTTCTAATTTACATTCTCCAACGTTAATCATATCGGAGGACGAATAAAATGATGTTCAAATGAGAACAGGTTACATATAGCTTAGAGCTACTTTACATTCAACTTTTATGATATGAGAAAACCCGGAAAAAGCCTTATCCGGAAAACTCAACCTGACCGAGATTTGAACTCGTCATCTCTTGACCATGAGATTGATACGCTACCACCTGCGCTACAGTGACGGGCAGAATTACTGAGTTGGTTCTTGTTATTATTGTCAGAACTTTTTCCATGAGGAAGCATTTCACTTGATGTGAAAGTTATGAAGTGGATAAAATGCTATATGTTCCATACACAGTAACAAAACTGGCGAAAATAGAATATTAAGGGTGGTCATTTGATTTTATTTCATAAACCATGAATGAACACAACCATACATTAGGGATGTTTATGTACTGTGCATGAACGCGTCCAGTGGATCGATCCCGCCCCCCCCCCCTCACCGATATTTTGGACACCCATCATGTTGCGTGATAACACCACGCCTTCAACATCAAAATGTACGGGCCCCATACCTGAGCTAACGCATCGGCTTTGCTTTCGATTTTACAGCATTTCAGCCTCAAAATTAGGATTTGCTACAAGTGCACCTCTATACAGCAGATATACAGGAAGTTTTCCTACCATTTCTCAACTAGTTTTTAAAAATTCAAACCAATAAGAAGGATTATCTCAGAAATGGTTAACTCTAAGTGATGTTTTTGATATAAATGGTACGTTACAACGAAATCTACATTTACGGGTTGCCAGTTACGTAAAAGAAATTTAGGATTAACATGAATTCACATGCTATTCTCATAAAATCGAAGATATACATTTAATTGATAAAAATATCTTAAACATATGGTGTTTGAATTAAAATCGTTACAACCTCCGAGCCTTAGATACCGACTGTACAAGGATAATGGAATTTCAAAGCTGTCACATAGCAACCAGCTATTCAAAGATTGATGATCGTTTAAGCGTGCTTTATTTTCCTACTCGCAATGTATCTATCACATAATTTATGCAGCGTATATTTTTCTCTCAAGTTAACTATTTCCGAAATCCGGCACACTGGCGCTGCTGACAATCAACAGCGTATTTAACAAATAAAATTCTACTTTCAGCATGTGAATTAATCTTGATTTAGCACTAATAAAATCATTGCATTCACTGTCATTCGCGTGACATACACGTGGTGTGATGAAAACATAACTGGAATTTTATAATTTTGCGGCATTATACATCCTATTTGCAAAACTTCTTTTTATCTTGTTAGGACACATTTTTCTGGTGAGTTTGCATTTATAGCTGTTTTAAATATTTCTTTATTGTTGAAAGTCGAAAAGATTTTCGAGAGTTCGGAGAATTTTTACCTAATTTGCATTAAATTTTCATAAAAAGTAGAATAAAGTGCAGCACCACATTTTAAACCCACCTCGGTAGCGTGGATGGTAGCGTGTCTGCCTCACGTTCAAGAGGTCCCGAGTTCGAATCTCCGTCAGGGTGAAGTACCTGGATAAGGTTTTTTCAGGGATTTCCCCTTATCCTGTAAGACGAATGTCGGGTAGCTCTAAGCTCTATTGACCCTGGGCTCATTTCAGCATCATATCATCCGTTCCACTCATCGTTTGATATGACTTAACGTTGGAGGAAGTGAATTACACACACACACACACACACACACACACACACACACACACACACACACACACACAATGAAATGTTGACTGTTGATCTACTATGAGTAAGACAGAATTTTTCGAGTGGTAGCAGCGTTTTAAAGATCCTCGAGAAGACGACGACCGCAATGGACGCCCTCGCACATCAATTACTGACAAAAATATGGAAGGAGCAAAGAAAATGGTTCTGGAAAATCATCAAGTTACCATCAGAGAAGTTGATTAGATTTGTGGTAAAGAACAGTATCATTACAATTGTTTTCACTGGACATGGACTCCTGCGACTACTTTCTACTCCCGAGACTGAAGATGACTATGAAAGGACCAATGACTAAATAAAACAGAACCGCTGAAGAAGCTGAACACTATAACGAAAAGTGAGTTCCAGAAGTGATTCCAAGATTAGAAAAAGTGCTGGTACGATGTATTGTATATGAAAGGGATTACTTTGAAGTTAAAGTTACTGAATACATAAAGGTAATTTAAAAAAAAGAAAAAGAAAATTCCCTTAGTGTTATCAAACCTCGTATTCATTCATCGAGCCTTTTGAGGCAATCCCAATCAGCCAGAAACCTTAAAGATATAATCATAATTGATATTAAAGATATAATCATAATCGTTGGGAGTATGTAAATAATAAGTACGCATTGAGAATAAATATACATAATGATAATCCATGGGGATAGTCGGGATGTAATTACAAATCAATATTAGATATATGAATGATATATAGACGTGTTCACAGGCCACTGTTTCTTAACTTGCACGGGCAACCAAGTTCAAATACCTTCTGCGAACGACCGGAAACTTTCAACCCTTAGCTATTGTTCGACCAACCCTGAGGCGGTTCTTGGCGTCTGTGTGTCGCTGCCAGTTCTTTTCACAGAAACTGGTGTGTGACTTGGACATCAGGAAGCAGGATTTTGCCGAAAGTTTAGCACGCGTGGCGCGCATAACTTATCTTGAGCTTTGGGAATTAGAAATCGGCACGAATAACATGCGCGCCTTGCCAAATCTGAACGTTCATCGGAAGCGGGGATAAGAACTAACCTATAAGAGACAGATAACAAGTCACACGATTGTTCAAACTCCAAATATTAGTTCGAGTGGGGAAATTTTGAGCAATGACTGAACTTAGATTTTGGTTGTTACACCACTCGACCCAGGCGTTCTGAACGAACGAGACGTGTAATGCTTCGTGACAGTTAAGTTGGTCCATTCTCTCTAAACCGGTAATACTTGTGTCAGTGAACACTCAAACACGCTCAACGAACCGCAAGCAACATTTGATCTATACGTTCGGCAGGAGCAACAGGGATAACGTCCTTACTCATCAAACATTTAAGTTTATACGTTCGGGTAAGACCATATACGCAAGTTAACC
Organism: Mantis religiosa; assembly: GCA_030765055.1. Taxonomy (NCBI): domain Eukaryota; kingdom Metazoa; phylum Arthropoda; class Insecta; order Mantodea; family Mantidae; genus Mantis; species Mantis religiosa. The sequence continues at coordinate 91,668,775 of CM060952.1, forward strand.
ACGCCGCACTATTATGAGTTCCTACACTTAACATCGCAGTACAGACCCGGGACACAATGACTGAACAACGCAACTTCGCGAGTGACGGCTTCACAAGTGGCGGCAAGAGATAAATTAAGGAATTGAGTAAACTCTTATTTTCAACAGTCGAGGTGTGAAACGCATCCACGCCCTGAACCACAGATGAGAGGACTAATGATGATGATGATGATGATTATGATGATGCTGATGATGGTGATTTATAAATAAGGGCACTCAACTCCATGGTCATCAGCGCCCTTTCAAAAACTGTATTTTATTTTTCTATAACTTTGCTTTGACCTTACCTTAACCTTACTTTAACTTCGCTTTGGCTTTGCTCTGGCTCCACTTTGGCTTTTCTTTGGCTTTGGTCTGGCTGCGCTTTGGCTTAGCTTTGGCTTTGCTTTGGTTTTGCTCTGCCTTTGTTCTGGCTTTGCTCTGGCTTTGCTTTGGCCTTGGTCTGGCTCCACTTGGCTTTGGCTTGGTCTGGCTCCGCTTTGGCTTTGCTTTGGTTTTGCTCTGCCTTTGTTCTGGCTTTGCTCTGGCTTTGCTTTGGCTTTCCCCTAGCTCCGCTTTGGCTTTGCTTTGGCTTTGGTCTGGCTTCGCTCTGGTTCCTTTCTGTCTTCTCTCCGGGTTAGATCCTATCTCACTCTAACTTCACTCTAAATTCACTTTAACTTGGCTCTGGCTTGGTTCTGGCTAGACTCCGGGCACCGCTCCGGTCACACTCTATCTTCGCTCTAGCCTTACTGTAACTTTATTCTTTAACTTAACTCTGGCTAGGCTCCGGCTTTGCTCTGGCTAGGCTCCAATCCCGCTCTGGCTTGGCGCTGGCTTCGCTCCAGCTTCACTCTAACCTCACTCTAACTTCACTCTAAATTCACCCTAACTTGTCTCTGGCTTGGCTCTGGCTAGGTTCCGGCCCCGCTTCGGTCTACCTCTGGCTTCACTCTGGCCTCACAGTAACTTCATTCTCTAACTTAATCCTGGCTCTGTCTTCGTTCTGGCTAGGCTGCGGTAATCACTCCGGTTCCGCTCTGGCTTCACTATTACCTCACTCTAACTTCACTCTAAATGCACTCTAACTTGGCTCTGGAGGACTAATGCCGAGCTACACTGAAGAATATCCCAACCAAGTTTAAACATCCTGACCTCCACTAATCTTAATTGTAAGATGTTGAGCAAAAGGGAGAGCTCGACCAGGTTCCCAACGGGCCGGACTGCCTCACTGTCCACTTGTATAGATTATTATTATTATTATTATTATTATTATTATTATTATTATTATTATTATTATTATTATTATTATTATTATTATTATTATTATTATTATTATTATTATTATTATTATTATTATTATTATTATTATTATTATTATTATTATTATTATTATTATTATTATTATTATTATTATTATTATTATTATTATTATTATTATTATTATTATTATTATTATTATTATTATTATTATTATTATTATTATTATTATTATTATTATTATTATTATTATTATTATTATTATTATTATTATTATTATTATTATTATTATTATTATTATTATTATTATTATTATTATTATTATTATTATTATTATTATTATTATTATTATTATTATTATTATTATTATTATTATTATTATTATTATTATTATTATTATTATTATTATTATTATTATTATTATTATTATTATTATTATTATTATTATTATTATTATTATTATTATTATTATTATTATTATTATTATTATTATTATTATTATTATTATTATTATTATTATTATTATTATTATTATTATTATTATTATTATTATTATTATTATTATTATTATTATTATTATTATTATTATTATTATTATTATTATTATTATTATTATTATTATTATTATTATTATTATTATTATTATTATTATTATTATTATTATTATTATTATTATTATTATTATTATTATTATTATTATTATTATTATTATTATTATTATTATTATTATTATTATTATTATTATTATTATTATTATTCTTGTTATTGTTATTGTTATTGTTATTGTTATTGTTATTGTTATTGTTATTGTTATTGTTATTGTTATTGTTATTGTTATTGTTATTATTATTATTATTATTATTATTATTATTATTATTATTATTATTATTATTATTATTATTATTATTATTATTATTATTATTATTATTAATTATCATTATTAATTATTATTACTATTATTACTATTATTATTTTATTATTACTATTATTATTATTTTATTATTATTATTTTTATTATTATTTTATTATTATTATTATTATTATTATTATTATTATTATTATTATTATTATTATTATTATTATTATTATTATTATTATTATTATTATTATTATTATTATTATTATTATTATTATTATTATTATTATTATTATTATTATTATTATTGTTATTGTTATTGTTATTGTTATTGTTATTGTTATTGTTATTGTTATTGTTATTGTTATTGTTATTGTTATTGTTATTGTTATTGTTATTGTTATTATTATTATTATTATTATTATTATTATTATTATTATTATTATTATTATTATTATTATTATTATTATTATTATTATTATTATTATTATTATTATTATTATTATTATTATTATTATTATTATTATTATTATTATTATTATTATTATTATTATTATTATTATTATTATTATTATTATTATTATTATTATTATTATTATTATTATTATTATTATTATTATTATTATTATTAATTATCATTATTAATTATTATTACTATTATTACTATTATTATTTTATTATTACTATTATTATTATTTTATTATTATTATTTTTATTATTATTTTATTATTATTATTATTATTATTATTATTATTATTATTATTATTATTATTATTATTATTATTATTATTATTATTATTATTATTATTATTATTATTATTATTATTATTATTATTATTTATAAATGAATTAGTCCGGTTTTGACTTTTTCCCTTGAATTTTGATTACTTTCAGAAATAGCTTATCCTATATACACATTTTTTTTAATAATGTATACTCTCAGCATTTTAAAGTCATGGTTTCTTCAGTTCTCATAATTGGAAAATGATTGGAAGGTATCCTAAACTTAGGCCTGGGAAATTTCTTCTGAATTTTTCTTTTCCACTATAATGTCAAATCATGAAGCACTAGCGCCCACTGGTCTGTGATGCTTATGGATAAAAACAGGGATTAAGCGATAATGAAATACACGGCAAGTTTCTTCCTGTTCCAGATGAAACTAATATTGATATATTTTAAAATAGATAGATGCTTTGTAAATTTTCTCTATCAAAATACAAATGTGAATTAATACAAAGTTTCATATGGAATTAAGACAGTTTAATTATGATAGTTATATTTTTCAAGGAAACCTCTGCGCTCCAATAAAATAACGGTCCGATGTCCATACCTACCCTAGTGGGACCTTCTGATACTAGGGCTGTTCAATAAAGAATGATCATAACTTTTTACAGTCATATCAATCTTATTATATTCTGTTAGCTTAATATGAAACAAACACGCCGTAGTAGTTTTATTGTTGGTACTCCTGGTTCCCGCCTGTGAGAACCAGGAAAGTTCAGACATGTTCATTATCGCCTACCGCTGCAATGGAGGTAACATGCGAGGAGCAACATGTGACTTTGGAATTCTGCTATCATCTCAACAAATCTTTAGTTGAGGCCTATACAATATTACAGGAGAGTCTGTTATTTCCTAGCTTAGCTCGCAGGTGGTTTAAAATGTTTAAGAGGGCAGACAATCAATTTCAAAGAAAGGTGCACCCAGTGCTCCAGTTACTACTCTTACGGAAGAAAACGTCAACACTGCTGATGCCATTGTAAGAGCGAATCGACGAATTAGCTTAAGATCACCTTCTGAAATACTGAAAATTTCATTGGATGCCACCCACACGTTGGTGACAGAAACATTACACATGAGACGTGTTTGTGCGCGATGGGTTCCAAGACTGTTGATTCCCGAACAAAAGGACTTTCGCATGCAGGTCTGCATGCAGTTAAAGTTGATGTTAGAGGAAGATCCGGAGTTTCTTTCAAACGTAATCACTGTTGATGAAACTTGGCTACATCATTTTCAACCTGAGAGCAAACAGCAAACCTCAGTGTGGAAATCTCCTTCATCACCAGCCCCCAAAAGAGCAAAAGTGTTGCTTCTGCTGGGAAAGTTATGGTCATCTCATTCTTTCATATTCAGGAAATGGTTTATCGGCATGTTGTACCTGCACACACTTCAGTAACTGGACAATACTACAGTAATGCCCTGAAAACTTTGCAAGTCAATATCATGCAAAAAGACCACATTTCCATGAAGCAGGCTGGATGCTGCACCACGATAATGTGCGGCCGCATATTGCCAATGTTGTTGCTGAATAAGTTGCAAAAATCAACGTGAAGTGCATTCCTCACCCTCCCTATAGTCCGGATTTATCACCATGTGACTCTTTTCTATTCCCTAACCTGAAGAAACGCCTTCGTGGCAGACATTATCCATCATCAGGTGCAGTGGTGAAGGCTGCGGAGGCGATTTTGAAGGACCTTTCAAACAATTGTTTCCAGAATGTCTTTGAAGACTGGCGGAAGCACTGGGATAAGTACATCGCATTCAGGGGAGACTATTTTGAAGAGGACCATAAAAATTTTGAGAATGTGTAAAGGTACGTTGTCAAGAAAAAATTTCTGATCTTTCCTTATTGAACAGCCCTTGTAATTTCACAGCTATTTAAGTTTGTATCTCGAATATTGATTTAAATTATTTAAATGTTTAAATTGATAACATTGAAATAGTTAAAAATATACGCTTTTGTAAGCATAATAGTAAATATACCTACTAATAAGCGACACAAGATAGAGAAATTTATAAGAATGTTACAACTGAGATTTTTTTTATTATTATAACTTATCTTAGGAGCTGTCTTGTTACTTACCTGTATAAGATGATAAAGGTGCTCGCGAGCCACAGTTGGCACACCAATAACCAGGGCAGGGCGTGAAATTGGCAAACAGGGGAGCCAACTTCACGGTCTGCGACCACGGTCCTAATGAATTCCAACGCAACGCACATTTCAACTGTTTACAATTTAACACGTGAATACTGTAGTTGCCCCTGGTATAGACAATTCCCTGTGTAATGTCAACACACGGCTATAATTGTGTTTCAGAGGAATAATTACCCTTTATATAAATGTTCTCATCAACAAACTCTACATAAATTGCGTTTTGTGCGGTAATCTCGAACCGTATCGAACTTTTTTAATACTGGAAACCGCTAGAGCTAAATAAAATCTTACTACTACGTGCATACGCCATGTATGTAAGATGTATTGTATGTAGAGTTAGCCATTTATGTTTTTGTTTTATAAAATACCTATAGTTTTGTCACATGGTAAGTAGGTACTTTTTTATTCTTGTGGTTGTCTAAATAAAATAGAATGACACTAAAGAATAGTTGTTTGAAGAATGATTAGACAATGTTATTTGAATGTGACGTCACAGTTTTTCTCTTGTTCATTCGAACAGCATAGACGCTCAAGTCTATCATATAGTGACAAGATGTATAAACACTTGAACATCGCTTCAACTAGTGTACTAGATGTGAAATGGATTTACAGGCAGAAATAAGATGTTGTAAGAATGGTTATTATGAGTGAGGAGAAAAAGTCATACGGCTACAACGTATTACAGCGTTCATTGTGAATCATTCTCTGAAAAGAGCAAAGTCACTGTTTAGCAGCAAATAAAGGCATTACTGGGTAAGAAACGTGAAGTAGAGTTGTGCGCATAGTTGGCGATGTTTAATGAAATTGAAATGTTAAAGCGGGGATAGTTAAGAAAAGTTTCCTGGGTTACAAGCATTCTGGAGAGGAGAAGTGTTGGGTACATGCCATTAAAGGAGAACGGCGTGGTTAACTTCAAACTGTACTACTTCTAACTGTAAGTCTACATAGGGCTATTGCCGGCATACCTAACTCCGAACATACTGTAATACCGTCCAATCTGTGTGCCCACATATCTTTCTATCTCATTCTGAAACAATACGGAGCGAGCATAGAAGTATGGAACAGCGCTTGTAACTTTGTTGTTATATTTTTGTGAAGTGATATTTTTTTTAGGAAAGCTATAAGGTGTCAACATGTTTTCATATTATTATGATTGTGAATAGGGCGTGACTTTTCTTAATTGTAACATTTTTGTTTTGTTTCTCAGGACTCGGAAAGTACAGGTGGACTGCTTTCTTGAACTATAATTTAAATTTATTAGGACGTATTACAGCACATGGAATTTAAACCAGGTAAACCCATTCATAACTAAATTAAGGGTGCTATGTTGTAACACTTGATGAATTCACTTCAAAAGGGGCTCAAAATGGCCTCCATTTACTAGCAAACAATGTCATAGTCTGTCTTTGAAATTACTAAATGTTTCCAGCAACGCTGTTCGCTTGATCAGCTGCATTTCATGCCCAATTTTTCGCTTTAACTCTTGAAGATCCCTTGGTCGGTCCTTGTAAACCCTCCTCTTCAAATATCCCCACAACTGAAAGTTTAAGGGGTTCGGGTGAGGAGATCTCGGTGTCAATTGAATATTTCCTGTTCTGTTAATCCATCTTCCTGGAAATTCATGACTTAGGTTAACGGTCACCAAGTGGATCGATTTTGTGCTAGAGCAAATGACGTAGCACTGTGCACTGCCACGAGTGCCGTGCGACTTCAGTTTGAGACAAGACGTGGAATTGGACAGCGGTGTTGTCTCGTCTCTTGCGGTTTGTTTTCGTAAACATAATGTCGATTGGAGAACGTAATGTGACACGTAGGACATCTACTCCTACATTTTTGCATTCATGGGAAGAGTGTTTCTTTTTTATAGAATGTGATAGTATCAGAGCATTCAAAATGAAACTATCCTTATGGGAAAGGCAGTTAACCTCAAAGAACGTGGTACATTTTCCAAAGCTCTCAACAGTTCATCAGTTTGTTCAGGTCATGGACTTGCAAGAGTATGTTGTTTTTTGTTGTTGTAATTTACGTCCTCCAACTTAAAGTCATATCGGGCGATGAATGGAATGGGTGAAATGATTATCAATTGAGCCCGGGGTCCATAGAGCTTAGAGCTACCCGACATTCGTCTTTCAGGATAAGGAAAAACCCCGGTAAAACCTTATCCAGGTAACTCACCCTGACTGAGATTCGAACTCAGGACCTCTTGAACGTGAGGCAAACATGCTACCACTACGCTACCGAGGCGGAAAAGAATATGTTCAAATATTAAGAGAGTTGAACCAAGAATTTCAGAGAAGGTTTTAAGACGTGGTGTAATTAGAGCCAATTTTCCAAATATTTGCTGAGGCTTACTCTACAGATGTTGATAATGTTCCATCTGAATTGCAACTTGAACTCATCGATTTGCATTGCAATCGTCAAATGAAAAATGAATTCCAAAATAGAATTAGCTTGAGTAATTTCTATTCACACTTTCCAAGAAATACATTTCCTCGACTATATAGAAATGCCGCACATACACACACACACATTATATATGGGAACAATTTGTTTCGCTAATGAAATTAAACCAAAATCGCTGCAGAATCCAATTGTCGGATCAGAACTTAAAGTGTCAACTTAGACTAGCTCCTGCACAAACGTTGATACCTAACTTTGAAAAACTATTGTGTCCAAAGAGACAACAAAAATCTAAAAAACTAGGTTCCCCTTCTGAGTAATATGTTGTGCTTATTGCTTTTCTTCGAGCTGTTATTTAATACTGCTGTATTGTAAGTAGATTGTCGATTATTTTAATTTTGTTTAAACTATCAATTTATTGTTCATTTCTTTTTTTTATTAAAATAAAGTTACACAGTTGAATGATAATGAAAGAAACAATTAAAACAAATTATATAACAATTATATCCCTCATGTTACAATTCGATTATTATTGTTGCACAGTCAATTGTGCATTTAAAATGCAAGATCGGCATTCCGCCACAGCTCTGAAGGCTACGGAGTGCACTGTAGACTATTCCGGCGTGCAACGGGTAAACTTGCACGAACTACTGTGCACACTCTGCATTGAGATGGTGGCCACTCCTTAGGTAATTCACCACCTGTCTTCCATAATGTGCTGGCGAGTAAATGTGGGGTTTCTTCCACTGATAATAAAACATCAAAGGCTTTATCACCATCTGTAACTCGTTTTGGCCTTCAGGACTTTGCCTTAGTTTTAACACTTCCAGTTTCATTGACTTTTTTTTCACAATTTTGCTTACCGTAGAATAAGTAATCCTTTGTTCTGGATGAATTTCATTAAACAAGACACAAAACCTTTTCTTGGGTCCTCCTACTATCATCATATTCGATCATTAGTATTTCAGTTCATTGTCTTTCTGTAAGTTGTGCCATGACTAATAACTTTCAGATGATTTTGCAGTGAAGTAAGCACTGTTGTTCTTATTAGCTTAGCTTTGGTCTGCATTTGCTCAATCCAAAGTAACATATTGAAATTGCCTACTGTATTGTTCAATTCAAAACTTACGCAGTTTGAAGCAATGATGCATTTTCCTTTGCTCAGTACACATGCAGTAATCTCCTTATAAATTTAAATTGCGGTTTCAAATTTTGTTTACATTTATTTGTCTTTACATTGTTGCTACCTTGGCTTACATGACACCCTGGTCTTCTACTCTCCCAGGTAGCTCTTAACCTCCATACCTCCTTGTTACTTAATTAGTCCCATTCTTGCCCCTCATCTTCCATTCGTATATTCTTTACATTTCTGGCCCATTTTTCTTTTACTTTCTGCAAGAACTCACCAATACATCTTACCTTGTTTTACTCTCTGTCCGTTAACATTTTTATAGCTACTGTCCTCTTCTTTACTTTCTCCCATTTTTCCTCCCAAACCTTTCTTCTCCATACTGCAACCTCCCCGCATTCTCTTACATAGTGTTCTATGCTTTCTTTTTCCCCGCACAATTAAAAAATTCCCATTTCCCTACCTCTTATCTCCCATAGAAATATTATTCCTGTTCTCATCCATGCTAACCCTTCTCTCTTTTGCCTATTGCAGTAATCTACATATACTTCTCGTCCCCAATTTATTTTTATTTGTTTGTAAAGTTATAATGATTTCCTATTTTCTAGACTTCCCCATATTTCCTGTCTTTCTATATCTTCTATTCTGCATTTTACCAATTTACCCACATCGCTTGTATTCCTTTCCTCTAATCTCCATATATTTCCCATTCCTATTTTTTCCATAATTCTTCCAATCTCTGCCCACCAACTATTTGTATTCACCAATCTTTTTTGCTGTCTCATGCATAATTTCATAATTTCCCCTTCTTCTTTGGCCAAAAACCTATACCAAAACTTTATTATTCTTTCCATTATTATTCCATTTCTTCTTGTCTTTCCTAATTCTACTAAAGTTATTTCCTAGTTGCTGATCTTGGTTAGCCTAGTAGCTCTTTACAAAACCTTCTGTAGTTTAGGTCCACCGGTTTGTTTACCCCTGTGTTCCCCCAGATCCCCACTGCATACAACATTTTGGATTCAACTAGTACTTCATACATTCTTTCTAACCATTTGGTTGTAGGTATTTTTGTAAGATCTGAGACTTGAGGACTTTTCTAAAAAATATCACTTCATAGAGTTGCAACAGCAGGGTTACATACATTTTATGCATCCACTATTTATATTCTTACACCGGCCCATGTTGCAGAACTGCTTTTATTACAGAAATAGTCATATCGTTTAAGAGGTAGTCGCTATGTTGTCACAGATCTAAAATTTCAGTCTCTTTGCATACTTATCTGGGACATAAAAGACAAACAATGATTTCTTGTTTGAGAGACGTATAAATATCGGAAAATCAATACAAATACTGATACCTCGGTAAATTTTCACTCCACAAGTAAATATATTTAACAGAAATTATGCTTTTTAATGAAACTTACATTTGTAGTAAGATTTTGACTGTCTCTTACGGTTCACTAGGTATACCAATTCCATTTAACCCGCCCCTGTAGCGTAGATGGTAGCATGTCTGCCGCACGTTCCAGAGGTCCCGAATTTGAATGTAGGTTAAGGTGAGTTATCCGAATAAGATATTTTCAGTTATGGTGAAAGATGAATGTCAAGTAACTCAAATGGACACTGAAACTATTTGAACATCATTTCATTCATCGTTCGATATGACTTAACGTTGGAGGAAGTAAATTAAAAATAAAGGTCACTTAGAACGAGGAAGTCTTCTGATACTTCAAGAAAACTCCAGTTATAATGAAAATATCTTAAACGTATTAATAGACGTATTAATAGAGATATTTTGTTTAGAAAATCAAACAGTTGAAGAATATATTCCACGTTTAACCTTATTTGTTAATCGTTCTGTAAATTCTAGGGCCACATAAATGCCGACAGTATTTTGGAATTTCGCCCCACAGGATTTACTTTACATGCCAGTAAATCTCCAATCATGGATACTGTTAATTAATGTAATTAATTAAATCTTATTAAATGGTCAATAACACGTATTTTATCTTTTGGACCCAGTACTTAGATTTAAAGTTAGATATTTCAATCATGGAAAGATACTGAGACAAGAGTCAGTTGGAGAATTTAGTGTCATGTTGGCACGTTGACCATGGTAGCTCGAGGGTTAGAGTGGCTGGACGGCAACCGTAAGATCCGTAGTTCAAATCCCGGCTATGGCATTGAATTTTTCAGTCTGACTCTCTATCTTTCCATATTTTAGCCTACACACGGCCAGTGTGAAATAACAACTAATTTAAATTAATTTCTATTTCAATCATGCTAGTCTCTTACCCCCTAAAGGTAAAGGTCATACACGTCTGAAATAAGTTTTGAGATAATAGTTCACGAATTTAGCGGATATATCATTGATTGAACGCAGTCTTTAGTCTAAGGAAGTTTCTTAGGAGTATTTGTGAAACTATTCGCCTACGTTAAGATCAAGTGGCATGTGGAACAGTTCAGCTAAGAAAAGCTTTTCCTTCCCTTCTTTGGTCACGGCTATAAATCACAGGAGCAAGTTGGCGAGTAATTGCTCTACCCTAGTGGCATGTAACACGTCATGTTTGTTTGGTCTTCATTCAGGGTGACAAAGGTTCACGGCGGGAAACTCGCACATGCGCACCAACAATCCATGACTGGACTTCCTCAGGTGCGACGAAAAGATTTTATTTTCTCTACTAGCGAAACAATTTAATTTCACAGCAAAATATAATACCGAGATTACTCAGGAAATGATATTTTCAGACCTCCTGATATATCATTATTATTATTATTATTATTATTATTATTATTATTATTATTATTATTATTATTATTATTATTATTATTATTATTATTATTATTATTATTATTATTATTATTATTATTATTATTATTATTATTATTATTATTATTATTATTATTATTATTATTATTATTATTATTATTATTATTATTATTATTATTATTATTATTATTATTATTATTATTATTATTATTATTATTATTATTATTATTATTATTATTATTATTATTATTATTATTATTATTATTATTATTATTATTATTATTATTATTATTATTATTATTATTATTATTATTATTATTATTATTATTATTATTATTATTATTATTATTATTATTATTATTATTATTATTATTATTATTATTATTATTATTATTATTATTATTATTATTATTATTATTATTATTATTATTATTATTATTATTATTATTATTATTATTATTATTATTATTATTATTATTATTATTATTATAATAGGTTAAATAGAACACTTGGTAATTATGGCATTCAAAATAAGCATTATCCAAGGATGCAATACGAATATCTTCTAGAAATGTATAATTAATAATCATAATAATAATCACATTAGATTTACTGTGCATGTTCCAAAATTTTACAATTTACAACTTTTGGCTACATTTACTTGTCTTTACCTTGTTGCTACCTTGGCTTACATAACACCCTGGTCTTCTGCTCTGCCAGGTAGCTCTTAACCTCTATGCCTCCTTGATTACTTAATTAGTCCCATTCTTCCCCCTCATTTTCCTTTCTTATATTCTTTACATTTCTGGCCCATTTTTCTTTTACTTTCTGCAAGAACTCACCAATACTTCTTACCTTCTTCTCCTCCCTGCCCGTTAACATGTTTATAGCTACTATCCTCTTCTCTACTTTCTCCCATTTTTCTTCCTAAACCTTTCTTCTCCACATTGCAACCTCCTCGTATTATGTTACATAGTGTTCTATGCTTTCTTTTCACCCACACAATTCACAAATTCCCTTTTCCCTACCTTTTATCCCTCTTGAAAATAATGTTCCTGTCTTCATCCAAGCTAACCCTTCTCTCTCTTGCCTATTGCAGTAATCTACATATGCTTCTCGTCTCCAAATTTCTTTTTATTTTATTTTAAAATTGTAATAACCCTGGCGTGAGAGCCCTAAGAGGGCCAAGGCCTACCAACCCGACTGCCGGCCTCACACCCACATACGCAAGGCAGAGGTGGGCGATTATCAAACCTAAATGGGGATAGATCAACAGATCAGAAAGCCCATCGAGACTTCCTTGAAAACAAAATCAGTAGGTATGAATGAAAAGACCAAGTACAGCTCCTAGCATATTTCCCAAGAAGGAAAAAAGTTTCTACATTCCATCTAGCTATAGGACATTATGCTAAACTTCTGCATCACATCAGAATACTACAAAGCCCAAACTGTATGCTCTATAACCATGGTATTATGGACTCTAACCACCTCAGCGATTGCTCTTCTTTGGCAACCATTACATTCACTGACGGATACTGCAAGGGGAGAGAGAGAGAGAGAGAGAGAGAGAGAGAGAGAGAGAGAAGATGAGGACCGTAACCCCACAGTGAAATATTCCATTGGAAATTATACTTATTTGTTTTTTAATTGTATTTTAATTATTTACATATACTGTGAATATTGTCATTGCTGTGGCTAATGAAACATATCAAAAGCTATGCATTAAATAGATAAATATTCAACAGTTTCCAAAGTTTTGAACTTTTTAAAAAGATGTCTAACGATTTTTATTAAATTACCACGTGTTTAAGATGTGTTTATGACATATGATATATATATATATATATATATATATATATATATATATATACTTTTCTGGGAATGACCTAAGAAGTCCTCTTCATTCTGTTCTACTTTTGTATAACTGATAAAGCGTAAGAAAAAAATATCTTATTGCATATACGGTGTAGATTTTGTCAAAACACACACATTATGTTGAATACATTTTATTTGTAGAGAGAACCATTTCTGAGATATTCTTTGTTATCGGTCAAAATTTTCCAATAATCGTGCCTTTTTCCAAAGGGATGTCATGATTCATTTATCTCTTGGCAATACAAATAAAATAAAATTTCAAAGCCGTCACATAGCAAACAGATGAGCTGTTAAATCATTTTACTATCACTTAAACTCTACTGTATTCCCATATATCTTTGTAACTGCAAGAAATTAGCTCTAAGATAAAGTTTATCTTGATTATCATGAAGTATATAGAGGAATAGGCGTTTAAAGAAAAGTTTATACACGAGTAGAGGAAATCATGTGAGTACAACAAATATATTTCTTTAAGTAAATGTTATGCTCATAACTGTAAGGTTGTTTAGATTTCGTACTCGTATATTATTATATGCATACGCATGGTTATCTAATAGTTTTTCAATTCTCACGTAGTAATATACAAAATTGTAATATTGCGAAATAGGATTGTTAAGCATTTTGCAATTCATTTATTAATTTAGTTTATTGTAAGAATACAAATGATACTGTAACTTGCACAAATATTAGCAGTGGTAATCTGAGCAATTTATATTCAGTTTCTTGTAATTTTAATGTTATAATAAATTTAATTCCTTTCCTTTGCTTCAATACGCGTTGAATAGACGTTACATTCCTTTTTGGCATAGCATACGGACTTGGCTCTCTGTACTCACTCATGTACAAACTATTCTTCCAGGTACATATTCATCTTATTTTAAAGGGAAACGTTATGTGTGAGTCGGAGAAATTGCAAACAGAGCAAGTTGGTGCATGTAGCAGGGACATAAACGAACTTTAAAGAGTCATGTTTAAGCTGCCTGTTTGTAGAAAAACTGAAAGTTATTACAAGTTAGCCTTAGGCTAACTATTTTACTGACAAATAAAGTGAATTGAGATGAACTTCGTACTGTCACGGTATTTAAGTACAGCAACTTCCATGCGACCCCAAACGATTATAGCCGTTGCGTAGTTTACAACTTAACTAGTCCGAATTTCGGTGTTGCAGCTTCGAAAAACTGTTAGGTTTAATTTTATGTAACATTCAATATTACATGATTTTGTGATTAGGCAGCGCAGGAACAACTAGTGTGCGAACCTCAAAAGTTGTTATTGGGACGCATCAACCACGAAAACAAAAACATTACTCGTTGCTCTTTATCAGTGATCCTTGCCTACCTTTCAGGTAATGGGGCAAAGGGCATGATTTGTGCAAAAGTTGACTAATAATACGGACAGTTGAAGCTTGCTCTTCAGTGTAAAACTACATATTCCGTCCTAATAGGGAGAATTTTGCGCGTACTTAGATAGCAAATTCAAGCAATATGGAGCTCTATACGAACGCCGAAATGACGGATATGATTTTTATGGATGGAAGAGCTGAAGGGAGTTCAACGAACGCACGATTAATTTAGTTTCATTAACAATATGTATTGTAAAAATAGTTACATCGATGATAATATTTATTTGTTTAACTTGAGAGCAGTTTTTATAATCTTAATTGTACAATAGTTTCAACCAATAACTGTAAATATCAACAGCTTCCTTTTCAGCTACAAATGCTTTATTTAGTATTATCAAACACGTGAAATAAAATGCCTGTCTCATTGTATAAGCCATTTAATTTTGATTAATTTATCTACAATCATTTGATGTTGTTTTCTGTTCTGTTTATTATTTAATGCTTCCATCCTCAACCTCTTTAACATTAACTTCCTGTCCACCAGTTTATTTGCCATCATGGACTGCTCTAACAGAATTTTGGGACACGTTAAACACTCATAAGCAATTATTAAGCAATAGCTTCTGTATTGCGGCTTTATAAGCCAAAGGAATTCTTAATAGTAGCAAGCAAACTACTGTGGAGTATGCCGGTATGTTTACAGTTACAGCACGCGGCACGACGTGTGACTATACCTGCGAACTCCGACAGCGTGAGACACGCGTCGTTGTTCATGTCACTGCCTAATCCACACTCATTCTGGAGCATTTTTATGCGTCTCTATTGGCGGTAAAAGCTATCTATATGTGTCACACAGTAGCTGAGCAACTACTTCTATATGTTCATTTGGTGTCGTTTGTAAACATGTTGTGTGTATATATAATTATATATAATTTCAAATAAAATGTATATCTCGAAATTTCGGAGAAGAGTCTCTGATTACTTTTGATGCTGAATGACTTTTTAATGATTAGTAAACCGTACGAGATAGACAAAACTTTTAAAGCAATGTATACCAAATAACTTTTGTCGTTGATTTAGGGTTTTATAATGTGCATACATTATCTGTCGCTCATAATATTAAGAATACTTTACCTTATAAAATCCAAGAAGTTTGAATTATTATTTTAGTTTTAATATAACCTGGATGTGCACATTTTCGTGTTTATTCACTTTTTTATCATCAAACAAAGCATTAATTTGTATTACTAAAGCTTTAGTTTGGAAACTGAGGATGAAAGGGGCAAGTAAAAAATATATAAAAGAAACAGAGAAAATCTATGAAGGGGTGAAGTTTTGCATAAGTTGGGAAAGAAATGTAATTACGGAGATGACAGAACAAAAAATAGGCCTAAGACAAGGATGCATAATGAGACCAATTTTATTTAACTTATTTATAGTTGAGATAAAAGACAAGGTTAAAGAAGGAAATAAGCACTGTCCGGTAATAGCAAACAAAGAAATTCCTGGATTGCTATATGCGGATGACTTAATGGTAGGATCTGTAAGGGTAGTTGAATTGCAGAAGGCAATAAATTAAATTCATAAATTCTGAGAAGAGTGGGGAATAAAAATAAACATAAATAAGTCGAAAGTTATGGTCTTCTAGAAGGGAGCTAAACTAAAAAAGAATGAAAAGTGGGTACTAAATGGCAAAATGTTAGAAGTGGTCAATGAATTTGAATACTTAGGGGTGAGGTTGAATAGCAATGGAAAGTGGAGAGCACACAGGAGAAACATTGAAGCAGGTAGGGTGGCAATGAGTGGGATAAGAATATGCAAATATAAACTAGAAATGACAACCAAGTGGTTAGAAATAATGTATGAAGCACTAGTTGAATACAAAATGTTGTATGCAGTGGAGATCTGGGGGGGGGGGGGGGGGCACAGAGGTAAACAAAACGGTGGACCAAAACTACAGAAGGTTTTGTAAAAAGCTACTGGGCTAACCAAGATCAACACCTAGGGAAGTAGCTTTAGTAGAATTAGGAAACACAAGAAGAAATGGAATAATAATGGAAAGAAAATTCAAATTTTGGTATAGATGTTTGGCCAAAGAAGAAGGGGAAATTATGAAACTATGCATGAGACAGCAAAAAAGATTGGTGAATACAAATAGTTGGTGGGCAGAGATTCGAAGAATTATGGAAAAATAGGAATGGGAAATATATGGAGATTAGAGGAAAGGAATACAAGCGATGTGGGTAAATTGGTAAAATGCAGAATAGAAGATATAGAAAGACAGGAAATATGGGTAAGTCTAGAAAATACGACATCATTACAATTTTACAATCAAATAAAAAGAATTTGGGGACAAGAAGCATATGTAGATTATTGCAATAGGCAAGAGAGAGAGAGCGAGAGAGAGAGAGAGAGAGAGTGAGTGAGAGAGGGAAGATTAGCTTGTATGAGAACAGGAACAATATTTCTAAGAGGGATAAGAGGAACGGAAAAGGGAATTTGTGAATTGTGTGGGGGAAAAGAAAGAACACTATCTAACAGAATGCGGGGATGTTGCAATATGGAGAAAAAATGTTTGGGAGGAAAAATGGGAGAAAGTAGAGAAGAGGATAGTAGCTATAAAATGTTAACGGGCAGGGAGGAAGAGAAGGCAAGAAGTATTGGTGAGTTCTTGTACAAAGTAAAAGAAAATGAGCCATAAATGTAAAGAATATATGAAAGGAAGATGAGAGTTGGGGAAGAATGGGACTAATTAAGTAATCAAGGAGGTATGGAAGTTAAGAGCTACCTGGCAGAGCAGAAGACGAGGGTATCATGTAAACCAAGGTAGCAACAAGGTAAAGACAAATAAATGTAGCGAAAAGTTTTAAATTGTAAAATTTTGTATGTGTACAGTAAAAATGTAATCTAATAACGCCTTCGTGTTCACAAGGGACTTATTTTTACGTCAGCTAGGTCAAATCTGCGACAAGAAAGGAAGGTCGCTAAAGAGATAGCGTCTTGTCCATCAGGACGTTACATTATGTATTTTGGCCACTTGCCAAGAGAGAAGCAGTCATCCGTCCTCCAGCAAGAACCCCCACCCTGCCCATTCAATTATACGAAGGGGTTGGGGTGAAAAACCATTCGAGTCGTTATTTTCAGTTCGTGGAAATTTATGTGATGTTCCGAGATTGAAGCACGTTGTTTATGTTTGTAACAGGAAATCGATATATCATGTGTGGTCTGCAAATTGAGATGCATGCCAACTCTCGAATGCGAGTCACATCTTCCGACAAAATTCAAGCTATTTTCCAGATGTGGCCGCGGAAGAATCTGATGCTATTGACTCAAATGGTTTTCTGTACTCACTCTTCTACATTTAACAACGCTTTATAGTGTGTGTCATATCAAACGACATTAGTATTCACAGAAATAATTTAATTGTACATATCCTTGTGTTCTTTAATTAACGTCCTCTAGCGTTGACTCATATAACGAGAATGAAATGAATGATTGGTACTCAAATGAGTATAAGGTCCATATCCGTCCAAGAATGACTCACGCGGTTTCGTCTGTAGCTCGCATTAGGGAGCTCCGGGTTCGATTCCCGTTGCTAGCCTACCTGAACCTGGGCTTTCTTCGGAGGTTTTCCCGGTCACCGGGATGGTGAATGTCGGAATGGTTAATGACATCCCCCGAATATCTTATCCCTCAATGTCATCTCCATTATCATTTCACATCGATGGTGGTCGCAGGTGTCTCGACGTTGCATGGCAGGATGATATGCACTGGTAAACACTTCCTCCTTCGCTGAGACGGTCTCCGGGTCGGCCTGATAGGCCATTTCAGGGCCACGGTGGGTGGGATGTCGGTTATGCTGGCCAGCCGGGGAGTTTATAACTCCTCAATTTTAGGGACCCTGTCCTGTGCACTGTCGTGACACCTTTATACCACCGTTCTCTGTCTCCTCTTCCTTCATTCTTCCTCCTGGGGTGCCCCACTTGGGAGCATAGGTACAATAGATCAAGGATGCACCATCGTGACGAATCCCCTCCGAAGCATAGTCCAGTCCAGGGTCCTTAGAGCTACCAGACATTCATCTTTCAGGATACGGGAAACTCCGGATAAAAACCCTGTCCAGATAGCTCACATTGACCGAGCTTCAAACTCGGAACCTCTTAAACGTGGGACAGACAGGTTAGAGCTAGGCCGTATTTCTTTAAAGGTACAATAGTATTACGAGTATAAGGAACATCAAACATGTTGAGAACTGCTTGCTATGTAAGGGCTTTGAAAGTTCCTTTCCCTTGCAAGAACAGAAGAAGAAAAAACAAAACTAAACGAATAACAGCCTAAACTTGAGAAAACGACCAGTTTTTAAAAGGCAATACAATAACAAAATTGATTACCCCTTCCCCCGCAAAATGGCTTAAATTGTGCACTTTAAGGAGATTTATTACCAATAAGACTTTATTTAACTGTTATAGTTTATCAGTTCTATATAAATTATTAACAATGATGAGGTATGCAGAAGGTATTCCAAAAAAATTCAATGTTATTTATTTATAACAGGTATTTTTTATTTAAAATATGTTAAACATATCTATGTTATTTTAATAAAAACCGTAAAACTGATTATGGAAATTGATAATTTTGAAAATAAAATTTCCCACTTAAAGAATAATTTACGTAGGTCGCAGGTTCGAGCCCCGCCTTTGGCATGGATGTGCATAGTGTATATGTGTAAAAACACAGAAAACAAAACAGTAAAACGGAAATAATACAACAGTAAAAATAAGAAAATTAGTTGACCTTTGTTAGTCTCACAAAAACCGAGAACGGCAGAAGGATTTGTAATATTTGTAAAAGTCCAAGGAAGGTTTAAAATTTGAGGAGAAAAGCCTGGACTGATAATGGACCGGGTTATTAACTAAATATAAAAGTACACACGCATACTTTGGCGGCACAAGTACACTTTCTTTTATTTTTGTCAAGCCAAAGCATTATAAAGTATAAAGATATTCCAGTCCTTGCCAAAGTCTTTAAAGCTATTTCACTTACCATATTTGATTAAATAACGTTTATCGTTTGTTATCAAGACTGAATGTTTTAATGTAGCTTGATGATATACCTTTCGATGATTAGACACAAAATTATTTTCTGAACGCACTATAACCTTACAAATACACAAATGCACAATTTTGTCAAATATTGGTAAATCCTTGGATACCCTCCTCATAATTTGTGTTTGTGACTTTGTGAAGTTCGCAGAAACTTTTTTATTATGCCAATGAGAAGACAGCCTGACTTAGGTCGTAGAAGTCAGTCAAATGTGTGACGAGCTACGTCACGTGCTGAACGCACTGATGAGCAGCGATACGCAGGTAATGCTAATAGTTGTGTTGGTATGTCACAATTGCATTCTAGAATGTCTATTTCTTCCGGGGCAGTTGTTTTGGGACAGATCAGTTGACATAGTTATAAACCAGGATGGCGTAGTCAGCTATCCCACAGAGTTTTTGAATGCATTAGAACTGTCTGGACCCCACCTCACAATTTAAAATTAAAAGCAGCATCAGTTATGATCATGCTGTGTAACATTAACCAACCATGACCGTGCAATGGAACGTCACTAACTGTGAAAAATAAACGTAACTAAGGCAACAATCATAATGGGAAAGTACAAAGGAGAGGATATCTTGATCCCACGTATTCCAATGAATCCAAGAATTTATCTTTTGATTTTAAGGGTCTACAATTTCCCATGCGTTTGGCCCTTGTGATGACCATAAATAAATCGCAAGGATAGTCGTTGGAAATTTGCGAGATCATTTTGGAATTTCCCTGTTTCTCTGATGGACAATTATACGTCACGTGTTCACGTATCGGGAAACCATTATTTTTATATATTTACGCACCACAAAAAAGACAAAAAAGTATTGCTCATCAGAAACCCTCCTTTTTTAATTTGTTCCATTGGCCTTTAACGCCAATGGTCATATCGGCGGTCGTTCTCCTTTGGAAAATATCGAAGGTGTCAACTCGTATTGGTTGGGTTTTACTCATTAGATACGCACACACTCACACTCTAATTCTTACTTCCAGACTCTGGGAAAGTCGAGGAATTACCTTGGTCGGAGAAAATTCCCAACCTCCACCGCCGAGAATCGAACCCATGACACATAACACCTGAGGCAGGTGCTCTACCGACTGAGCTACAGTGCCAGCCCCAGAAACCTTAAATCGACTACCTTAATTTTAAGTGTGTTGTATTTAAACTTCATCCCCGAATGCAGAATAAATAATTCTAATTTGTTGTATTTATATGGATAAGTTCATAGACCATTTATTGGCGGTAAGAAGTTCACCGCGTCAATTATATATATGGGAGATTTTATAGGAAATCTTCATTTCACAACCATAAAATATGCCAAAATTAAATAGCAAGTTTGGAGCTTACTTGTATTTTCGTTTATTATACTTACAGACACACACTAACCTTTATCTGAACGAATGTGTCAAAGCCCACCTCTAGCGTAGGTGGTAGCGTGTCTGCCTCACATTCTGAGATTACGGTGAATTATCTGGACCTTGTTTTTTCCGAGCTTATCCTGAAAGATGAATGTCTAGCAGTTCTAAGCTCTATGGACCATGGATTCATTCGAACTTCATTTCATTCACCATCCGTTATGACTTAACGTTGGAGGACTAAATTAAGAAAATAAATAAATAATACCTGCATCTATTCTAAAAACGAGCTTTTCCGCTAAAATCTGTGAATGGAATGTTTGGCTTATTTTAGGGGAAAATAATAATATCTTATAAGAATGGTTATCTTCTCGTGGATGGTTTGTTTTAACTCGTCTTGTCAGACTTTCCTGGAAGGTAGAACACCCTAGAAATGAGCTTCTCGTGTGCAGCTCGAAAAGGGAATGGGTTAACCTGACTGCCTTCCCCCTAAAACCGAAACAATTCATTCGGGATCCCTGCACGAACGTCGGCACAAGAGACGGCAGGAAATTAGTCAAATCACAAACGATGACGTATGGCCTGCAGCAAATCTACCCTCTGCATTACATTACCTTCTTTTTAAAACGTCAAATGGACTGTGGAGGTACAGTAATTGCATAATTTTTCTCCTTTTCCCCAAAGAACGTTCCATTTCAAAAGTTGACCCTGTTTCTCTTTAAGGGTGAGAACCTAAATATTATTTGGGTTATATACTATTTAGGAGCACTGAATCCAAGAAAATAAATGTTTAAGTCAAAGATCTGGTTTATGCATATACAATAATTAAGGAGCCAAGTTTCAAAGATGAACGAGAACCAATGACCTTATTTTTCACTAGAGAGGTATTTGTATTTTACTATCACAGCTTCATTTTATTAATCTGAAAATTTTTGTGTGGAATGTTTGCAGATTTAATAGCGTAATAATTAAGGTCTTCATTTTAAAATATTGTTTGAATACACCATAAAGGGAGAGTAAAATATGCAATGTTCGCATTTGAAATAAAACTTCGCTTATGTCCATTTTTGAAACAAACATAGATGTAAGTTAATTGTTCTTTCACACTAGCCGTGTGTAGGACGCACTATGAAAGGGAGGGCCAGATTGAAAAATTCAATTCCTAGCCGGGATTTGAACCACGGATCTTCTGGTTGCCGTCCAGCCGCTCTAACCCTTGAGCTACTATGGCTAACGTGCCGAAATGACATTAAATTCTCCAACTGATTCGTGTTTCTCTCGGTAAACCACTAGGAGTTCTCATAAACACATGAAACAACTACCTTAATGGCGACTTACTATGCTGTAAATACTTTAAGTAAGTACCCTTTCATAGATGCAAGTGTTCGTTTTTGAAAAACATTTATTTCTTTTTAATTTGATTATATACTGTGGCTTTGTGGGTTCGTGATATGAAAATTCCAATTGCACCACTCAAAAATGTTCTTTATTTCCACCGACTTACAGTTGAACACTTGCAAATTACACAGAATTACGTAATGCACACAATTACGATTCACCAGTTCGTCCGTTACAGTTCCACTTGCACTCGCAATCACGTAAACTCCTCCGACCCACGTACACGGTCTTCTCGTCCGTACATTAGCACGACGCTGCTTCGCTGCTCGCCAAGAACTCTGTCCTCACTCATTGCAGCCCTTTTTATAGGAATATCACTGTTTTCTAGAAGTCTCTGGTTTCAGTGAATCACCACGAAGGTTCCAGATGGCAATGGAAGGGGGAAGAGACGACCAGCGACAAGTGACACTTCCCCAATCATCCCCTCAGTGACTGAGACTAATGGGTGGGTGTGGCTTGGATGCATCTGGTCCCTTCTCAGCTGTCGTTGGTCGGACTTTCCGATAATTGGGTGACACTGCTCCCTCCTCAAAGCTGGTCGTCCCGAACAGCACCATCGTAGCGGGCTAGACGATCCAGATGTACCACCAACCTATTTCCTCGGGGCACCTTCTGGATGCGGCAGACCACGTCATTTATCCTCTTCACCACCCGGTCGGCCCTTGCCATGGCTGCTGAAGCTTCGGGCAGCGTCCCTTGGTCCGCGTAGGACGGTACAACCAGACCAGGTCACCTCGCTGGAACCCTTGGCTGTTGGCTTGCCTGTCATATCTGGTCTTCATGCGGTCGCTCGCCTTCTGGATTTTCTGGCGAGCCATCTCGTGCATGTCGTGGAGGTGGTCCACCAGGTTCTCCACATACTCGGTCATCGGCTGCTTCGCCTCCGGAGGGCTTCCAAAAGCCAGGTCACAATACCATATATCTTCCATTCTTGTTACTGTATTTCTGGTTCAGTGCAAAGATTTTCAAAGTAGTCACATTCAACAGTATTTTCTGTGAAATTTTCGCTACAACTTTGAATTAGATCAGAATACCACTTAAGATAGGGATTCTCCATCCACTCACTTCCAAATTGCTGGGCTAGCAACTTTCCCTCATTCAGAAGTTTTAGTTGGTTCATTTTGACACCTAATTTCCAATGCATTTTGCTCCATATTAAGCTCACAAATAGCTCCGAAATTGTTACATTTCAATAAAATATGCGAACAAACTTAAAACACCACAATCACGTCAAAATGTAACCATAAACTGGAGCCATAACAGTTTACAATGATTTCCAGCGATTTGATCGGTTCAAACGGCCATGTCCATTGTTGATACAAACTGAGCATGGAGGTGTCCGGTTTTGAAACTAACTACATGTTTCAACTGTGAAAAATAGTATAAAGGTTCATTACAGGAAAAAATGGATTGCATATTTAAAAAGAGCAGACAATATATGAAATAGATCAGTTTCGATAAAAATGGCCAATGTTCGTCTTTGATACTAGCTGCTTCAATTCTCCTTTTTTTTTCTTTTTTTTTTCTAGTAATTTACGTCCTCCAACGTTAAGTCATATCGGACGATGGATGAAATTAGTGAAATGATGCTCAAATGAGTCCGGGGTCCTGGAGCTTGGCGTTACCCAACATTCCTCTATCAGGATAAGGGAAAACCCCGGAAAAACCTTATCCAGGTAACTCACCCTAACTGAGATTCGAACTCGGGACTTCTTGAACGTGGGGCAGACATGTTACCAAAACGCTAATGAGGCGAGCCAATTATTCTTCAAAATCACTTACTTCTCCCTACGCAGTTATATAAATATTTGTAGAAATTATCTTAATGCTATTTCTCATGCATGTAGGTGTAAGGGGAACTTTGGAATACAGTAGAGTTAAAGTGTGAGGCAAATATTTTAAGAACTTGTCGCTATGTAACTGCTTTTAAATTGTTAGCCAATTACAAAGCAGACAGAGAAATCTCGTTCAGGGCGACTTATCTGTATAAGGGATTTATCCTTATCCTGAATGATAAATGTCAGGTAACTCTAAGCTCATTTGAACATCATTTCATTCATCGTGTGATGTAACTTAAAAGGAGGTAGTAAATTAAAAAAAAATGAAATAAAACGAAGAGCGACTTCCTATCTTATGAAATTACATATTTTTAGACACAAATTATAAACGTAATATTCTTTAAGTGGTCTGATAAAAACTTGATATAAATTGTTTGTTTAACAAGATACATATGTTTTTGATGTAGCAATATTTTGTCTCATTTGGTTTACCAGATATCCTAAGATATTTCAAAATGAAAGGTTTCACGAAATCCTGGTTGTAAACACATATTTTCCGCGTTGAAGTGTCGAATTCCGCATAACACAGAGCATTTGTGGAACTGTGTTATACGTACCGACAAAATAAATCGCATCGAAAACCTATTTTGCTTTATAGCAAAATATTTCACGATTGATTACGTTAAATTCCTGCGTGAAACAACAGATTTCAAAGCACACACCCCAGGCGATAACAAATGACTACCATACGTTTGAAACACAACTCCCAAAGTGACAAGGTCAAAGGCGACTCGTGCACATCATCATTAGTTCAACTTTTCTCTGAGTCAGTAGGCGTATAAGTAAATTAAACTGTCAGCACAGCGCTAACTTATCTTATTTTCACTTTTATTAATGTTTATAGAGCTATGTTTAATTATGAGTCTGTTGCATATACCAACTGCTTCGTCACAGACCAACTTAATCGGCTGACTGACTTCTAATTAATGCGCCGACTGACAACACTGGCTGAAAAGCGCTCCTTGGTGTCAAGGTACGAGGGCTGTTCAATAAACAAGGATCATAACTTTTTTACGGTCATAATTTTTCGCAGTAAAATTCAATTTTATTATATTCTGTTAGCTTAATGTGAAACAAACCCACCGCAGTAGTTTCATTGTTGGTACTCCTGGTTCCCGCCTGTAAGTACCAGCAAGTTCAGATATGTTCATATCGCCTACCGCTACAATCGAGGTAACATGCGAGGAACATTATGCTGCTTTGAAATTCTGCTTTCGTCTCAACAAATCTTCAGTTGATGCCTATACAATGTTACGGGAGGCTTATGGAGAGTCTGTTCTTCCCTACAGCACAGCTCGAAGGTGGTTTAAAATGTTTAAAGAGGGGAGACAATCAATTTCAAAGGAAGGTGGACCCGGTACTCCAGTTACTATTCTTACGCAAGTAAACATCAACGCTGCTGCTGCCATTGTGAGAGAGGATCGACGAATTACCTTAAGATCACTTTCTGAAATACTGAACATTTCATTGGATGCCACCCACACTTTGGTAACAGAAACATTACACATGAGACGTGTTTGTGCGCGATGGGTTCCAAGACTGTTGATTCCCGAAGAAAAGGACATTCGCATGCAGATCTGCATGCACTTAAAGTTGGTGTTAGAGGAAGATCCGGAGTTTCTTTCAAACATAATCACTGCTGATGAAACTTGGCTATATCATTTTGATCCTGAGAGCAAACAGCAAAGCTCAGTGTGAAAATCTCCCTCATCACCAGCCCCCAAAATAGCAAAAGTGGTTGCTTCTTCTGGGTCATCTCATTCTTTGATATTCATTGAATGGTTTATCAGCATGTTGTTCCTGCACACACATCAGTAACTGGACAATACTACAGGGATATCCTGAAAACATTGCAAGTCCATATCAGGCTCAAAATACCACATTTCCATGAAGCAGGCTGGATGCTGCACCACGATAATAATGCGCGGCTGCATATTGCCAAAGTTGTTGCTGAATATCTTTCAAAAATCAACGTGAAGTGCATCCCTCATACTTTCATTTGTTGAGACGAAAGCAGAATTTCAAATGCGCATATTGTTCCTCGCATGTTATCACCATTCCAGCGGTAGGCGATACTGAACATGTCTGAACTTGCCTGGTTCTCACAGGCGGGTGCCAGGAGTATCAACAATGAAACTACTACGGCGTGTTTGTTTCACATTAAGCTAACAGAATATAATAAGACTGAATTTTAGTGAGAAATATTATGACCGTAAAAAATGTATGATCATTATGTAAAAAAACTGAAGCTGCTGACAGTGAAGTAAACTAGGTTATTAATAATAACTAAACACTAGTTACTAGTGTTTAGTTATTATTAATGTATGATCATTCTTTATTGAACAGCCCTTGTAGTATGTTTTAGAAGTCCTTCGAAGCCGAAGTCTCACCAATTGTCCAAATGGAAGTTTCTATTGCCAAAAGCGGCATACAAGGTAAGAATGTAATTATATTGTTAACTTCAGATATTGAAAAGGGAGATCCTGCATAGATAATACATATTTTGCTTAGGACATACTACGCACATTGGTGTAAGGCAAGGCTACACTGAAAATTCCAACTTCTATAATAATAAACATATCATTATGAAACTTTAGCCACATAATTAGAGTATCATTTTAAACTCGCTTTCAAATTTTCATGTTCCTACACCAAATACATAATTATTAATTATTTTTGCGAATATATTGTAAAAATTACTCGTTATATAAAATATTCTATGCGTCAAAAATGTGAGCTTTTAAGTTTGATTTTTGTTTTCGGTTAGAACAGAGCAATTTTAAAAGAACCACATTCTTATTTTTTTTAGAATATTCTTGTAACATTTGTTCTAAAATATTTTGCATGGGTTAGCTCCCAAAATGTTGAAAATATTAATTTTTATTGCTTAACACCATATAATTTTCAAAACATGAGCATTAAAAAAAAGGGATTGAGTAGTTTCTTATGGACCTATCCTGTAAGTTTTATCAACTTAAATAAAAACCTTTGACGCGTGAGGCATTTTCTATACTGAAAAGTGTTAGAAAAAGGTTTCTCAGAAAATTGATTTCAAAGTAATGTTTGTTTCTACTGTTAAAGATTGTTAAAGTTGTCTTTAAATTGTCACGTGATGGCCTAAAACAGCCAAATGATAAAAATAGCATGCCATATATTACTACACACCCTAAGCTACCAAAAAGTGCCAAAAAGGAAAATTCCATGATTTTCAATATTTTCGACGAATTTTCAGAGTGTAGCCTTGCCTTAAACCCTACGACACCTTCGTGAATCACATAAAAGACTTTGTAATGGTGGATAAGGAACTGTTCTGAAGCATAATGAGAAATAGAGATTAAATCAATCTTCTGACCCGATCCAAAATACATATGGTTAATTAAAATTCCCATTCACGCTAAATAACTTTTGAATTACGTGGTAGCCCGCCTCGATAGTGTAGATGGTAGCGTGTCTGCCTAACGTTCAAGAGGTCCCGAGTTCAAATTTCGGTCAGGGTGAGTTACCTGGATAAGGTTTTTATCCGGAGTTTTCCCTTATCCTGATAGACGAATGTCGGGTAACTCTAAGCTCTGTGGACCCCGGGCTCATTTTTGCATCATTTCACCCATTCCATTCATCGTCCGATATGACTTAAAGTTGGAGGACGTAAATAAAAAGAAAGCACGTTGCTAATTAATATTATGTAAGCGATTTTTGCTACTTCCTGTGGAGGAATGCTTTTTCTTGAACCTCATTGAAGTTAAGTGCATTATCTTTGTATATATGATCTTTGGAATAAAGTAGTGTTGTACTAAGATGGCCGTGTTATTCAGTACCCTGGTATCCAGGAAGGCCTAAACATCATCCTGATAATGACTGAAGCAGCCCTGAACTCCAGACCCGTAACGCAAGGAGAAGAAGCAGGTTCTGAACCACTGACACCAGCACACTTTCTTTGTGGACAAAAACTATCAACAATACCCAGTGGACCTGAGCCTACGACTGAGCGTCTCGCTAACAAAAGAATTCAGGAGGCAGCAGAAGTTGGCTGACGATACATGGAAACGTTGGTCCAGGGAATACCTCACTCAACTGAGGAGTTTTCATGAGGTCCGATAACCTCAGGAAAAATCTCCCCACCTGAGAATCGGAGATGTTGCTGTCATCCACGAACCAGTCCGTCCAAGGCATATGTGGAAGAAAGGCCGGATAGTTCAACTGCATGAAGGAAGGGATGGTAACATTGGAACATCTACACTTCACCCGCAGATGGAAGCACGATCACCCGACCCGTCCAACTGGTCATCCCCTTGGAGATTCACCAGGGTAGGGAGGATGAAGAGGAATATCTTTATCTTGAACCTTATTGAGGTTAAGTATATTATCTTTGTATATATGTTCTTTGGAACAAAGTAGTGCTGTACTAAGATGGCCGTGTTACTCAGTACCCTGGTATCGCTATCCCAACACTTCCGTTTTAATCGGAAGTGACTGCAACATTCTTGTTCTAAATGAAACACCTATATTTTTATATATTCGATAACAGACTTAAGTACATTTCAACAAGTATATACATGGATAATTCTTCATAATTAAGAGGACATTAGAGGCTATTGTGTATAATTAAGATATGCATTTCACATGTCATGAAAATATCTAAATATATACTGTTTTAATCAAAATTGTTATACCCTCTTTGATAAAGTTAACGTTCTCGAAACATTTTCCATATAAAGTACACTTTGGGATGAAACAATTTTGTGACGGCGACGGCGGGTTACTCCTGATAGAAATTAACTGTGAGTCTAATCATTCTAACCTCTCGGATATATGATGGCACGAGACACACCTAGATACCACAGCATTCAATAATAGCCACTAACTTACGTCACAAAGCAGGAAGCGAACCGCATTGTTACCGACGGAGTTGTTCTTGATCGTCCCAATAGCTCCAGAACATTCTACTACCAGAACCTTCTCGCAGTGATCGGCAGGGTATAAAGGCGGTGAAGCCCAGCAGTTGAGTCCACTTTCCCACCAGTTTCCCGGCACTCATCTATTCCAGCGAAGGATAGGTTGGACAAATTCCATCATAATTGGGAGTGAAGCTGGATAAAGGCTTGACTTTCGTGGAGCACATTCAGGACCTGTACACACCGGGCATAGGAGGCCTCGGTCTCGCTGTACCTCATGTTGATACCATTGAAGATTTGACTTATTCAAGCTCTTTTGCTTCATCTAATACTTCATGCGTGTAAAATCTAGGGCATAGCCCCAGGTTGTAAGCTGTTGCTACTTTAGCGTGTGCAGTTTAGAAGCCTTGCGATCATCTATTCTATATACCGAAACTTTCCCGTGACATTACTTCACGAGGCCTCATCTCTCCGCTACTTGGAAGATGAAATTAGGCGCCGGGTCACAAAATTCTACGTCCGATTGCCATTTCATCAGAGCACCCTGATTAAATCTGTTGGGAATTATCGTCGCAGAGGATGACCACTAAACCGATATTGGCTTTCCGCATTCTTTGCGGGCATAATCGGTAATCATAAAGTATCTGCAACAGCCCAAAATTAACTACAATACATCCAAGAATTTGTCTGGACTTCGAAATAACAGCATTCCTTTGACCAAACTAATCCATCGCGTTGCACAAGGCTCGTTACATCTGCGACAGCAGCTATTGGGGAGAAAATATGCTAACTCCTTTCTTTACTTTCTTTCTCCTTTCTTTCTTTACTCCTCCTTCTTTACACGCCATATCCAGTCACTTCGTGGTTAAATCCCTTCCGAGGCAGGTACATGCATGGCATACCTTGTATTGTCCCTCAGACTGGCAATTCTTCGTCGACAGTTGAGTCCAATTGAGTCAGTGCATTTCAAGACCAGAGCAGAGAAGTCGTGAGAAATGCGTCGATGTGCAAGCAGTTCCAGCTCCATGTGAGGAGTCTGCAGACAGTGTGAACAGTGCAGTGGAGCAGCTCCCAACCAGTACCAGAAAACTGATCAGAGCAATGTAAAAGAGAAACGTTGTGCGTACGTCGGAGTAATCACTGGCAGGCAAGCTGGCGTGTGCAACGCAGACACGACGGCACGTTAAATAAACGTTGTTATGCTGTGTAAGTTAGCATTTAGTTAATGATTTATAGTGACGATTTTTTATTTAACCGACATTTTTCTTTTTAGTTATGCTCTCAAAGACATACAGACGAACATTTTCTAAAAATAATGTTTTTAATTCCAGGGCTTCAAAACATGAATGTAGAATGAACTCTTGCTATCAAATTGGTAGACAGAGTGCACATTTCCTCTATTTGTGTCTGGCAGAGGACATGAAAGGTGAAGATAGAAAAAATGCTTTGAAAAGCTATATGTAAATTATTATGGGACAAAAGGTACGCAAAAATTATTTCCTTATTTAGTCAACCACTAATATAGCATCTGTATAATATTAGGTTTATTGGTGGATTATATAATATCTACCAGTTTACGTAAGCTAATACAAAATCCACCAAAACTATCCACTTTTTGTTAAAAATAGAGTTTGTGTTCTCCGTTGTTCTGTAGCTTGTCACAGAAGCATATGCCATTAAATTTCCTAGAAACATCTCAAAGAACAAGCTCAAAACTCTTACACTTTCTAACGAATTTTGCTTCCTTTGCTTTTGTTAGTTCCTTACTGCAGTTGTTTCTATGAGGGCGGTCATTGTTTGTTTGTTGTTTTGATAGGAGAAACTTATCTTTTGAAGAGAGAGAAAATAGTAGTTGAAAAGTTGGTAAGAATCTTGCCAAGATGGAATGCTGAAGGAAACAGTCACAGCGTTTACTTGCACACTTTACTACTCAAGTAAGATCTGCAGCAAGTTAAATGCAGCAAGAAGATTATTTATAGAACATCGGGACTGGCGAAAGAATAAGAATGTACAAATAAATTAGCGTTTAAATAATAAGATATATAACATCATTAACATGCACTCAAAAGTATTTGTAAAATGAGTTTTGTATCTCAATTACTGCGTTTCTAGAAATATAATTAAAACATTTATGATAAAAGGCATATTTTTTTAAAAAACGAGAGTAGTCATTTACATTTTGGAAACAAGTTTTGAATTAAAATTAAAATATCTGATGTATTGCTCTTACATGACTTTCTGTATCTTTGTAAAGCATCTTTTACCACGGTTTATGTCTTTAATTACTTCATATTATTATAACAAAATTGTATTATTGCACACTTTCGAAATATCATAGTAAGATTATACAAATATAACAGTTTGTAACAAAAATTTCACTTTACTTAAGAAAATGGTTTTAATTCTTCATTCTAATTGATATTCTTCTTTCTACTTTTATATATCTTTGGTTCCTCAAAACAAATATAGTATTAAACATTTACTACATTTCTCTAAGGAAGATGAGGTTCCTAATAATAAAATATCTGATATTTGTCCATTTGATTAAGATTATGATCGGGTTTACATTGGTAAGATGAAACGTAATTTGGAAATCAAAACGAAAGAACATTTTCGTAACATTAAGTATAAACAAACTGATAAATCGGCCTTAGCAGATCATTTTTTTTTTGTCATTTAACTATAATATAAATCCTGAAGTTAAATTATTAAAACAATTAAATATCCCGATAGATTTAATGGTTTGGGAAAAGACATTTATTTTAAAAAATAAACATCCCATAGTGAATTTTGAAATACCAGCAGTTGATCTGAAGTTTGTTTAGTTTTCAGATTTTGGTAACTTTGAAAAAACATAAGAACATACTAATACTGAAGAAAAACATAAGAACATAGCAACTTCCTTAACAACAAATTGCCCACCTCGGTAGCGAGGTGGTAGCGTGTCTGCCTCACGTTCGAGAGGTCCCGAGTTCGAATCTCGGCCAGGGTGAGTTATCTGGATAAGGTTTTTTCCAGGGTTTTCCCTTATCGTAAAAGATGAATGTCGGGTAACTCTAAGCTCTATGGACCCTAGGCTCATTTGAGCATAATTTCACACATTGCATTCATCGTCCAATATGACTTAACCTTGGAGGACGTAAATTACAAAAAAAAAAAAAAAAAAAAAAAAAAAAAAAAAATGTTTTCTCTTTTAGTTTTCTTTGACTAAAGATGCGGCCAGGAGGTCGTGAAATCGATATCAATTAGAAAGAGGAATATCAATTAGAAAGAAGAATTAACACAATTTTCTTAAGTTAAGTGAAATTTTTGTTACAAATTGTTATATTTCATTGCTTTACAGTAGCTAGCTTCATTTTCTAAGTTATCATAATACGAGCTTGAAATTTCAAGGTGAAACTGTCCCTTTCAGCCAGAAACATTTGATTAGTAAACACATTGATATTAAACATATGTAATAATGACATATATTACTAAATTAGAAATACTTTAATATAACGAGTAAACATAGTAACAGATCGAAAAAGGATATTTGAGCCCATCTGGTGTTAGAAACCTGCGAGAACTCGACCTATTTCTTATTGTGCAGATAGAGAAGGTGGGGTGAGTACCTACCGTTAGACGAGGTTTGGCGCCTGTCTGCCTAGAAACAATATCTTTCACGAAGCTTCGGACAAGAGAATAACAGATTTTAGCAAACCTTTTGCAGGCATGCTAACGCATCAATTAAAGTAGGCCCGTGGGAAGAGATATTTCTACAAGCTGTGCTGCGTAGTCATGAAAAGTAGAACTAAAATAAAAGTAGGGATAGCAAATATACCATCGATAAAAAAGTAACACAGAATTTCCCAAAAGCTTGAAATTAAACAGAAGTGGAGGAGATATAGATAATGACAAACATAATTTTAGTAGCAACTCACTGTGTCTCGATATTCGGAAGGAGTGACAACGCGTGCTTAACACATCACTGTCTCGGAACACTCGAAGAAAGTGTCACTGCAGCTCAAAATACAAGAAAACAAGTTTCAGTCCCCACATTCGCCTATTCGAATACGCACCTTTGAAGGGTCGCGCACGAAAAGATTGTGACCAGGCAGGAGCCCGCAAGTAGCGACTTACCAGGTGGCGAGTGGAGTAGAACTACGGATACGAATGAACTTCTAGTCGAACAGTCGAAGTGGTTTATCTATCAGGTAGTCATACCATGTCAGGGTGTACCCACTCCCTGAAACACATACCCATCACTAATCTTTTTCTTGTACTGACTTTTTCAGAGCCTTGCCCGCACAGAGACCTCCAAGCCCTTGACAAACAATCAAGGCGTCCCGGGAGTCCGAGGGCCTCTCACCAGTGTCCTACAAGCGCAGTGACAGCTGGCGACTTCATATGGAGTAGGACACTCCGACGACATAGCGCAAGGACCACGACAATGACGAACGGCCACGCCGGAACAGAGGACGACCAAACACATTGTTTGCAGCAGCGTACTACATATTAACAATTGACATGCCTACGAAATTAAGACATATAAGTAGGATAGATAGTAACCATACCTGACTGACAGGTCAGCCAGGCCTGAGCTCTAGTATTACAATACAGTTATGCATAAATAGCACATATAAGTAGACCGAATAGTAAACACAATATTTTTAATACCTGACCAACAGGTCAACCTGCCCTGAGTTATAGATAAACTATTTATTTACGCATGATTAACACTTGGTGGTGCCCAGGTTTCATGGTCACTACCAAGAAGCAACGTTCAGGCGCTCGCGTGCAACGCATGCCAGCTTAGTAGCTTCTACATGCCAACCGGGGTGCCATGCGGGACCCGACTAAGCATGATCATAATTGCATGTAAACAAATATAAGATGCACGAAACTAACACGTGGAGGTATTTTTTTAGTGAGTATGCCTGGTCCCCTCAGGGCACAGGGACCCTTACACTGTTGGCCATTGCACGCGAGCCGTCACCTGTAACTGGGTACCCCTCCAGGATTAAAAAAAAAGGAGATTTCATGCTCAGCAACCCGATGAAAACCCGACCTATTCTAAATTTCTCTATCCCTAATTCTCACCCATTGGATATCCTAAAATATGAGATGTTGAGCACAGGGAGAGCTCAGGTTCTTTAAGAGCTAGAACCGTCTCAAAGGTTAGAACAATGAGGTTCGCATTTAAACATCTTATTATGCATTATATAGAAATAAACGATAGTGGGCAGAGAAAATCATGTAAATATAAAACTTCGTAAAATTTCTTTTTCCACTCACTCTACCATTCCCCTGATTAATACTTGCAAATGTTTACATTTCATATAGGTCATTAAGTTTCGTAAAAAAAAGAAAAAAAAAAGGAAAAAAAAACCTACCACGGTTACGGCTGGTGCCTGCAGTGGAGAAATTACCATTCCACCACCGTTGCTGTTTGCCGGCTCGAGAACGCAACATTCACGAACAGCCTCTAGCTGACGTCACGAAGCCAGAAGTAAGCCACACTGTTACCTTGAGGGATGTCTTCTTGATCGTTCCAACTCTAGTAATCGAGAACATTCCACTTCCATAACAGTCTCGCCGGTACGAAAGGCGATGCTAAATCCAGCAGTCCAGTCTAGTTGAGTTCAGAGTTAAATTCAGTATGTTTAAGCAGTATGAGTGAGTGCAGTATGTTCCAGCTTCATAGTCTACAGGAGTATGTGCGGTACAATAAAGCAGTTCAGTAGTAAATATCGGAGTTGTGTTAGAGTCGGCAGCAGAGCAGTATAAAAGGGAAACGTTGTGTGCATGGAGAAATTACTTACAGAGCAAGTTGGTGCTTGCAACAGAGACAGTTGGCAATAATGTGAGACCAAGATTTTTAAGAAAATCCCTGCCTCTTACTGTTCCTTACATGCAATATTTTTCCAACTGATTATATAAAAAATGGTTGGAACGATTTTTATTAAATCACCATAAGTTTAAGATATTTTGACGTCAGAGTAAATGTGTATCTTGAATATTCTGGGAATGTACTCAGAACTATTCTTCATTCTGGTGGAATTTTTAACAATTGGTAAATCGTAAGAGATGGAAAAAATCTTATTATGCAAAAAGACAGTACTCGTTAAAATACATTATTTATAATTGACACATTGTTTTTGTAGTAGAGTGAACCATTTTCAGATATTGCTTGATATTTTTATGATATTTATAATCAACTTTTCTCAAATATGAATTATTTATTTACTTAACTCTTTGCCATGAAAGGTGAATGGAATGTCAAAACTACCTGTATTCACATATTACATTGTAACAACAAGAAGATTAGCAAAATACAATGTTTATTGTGATTAACATGAAGTAGCTACAGAGATATGTGCTTGTAGGAATCATTCATGAAAGAATAGAGCGTCATGTAAGTCTAACATATTATATTTTTCAACACCTATTTGAAATAATTGTGACTTACCTAATTACTAGACATAGGACTTTTAGAACTCGGCTTGTACGTGCGCATGCTGTGAGTGTAGGAAGAGGGGCGTGGTTTTACTTTAGTAGTAAACAAGGTCGGCTGCCTTAGGGGTATACAAATATGCTAACAAACTGTTTTAATAAAACAAAAGTAAAATAACTTACTTTTACAATACAAAATAATTGCCTATTCTTCAATTGTTCAACTTATTGCAGTGTATAACAACATATATTTTATACTTTTCGAAGGTGAATCTCCTTCTTCTGTCACCCAAGTAATATTTGTAGTTTGAAAAACTTCTCTCGATATCAGATGATGTAACAGGTGCAAACATAAAATACTGCAGATCACATTACCTTGTAAGTGCTGTTTGCTTGCAAATTATTTTTAATGTTTACCATTTTAGAATAACCTGGTTTTTCTCAAGTACGTTTTTCATTTTTATTTTTTTATTTTATCCATGACAGGACCAACAGCTGCTGAGTCTATCTGTTGAGCTAGTTCTTCTATGAGCCCTATGGCATGAGGCACTTTATTACTTCTCTTTTCTAGCTGAACAATGGTTTTGGACAGGTCTGAAAAACTGTTTCTGATGAAGAGCACATCTTCGTGTAATTTGCTTGAAATGAGGGACTGAGCAGCTCATACTGCAGAGCTATGCTCGTTATCTAACACACTAAGAATTTCAGTAACTGTGTAATGATCCGCATAATACATAGCAGCATTTAGCCAGGTGCCCCAGCGAGTTGTAACCGGCTAAGGAGGTAAACGGGTTAACAGCCGTGCCATTTCTTTAAATCTACGTTTTCTGCTTGGAGCTTTCAAAAACATCTTTTTTACGTTTGCAATGCAACTGTCTACATCACTTAAACTTCTGCGAATTTCCTCGGCTACACGATCTTACACAAGTCCTGAAAAAGTCGGACTGAGACGGTGAAGTTACACTTGGCCCTCATTGTTCCTCGACCTCTGTTTTTGCTAAAATCCTTGCTTGATGCTACTTAGTGTTACAGTGCTGTCTCAGCCATTTGGGCTTAGTGCCCTTAATTTCTACATAGCATACCTTGCATTGGATATGTTCTCCGTTCTGTGTGAAAATATCACCTCTTGCTAACTCTTCGTCCATTACGTGCTTCTGACATTTATGTTCTTCACTGTCAGCGAACAAATCACTGTCTACCAACACCGCACCTCTGGCACTAACGGCAGGGCGTGCAGTGTTTGTACGGCCCTGAGCGTTTTGATGCATGACGTAGTAGGCTATATTACGTCGCGTAGCATGTAACTGTGTTCTTCCGCGGGGGTCCTAAAAATCCTAACTCTGCTAATTACCTACAAGTATATAATGATTTTATAAAGAACGTGGAAATAAATTAAATTAGCCATATAGTTCAAAAGCTAAGAATATCGAATAATCCGGCTGATATATGAATAATAGAGGTAATATTAGAGTGAATCGATTGTGAACGCATATCAGTCGTATAGAAAAAGGTCTGACTTGAGCTAAATGTCTTCTTCCCATTAATTTGTAGAGACCTTCTCCGTGACTACCCATTGAAATACAGGAGCAGAGGGAGAAAGTTATGAATGCCTTCAATAACGTGATCAGAGCCTCAGGTCCAGCTGGTGTTTCAATAAATCTATAACCTCAGCATTCCAAAAACTGAACCACGAAAGAGACATGACCTAGTGAAATATGCGTCTAGGACCTAAATCGCTTGTAATGGATGCGATGCAAACTTCTCCTAACATGCTTTTAATGGAAATTAGGAATAAAATATGGCCCTTTCACGCCAACGTGTTGATAACAATATTTCGTGGTATTTACCGACGGTGATGCGATAAATCACTGCCTCTGTCGATATACCAGCGACCAAGCCTTGATATCGAGACGAGATACCGATCGATCTTTTACTCTCAACAAAGAAAAGAAAAATTTTGAATGCCTAAGGCAAAGAATAAACGAATAAATCATTTAATACACCAATACGTAAGAACTACCGAAGGAGAAAGATTTCAGAATGCCATGCTTCCCGAAACAAGCGAAATGTGTTTATATCACCTAGCTATTTTCTAACGTTTCGTGCAAAGGTTGAGGCCTAAATAGGATAAACGGCAGGGCGAAAGGTTTAGCATTTAGTCAGATGACACAAAAGAAAGTTATGTGAGCTTTGGTAGTTGTGATTGTACATGAACTATTTAAATTGCATTAAAAGGTACGATTAAAGTAGTTACAACTGAAGCTCACGTAACATAGTGCGTCAGGAGAACCAATGCGGTATTACAATATACAATCAACTGGGCTAGACATCTACGCAAATATAAAAAATATGAGGCTGTTCAATAAAGAATGATTATAATGTTTTACAGTCATAATTTTTGCACTAAAATTCAATCTTATTATATTCTATTAGCTTAATGTGAAACAAACACGCCGTAGTAGTTTCATTGTTGGTACTCCTGGTTCCCACCTGTGAGAACCAGGCAAGTTCAGACAAGTTCAGTATCACCTGCCGCTGTAATGGAGGTAACACGCAAGAAACTATATGCGGCTTTGAAATTCTGATTTCGTCTCAACAAATCTTTAGTTGAGGCCTATACAATGTTACAGAAGGCCTATGCAGAGTCTGCTCTTTCCTACGGTACAGCTCGAAGGTGGTTTGAAGTGTTTAAAACCGCAAAGCTCAGTGTGGAAATATCCTTCATCACTAACCCCCCAAAAAGCAAAAGTAATTTTTTCTGCTGGGAAAGTTATGGTCATCTCATTCCTTGATATTCATGGAATGGTTTATCATTATGTTTTACCTGCACACATATCAGTAACTGGACAATATTACAGCGATGTCCTGAAAACATTGCAAGACCATATCAGGCACAAAAGATCAAATTTCCATGAAGCAGGCTGAATGCTGCACCACGATAATGCGCGGCCGCATATTACCAATGTTGTTGCTGAATATCTTGCAAAAATCAACGTGAAGTGCGTCCCTCACCCTTCCTATAGTCCGTATTTAGCCCCATGTGACCTTTTTCTATTCCCTAACTTGAAGAAACGCCTTCGTGGGAAGTGATGATGATGATGATGATGATATATATATATAAGAGCGCTCAACTACGGCGGATATCAGCGCCCTTTAAAAAACTAGTCATGGCAAAAGCCAGATATAAAACTTTCTAAAAACTATACAAGTGTAACAAAACCTATTAAAAATACACGTACATAAAAAACATCAATCAAAACCTACTAAAAATTTCGTTCACTACATCTTAAATTCTAAACTAGACAAGAATCTAAAAACCTTCTCCACGGATCTCCACGCACGGCCTACACGTGGGTCGGCCTGTTGACCGTCTCCCTCAACCACGAAGAGGAGCCCACACGAGGGAGACTGTTGGCTCGGGACCCCGGGTGTGCCAAACCCGTACCTACCGAAGTAGGCCCCTGGAGGGCCTTCGTGGGAAGCAGTAGTATCCATCATCAGAAGCAGTGGTGAAGGCTGCGAAGGCGATTTTGAAGGATCTCTCAAGAAATAGTTTCCAGCATGTCTCTGATGACTGGCAGAAACGCTGGGACAATTGCATCGGATTCAGCGGAGACTATTTTGAGGAGGACCATCAAAATTATGAGGATTAGTAAAGGTACGTTGTCAAAAAATTGTGATCATTCTTTATTGAGCAGCCTTCGTACATTAGTAGCTGCCCACCACAAAAAGGCAAGCGGGGCCTGAAGAGGGAGTGGAGCTTCAACTGTTTATCTGCTCTGTTAGTGCATGTGATTACTACAAAATGAGTGTATAAGTGTGCATATGAGTCCCCTATGCTGCCAGATCTAGTGAGCGTTTCAATAACTGCAGTGATAGATATTATGCATGGGTAAGTTATCTGACAACACTGTGTATATTACATGGACGTAGCATCCTTATCATATCTGAAAGGCGAGCATAAAGCGACATTTTCAGGATGTCCTTGTACAATAGTATTGTCCAGTTACTGATGTGTGTGCAGGCTGATAAACCATTCCATGAATATTAAAGAATGAGATGAACATAGCTTTCCCAGCAGAAGCAACCACTTTTGCTTTTTTGGGGGTTGGTGATGAAGGAGATTCCCACACTGAGCTTTGCTGTTTGCTCTCAGGATCAAAATGATGTAGCCAAGTTCCATCAGCAGTGATTACGTTTGAAAGAAACTCCGGATCATCCTCTAACATCAACTTTAACTGCATGTTACCTCCATTGTTACTCACTCCTCTGCCTTGCCTGCTTGTGGTGGGTAGACAGTACTAGCAGCGTGAACATCGATTTTTCATACTTTAGTTACGTGTCAGTCCAGTATTCGACGCTAGGATCACCTCGTGTTACTAGCGATTCACACAGGAGCTGCACTTCTAATAGCTAGCTCATGTTCTGTGGCTTTGTGAGTTGATTCGGTACCGTTTGTTCGATTTATTCTAACATTTACTTTTCTAATTATCAAAATTTAAAAATCATCTCTTACAAAAATAAACTGGAGTACAGATTATTTCCGAGCAGTGATTTTCTGGATTTTAAATTATCCTTAAAGGTTAAACAATTCATCTTTAACATTTCGTTAAATTATATCTCATGTTAAAGCCCCAGGTCGTTTTAACTTGCAAGTGTTCTGGAAAATCATACCCTTACACGTTTGAAGATTCTCAATATAAATACAAATTTGATAGTTAACCGGCTTTTCGTTTTTTATTTACACTGCTTTGACAGAGATACTCTCAACACAAACGAAACATTTGTTTTCTTGAATTTTGGGAACATAAAAACGCATTATTTTAGATCTTGTTTGTGATGGAACGTAGTACATATTCTGCTTGCTGTAGTAGGGTGGGTATGAAGAAATATTCGGTGTCTATTACAAATGTTTCCAATGGCATCAAAACTTGTATACTAGTTATCTTTAGACGGATTTGTTTGTGTCAAGAAGTGTTTTAAAGTATACTGTTTGATATGCCAAGACTTTTCAAACCCACTGTATAATCACCCAAACCTGCCAGTCAGGTAAAAACTGCAAGAAAGAGAAGTTAGCCGGCTCAGCTCATACGTTACAGCGAAGACATTTCGGTTGATAATATAAGAACGCATTTTTTGTCAATGAATGAAATATTTATAGCGAGCTGTGAAGAAGAAATCCATTATTCGCTTTTTAAAACGGGCTAGAAGCGTATGCTTGGTAAAAGTTTCGGTCATCAATCTCTGTCGCGAAACCTGGACATTGCAGCGCTAAAACAAAACGTAAACAAAATGCTATTTTAATGTCAGCTGAGGCAGAGCCATCTGAAACAATCAGTCTTTCTGACTTCGAACTGGAACTTCCTTTGTTTCCCAAGTGGAACTCATTTTGTTACAGCGAACGGATCGTTAAAAGTGGCAACACTTAATGTTCGTGCCCCCGTGATATATGCCCCACAAATGTCTGAGCAAGGAACTTGTGCGTGTGGAACGTACCTGTGAAGAACGAATTCTCAAACATCTTGCTTGCGATTTTCATATTGTGATTAATTTGTCGCGTACATAAAAGGGAAGGTATTATATACCATACAAAATTTGATTCAGGGATTTCACCTGAGGGCTCATGAACCCCCCAGCCCCCCAAAAAACAAATTAAAGCAATATTTAAAAACGAAAAGTTGATTAAATTAAATGCTAAATAGTGTCACGTGATAGTTGAGGAATACTTGGAAATATATCAAATTTTAATATTATTTAATACTCACTTCCTATGACTTGAGTCGTGTGCACATTTTAAAGTCCTTAATTTTGTTGACCTATGAGAACAACATAATACGAGTTTTCTCATGACTTTAGCTTACGACATCAATTTCCTGTTTACTCATGTCAACCACGTGCAGGTGGCTGGAAGTTGACTTTGCTGACATAATAACCTGAGTCAACCGTGTGCTGAACAGCATCCTTTGTCAGCCAAATTGTTTTAAGACTCAAGAAAACGCTGACATCTGTTTGGGAAACGTTTAAGTAGCTTTTTGTAACGTGGGAATACTAATTTGGCACTAGGACGTCATGTGGAAAGTAACAGTATTTAAAGATAGCGTATTCTGACAGTCATGAGTCACTTCAGTTTGGATTCTTCCGGTAGATCACGCTAATCTTAGAAATCAAGGTCATCATACTGCCCTTCAGTGGTGACAACTCTATACACAACCTCAACCAAACATGACATGCATCTCCGAGTAAGACCGCGTGGATCTTTCATATAATAATATAACAGTTATGACTATTTCATCCCAAAGTCTCTTCAAAACTTCGGAAGTACCTTTGTACTTCAACTTAATAACTAGAATTGACATATTAGAGAACTCGGTGCTGTCTCTACTTATCGCTAATTTGCTTCTACTTTGCTCTACCGTCCTGCTCTAACATTTGACTCCCTTATCCTTTCAGTTACGTTCCTAGTTACGGAGTAGATTGTAACCTTTAAGTATACATAATACTCAATCCATAACATTTGGTTGAGGCATCTCAGTTACAATTTACTCCTCGCAAAAACATATTATTTCAGTTCAACATCTTCCATTATTAACATTTTCACGAAAATTCTTCACAAGCTATACACTAGATGAAAAATAAATATTCTGTCAAAAATTCCTCTAAGGGTTTTGATTAAAATACAACATCTTTAAGATGTTTTCATGAAAAAAGAAACGTATACCCTGAATTTTTTGGAGATGTCCACAGAAATCCCCTTCATTCTGAATGACTTTTCCATAACTGATGAACTGTAAGAAATACACAAAATCTTGCTGCAGAAAAGATCCAAATCTCTTTTAGACGCTCAATTCATATCAATACTTTTTATTTGTAGTGAAAACCATTTTGAAAAATTTCGTGTTATTAATCCGAATTCTTCAACACATTTTTCTTAAATGGGAAGTCGTTATTCAAATTTTATGTCTTAGCCATGCAAGGAGAATGTTATTTCTAAGCCATCACATAGCAAACGGCTCTTTAAAACATTTCACTATCACTTAAATCCTGCAGTATTCCCATATTCCTTTGCACCTACAAGAAAATTAACAATACGTTAATACTCATTTCGATTAACATGAACTACTGGAATAAGTCGTTACAAGAGCAGTTTGTACAGAAAAGCGAGCATTATGTGAAGGTAATACATCAGAGCTGCAGTATTTTTCAGATTAATATAACAATTTTTATTTTCAAAAGTTAGGGTTAGCAGCTGCAGGTAGATATTAAGGTGACCATATAGCCACAAAGCTGAGAACGTTCTATCAAAACAACACAGTCGGTGGCTTTCAGTTTGATAAACAAGTCTCTGTCAACCACTATTATTCGCACCCCAACACCAGTCATAGCTTCCGTTTTCCGTCAGCTAGAATTCCCAGCAAAACTTCCTCATTGACATTTCCCAGCAAAAATAGTCGGTCTCTGCAACATTGCTTAGCTTAGCAGGATGCCTCAGGTGGTTTCATCCTTGACGGTTTCGGGAGGTCCGGGTTTAACACCCGTGACGATTTACCTCACACATGGGTTTTCGAGTTTTTCCCGGGTCACCAGGCGAATGCTGGGTAGGTTAATTACATCCACCAAATTTTATACCTCCACTTCATCTCAATTATCATCTCTCTTCTGGTGCACTCTTTCAGGGTACAAGTGGTGGCAGTGCATGGCAGGATGATATGCTCTGAGTGAACCACTTCCTCCTTAGGTCGTTTGGCGATTTCCGAACCAACTGCTGGGACCAATTCCGAAGCACAGTCCGTTTACCTGGCCTACCGAGGGAGGCTTCCATCTAAGTAAAATATCGGGACCCTGCTCTCTGCACTGCCGTGGCTCCTTGGGACGACCACACTCTCGCCTCGTCCTTTCTTTCAGAGATTCCCCACTTGATGGCATAGGTACAATGGATCAAGACTGGTCGCAGTGCTGAATCCCCTCCGTAGTAATTCTTCCTAACGTCGGTTAGAAACTGCATATCCAAATATCACTGCATTTAGGGTAACTGAGGATCCCTGAAGAAAAGTTTTTAAAAGTTCGATCTGTGTGTATCCTAATCATTTATATTCTATTCCAATAAATTTTGCCAGTTTGGTTTTCCAAAATACTTATTTTTTTCACAAATAAAATTTCGTCGTTCTTTATTTCATCCCTTGGTCAGACACAGTGAAAAGAATTTAAAAGGTATCATATAACAAGCTCTCAAATTATTTGCTATCTCTTAAGAACTAACTGAAGTTGCAGTGAAAGTTGAACTAGTTCTCATAGTGAAGTGACAGAGTGAGTTAAGTTGAGTCGGAGTGAATGATGAACTAGCTGGTAGTGAATGTTGAATTGGCTGACATTAGCTTTTTAAATTTGAGTCCCCCAACGTTAAGTTAGGTCGGACGATGAATAAAGTGGGTGAAGTGATGCTCAAATGAGTATCAAAGAGCTTGAAGTTACCATACATTCATCTTTCAGAATAAGGGGAAAGCACGG
Organism: Mantis religiosa; assembly: GCA_030765055.1. Taxonomy (NCBI): domain Eukaryota; kingdom Metazoa; phylum Arthropoda; class Insecta; order Mantodea; family Mantidae; genus Mantis; species Mantis religiosa. Next base: position 91,712,874 of record CM060952.1, read on the forward strand.
ATAAAACCTTATCTCTATAACTCACTCTGAAGAATTCAAATTGAAGAACTCAAAACTCATTTTTGAATTTGAGGCAGATACGCTACCGCCAATTGAGCCAATTTCACATTAGTGAAGTGACAAAGTGTGCTAAGTGAGTCATAGTGAATGTTGAGTTAGCTCTCATTAGAGAAGTGACAGTGTGTACTAGGTGAATTCGAGGTGAATATTGAACTATGTAGTTCACATTAGTGAACTGACCGTGAGAGTGAGATGAAGTTACAATACAAGTTGAACCAGTTGATATTAGTGAAGTGATTTTATATTGAAATAAGTAATATACCCCCTGTTCCGTTGATAAGATGTTATGATCCACCCTCCTGGTGCTTGATATCTTTTACGGAGGACGTAAGTTTAGAGAATTAGTGTACTGCTGCAGGCTGTAAGACTTCATCGTGCTTTCTCCTTTCGTTAGCTGAGGCAATTCGTGAAAAATGCATCTCGTGCATATCATATAGCTCTGAGAACTGCATTTCTGCAGTGAATATTTCAGTACTTGGTAGAACACAGCCCAAGGGTCGTAATGGACTATGCTCTTCATACAAACACATAATGTACAAGCACAGATGCCGGTTTGTTTGGCCGTTGCCTCCTTAAATATAGACCAAGACTATCTAGCGTATTATTTTACCCTTGTTAATGCCTACTTATTAAGAGAAAGTAAAAGTGGCACTGTGCTCAACCCGAAATTTCGTTAAGAAAAATGTAAGGATGCAACTCTGGACATATTATGGTGTGAGTTGACATTACGGAGATAGGTCTTTTGTCTCGACGATTTATTCAACTTGTTAATGAATGTAATTAGCTCGGTAAGGTGTGGGTCATATAATGAACCAAGCGGGGGTTAAAGGACGTGTTTAAGCCGAGTGTTCCTAACGAGTCCCTGGGCGCGACCCTACAAGTGGCTGCCAACATAGGGACAAGCAAATCGCATGACATCCAACTTAAAGGACAGCAACTTCGATTCCAGCTAGATCTTCTACCCTCAAAATAACAGTATACATTCTCAAACAGATTTACGAGGCATGATTCCAATAAGTTAATTTTTATGTTTTATTTATTCATTTTAAAAGGTCTCCCTGTTTATTTTCTTAAAAATAATTAATAATTTTGATTTAGTTTTTAGACCTTTAAAATATTTTCACGTCAAACTAAATGCATATTTGCAATATTCTGTCAAAGCATAAGAAATAGCCAGAATTGTGTAACGGGATTTTAATTTATGATCTTCTTCTTCCAATAAGAATCACGCCAACTTCTTTGTAATATCCAAGTCAAGTTTTAATCTAATAAGAGTCATGAGATCTTTCTAAGGTGTGGACGCGGATTTTTGGTGAAAATAAAGTTTAGACGAGTCCAATTTTGTTATATATTATTTAATTATATAATATAAACTACGATTCACTCTTTTATATTATAAATATTGAATAACACTTTTCGAATCTTATTAATTTTTCTTTACAATTATAATGATCGTAACATCTTAAGTCAACTTCCTCGTTCTCCAGCAAGACACAAGATTCCAACACTTTTCTAGATTATTGATTTTCTTGTCCCCATAGTGATTCCCACTTTATTTTGTGATTGGCCGATTCACTGACACGTCATCACACCACGTGATACCACTACTACTTCGGCCAATCACACAACTACATACATTTTTATATATATTTACTATTCCTTCGAACATTACTAAACAAAAATATTGTTACAAATGCCCCTCTTCGAAATATATGGAAAATAACCAAATAAAGGAATTAACAATCGGTTTCCATATATTTCGAAGAACAGCCCCAATTAACAATTTCGTTTACACCAATATTACACATCAATACAACATACATAAAATATAATAATATACCTACATTGGATAAAATATAATAAATGAACATTTAACAACAATTTCACATTATTACACAAACATAAAACACAACAATAAATTAACATTAATTAAAATACAACAATATATTGACATTTAACAATAATATACATGTTTTATTATTTAACTATTTTAACAATAAGTACTCCGTTGATTACAAATCTCTTGTATCCACACTTGCTTCTAGAAATGCTTGTCTTATAGCTATGGGTAAAGGTCGGCTTTTATGTGTATAGGGAGCAGTATCATTCACTTTAAATGTGTGTGTGTATTTGTTACACAGTCCAGGTTTTGAACTAAAGGCTTTCCTGTTCTTTAATATACATAATTTCAGCTGTTCTTTTCCCGCTTGATCTAGATTGTATGTGTTTTCTAACTTTACTTGTAATATTCTCTGGAATTCTATTTCTTCCTCCACTTGGCTTCCGCCATTCTTATCTTGTATTGTATATAATTGGCAACAATGCTTTTCAAGGTCAGTTACATTATTTTGCAATCCATCAATAATTAAACTCTTCCCACAATTTTCATTTTCCTCGTATTCAATATTACCATTTTCTTGCAAAAGTATATCTTCTACAAAAAACCTTTCATTATTTATATTATCCATATTCACTTCTTTTCTTCCATCTTCTTCCAATAATTTTATTACTAATAAATCATTTTCTGTCTTAACCTTCATTTCATGCATTTCGAAATTCAATACACTTTGCCATTCATATAATAAATCATTACCCACAATTACATCTCTTGCCAAATGTGGAATTACCAACGCAATGAAATTGAAATTCCATTCACCTATTCGCCCCTTAATTAATACTTGATATTTAATCCTATCCTTTTTCTTCCCAATTGCAGTACTGCAGTAAACGTTACACACATTTAAATATTCCACTTTATAGTTAGCTAACAGATTTTTAAACAATTCCTCACTTATCACAGTAGAACTGGCTCCAGTATCAATTAAGGCTGTATATTCTTTATCCCATAGGTAAATAATTATCTGAGGTGGGTTAACTAATTCCTTATTTTTCTGCAAGAGAGTGAGCTTATTTCCGTTATCTTCAACTTTCAATTCGCCCTGTGTCATCCTCACCGAACCACTTTCCAGAGCACAAAATGATTTGGTTTTTAGTTTTCCGTCTCCCTCTGATTATTACTTTCATTGTTGGTTAGGTTGGTACTATCGTTTATATTCGCATCATTCTCTGTGCTTTGTGTATTTTCGACTCTTTCATTTTGATTACTTCTTTCAAATCTCACACCCCTAAAATCTCTTTGATTTGCACTAAATAAACTAGTACCTCTACCCCTATTAAAGTTACTTATTCGCTGATTATTTCCTCGATAAAATCTTACATGGTTTATGTGATCATTTCTTCCAATTCTCGTCGACTGATTGTTATGATAATTCCTTTGCACATTATTTTGAACTCCCTTTCCTGTTCCGGGAATTACAGATTCATAAGTTCGTCTAGGATCATAACCTCTTCCTTCAAATCTTTGATTTCTCACGGGTGCCCCGCCCCAATTTAAACTCGTCCTATTATTCCTATTATTTGTAGGTTGTGATTCCTGTCGATTTCTTCCTCGATCAATATGGACGTTATTATAGTTACCATCACAGGATGTAGTATCATTAATGAGGTTATGTGCTTCAAATTCGGATAATAATTCAATCATATCAGAGAAATCGATAGGCTTAGCCACAATTAAATGATTTCTGATATGTGGTGGATAATGACGTATTAGCATGTTGACAATTTCTGTCTCAGAAATTTCGGGGTTAATCAACTTACTTTTGTTTGCTAATTTTAAGAAATATTCAGTCATAGAAATCCCTTTTTTAAACTCAAACCTACCCGTTGCTAACTCCACTTTTATTCTTCTTTGTCTCTCAGGTCCCCAAAATCTATTTATAAACAGATTTCTGAAAGTACTGTATGTTTCATGTGAAGCCAAAGTTAACCTTAACCACTCAAGAGCATTTTTCTTCAAACAACGTTTTACAATTACCATCCGAAATTCATTGGGAATTCTCTTAATACGGAAATATTCTTCCAATTCCCTAAGAAATACTTTTGGATTATCACCTGATTCCTCATCAAAACTTGGTGGACTAATATCATTTAGTGAATAATGTACACATTCATTTTGACCTAGACTGTGGAGTTGTGTGTGTGAGGACATGTTTTGTGTGTTTCTGTGATAATTAATATCATTATCTGGACTCACAAAATCACTACATTCACTCACTATATCACCAGACTTCTGATGATTGCTTAATTCACCTGGTAAGTCACAATCGTTTATATTTGTAATTCTAGACATTTCTTTCCCTTTATTTACTTTTCTAGCCTGTAATGCAATTACAACTTGTGTCAGTTTTCCTAAGTTATCCTTTTCTTTTTCAAAATGTTCTTTTACCTCTTTAATTTGCAAAATTACTTCTTCTTTTGCTTTACTTATCTCATCAATTTGTAACTTTATTTCCTCTTGGTGTATCTTACTTTCATCATGTTGTAATTGCATTTCAGAACAAATTACATTGATTCTTTGTTCTACTTTATCTCCTAATTCTTCTCTTTGTTTTTGTGTTATTTCTGCCTGTTGTATCCTAAATGTTTCTAACTCTTTGTTTAATTCCATTCTTATTTCTTGTTTCACAATGTCCTGACCTAACCTAGTTTCCTGAATTATCTCTCTCAACTCATTGACTTCCTTTCTATTCTCATCCTTATTAATCTCTATGATCTGCATGAGCCTTTCCATATTATCCCTACACTCTTTTCTCCCTTCTCTAATCTCCTGTGAAATTTCAGATTTTAATTCCTGTTTTAACTTCTGTAATAAATTAATTTCTAAGTTACTCACATTTTGTGCTAGTTCCTGTCTTACTCCTACATCTAAATCATTCATTTTCTTAGTTAAATCATTTACATTTTGTTCTATTTTAGAATCTAAATTACTCATTTCTGATTTTACATCTTTCATTCTAGAATCTAAATTACTCATTTCAGATTTAACATCTCCTATTTCTGATTTTAAATCATTTGCATTTTGTTCTATTTTAGAATCTAAATTACTCATTTCTGATTTTAAATCATTTGCATTTTGTTCTATTTTAGAATCTAAATTACTCATTTCTGATTTTAAATCATTTGCATTTTGTTCTATTTTAGAATCTAAATTACTCATTTCTGATTTTAAATCATTTGCATTTTGTTCTATTTTAGAATCTAAATTACTCATTTCTGATTTTAAATCATTTGCATTTTGTTCTATTTTAGAATCTAAATTACTTAACATTCTTGTTATTCTTTCCAACATTGACTCATTATCTATGCTTAATCTTGCATCCTCCCTATTCATTCCTACACTATCAGTAACTTCTCCTTCCACTATTATTTCTTTTCTACTCGCCATCTTTTTAACTATTTTCTGATTTCTTAACAACATAAATCTACTACTACTATTTTTTTTTTTTTTTCACTCACTTAAACCAGTTCTCGTTTTCTTCTTTCTTCTCTCTTCTTTCTTCTTTCCTTTTAAATTCCCACGGAGCTATACGATGCTTTAATCTCCTCTTCTTTATCCTATTCGAGCCCCACACGTTGCTGCGCCATTTGTAACGGGATTTTACTTTTCGTTCCCCATTATGGCGGTCGGTATAATACTTTCTTTCACTCCAGAATCATGATTTTCCATCGCTCTTTCTATGCTAGTCGCCATGTTTCTCCCATAAGACAGCACTAACGGCGCAGTTACTCGAATATAGTTAATTTAATCAATTTTTTTTTTCAAAAGTAATACTGGCTAGCGCCAAATGATAGATTCACAGATTAAGACAAAATGATATATAATTTTCTTGGAGATTTTATAATCATCGTAACCTCTTAAGTCAACTTCCTCGTTCTCCAGCAAGACACAAGATTCCAACACTTTTCTAGATTATTGATTTTCTTGTCCCCATAGTGATTCCCACTTTATTTTGTGATTGGCCGATTCACTGACACGTCATCACACCACGTGATACCACTACTACTTCGGCCAATCACACAACTACATACATTTTTATATATATTTACTATTCCTTCGAACATTACTAAACAAAAATATTGTTACAATTGTACTATACACAAAATATACACTTCGTTGAAGCTCACAATTTATCTCAAATAAATTTATTTTCTATTGTTACCATTTCTACGATATTCCTTGTTATTGAACTGAATTTTCTAATATAATTTCCTCAATTGTGAAGTCCTTGTTTATTGATAGTCATTCAAAGAGAATGAAATTTCAAGGCCATCATATAGTGAGCCACCCTTAAGCCTACAGTATTCACATATTTACCTTGTATCTTCAAGGAAGTATGTTTACCTCGATTACCATTACATAAATAGACAAATAAACATTTTAAGGAGTTTTGTGAAAAAGTGAGTAGGAGAGTCACTACGTGTAGTTAACATAGCTGTTAGAACACTATTCTTGTATTTCTGTGATGTAAATACATCTACGAAAAGTACAACTCAAAAACAAAAACTTGGATAAATACGAAAGATGGTCCTAAACCTTCCGAGGATATGATATGAAGTTGGTAAATTTTTTATTTTCTCTAGCGATATTTTTATTAAAATTCAGAAATGCACATTTCTTTAGTCTTTACCTTCTTGAATAAAGTGTAACATTATCTGGCTCTTATTATTCCGCTATTTTCAATTACCTTCTTATTTAGAGAAAATGGTTAAGTTATTTAATTTATCACATTACAAATGAAATGCATATTTTGATTTTTGTTTTTGAGAATAGACCCTGAAATCCTCCTTTTACTGAATTACCTGTTTATAATTGGTTTAAGGTAAGTAATGGAAAAAACACATGCTGTACAGAAAATATTGTTACGTTACCGTGGCTCCGTGATGAGGAGTCGGTTGGCTGTGGAGCGATGCAGTAAAGCAGTCGATAAGTGAGAATCGGCGAGGATGAATGGGAGTTGAAATAATTTAAAATCATCTCACATTCGACATTCAGATCATGCTCCCTCAGAGCTTATTAATTGTTGCTTATTATTACTAGCACCAGAGCACGACGTGATTGGTTTGGGATGCACACAGTTTTGCCGTTAGAGATTTAAAAACGAAAAAGTACTTTTCATTTGAATCTGGCTGTCTCAAACTGTTGAATTAAGCAGTAGAGCTGTGTTATATTCCTGCATTGCACATTCTGTAAAAAAAAGGGGGGGGAGGGAAGTATGTTCTATTTCTCTGCACATTATTCAGAAAAATTATCTTAAAACAACTTAATCCTCTAAATTCTTCACATTAATCGAGGCCAACATATCTATATACTATTTTATTGCATAAAATTTCCTTTTTGTTGTAATTTTACATCCTCCAACGTTAAGTCGTATCGGACGGTGAATGAGATGGTTGAAATGATGCTCAAATGGGTTTATGGTCCATGGAGCTTAGAGCTACCCGACATTCGTCTTTAAGGATAAGGGAAAGCCCGGTAAAAACCTCATCCAGGTAGCTCACCCTGACCGAGATTCGAACTCAGAACCTCTTGAACGTGAGGCAGACACGCTACCGTCTACGCTACCTAGGTGGGCATAAATAAAATTTCCTTGTATCTTCAGGAAGCACGAAATACAGTACGTTTAAGTGATAACTAATTCCTTTACACAACTAGTCGCTATGTATACACTTTAAAATTTCGTTTCCTTTGAATGAGCAGCAGGAAAACATGAAGATTAAGTTGTCTTGCTTCCTCTATCCCTTGTTCAATAAACATGTTACAACATCTATCTAATTCGTATTTCGTAATGGAGATAAACGTTAGCAAAAAATGGGTAATTGTGTATATTCTTTAAGATACAGTAGAAATAGTGTAATGTGATTAACCTACAGTCAATTCTATTAAGAGGACATTACTATGACATTAAGCCCACCTCTCTGAGGTAATTGCTCACCTTACGTTCAAGAGGTCCGGAGTTCAAATATCGGTCAGGGTAAATTACCTGTGTAAGATTTCTTTCAGGGGTTTTCCCTTATCCTGAAATATGAATGTTTGGTAACTCTAAGCTCTATGTACCCTGGGCTCATTTGAGTATTATTTCACCCATTTCATTCATCGTCCGACATGACTTAATATAGATGGTCCTAATTTTCTTTAAAACTTCGACATTGAAGTTCAGTTCTCTTTGCGTGACCAGGAAATAACTGAATAGGAGCTTCCGTTTAAAAAATGTGTCTGAAGCATTTTGTAATCTAATAAAATTTGATGACCATTTTTAATAAAATAAAACTTTTCAACTGTAGGAGACAATTTTATTTCCCAGTCTGACCCTTCTCCCTTGAATTACACCTCCTAAATAAATAAGCCTACTGTATCATATGGTACATAAAAGCCATGCATTTACAATCACGTAAATTAAACAGTCTCTGGGATAAATTATCTTGAACTATTACTGACGTGACGGGACGTTTAATCTTCCATGAGACATTAAGTTAGCTGAGGCGAAGTGTTCCAAACGGGTGCAATTACGTAGGAAGAGGGCCTGCATCTCATCAATAGACTGCAATCGAGAGCTTTCCAATTAGACCTCTCCAGCGAAGAGAGCGTACACACAGATAAAAGGAGAAACGCGACGCAGTGGGTATTTTACTTAAACGAGCCAGGCGGGGGGGGGGGGATTATTAGTAAAGCTTAACCAATTTAAAATTACAAACGGATAAAAAGGAATATATGTACCTTATGTGTAACATTCGTTAATTGAGATAAAATTTTGTTCAATACATTTCTTTTTACGAGGCGTGTCTCCAATTTAAATTAATACAGAAAACATGTTTATTGTCAATGAATGTTACATTGATGGAAAGGTGGAACTTACAGTTATTTTTCAACGTAATCACCATTGCGATCGTTGCACTTTTGCATGCGCTGTGACAGTTTTTGCATACCCTTGTCATAGCACTCTCCCGCCAAGTTGCGCAGGTAGCGCTCAAACTCGTTTTTCAAATCATCGTCGGTCTGGAAATGTGTTCCAACCAGGTGTGACTTCTACTCAGGAAACAGATGATAATCACTAGATGCTAAGTCTGGACTGTAGGGGAGATGGGTGAAGATGTCCTATCTGTTTATGGTTTTCGGTGAGCATTTTGGGGACCCAGCTAGCACACACCTGGCGATAATGCAAATGTTCGGTCAAAATCTTGTCAATCGTAGTCTTACTGACTTCAGGGATAAGTTCGCACAGCTATGCGAACTGCCATACTCCGTTCTTTAAGCATTTCTTGCTCCATTTTTGCAATTGTTTCGGCTGAAGCCGAAGGTTGACCAGAACGATGTTCGCCACGGACGTCTGTACGTCCATCTTTGAACTCTCTGACACACTTTCGCACGTTTTTGACGTCCATACACTGTGACCCATAGACTTCGAAAACCTGACGATGAATTTCAGTGGGGATAGTGCCCTTGCACTCAGAAAGCGGATCACTGCACGCAAGTCGCACCTAGCGGCAAAGTGATAGGAAGCTCAATCGCAAACGGCTGCCCAGCCAAGACTAATGGTTGCAACGGGTTCGTTGTGGTGGGAATTTGAAGAGGTGAAACCAAGCTAAACGCCAGTGATGCCGGATCTCGCGTAATAGCGTTCCTTGCGGCTCCAGCACCTTGGAGACCTTAATTTATGACACGCTTTAGGTGTAATGGGAAAACGGGAATACACAAGAGCGATTGTTAAATTTTTAAAGAGTTGGTAGATATGTGATGCCTTTGAAATTACGTTCTCTTTGTACTGATAAGAGATAAAAAGGGGAATGACTTCCTGTTTGAAAAGAGTATTGCAAAATTCAAAAATAAATAAATAAAAATAAAAATAACACGGAATATCTCCGAAATTGTTTACTCCAAAGAAAAGGACACAAATTGTATGTTATAGCAAGATTACACTTTTGGAGTAATATTTCGTTTATCTCTTGCGGTTGCTGAGTTATGCAAAAACCATCTGGAATATAGAGAACTTCTGAGGATATTCACAGAAAATTCAAGGTATACATTATATTTGTGATGAAAATATCTTAAACGTTTGCCATTTTAATCAAACTCTTTAGAGACATTTTTTTAATAAAAGTTTTAATTTTTTTCATGAGAATGTGAGATGGAGGGATTTTCCCAAAAAGATGCTGAAATCAGACCCTGCTCATCTCTTTAGCGTAGTGGTAGCCCTTCTGCCTCACGTTCAAGAAGTCCCGAATTTGAATCTCGGTCAGAGTGAGTTATTGGGATAAGCTTTTCGTGGATTTTGCCTTATCGTGAAAGATAAATGTTCCGTACGCTAAGCTCTGAATCCTGAAGTTACTTGAGCATAATTTCATTCATCATCCGACATGACTTAACGCTGGATGACGTTAATTTGAAAGAAAAAAGAAAAGAAAATCACATTGCATATTTTTGGATTCAAGGGATTTAAAAAGTTGCACTTCCGCTTAAATAATCATACTGAATATATGGTGGACTGCAGTATACCCTTATTTACTGTAAGTGCTAACAGGGAAAATAAAAATATGAATAGCGATTTTGCAGTTGTCAAAGGTATACGAGAAAGTATAAAAGCTTACAAAAACAGGAAATGCGACTTGAAGCAGTGCAGATTTGGTTTCTGAGATATTTTTGTGCGGTATATCTTGCTACACATAAAAGGAATCAATGACGGTCGCTGCAAAAAGTAATTATAAACCAGAAAGTACAGCAGAAATTTGGTAGAATGAAGACAAGATGAGCTAAACAGTGGTAAAAATGAGACTAGTTGAGACTTAATCCATCATTATAAATGATTAAAAATTCAAACCGAAACGAAGAATATCTCGGAAGCGGCCAGTTCTCGAAAATGAGCGTTTGATATAAATTGCGTGCTTTAAAGTGATAAATAATGTTTGTGTAATACATTTTTGTGAATCTCGTACGTTTCCCAGTCACGTAAGAGTTATTCAGGATAAATATGACTTCAGAGAATATTCCCAAAAACTTCAAGATATACATTTTGACAAATCTTAAAACAAAATGTGTTTTGAAAAGTCTTTAAAATCGTTAAATGTCTTTTTTAAAAATATGAACTTATCAAGACTGGTATCTTGACACTTTTTTATTTTGACCTCGGAAGTAACGACAATGGCTCTGAAGTCTGCATATTCGATACTTGGTGACAACGTCGCTTCCAATGGAGCTTCTCTTGGTATCGGCAATTATCGGATGTTCTTCAAGCTGGAAAATAAAACCTTTCACCTCAATAACTATAAATGTCTTCGTACCGAAATAATCTAAAAGCAAAATTCCTAAAATTCGGCAATGACACTTCAGGAAACAAGTGACAGATCAGTTGCGTTTTGTTCTGCAAAATTTGTGTTACTCTAGTGAGAAATTTACTACGTTTAACGGCAACTTCAGTTCATGTCTTTTCTTCTCGCTTTCTTAGATTAAAAAGCCAATATGGAGCGAGGGGTATCAAAATGAATGAGATTTGATGGTTTTGAACTGAGAAACACACCCCTTTTATGTAATGACGATTTTCCTGTGAAGGGAATAGATCATAGGAGATACCTCATGACTTGGTGGGTGGCGCCTCTAGTCCATAGCAACTGTATATCTGCTTCTACACCTGTCCGATAGATGGAGCTTTGGTGCAATGGTCATATCGGCGGCCGTTCTCCTTTGGAACATATCGAAGGTGTTGACTCGTATTCGTTGGGTTTTAATTGTTAGATCACGCACACATTTGTACTCTCGTTCATACTTCCAGACTCTGGGGATGAGGAGAAATTATCTTGGTTGGAGAAACATCCGAACCCGAGACCCCTATCACGGCAGGCAGGCGCTCTAGCGACCGAGCTCCGTGGTGATGCAATCTTGTATACGTAGATAGACTGTAAAACTTTTACTGCCTGTTTTAGGCTTAAGGTAGAATTCTGGACCATGCTTTTTCAATACCCTAACTGTATAGTTATCTTGACATTTAGAAAAACCACGCAAAAAGCACAAGGTTTGAATTCCGGTTCTCTAAAATGCGGGATACTTAGATAAGGAGTCTTATTTTTAATTAACGACCTCCAACTTAAAGTAACGTAGGAAAATAAATGAAATGGGTGAAATTATACCAAATGAGTATCTTTCAAGATAAAGCAAAACCCTGGAAAATAAAAATCTTATCAAAGCAATCATATTGAGCGTTATTGAAACTCCGGACCTCTTGAACCTGAGGCAGACACGCAGCCAGGTTCGCCACGGAGGGAGCATAAAAAGTCTTGTATTCCAACTCAAAATTTGGTGTTTGGATTTCACCAGAACTGTATATTTTTAAGTCTCAACAATAAAAGTAAAGCATATTTTTAGAAAAAAAAGACGTATTGTAATTAGGGGTAGTGATGTTTATCATTTTGAAATCAGATATTTAGCACTTTGATTTTTACATTTCGTATTTCCTAGCATTTACACATTTTCAATTTAGCATTTTATAGCATTTTGAAAAAAGCTTAATTTGAGTTAACTTTATTAAATGATGAATATTAACATTATTTATATGAGATTTAAAACACATTTATGGAGCGTTATTAATGACAGTGAGTTAAAAGTGCATAAAGTGTCAATTTATTTTACACTAATAGGGGTTAAAGCAATACACAGAAATATATGTAGAACAAGCTGATACAGGCTAAAGCATACTACATGACACAAAAAAGATAAATTCATACTGATATAAAACTAGCACAATAAAAAAAAAATTGCACAAAATTGGCTTATGCCATAACTCATAAGTTTATGATTCAGTAACGCTGCTGAATGAAAGCAGTGAACATATTTTAAGATTCTGTTTTGTCATTTGAGTCCGCATGTTACAATACAATTATGTTTACAGAAATATCTTTTAGCATCTACGCTGTTGGTGGGACCCCAAATCCACTGCGGAGAAATAGTGAGAAATGGTGGAACAATAAGCTAATTTAGCGAGAAGGGTTGCTTTCCACATTCCAGTAGAGTGGTCACTTAGTTTATAACTTTCTAAACATGCAAAGTTTCCACAGACTCTTCAGTTAAAGTTTCCAGAAGAAAAAGCATTGTAAAAAATAACATCTTGGAAAATCTTTGATTTCGCATTTACATCACATTTTGAGTAAATTTTGAGCTTTGTCGCATTTGCGAAAAATCACCAGCCCTTATTCTAATATAACAATATAAAAAGTATTATAATTTATTTAGCATGTTTATTTTTTCGGTGAGAGGTTCTTAAATCAAAATTTTTTCAAGCTTTGTCATATTAATTTCATATCTCATAATTTTATATTATGCATATGTTTAAATGTACACAAAAAATAAACCAGCTATTTGTACTATTTTTTACATTCATGCTATTCGCTACATAAGTAAAATATATAATATCAGTTCAATGCATCTGCAATCTAATTCCACCATAGAAAGGCTTCATTGATACTTGATTGATTCTTTATCCATGATGGTATCATGAATAGGGGGCGGATTTTGCCCTATTTGCCTATTTTATTCCTTTGTTCAGAAACGTAAGCCTTTAAGTTATAACCATGTTTCCTATAATTATTGGCCTAATTTCTTAGTTTTATAGTGCCTATAAATGCCTATTTCGTATAGTTGTGCCTATTCTGCTTATTAGTACCTAAAGCTGCCTTTCAGCCACTTTCTTCTGCTTGTAATTTGTGACAACAGCTTTTGCATTTGTTGGTTTCAAGGTGAAGTTTTTGGGGAAGAGAAATTGCTTACTGCTGCACATTGGATATACAAAAAGAGGTTTAGCCAGGTAGGTATCTGCCTTTCAGACGTGTCACAATGCGCTAATGACTTCACAGATGTATGAAAAAATTGTGATTTTCTCATGTTTACGTTTCTCTACATGTATCTCAGGGAATCATGAAATCCATTGCTTGGAAACTTCCGGTGTTGTTTCCAATATTTAAAATGAAACTGTAGACCAATAAATCTTAATGGTTTGTGTAAATTGAACGGGAAACGCTTACTAGAAAGCTGTACTTCATTATTTGTTCTTAGTCAACAATGGGGCATTTAGGGTTTTTGTTACAAAAACTAGGATTCTGTAGCTTTAGGTTTTAATTAACTGTGCTTTGTATCTTTCTGACACATCGTGACATCACTTTAAGTGGTACTAAAATCGTTTTGATAAACTTTTGAATTTATTATCTTTCCAAAAATCGTTTCTATTAAGGAGACACATCGATGTCTTAAAATTAATATAGACATATTTCAATAGTATAACTTCTTTTTTTAAGTGGCACTACAGAAAAGGTCGCATGACTATTTAAATAACCCTGCATCTGTATCCTAGCTACTATTAGGTAATTTTAACCTCCGATTCCATATTTTCCATATTTTCTTAACTTCAAAATGTTCCACAGGATGCAGTTTTTCTAATCTGTATGAAATTCTAAACGTGACTGTAAGGGCAACTGCATATTAAGTGTGCCCATTTATAGTAGTTGTGTTTTTGCTATTTGTATTGAAAAGGATTATAATGCTTACTTCTTACTGAAAACGCTTAGGGAAATAAAAATTGTTAAATAGGTATGATTATTTTTCCCCTTCATTGATATGGCGAAGACAAATATTTCACATAGGTACAGACGGTTAAAATGGGTGCAGAAACTTGTACTACAAGCATTAATTTTTAATGTTGTATAATTTTTATTATTAGCTATAGTGCATTTTAAGAGCCATTTTACTAAAATTGTGTATCTCTAAGTGTTTACCTAGAAAATTTTTAGTGCCTATTTTGACCATTTTTAGTGCATTTTTGCCTATTTCACACATTTTTAGTATCTATAAATCCGCTCCCTCATGAAATAAAACGGAGTGGGACAACATAATGTATTTACATTGATGACTTATCAAACTATCACCACTTGATGTGACGTCTTATTGTGATTAATTTAAAACTCCAAAATCGAGATGATGGCCAAAATACTTCAGCGGAACATGTCGAAATAAATTTCAACAAAAAATACTTATAACTGTAAAGCTACTGAATTAGAAGTAGCTGACCTAGTATACGAATAAGTATTATATAGGAAAGAACACAAATAGAAAGTTACAGTGTTACATAGAATATCTTTGAAAAGCTTACCCCATTGCATTAGACTTCACGTAAGTGCACGAAGAACGACTGCGGTGCATATAAACTGGTTAAAATGCTTTTATTTCTGTAGGTAAACCTCGCTACCGGAAGCACATCCACCGGAAACAGAGGAGATAATAGGTTGTCCGCAAGTTATCAAACAGTGCTTTTTTATTTTTATTTTATTTAACGTCCTCTAATGTTAAGTCATATTGGACGATAAATGAAATGAAGCTCAAATGAGCTTAGAGTCGCGTCTATAGAGCTCAGAGTCACCGACATTGATCTTTCAAGTTAAGGAAAATCCTCGAGAAAAGCCTCCTCCAGATAACTCGCCCTGACCGAGATTCAAACTCTAGAACCTCTAGAATCTGAGGCAGAGACGCTACCATCTACGCTACCGAGGTGGGCATCAAGGAGTGTACAGCTCCTGACAACGAAAATGGATATAATAGTGAAAACAATTACGAGAATACGTAGACACAGATACACGATTGTGAATATGAAGATGTTACATTTTCGAATCAAATGAACTGCCCGTCGAATTATCATGAACTTATAAAATCTTGAGTCCAAAGTTCTGCTGGGACTGAACCCTACTCTGTCAATCTACGATAATGTTAAATTTGATCTAATGTTCTTCTTATTAAAGAGTATCAGTGAGTCAAAAGTACTCAAATAAAATAAGAGAAGCAGTAATACAAGAGTTTGCCTTTGTGTCATAAGTGGTAGCGTGTCTACCTCGCGTTTAGAAAGTCCCGAGTTCGGATTTCGGCCAGGAGAAGTTTCCGGGCTTTTCCCTAATCGTTAAAGATGAATGTCAGGTTACCTGATGCTCTATATACACTGGACTCATTTAAAGATCATTTCCCCATTTCATTCATCATTCGATATCACATAACGCCCGCCTCGGTAGCGTAGATGGTAGTGTGTCTGCCTCACTTTCAAGAGGTCCCGAGTTCGAATCTCGGTCAGGGTGAGTTACCTGTATAAGTATTTTTCAGGGGTTTTCCCTTATGCTTCAAGACGAATGTCGGGTAATTGTAAGCTCCATGGACCTTGGACTCATTTGAGCATCATTTCAGCCAATTCATTCAACGTCCGATATGACTTAACGTTGGCGGACGTAAATTGCAACAACAACAACAAAACATCACATAACGTTGGAGGATGTAGATTTAAAATTAATAAGAATAATTAAAGAAGGGCGACACAAGATGTCAACGTTATGTATCACTGTGCTTTATTTTTCAGATCATATGTGAGCAAAACGCATACAAAGTATTATTTTTGCCTAACAGGAAGCTATTCTGCTTGCCGTAGTAAGTGGACAGTTAGTATAAACTTACCAATGCGACAATACGCAGAAAACTAGACGTAACTACAAATTATGACACGTCTAGGAACATTGGTTAGAGAGAAGTTTCAAAATGGGAACGAATTTTCCAAAGAACTGTAAACATTGAAGAATATTTAAACCAAATCAAAATAGGCAAAAAGTAGAGTAATCAATGGATGAGGGTCTCTTTTAAAAGTTTCATTTTCAAACGCGAGAAAAAAAAAAACAGCGTAATCTATATCTATATAAACTGAAACAAACGTTTGCACTCAAAAGAAAATGACAATCGGAACCAATAATTTGCTGTATACGAACTAACGGAAATTTAAATTAACAATGATTGGTTGGACGACGTTCCTTAGACGAAGCGCAATTCTGTGTTAGTGGTGGAGTTAACACACATAATTGTAGGGTCTGATGGGACAATAAACGCCGAATTTTAATTCAAGAAGGTTTCATAATTTAAAAGCTAGCATAGAGTGTGACTCTAATCGCAATTCACTATTGGCCCTAATTTCTTCAAAGAGGACGTCAATGGAATAAGATAGTCTGTTACTGTAAGCGATGAGTGCTACTATCTTATGTTACGTACCTAGAGGAATCATATTAATCTTTATGCAATATGGCGCTACGCTCCCATGCAGAACAATTAATTGTATATCTTTTATCATGCCATCAGTAAACACTTTCGAAAAAAGTGGTTGCCACGATCTGTAGATCTCATTTCCACCGACTTTGGGATGTGTTAAGAAAACGTTTTAACGCCTAAATATCTCCACGCTATCCAGAGGGCGCAGTGATGACAAATTACCACTACAAAGCCTAATAGAAAGCGCATGAGAGGTTTGAACAACAATCAACACCTTCCACGACGCAAATAGGACTTCTTGCCTTCGTCGGAATCACTCCCTGGTTGCTGTAGCCTTTGTCGTCCCAGAAAACTTTGGTTGTTACCTGGGATAGGATCGGATAGAATTTACCGGAGAGGATTTGGCAGGGCGACGAGACTGATCTTTTGTACCTATGCCCCAAGTGGGGCAAACGCGGGAGGAAGGATGAGGGGAGAGGAGATAGAGGGCGGCCGTCCCAAGGAGTCACGACAGTGTAAAGAATAGTGTGCCTATCAGATTGAAACTCCCCGGCAGTTCTGTACAACCGCCATCCGTTCTACCGTGGCCCTAAAACAGTTCAGCAAACCAGCTCGGAGACCGGAGGTCACCATGCTAGAGGAGCTCGGAAAACTCCCAGCTGGCTTACACAATCTTTTTTTCTTCTTCTTTTCAAGTCGAGGAAAATCCATTTATGGACTAACCCCGACTGTACTGGGATGGTGCAGCCGGGAGTGTGAGCCTCACCCGAAGGTACTACCCACTAAAACACCTCCACCGGAGAGTAGTCAGGAGAGGAATTCGAGATCCCTGCTAACGGTTTCCTGAAACGGTGCACTAGGCTGCCTCGGAAACCGGAGACTGTCCCACCGGAGGATGAAGGTTTTACCAAGAGCGTATCGTCCTGCAATGCAGTGCCGAGACTCCCGCCGACACTTCTACTCTGAAAGAGATCAGCATATGACAGAAAATATGAAATGATAATGAAGATGAAATGGAGGAACAGTAAATTCGAAGGGCATAATTAACCTACCCAGCATTCGCCTGGCAACCCAAGGAACCCAGAAAAGCCCCATGGGTCAGGTAGGACGCCCACGGCGTCATGGACGAAACCGCCGGAGCCATCCCACTTGGCTACCTGGAGTAAGACTTCTTCGAAGTAACCATAGGGTCAGGACTACCGAAACAACGTAATCACCATTCCGATCAATACAAAAACACCAAGCAGGATGTGGAACAGGATGTAGATACATATTACGGAGTCACAAACGTTAGTTATCACTAAAGCTGGGAACTCTTATCCCGATAAGACTGTAAACACGTAATCTAACGTTCCAAGGGAAACAAAACAATATCACACCTTCCATATATACGTGCACATTAGTAGGTATATATATATTCATGTTTACACAGGATCAGACCACATAATATTTAAACCCTATATAGTACATAGCACATTTTCTCACTGAAGCTATACAGGATGCTCAAATTATTGCAAAAGAGATGCCAAGTTTTAACTTACCATTGTCATAAAATTCGCTTTGGTTGCTTCGCAGAGTTTCTTTCACAGTGGACAGGATATATAGCCTTGAAGTAAGTCGTACAAATTTTGGGAATCAGTCTGTTAAGCACTGCTATATTTTGATATATTTTAACTCATGAATTTTTCATAAACATATCCCATACATTCAAAAATAACTGTAATAAATTTAGCAACAAGTTTCATTAAATTATTTAAAATGTATTAATTCAAAAACTAATTAAGTAATGCTGTTTACAGAACATTCATGCAGTAACTTCAAAATAGCAAAAAAGCTAGAATATCACACCGTTTGAAATATTAGCTCTTGCCACAATAATTAAATCCCTCGGTTTGGGTTTATGACCGTTAAATGGGGCATAATCCTCGATTTAAAACGCTTAGATGTTCTCAGTTATACACGCTTTTTATTGAATCAGCATTGCTGCCGCGGTAAGCGGATTTGGATTTTTGAATGGTGCCTGTTATATATCACTAAATGCACAACTGGCAATCGAAAATGCATTTTAATTTAAATGTTCTCTACACGAAGAAATCTGTACTGCTTTGCATTATTTCAACAAAAACAAAACATACCAGTAAATAACTATCACGAGGATCTGTGAGTGAAACTGATGATACATTATTGCTGTCTGAGTCGTCATCAGGTATGTCAATTGAAAGCTATTTTTTTTTTTCAAAAATGTGTGTTTATAAATGGAAGTTAGACGTTCCGTTAAAATTACAAAATGTATTGTATCTATTATTAGAAAAAGTCTGAAGCTGTACGAAATTATATTTAAGATGTAAATGATAGGACTGGAATAAAATATCTTCGAGATCATCGTGCGAAAAATTAATTAAAATAGTGAAATTAACTAAAATTGAAGAAGTTAACTGTGTCAACTGTTCTTAAGTAAATATTTTAGCCTTAGCCATTCAGAGATATTCTTTGTTATTCATTTAAATTTGTTAACACTTAGGATATTCGTTTTCTCACGCATTCCTATAAAGAACAATCTGACTGTAGATTTAGTCTCCTCTATCCATTATTACATCCACAACAATTGTGTAAATATAGTATATCTTAAGCAAGGAATTGCTTCACAGAAATTTACCAAAAGTATGAAATTTCAATTTTTCCTCGTTTTAGTATGATCAAAGCCTCTAATTCCATACCACACAATTAATTTTTAATATAAAAACTATAAAATCACAAATGGATATTTATTTAGTTCTGTACTACTTAGGCAAGGCATCGCACTGAACTCTTTTTTTTATTTGTTCCATTTATACCTCGCCTTTAACTCCAATGGTCATTACGGCGACCGTTCTCCTATGGAACATATCGAAGATGTTAACTCGTATTCCTTGGGTTTTAATCATTAGATCACGCACACATTCGCACTCTTCATTCGTACTTCCAGACTCTGGGGAAAATGAGGAATTATATTAGTCGGAGAAAAAACCCATCCCCCGCCGCTGGGGATCGAACCCGGAACCCCTATCACGGCAGGCAGATGCTCTACGGACTGAGCTATGGGGCCAGTAGCTTTGAACTTTAAACTCAATTTTTTCTCCCTTTCTTTAGCATTTGGCACGTTAAAATACTTCTTGGACTGCAGTTTATAACAATCAGCAATTTAAAAGTACTTTTATATTTTTATAAACACTAAATAGTTCATTTAAAAGAATTTATTCTCTATAGCACACCCTGGAAATTTTTAGAAGTAAATAGCACATACACGAACTTGTTTCTCCTCTCTCTCTCTCTCTCTCTCTCTCTCTCTCTCTCTCTCTCTCTCTCTCTCTCTCTCTCTGTCTCTCTCTCTTAAACATTATGAAAATTGTATTTCTAAACTAAGCGCAAATTAATATTTTGATTGCAATAGACTGATGTTTTATTTACTAAAATAACGGAGTGTAAATGCAGTAAAAAGCATTGTTCTTTCAATTTCAGACGTGCATTTGTCTCAGGTAATGCTGAACTGACCTAAGGAAGACTGTTATACCATTCGTCTTTCAAGGAAAGAACTAATATTAGCACCAGTAAATAGCAGATGTCGCGGTTAAGATTATTGTAGTCACAGAATAAATAACACAGAGAGTGAATAATGTGGTGTGTTAGTCCTTTGTTTTGGTGGAACAGCGTAAGAACCGCAATATATCTTGGAGAAGCAAACAGGTGTAGCAAAGTTACGTGGACTATACAGTGTGTTTAAGCAGCACTCAGCTTACAATGCGCAGGGGTATACGAAAGTACTTCGAAGTGTGCGCTATTCAAGTAGCTAAGAAACAAATCTTTGTATTTCAAATAAATGCAATATTGTTGAAAATTTGTTAATTTTTATAATAAAAAAGAAACGTTTCTAATTAAATCTTTCAATTTTAAAAACACTATGTGTATCAGTCACATGACTTTCTCTTCTACAAACTCTTTTTACAAACATTTTCTCTCATCTATTTGATGTTAATCGAGAAGAAGTATATCTAATCGAAAATTTCCTTGCAGATTCAAGGAGAATATGACAAATCAATGTACTTTAAATGAGAGCAGCATATTTTAAGAACAGTTCGCTATGTAATAGTCCTTGAAATTCTGTTTTTCATAAAACTGCCAAGAGATAAACGAATACAGATTTCCTGTTTCAAGAACAAGTGCAAGTGTTCAAAAATGCAACCAATTACATGAAATACTTTGACGTGCCAGGTAGAGAGGTAGGTAGAAACGAGTTGAGACAATGGGTGTTGACTTGGTGGTTTACCGGGCGAGGATTGGGATGTGGTCGGGTCTGCGCTCACGGGGAGCAGGTAGTCAGCGTGAAGGTACTACGGAAACTTCACAGAGTTATTTTGTAATTTTTGTGTTAGTAACTTTACTAGTGATAGGGGGAATTGAGATTAATCCAGGACCTGTAGCGGACGAACGATGTGGGAGCTGTATTAAAGTTCTGAGGACCGGACTTATGTGCAGTAATTGCTCGAAGTGGTTCCACTTTGGCTGCCAGAAAGTGAAGAGGGACATGAACATAGAGGAAACCTGGGAATGTAAGGAATGCAGGGGAGCCAAGACCGTCACCGCAAATCAGAGGAAACTGGAGCAGCTTCAAGAAGAAGCACGGGAACTACGCATTAAGCTACAACAGGCGGAAGATATCATTCGGAGGCTCGAAGCTGAAAACCGTCAACTGAGGCAGCAGGGGGAAGAAAGAGTAAAAGAAGAGGAGAAATCTTGCCTAATAGTCGGTGACTCTATTGTGAGACATGCTGGAAATCCAACGGCGGAGGTAGTTTGCTATCCTGGCATAGGAGTTGACGGTCTGCTGAGGGAAATCGAGAGAAAGCAAAGGAGATGGAAGGCAACTATCGGACAATCGTATTACATGTCGGGAGCAATGACTTGCGGAGAAGTGTTAACTATATGTTGGGTGACATGTACGACTTAGTTAAAAGGACAAAACAGCTGTTTCCTTCAGCAAAAATAGTCGTCAGTGGAGTACTAAGACGACGCGACTCCAGCTGGAGAAAGGTGATGCAGGTAAATGAAGCTTTTTCATGGGTAGCGGAGCGACTGGGTGCTCAGTTTCTTGACCCGAATTCGTGGATTGAAGACTGGGACTATGGACGGGATGGAGTACACTTGAACCGAGGAGGATCGTCAAAGCTGGCAGCTTTGTTCGCGAGGGTGACGAAGTGGGCTGACGGCAACGAGCAGCAAGGGCAGCAATGACACCAACTTCAGGAAAACGTAGACTTTCAGGTAGGGGCTGATTCCTTAAGGCTGCTACAGGTAAATTGCCGTAGTATTATGAATAAAATTGTTGAGTTTTGGAATTTAGTGGAAATATGCAATCCAAGTGTCATTATAGGTACGGAACCATGGCTGAATATTGACATTAATGATTCAGAAGTATTCAGAACAAATTGCAGGGTGTTTAAGAGGAACAGGGATGGAAGGGGAGGAGGAATCTTTATTTGCGCTAAATCAGAGCTAAACAGCAAAGCATTATGGGTAGAAGAAGAGGTTGAGATTATGGCAATCGAAATTATTGATCAAGCAAACAAAGGGAATAATTTAACAATAATAGCTTGCTATAGACCACCTGGAGAAACTGATTATGCTACACTTCATAAACTAGTGGAGAAAATCTCTTCCGAAGGGGAAAGAAATGTTATATTAGCAGGGGATCTAAATCTGCCAAATGTAAACTGGGACAGACAGTTAATAGGAGGTGAAGCTCAAAAGCTCGCTTTCTGGTTTGGGAGCAGGGGTTATTTCAAGTAGTGAAAACTGTTACTCGACAATCAGCATTGCTGGACGTATTTTTATGCAAACCTGAGTCATTGTTTTCTGCATGCGATGTCTTGCCAGGTATAAGTGACCATCAGTGTGTGCAATTAGACCTAAACTGGAAAGGGCAGACAAACCGGTTTGAAACGGAACAAGTAATTAGTTGAGATTTCCATAGGGCGAACGGGGAGGCTATCCAAACATTTCTCCGGGAAAAATATGGGATATTTGTAAAATCTGCCACTAGTGTAAATGAAGCATGGGTTAATTTCAAAACACTTATCCTGGAAACAATTAGAGAACACGTACCTTTTAAAGTTATTAAACATAAAGCGGATCCAGAATTTTATACAAAATGTATTAGGAAACTTAAAAGAAAGACTAGGCACGCTTATAATAAAAGGAAGATATCAGAATGGCATCTTAACAAATTTAAAGAATTAGCTAAACAATTACAAGACGAAAATTTGCAAGCGCAGGAACGATTCTTAGATAACGTTTTTAGCGGGACAAATAATTGTTGATCATTTTACAATTCTGTAAAAAGACGCAGGGGAAATAAAGAGAGCATATCAGATTTTAACTTTAATGGAATAGATGTATTAAGTGATAGGGACAAAGCTAATATATTAAATTCGCATTTTGTATCGGTTTTTCTTAAATCCGACGATAGTTCCGAACAGGAAATTGGGGAGAGTGGAGAAACGATTTTTCAAATAATGGCGCCCAAATTACGTGAAAGGATTAAGATGCTGCAAAACCGAAAATCAAGGGGACCAGATAATATACCTACTGAAATATTAAAGCTTGGGGGTGAAGCCATGATTCCCTATCTAACGCTCTTGTTCAACATGTCAATTAACAACTGTGCCTTACCGGAAGACTGGAAAACAGCTATTATAGTTCCGATTTATAAAGGGGGTAATAAAACAGAAATAAATAATTATCGGCCAGTTAGTCTAACTTCAGTAGTATGTAAATTAATGGATCATTTAATTGCAGAATATATACGAGAGGAGTTAGAAAATAAAAAGTGGTTTAATGAAGCGCAACATGGATTTAGACCTGGGTATTCGTGCGAAAGTCAAATTACTTCATTATTTCAAGATTTGGCAGATGAGGTAGATGCAGGGGGTAGAACTGATGCAGTGGTAATTGACTTTTCTAAAGCTTTTGATGTAGTGCCACATAGTTTACTTATTTGTAAGATAGCTAATACAGGAATTGACAAACGCGTAGTATTATGGGTTATACATTTTTTTGAAAGGGAGAACGCAAAATGTTAAAGTAGGTAAAGAGCTGTCCGATAGTGGAACTGTAAGTTCGGGTGTGCCGCAAGGCTCAATACTAGGGCCTTTACTGTTTCTCATTTTTGTTAATGACATTGCTGTTCATATTAACTGCCAGATAAGGTTGTTTGCAGACGATTGTATCATTTATAATAAAATTCGGAATACAGTGCCTGAAACCGCTCTTCAGGATGATATAAATGAAATCTGTAATTGGGCTGCGGCTAACAAAATGTCAATTAATGCCAAGAAAAGTAAGTCCATTGTTTTTAGTAGAACTAAGGGCAAAATTATTGTTAACTATCACATGGGAGGGGTGCAAATTCCACAGGTGGACAGCTGCAAATACTTGGGAGTGTACCTGGCAAGTAATGCTGGATGGGACGAACAAGTAAATTCCACATCTAGGAATGCGTGGAAGGCATTACATTTCGTAATGAGAATATTGAAAAAGGGGAGCGCTAGGTCCAGGGAAATTGCCTACAAGGCCTTAGTGCGGCCGGTTATGGAATATGGAGTAGCATGCTGGGACCCGTATAGAGCTAACCAAATCGATCCATTAGAAAAAATACAGAAGAGGGCAATAAAATTCATAAAAAGAGGCAAGTATTTTGGGCCTATAAAAGGAGATGAGACTAAATGGGAGGAATTAAGAATTAGGCGTAAAAAACATAGGTTGGTAGCATTATTCAAAGCTAATGCTGGTGTAAAGGCATGGGTGGACGTTAGTGTAAGGTTAGATAATCCGGATTATTATGGACGAAACGATCATAGGTATAAAATTATGGGTAGAAGATACAGAACCGACGTAGGAAAATTTTCTTTTGTTAATAGAACCATTGAAGAATGGAATGAATTGCCTGTAGCAGTCTTTCAGGGCTGTCCCCTGTCGCTGAAGAAATTTAGAAAAAATCTAGATGGTTTATAGTTTAACTTTTGAACTATAATGGTATATAATATGTAAATAGAGAAGTAATTAGATATGTTTTAAGTGACTAAAGTAAAATAATATCATGTTTGTATTGTTTACTGTGTTATTGTTGTAAATCTAGTATTTGCAATTTGATTTGTATTCTTAACTCTGCCACCGGGCAGTACCCAATTGCAGTCAATAAATACATACATACATACATACATACATACATACATACATACATACATACATACATACATACATACATACATACATACATACATACATACATACATACATACATACATACATACATACATACATACATACATACATACATACATACATACATACATACATACATACATACATACATACATACATACATACATACATACATACATACATACATACATACATACATACATACATACATACATACATACATACATACATACATACATACATACATACATACATACATACATACATACATACATACATACATACATACATACATACATACATACATACATACATACATACATACATACATACATACATACATACATACATACATACATACATACATACATACATACATACATACATACATACATACATACATACATACATACATACATACATACATACATACATACATACATACATACATACATACATACATACATACATACATACATACATACATACATACATACATACATACATACATACATACATACATACATACATACATACATACATACATACATACATACATACATACATACATACATACATACATACATACATACATACATACATACATACATACATACATACATACATACATACATACATACATACATACATACATACATACATACATACATACATATATATACTCCAAAAAATAAACATTTGGCTTAAACTGCATCGGTTTAAAAATATGCCTTTTCTGCCAGTTATGGAAGAGTTGTTCAGAATGAAGAGCATTTTGGAAGCTCAGAAAATTTAAGATATACGTTTTGCCTGTCATGAAAATGCCTTAAACAGATGGCATTGTAATAAAAGTGTAAATAGGGCAGTTCTGAAGATTAAAAAGGGAATTAAATTATTACAGGAAATTAATTAATTGTTCTTTCAGCCATGTGTAGGCTGGACGGAAACCAGAAGATCCGTGGTTCAAATCCCGGCTATGGCATTGAATTTTTCAGTCTGACTCTACGTTTCCATAAATTATTACAGTTTAGCAAATCACAGAAAAACAGTAACTTAGAGACGGGAATGATAAATTTTAAACTTAGCAATGTAATGTAGGAACCTAAGTGTGGAGGTATGACTGTTCTAACAGTGTAATTCGAGAATATCCTAATAGCAGAAACTTCTTCCCGCGCCAGGTAGGGTATATTAAGCCGATGCGAAGTATAGTAAGTAGAGTTTTGAGTTTCAGTCGGTCAATGAATTTAGCTGACAGGTGCGGCACCGTGATGAGGATTCGGCGGGCAGTGTGAACAGTAAAATTAAGCAGTACACAGGGAAATTGGAGTTGTGTTCACAGTCTGCAACAGGTGAACTGTGTGTGCATCAGAGAGATTACTAGCAGTACAAGTTAATGCTTGCTAAAGAGACACAAAGAAACACTAAAGAGAAGGTGACTGCACGTTAGAATTGCGCTAACGATTTTGTTGATAAATACAGGAATTTAAGGAGATCCGTGGTTCAAATCCCGGCCATGGCATTGAATTTTTCATGTTGATTCTATCCATCAAATATCTTAGCCTATAAACGGCTAGTGTGGAGAAATGATTAATTTCCATCAATTAACTAAAATTAAGAGTTAAATGATGAAGCCTGGGACTTAAGTACTTACAATAGTAAGTCGCCACAAACGGTGTATCTCGGATGTGAGAGCCCCTAGTGGTCTACCGGGAAAATATATGAGTCAACTGGAGAATTTAATGTCAGGAAGGCACGTTGGCCATGGTAGCTCAAAGGTTAAGAGCGACTGGACGGAAACCAGGAGATCCGTGGTTCAAATCCCGGCCATGGCATTGAATTTTTCATGTTGATTCTATCCATCAAATATCTTAGCCTATAAACGGCTAGTGTGGAGAAATGATTAATTTCCATCAATTAACTAAAATTTAAGGAGAACTTCGTTTTACGCCGTTTTTGTCACAATCTATCTTTAGAAATGTCACCCTGGAGTTTTTTAAAATTCAAAAGAAGTTCAAAGCTGTTCATGGCAGAAAAGCAGGTTTGCCAATTTACGTTTTGGAATTTATAGATTTTATTAATAAAAGACTACGTGAATATTATGATATTTAGACACAATTATAAAATCTAAAAATGGCTACGTCGCTCCTTGGTTTAGTAGCTCATACATGTTCGTTAAGTATTAGAAGTTATTCCATCAAGTATTTTATCTCTAGATCATTTTATGTAATGGAGAACACTTAAGAAAATTTGACAAAAATTTAATTTGAATAACATTAAGTATGGTAAAAAGGAAAATAATCAAATTTTGCATATTTTCGAAACTTTCTATCCACTTCGATGGGTGCATTGTGTGGCCTTTATTTTTTTATTCTAAACCTCTAAGCATTGTTTATAGTTCAATTTAGTTATTTTAGATTTATTAAAAAACCAATTCATTGGAAACTATTAAAACCTTTGTGGAAAGTGATCGAGAGTAAGAAACAATTGAAGGTAAACTTATGATTGAATACGTAGAAATGAAGGAAAAGGAATAATATTAAGGTGTTTAACGACTATAATAGTAGTATAAAATTATAGAAAAAGTTATTTGAATATTATATTGCTTAAATATGATTTGAAGAAAATATTATGTGAATTGCATAATATGGTAATGAAACGTGGTTCACCGAAGAAGACGTGAACCAATGAGAAATTATTGAATTGCAATATCAACGGCCAATTGAATAATTTCAGATTAGCCAGAATTAGCATCATACTGTGTAGTGAATATTGTGAAGGTAACCGAATTTTATAAAATAATTTATTAATTTATGTTACAACACAGTTTTGTTACTTGATATTGAATTAAATATTGGAATATTTAAAAAGAAGTTGAACGATTATTTCTGTTCATTTAGTTACAATTGCCGTCCGAGGCATAGTAGAGGTAGACTGCATGCTTCGACTGCAGCAGCCGTGGTCAGCATCCAAAGGAATTGCTCAACCTGAGGCTGCGTGACTCGGCACATTGGTAGCATCTCCAAGGAGGTCCCAGCAATAGCATCTGCTGCGGGACCGCAGCATCCCAAACTAGAAGACCTGTCGCACAAGTCGCCTCAAGCAGTACTGAATCGCTTCAATCCATCCGAAATTTCGTCGCAATTGCATTAACTGACGCTACCTATATTAATACATAACCACGTATGGTCTGAGAAGATCTTATAGTTCACA
This sequence comes from Mantis religiosa, assembly GCA_030765055.1. Taxonomy (NCBI): domain Eukaryota; kingdom Metazoa; phylum Arthropoda; class Insecta; order Mantodea; family Mantidae; genus Mantis; species Mantis religiosa. The sequence goes on from CM060952.1 coordinate 91,741,342, forward strand.
GATGAACCTAGTGGAATGGCTCAGTTGATGGCGCCTCTGTACCCATTCGATCCGCTGACCCATAGGTTTTATCAGACTTTACCTGGATGATACGAAGCATAATTAACATTGAATTTGCCATACCTTTATTTTACCTCAGTTATTTCACTTTATCTGTCATTCGTGATGCTTGTTTCATATAACTTTAAATCCTAGTTCTCCGTATCGGGGGTGCCCCGGCCTGCCCCCCCCCCCCCCCAGGGAATGTGTAAGCTGACTGAAGTGAAAGGATCTGGATATAAGACCCATCACCTGGGAGTACATTGTGAAGACTTTGTTATTCTCTGTCAAGAGTTGCTTGGCCGCAGACAGTCTTAATACGATTCTTGGCATATCTCTTAGTCTTATTTGTCAGCTGAATGTCAATGAGGAAGCAAAACACTTCAAAGTAGCTATCCAGGGTTACACTTCATTTGCTCGCGATTTTATGCGCCGTCAGAAAGCGGTATCTGGATGTGCCAAATGTATTGCAGTTGACAGGAACATTGTCCACTTGCAGATAATTTAATAGAGCACGCTTCTTGTTGAACTTGATCCAAACCCAGTTGGCGGCAAGCCATTCCCAATGATTACATGCCTTTCTTTTGTAATGTTCCCAGCTGGTGCTTGCATTGGATTCCTCCTCGTTAGGTCCTATGGAATTTTATAATCTCTGGAAGTGCTGCCGCATATACAGAGCGAAATATGGAACTTCAACATCGGAACCCCTGAGAACATTACCGCATATACAGGCTGAATCATGCAACTTCAACATCGGAACCCCTGAGAACATTACCGCATATACAGGCTGAATCATGCAACTTCAACATCGGAACCACTGAGAACATTACCGCATATGCAGGCTGAATCATGCAACTTCAATATCGGAACCACTGAAAGCATTACCGCATATACAGGCCGAATCATGCAACTTCAACATCGGAACCACTGAAAACACTCCCGCATTTACAAAGTGAATCATGCAACTTCAACATCGGAACCCCTGAAAACACTCCCGCATTTACAGAGTGAATCATCTAAATCCGACATCGAAATCACTAAAAACACTGCCACATACTTATACGGAGTGATTCATACAAATCCGACATCGAAATCACTAAAACAGTCACATATACAGGGTGAATGAAACCACTCCCGCATTTACAAAGTGATTCATACAAATCTGACATCGAAATCACTAAAAACAGTCACATATACAGGGTGAATGAAACCACTCCCGCATTTACAAAGTGAATCATGCAACTCCAACATCGTAATCCTTTAAACGACTGCCGCATATACAGAGTGAAGCAATTCACTTCCTGAAAGCACTTGCGCATATACAGGATGAATATTGCTGATAGTACTTTTGCATTTACTGGGTGATTCATAAAACTTCAAATAGGTAAATATTTAAGTAGTTTAAATACCCGTAGTTGGATCGTTACAAAGGCTTTGTGCCCCCCAAAAGAAAATAAGCCTAATAAAAGCTCATAATTTTATCATTAAGAATTACTTCTTTAGTACTGTAAATCACAGTCATCCATTTCTGTAAGACTTTCCTTATAGCAATGTCATGGCCTAACGATGCCATTTTTGGGATATGTCCATGCTCGGAAGGGCGCACCAACCTAAAGTATCAAGTAAATCATTAGTTTTGGGAGATTTTAGGTGCTTCTTCTATCTTTTTCCTCCTCCTCCTCCTTCTTCTTATTCTTCATTTTATTCTTCCTCTTCTTTTTCTTCTTCTTCTTGTCTTTCGAGAAGAGCTAAAACTAATTGTCTAAAATTTAAGTAAATGTTAATTTTTGTATTACTCTCAACAAAATAAGCTATATACAGTCTTCTTCAACTACTTCTTCAATTTGCGTTCATATAAACATAAATACTAAGACAGAGTATTGTCTCACGTTAGTGTAATAAAAAAAACTACACTTAAAACTTCCAGGAAGTATTGTGCATGCGCTATTTTAACAACTACATAACCACAGTCTGTGATGGTTTAGCGAATATTACATAAACTCGCTATTTATTTATAATTTTGCGAGGCCGTTAGTATTCTTATTTTGGAACGTTCGGTAAACTATGGTTAGCTTTGACAAAGATGGTGTTGAATTCCTTTGTAGGTGTTACGCAACGTTAAATAAGTAATTGCGCAAAATTCTAATCTAGGCGATAACTATTGCCTTATTTCAAAGGTTATCTGCAGCATGTTTGGTCGAAATCGATGCACGGGTTTAGAACTCTATAAGGAACATACACCCTTCACACATGTTTATTATAAAATTGATAAAATATATAATATTTGTGGTTGAATGTTTTTATATTCATCCTTCCTCGACTATAACAGCCAAACTTACATGGAAGAGGCTGCGGCGGATTTACCTCCACCTATTGCTCGCGTAGCTATGATGCATTTATGGAATCTCAAACGGTCTTCATTAATGCTTGATTACTTGAGTGTGAAGCGGTAATGTTTCACAGATGGAGCTGTGGTAAAGCGAAAAGGGACGTCTAATAACTCATAATGTATAGCTACCGGACTACCACACACGTAGTTGGTTGAAACCCTCGCAGCGCTCAAATAATTTTTGAAGCATGTGGCTGATTAAGCGAGAATCGGTGTACAAAGACAGGTGTATACAGAGAACTTGAAATTAATGTGACGTTAGTACGCATCTCTTATTTTAAATGGAACACCCTGTATTTTGTTTTTATACGGATTTCAGATAGCACTCGTCCATAGCTTTTCATTACTTTTAAACTTAAAAACAAAAGAACAAGCTTAACATTTCTTATTTTTATTTACTTTGATTTGATCGTCCTTTGTTTATACTCTATCCATGAAAACGTTTCTTTGACTCTTCTTGGTTTATATCTATAGAAATTTAATTATCTGTTTGTCTGAAAATTTTTTATATACATTGTAGCCTTGACTGGCTGTGAAAACAAGTTTGTAATGGTCATTACCATGTACTTGATTTTTAAGCACCTCCAAATATCTAGCCGAACTCTATAAGAACAAAGGACCATCCCAAAAATTCATTTTCTGTGGGTATTGCTTCTGTTGACAAATCCATTCAGGCGGAACGTGAGAATACGATTAGCTTAGAAAAACTCCATTACTGTGGTCTATTATTAATTCACGAAACTGGATTCCTCTATCACATCTGTCCTCTGAAATTTGAAATGTATGGTGTTGCTTTGAGCTTCGAGGATTTTAATCATTGGTTTATATTGGATTCTTGTTTTTTTCAGAAACTTCTTTATTTTCTTGCGCACAGAGAGGAACATCCAATGGTGTACGAGTAAACTTGCATTTTCAGTAAATTTTCTTACATCCCTTGTGAACGTTGTATTTGTAATGGGAGCATCATCTGTGTGCACTTCCTCAAATAAATTCATGATTAAATTGTTGCTAACTCCATGTATAACCATCCTTAAAATCAGAGTCCATTCCTATTAATTAAACACCAGGAAAAATCTATTAACACGTAAGATGAAAGATTCAATCGGTAAATCAATCCGTACTAATAAATATTTTTCTAATCAACGTCAAATAAACTAATTTCTATGTAGTATATAAAAAGGACTGTTTTATAAGTATGTTTTCGTGAATTTAAACAAAGGACAATCAAATCACAGAAAAGTGAACCTTTACTCGCGTTTGTTTTCTTTTTATTTAAAGATAATTGCACGAAATTGTCTACTTGTATATAACACAATCATAGATGTAGCAAATACTCAAGACCTTTTGTCAATTTTGGTATAAACCAGTTACCACTTTGATGATTAAATGAGGATACTTACGAGTCCTTGGTGGCGGAGATTCAAAGTATAACAAATGGGAACCAAGACGTTACTTACCTGTAAAAAAGAAATACACAAAATTAGTGCTTTTTTGGGTAAAATAAATACTGTGTTATAAAAACCTGGATTGGTAAGAAAAAACATTTGTAGTTCAAAGTAATCTATTATCAACAGATAGATTCAAGGAAAAGCATTTAAGAAACAGACAGATTAAGTAAGTTTTTCTGAGAAATTACAAAACTGAACTCCTATCACTTCACACTTTATGTAACAGTTTCTCATATAGAACATTTTTCCATTTCAATTCCTCCAAATACAGCTCTAATGATATTTATTAAACTTTCATATAAGTTACTTAATTGTAGAACAATTTCATGCAAGTAGACCGTGAATAAACTGGCAAAACTTAAGAGATAGACCAAATTTCTCTATACATAGAAGCTCAGAACTGGTTAAAGTACTTGATTTATGACAAACTAATTTTTTGTGATGTAAACTATTTCTAAGATATCCCTTTTAGTGGTATGAATGTTTAAACACTTATCTTTTGAGTAGTAAGTCGATATTCGGTTTTTCTACCAGAAAGTTGTAGTTAAACTGAGCGAGAAGTGACAGGCTATAAGCTGCCACTGGATCTCTATCAAAACCCGTTATTGATCGCCTTTCTTTGACGCACTGTCATTTTTTTCTAAACAGCCGAATTCTTTATTATCCTCGTTTGGTCGCCTGGGAGTTGATGTTCGCTTTTTTGCATCCAAGCTCACTGAGACATTATATCTTGTTTGTGAAACAATGGGCCATGAATTCAGCAGATTGGTGAGATAGTAATTTAAATTTCTCCTTAATCCAATTCTTCTAAAATTTAAATTTCCGAAACACAGACAGTTGTATATGTTACATACCTTTATTTTTCTTAGAATTATTCTAAGATATTTCTACACTATTCCCCAAGTGACATTGTGTTTAAAGAGATAGACATATGTATTTCCCTTTGTATTGAATCGCAATGTGAAGTAGCATCTGTCCAAATTATATTTTTACAGGTAATAGTAATGAGCATTTACCACCCAACGTCAGGAAATGTTGACTTACTTTTATTTAAGCTTGAAGAAATGTTAGTATACTTTACTAGAAGGAAACTCAGAGTTTTAATTTGTGTTAATTTCAACATTGCCATATTAATAAGTTGTTACTGGTGCTATGATTTTCTAAATTTGCTTAGATCCTTTGGGAACTACTGTGCATATTTTAAATCCACAAGGTATCAAACTTGTTTGGATATCCCTTTACGTTACCTAATTGAAATTAACGTTGCAGAAGTAGCTTTACTAGCTGTTTCCTTCAATGAGAGAACGGATATACCGTAGGTGTAAGCGGTGAGTAAATGTTTTAAGAGTTGGTTGCTACGGAATGGCTTCAACATCACGTTCTCATTTCACGGCCAGGTCATGAGCTTTCCAGCGTATGCATTTGTTATAGTTCTCTCATTTAATATGTTTGAAACGGCGATGTACGCCAGGAATTAAATATGATACGTGATTTATTCTTATTTGTAAACAACTTTTTTCTTGTCAAACTTGGATCTGAGAGAGATAACCGAGGCACCACGGCGAAGACGCATTCCTGTCTTAGAGAGATTATTGAATGTGCAATTAAATCACCTTTGTTGTTTGTTGGCGCCAGAAAGAGACCGCCACCAGCTTACGTCACGAGGCAAGATGCGCACGAAACCTTCTCGGGCGTCTGAATAACGGAACTTGAGAACATTCTACCACCAGAACATTCTCCCGCGTCCAGCAGGGTATAAAATGAGTTGCGCAATCCAATAGTTGAATTAACTGAACTAAGTACAGTACAGAGCAGAGAAATCGTAAAGTCAGAGCAGTGAGAGAGAATGCAAGCAATTTAGTATCTTTCAGCTCCCCAGTGACGACTCTGCAGGTAGTGTGAACAGTGCAATATAGCAGTGCACGAGCAAATATCGAAGTTCTTTTATCAGAGTCGATGAGTAAGGCAGTGTAAAGGAGAAACTTTGGGTACACGTCGGAGAAATTACTAGCAGCTCAAGTTGGTGCGTACAACAGAGACATAAAGGAGCATTAGACAAACCATTTACTCTATTTATATAAAAACAGAAAGTGATTGTAAGTTATTTTTGGACTAACGATTTTAGGGACAAACTCCTAGCTTGATCTGTGTCAATCGCCCCCTTGTGAGGCATAGGCAAAGTAAGTACCTGCATTTTGTACAATAAAAGGTCGAAAGTTAAATCATCCAGAAGTTAATTTAAAATGTTTTTATAAGTATAATTTATATGCTTAAATGACCCTATTATTCATTTGCCACATTAAACTTGTTCGTTTTACGGCCACGCCTCGGCCGTCATTGTTTGATGTTGCAGTGTTACCAGGTATTTCAAAATGAGCATATAATCGTTTTACATCCGCCTGGATCACTGCATCCCAAATTAATTAGCATAGACGGGGCATGAATTATTCATGATTTTACTGCATGATGACAGTTTTGCCTAGTCTTCCTACATACACAGAATTACTCCATATTTTGCATTTCTAATTGGATAAAAGTAAAACAACTTTCTATCTAACAGTACTATTTTAAGTCCACATTCCTTCAGCATTAAGTCATATCAAACGATAAATGAAGTAGGTGAAATGATGTTCAAAAGAGTCCGGGGTCAATAAAGCTTAAAGTTACTGGCACTTATCTTTCAGGAACTACGGGAACAACCTTATGCAGGTAACTCACCCTGACCAAAGTTCGAACTACGGACCATTTGAACATGAAGCAGCCACGCCTCCAACTAAGCTACTTATTAAAAGAGTTATGTTTTAAAATTTTGTAATGTAAACTCCAATAAATTAAATCTTAGAGAACAGTGGACTGAGTGCTTCCGTGAAAATAATATTTCAGATTTTTAATGATATATGTGAAACAAAGGCAAATATTGTTGACGATCTGCCCCTTTTAAAATTCCAGGGGCATATTTAATTCTCTTCTATTGTTCCTTTCAACCCTACTGGAGCCTTTTCGTATGGTGCCCTTTGTTTTCATTAATTTTAAAGTTTGGGGAATACAATTTATTCCACTTCTAATAATGCCTCTTCTAGTATGTGTGACCCTTTTGTTGCCTTCTCCAAAATCATGTCTTTGATGAATCTGCTGCTGGCTGCTATAGCGGTGAACCATTTGATTTTTCTCACTGTCAATTAATTGCCTGGTAAATATAATGAAGATAAATAAATGAGTTATTTAACACAAACTGACGAGTGTTTGAGAAGTAGAATTAAACTGTTTCTGAATTGATTTTTCTCAGTTTCAGTTAATTGCCTAATAAATATAATGAAGATAAATAAATGAGCTATTTGACACAAACTGACGAGTGTTTGAGAAGTAGAATTAAAGTGTTTCTGAATTGATTTTTCTCAGTGTCAGTTAATTGCCTAATAAATATAATGGAGATAAATAAATGAGCTATTTGAGACAAACTGACGAGTGTTTGAGAAGTACAATTAAACTGTTTCTGAATTTATTTTTCTCTGTGTCAGTTAATTTCCTAATAAATATAATGGAGATAAATAAATGAGCTATTTGACACAAACTGACGAGTGTTTGAGAAGTACAATTAAACTGTTTCTGAATTTATTTTTCTCTGTGTCAGTTAATTTCCTAATAAATATAATGAAGATAAATAAATGAGCTATTTGACACAAACTGACGAGTGTTTGGGAAGTACAATTAAACTGTTTCTGAATTTATTTTTCTCTGTGTCAGTTAATTTCCTAATAAATATAATGGAGATAAATAAATGAGCTATTTGACACAAACTGACGAGTGTTTGGGAAGTACAATTAAACTGTTTCTGAATCCATATAAACCTGAACCATTTCAATAGGCATAGCTTTTGAAGCAATAGAACAATAGAACACACGTGCAACTTTGGGAGAATATAATACATAATTCGGAGATTACATTACACTATTTACATCTCAGAGAAAATGTTGGAAGAGTCCTCCACCAGCATCTATACATATTTGCGCTCGTCTCATCATATTCTCTGAAGTTTTACGGAGAGTATCCTCGCCAATGTTACTTATTTCGGTTCGAATGGATACCTTGAGAACATCAATTATCCGTGGCCTATTCTTGTGCAGCCTATTTAGTACAGTTTCTTTGATAATCGAATAATCTCAAAAGGTCTGTGACCCCACAGATCCCCTGACCTAACCTCACCAGAATTTTTCTTGTGGGGGTATCTAAAAATATACTGAACAGGAATAGAAGTAGAATTAAACTGTTTCGGAATATCTGCTAATTTGTGCAGCAGCAATGGTGCTACAGTTTAAAATAGCTCTTTCGTAATAACAATAAGGAAGTACTTACTGTGAGAAACTAATTCTACATCGAAAGGCTCAATTGGTTAATGTATAATAGGAGATCCAAAGTTCAAATTTTGGCCTGGTGATAAGATTTATCCGGGTTTTCCCTTATCCTGAAAGATAAATGTCTGGTAACTCTATTGGCTCTGGACTCATTTTAAAATCATTTCATTTATCGTCCGATATAACTTAACATTGGAGGAGGTAGATTAAAAATATTAATAATGAATTTTATAGTATTTTACATTGATATCTTAAATAAATGTTTCGAAAAATCATATCTGGGACAAAGTCCTTGAATGTTCATGGATGCTTATGGGATTCCCTGACATTGATGCAGCCATTTTTATAGCGGAGAGCTGCAATGATAATTTAATCATTTGTGACATTTACGTGCTTATATACAGACGTTATCATTTCTTCCTGCCCGACATATCGCAGATTTCAGATTAGGAACTGACAACTGACAGTGCCGCCAGAGGGAAATAATTTCGATAATGTTATTACAGGCGGGAAACGTGAAGCAGAGAGGGGTGGGAAGCGATGTCAATTGTTGGTGAAAAAGAAGAATTGGAACAGGGGTACAGTAGTATTTGCTTTGTAAAGTTTAAAACCAGATTTTATACACACGAATTTCTTTCGACATCAATATTTTACCGTAAATACATATTTTGAATCCTGAATCCAAAAATGACATTTTCGGTAAAACCTTCTGTATTTGTTTTTGTATAGAGCTTTTCTAGAAAAATTATATTTTCTCAAAATCATAAAAGTACGAGTATATCTTGATTTTACTGTTAAACGCCTCTGAGCTCTTCCTCATTCTGAAAGACCTTTCAAAAACTAGCAAACCATGAGATGAGCTAATCTGGGGAACACAAAAACGTACAGCGTTATTAAACTTTAGTCATTTCCTAAGTGTTCCTTGCTTTTGGTTCGAATTTTCTATCTCAAAGGCAAGCCACACCTTTTCTCTTTGTCATACAAAGGGAATGAAGTTTTAAAGACATCACACAGCGACCAGTTCTAAAAATATTTTACTACCACTTAAAGCCAACTGTATTTCTATTTTTTGTATGTGCAAGAAAATATGTGATAATCCATTTATACAGTTGTCTATTTCGATAAAGACGAAGTAGACAAAGGAATAAGTGTTTGTAACGATAGATTTTAGAAGACTGAGTAGGAAAAACACGTGAATGCAACGCATAAGTTATTTATTCGTGAGTATTTATTCAGCTACTGCAGTTCTGTATCCTCGTTTCCCATTCATTATATTTTCTTCTGAATCTTTGGGTGTGTAACGCGTGTTGTGGTATCTGAAAACCAAACAAAAAGGAATCGATTAAGAAGTATCACTGACAGGTGACAGTACATCTCTAACAAGAAGGCAGCTGTCATATTGTTATTGTCGTACGCAACGATACTTGTCGAAAGATACAATGACTGTCTTGAAAGATGCAATATGCTGACGTGCTTCTTATGTTAAGGTTTACGAAGGTTTACGGAGTGGAAAAACAAAAACTTACCATTTGTGGAAAAGTTTTATTTGTTTTCTTGGTTTATTGTTCAGAGTTTAAAATTCCACACGAGATTCTTGAAAAGTTAAAACCTTAAAGGAGAAAGTGAGTCTCGAGCATTTCCCTGGGGGCCAACACTTTCTCTTATTGCAGGTGAGGCAAATGCAGCTAGAACTGCTTTGCGAATTTTCCCAGTTCAGTCAATTTACTTTGGTATAGTTTCAGTAATGAAGCGGCTTGAATGCATTGACATCTTGAGTCAACTTTCCTCCTGGAAGTTAATATGCGCTGGTGGAATGCTTTTTGATTTCTTCTTGAAAATATAGGGGGACAACTCGTACGATCTACAAGAAAATTTATCGCATACAGTAAATGAACTGCAGGAGGCCACAAGGCACAAGTGGATTGGCCCTAGAGACGCGCGGAAGTGTCTAAAAGTGCTGGTAACACTCTCCCCGGCGTAAGGATCCGCCGGAATGATGTAGAAAAGCGTCGTCCCTCCCCAGCGCCGAGTACAGCATTTGCAATGTGCGAACATCGCTGCATCTGCACGGGAAACCAGTCTTTAGTTTAGGTTCCTTATTGCAAATAATCCTCGAAGGCTGCTCTAAAAACTGTGGGAAAAAATAATAATCTATGCGGTGATTCTCAGTATTAGCTTTGTATAAAGAGCAATGGAAGTTAGTGATAAAGGCGCCACAGAAAGTTTACGTAGAGAGTGAAAATGCCAGTGATAAGTAGCTTATTTTTGTCTGAGTCGGATTTGTTGGCGGTTGTATTCCGGTCACGTAAAGGCAGCAGCAAGACAAACACTTCGATACACAATGTCACAAGCTTTCAGCAAACAGATGCAACAACTTAACAAAAAAGGGCCAACCAATCACCACTTGAATATATATGACGTATCCCAGGAATGGAGTCGGCGTAACAAAACGACAGAAACATGAAAGCGTTAAAAAGAAGACTAACGCTTAAAAGCACTTGCTGCTCAAGCGGTAAAGTTGTCATGACAAATGAAATGCGTATCTTGAATTTGTTAAGAGTGTCCTTTGAAGTCCTCTTCGAGATGGCTTTACTAATAAAGTTCAAAATACGTAAATTACTTTAAACAACTCTTTTTTTGCGGTACATGTACCTTCTTATTGGTTTAAATTGTCCAATACACTAATTTCTTTCCTTCTTCCGTCATGCTAAAGGAATCGAGTTTCAAAACAATCACACAGCAACCGGATCTTAATATACTGACTATCCCATGTTTCTTCTAATTCCATTGTACCTGCATGGAAATAAAAATATGTTTCCATACTAATATATCTTTTAGCAAAAATAGGCTCGTAAGAGAAAATTATATCTTTTCCTGGTACTTCTGTTGATAAAATAACTGTACCTTTTTATTTACGTCCTCCAACATTAAGCCATATAGGATGATGACTGAAATGGGTGAAATGATGCCCAAGTGAGCCCAGGGTCCATAGAGATTAGAGTTACCTAAAATTCATCTTTCAGAAAACCCCGGGACACCCCTTATCCAGATAATTAATTCTGACCGAAATTTGAACTCAAGGCCTCTTAAACCTGAGTCAGACACGCTACCACCATGCTATAGAGACATGCGTCTAAAATTTTTATTTTCAGTTGGGGTATCTCCACATCACCGTTTTCTTTTAATCTATCATTTAGTTCACCTTTTTTTCTTTACCCCTTTCTTGTCTAAAACTTTTTTCTCTCTTATCCTTTCTTTTGTTTCCTTCGTTAGCTTCCGTTTTCCTCTCGAATGGCGCCTTGCAGATATCCGGCCGATGGAGGCAAAGCTCAAAATAAAAGGTGTAGCCAACAATCGCATCTCAAAAAGAACAAAAGCTGGAAGTTTCTTAACTCATCTTTTGTTAGTGACGTGAAACAAAGGAGGGTGCGCAGTGGAGCCACGGCGCATACAGCCCTACTAAATCAAACATTCCCGCTGTCGACTGCTCTTAATTAAGCCAGGATAAAGCGATGGTGATCGTGCTGATGTTTGTTTAATGCGCCTCGGAATGAACTTAGCTTCTTGTGAAGAGCTACCACTAACCATTTCTGACTTTTCCTTCTTGCCTCAATTATGCTTTATGCAAAAAGTTACAGCAAACACTACATCCTTAACGTCTGACGTAGGAACGTAGAGAGTGTTCTAATTTCGATTGAAACAAAAACGTTTTGCAGCAGTAGAAAGTATGGATCATCCACACAGCCGAAGTTCAAAATTCTTGTAATAAACATGAATACGAGAAAGTGCACCAATGTATATTTAACTTACACCAAACACCTGTATACTGGGTACAAAGAACAAACAGCTTCTGGGAAATCACCCAATACATCACTTCAGATTTAAATTTTTTTTTTAACTTAACCTGACTCTGACAAGCTTTAAATATCTGTGTATTACTTTTCTGGAGTTCGTAAAGTATCCTTTATTCCTAAAGTAAGAGACGAAACCTGTTAGCTAAATAAAACAGACTTGTTAAAGCACACGATGTGTGTTCATAAACTATACATAGCATACTTGAATATCTTCCGAGATTATTATTATTATTATTATTATTATTATTATTATTATTATTATTATTATTATTATTATTATTATTATTATTATTATTATTATTATTATTATTATTATTATTATTATTATTATTATTATTATTATTATTATTATTATTATTATTATTATTATTATTATTATTATTATTATTATTATTATTATTATTATTATTATTATTATTATTATTATTATTATTATTATTATTATTATTATTATTATTATTATTATTATTATTATTATTATTATTATTATTATTATTATTATTATTATTATTATTATTATTATTATTATTATTATTATTATTATTATTATTATTATTATTATTATTATTATTATTATTATTATTATTATTATTATTATTATTATTATTATTATTATTATTATTATTATTATTATTATTATTATTATTATTATTATTATTATTATTATTATTATTATTATTATTATTATTATTATTATTATTATTATTATTATTATTATTATTATTATTATTATTATTATTATTATTATTATTATTATTATTATTATTATTATTATTATTATTATTATTATTATTATTATTATTACTATTACTATTACTATTACTATTACTATTACTATTACTATTACTATTACTATTACTATTACTATTACTATTACTATTACTATTACTATTACTATTACTATTACTATTACTATTACTATTACTATTACTATTACTATTACTATTATTATTATTATTATTATTATTATTATTATTATTATTATTATTATTATTATTATTATTATTATTATTATTATTATTATTATTATTATTATTATTATTATTATTATTATTATTATTATTATTATTATTATTATTATTATTATTATTATTATTATTATTATTATTATTATTATTATTATTATTATTATTATTATTATTATTATTATTATTATTATTATTATTATTATTATTATTATTATTATTATTATTATTATTATTATTATTATTATTATTATTATTATTATTATTATTATTATTATTATTATTATTATTATTATTATTATTATTATTATTATTATTATTATTATTATTATTATTATTATTATTATTATTATTATTATTATTATTATTATTATTATTATTATTATTATTATTATTATTATTATTATTATTATTACTGTTACTGTTACTGTTACTGTTACTGTTACTGTTACTGTTACTGTTACTGTTACTGTTACTGTTACTGTTACTGTTACTGTTACTGTTACTGTTACTGTTACTGTTACTGTTACTGTTACTGTTACTGTTACTGTTACTGTTGTTATTATTATTATTATTATTGTTATTATTATTATTATTATTATTATTATTATTATTATTATTATTATTATTATTATTATTATTATTATTATTATTATTATTATTATTATTATTATTATTATTATTATTATTATTATTATTATTATTATTATTATTATTATTATTATTATTATTATTATTATTATTATTATTATTATTATTATTATTATTATTATTATTATTATTATTATTATTATTATTATTATTATTATTATTATTATTATTATTATTATTATTATTATTATTATTATTATTATTATTATTATTATTATTATTATTATTATTATTATTATTATTATTATTATTATTATTATTATTATTATTATTATTATTATTATTATTATTATTATTATTATTATTATTATTATTATTATTATTATTATTATTATTATTATTATTATTATTATTATTATTATTATTATTATTATTATTATTATTATTATTATTATTATTATTATTATTATTATTATTATTATTATTATTATTATTATTATTATTATTATTATTATTATTATTATTATTATTATTATTATTATTATTATTATTATTATTATTATTATTATTATTATTATTATTATTATTATTATTATTATTATTATTATTATTATTATTATTATTATTATTATTATTATTATTATTATTATTATTATTATTATTATTATTATTATTATTATTATTATTATTATTATTATTATTATTATTATTATTATTATTATTATTATTATTATTATTATTATTATTATTATTATTATTATTATTATTATTATTATTATTATTATTATTATTATTATTATTATTATTATTATTATTATTATTATTATTATTATTATTATTATTATTATTATTATTATTATTATTATTATTATTATTATTATTATTATTATTATTATTATTATTATTGGTCTGAAACGCCCAATATTTATACTGCTATAAATAGGTATAAACAAAACCACGTGACCGCTGATCGTAGCGCGCCATCTTTACAATTTCCATAATGCCTCCGCCATGTAAATAGTTTCTTGAAAATGTACTGCTACTGAGGTGTGGAGTCTTGAGTTCGTTTTGCTAAAGCGCACAAGTGCGTACTAAGCACATTTCAGTTATAAAACATATACTAATAGATAGTTAAGTTAGTTTGTAATTAAAGTAAATCATGCTAAGCGCGCATATTGAAGCTGACAGGCGTATCCAGTTGTGAATCATGGCGGAATTGGCGAGTACTGTTAAAATGTGCTCGGAAAGCTTTTACGAAGTGGTGAAAAGATAATAATATTAAATGTATTTAACAATTTCTGTGAAAAATTTCCAGAAGTTTCTATCGATGGAGTGGTGAATTTAACATCTGAGTTTACCGGTGTGTCGGTTTCCACCATTTGCAGTGCACGCAAGCAAAAAGCCACATTCGGTGAAGTTTCAACTCCCGACAAGAAGAGACCACATGCCAGATCAGTTTTGGATGTTGTCTGTGATGGGTTTTGTGGGGTTAGCAATCCGCCGAAAAGTTCATCAATTCCCCAAAGTACAACCAAATAGCGTTATTGTGATGAACAATGCCCTCTACCACAGTGTGAAGTTAGAACGCATACCAAACAAGTGATATCATAACATGGCTACAGAGTAAAAATATAATTTTCTACGAGGGTCATGTTAAGACGAAATTGCTGGCAATGGTCAAGTTTCGTGCTAAAGAGTACGAAAAATATGTAAGTAGCAGTTAATTTTTATGGACATTAATAGTGTGCTACGTGATACTTAGTTCGAAAAATGTGCCTTTAATGTCGAAAATTGATATTAATGTTATACTTAACGAAGAGATTAAGCGGTTGGCTTGAGTAAATACGTGTTCCTGTGTTGAAAATGCAGGTTCATATTATTGTCGCGGCGAAAAGCACAGAAATTTCGGTGCCGAGAGTTAAGTGCGGCTTGAGTACACAAAGAGCCTGCAAATAAGATAACAGGCGTACAGTGCTTGCATAAGCAGATAAACATAGCGCTTGAGATAAGTGACTTGCCGGCCCAGATAGGGATTCACGTAATGAAGATTCCAGTGACATCTCGATTGACAGAGAATAGTTGTTTCTCTTATTTGCTCCAGAAGTGTCTAGAATTTGTCAGTGAGGTATTTAAGAGAGCGACAACTCGCCAAGAGTCAGTCGTGAGTAGTAAATAGTTGTAAAGACATATAACTGTAGTGTTGTTAACAGTGGAAGTTGAGTAAGCTGTTAGTTATTGTCATCGACCTTGGTGTTATAGATTGTGATATGTGATGTAATTCTGCTGCTACATAGTGTGTTTCTACGCAAATAAAGAACATTTAGAATTTCGGAAAATTGGACTTTTAATTCCATGAACCCACAAACTCACATTATTAACATATATTAATATTATACTTAACGAAGTGGTAGCAGTACTGTCATTCCGAACGCATGTGGACGCGGAGTGATACGGTACTTTATTCTCTCGTTGGCCATAGTATACACTTGGTTTTGAAACAACTTACCACGGACTACCTGTCAATGCGCACCACCGCCACAGCAATCAGCTTAGCCGACCGACCGGCCGCACACCACAGAACCGATGATTCTCAGTCAATAATAAACACGTGCTACAATGTAGCAGCATATGAGGTCAATTGACATAAAGCAGACAGAAGGATAATGTTTTCTATAAATAGTTTATTGAAGAATGGGTAGAGAAATTTACGTGAATGTTACAATACAAATTTCAGATAGGTAGTAGCTGTGTTTTTATTAATGGTTAATTCTACTAAATTTTAAAATAAGTAATCTAAGTACTCCTATATAATATATTTGATAGGGCAACGACTGATCATAAAATGATATCCAGAAAAGCAGAGGGAACAACAGGGAAGAAGAGAAAGTTCTAGGATATGAGGAGTGTAAATATGTTGTATTTTAAAGAATCTTTAGTGAATTTATAAAACAGTTTTATGAATTTATATCGTTTTGGGTTTAATCAAATGTTTTTCTCAAAGACTGCTATTGCTGAAGCAGTGACATTTTTGCAATTATTAAAACATTTTGTTTTTGTATTCACAAAGAGAAAGGCAACCCTTGTTTGAGTAAATTAGGTTTTATGCATTACAAACCTAATTTTGAATACATTAAGTTAATATTTTAAATAACAAATTGTTAAATATAAATTAACTGTTGTGATTTGAGCACAACATATCTAGGGCCATGCATTACCAATTTCAAATTAATTGCAAAATTGGAGCTTCGGTTAATGATTCTACAGCAAAGGGCATAAGAAACAACGAAAATATAGTATTTGTGCCGTAAAACAAAATCCTAGCTCCTTCTCTATTCCTTGCAAAATTTCAGGTCCTGAATATCTCAACTGGCTTGCTAACCTACCGTGACTCATATGAAGTTCATCCAAAAGGCCGAACGTTCTCGAAAGGGGAAGTTTATGATACACAATGGCTATGATCTTATAGGACTGTTACGTACATGATAGGCCCACTCATTAACGTACGCAGCGTCCAGCTTTTCTATTCTTTCTTTTTTCTTTGATATTATTTTACACATACACACTTTACACATGAACACCCATGCCCACTGCAGGACTCGAACCCGCGACCCTCTGCGCAGCGGAACATTAGACAGACACACTAGCTACCGCGCTACGAGGGCCAGCTGCTAAATACACGTTTCAACCCCTGTGCGGTAGGCAACCAACCACACGATTGTGGTCACATTGAGAACCACTTAAGATATTTCAGAGAGGAAGAGTAAGTAAAGAAAGCTCATACAAGCTACTGAATATTTTGTCCAGAGTACTGTTATTGGCGCTCTGACCCTGAGAGTCATTTTATGACTGTAGCTAGGTCAGCCTAATTATTTCATGTTAAGAGAGATTAAATATTTACAAAAGTAATCCTATTGGTAATTCCCATGTAATAATTGCAAAGAAATATGGGGATAAATTACACTTCAAGCGATAAATCCTTTAAAGATTAGCCATTTTCTTCGTGAGAAAACGGCTTAAAATGAATGAATAAGCAAAGATATCTCAGAAATGGGTAATGCCACAAAATGATGTACGTTTATGCAAAAATATTTCATTATTAAAAGGATTCATATGCTAATTTCAGAATACATAACATTTTATTTAAATTTGGTAATCTGATCAAAATATTTTTGGGCCATTTTTTGGGAAAAAGAAATTTTCAAAGCATTTTCAATGTAAGACATCACTTGCGACTGGAAATAAAAAAACCTTTGAGTCGCATCCATAGAAGATGCTGGACTTACACACCAAGTTTGGTATTTAATTAACCTTTCGTTTTTCAGTTATGCTGCTCACAAACTCCTTACACACGGCACCTCAAAACGGGTATTTTTGGTTAATTTTTGGCAATGAATGTGGGATTTAGTACTTCCAATAATGTAAGTTCCTCGCATAGAAACTCAAAAAGGGGCACGATACAGTTCACTCCCAAAGTAATTAAATATTTAAATTACTTAGAACTGAAAAATCTGTAGGCCGCGTATTGGGCGAGCGCTTAGACCGCGTGGCTGTCACCAAGGCGGCTCGAGTTCGATCCCATTCATTCATTTCGCCCTCACTCAGTCAACTACTTCTCTTACTCTCATACCAGGCATTGGGCTGATTATCCATCCTGGGTTCTCTATCTGATCCAAAGCTTCTGTTCTTCAACCCGACATCTAAAGGAATAAGAGACAGAAGAACAAGAATCCACCCACGATAATGGTACAACTAGGAAAGTAATGGAAGAATAACAGAAAAGTTAACCATATATCTTGGATAGATGATCTCAAATATATGAATATAGAAATACAATTATAAGAGAAATTTCAAATTTATTTTTTCTGCATCTATTTCTTTAATTGACAAGGATAGCGTAAGGTTTGTTTCCTTCTGTTTATTTCGAGGTGCTGTATATAATCACGCCGGCTGATTCACGTTGGCAGTTCTCCAACACGTCCTCACTTCGAGTCCAGTCTGATAAGAAGGGGTGTTTGGCACGCGCTTCACGCTGACGTCAGCTTCACCAAAGTTTCTTTTGGCACTATTAGTTTGTGTTCCGTTCTTTTATCTCGAAACAGCACCAGGAAATGTGTGTTTCATTTGCTGTTTCTGTTAAAAACTGCACCGTAAGCATTTTCTTTTTTATTCTTTTTTATCCTCTTTTTGTACTTTCTGCCTCTAGCCTTTGGCACTCTTGTACCACAAGGAGAAAAGCAGACCAGAGCGCAGACAAGGCTTGAAAATTATGAATATATTTAATTGATATTTCAAATATTGGAATGTTACTGTTGTATTAAAACATACTCAAGGTTCCATACTTTTCCAAGAATTCACGACAGATTTCATATAATCGTCTACCTTTCTCCTATCATATTCAGACTTCAAATAACAGAGCTCTGAGCTACCACGGCAACGGCAACATACGAGTGTGACGGAAAACCTAATCGCTTCCCGGGATATTTTTAAGACTTTCCCCACCCTTAAACACCCTGTTTTCCATCGGGTGCTCCTAGGCTAAGTTACACTATTTTTCGGTAATGTTTCGATTCGGTGTAATTCCTGACAATATTAGATCTAACGTAATGTTACATATGGGAAGAAAAGGAAAGCTGATGATGATATAATACAATGCTCATCTCTCTGATGTTCTTGAAGTTGGATTCCAGATATTCCTCGGCTACTCTTACAATATCATGATATTTTATCTCTGGTGTAGTCTTGGCGAATCATAAATTATATTATTATATTTTAAGGACAGTGAAGTAATTAATCCTCATTCCATTTATTTCGTTTGAAAACTGATGCTTTAATTATAATAAAACATTCTGTAAGTATCGTGAACACTTCACAAGATCATCTCTTCTTTTTGTTGATACAGTTCAGTTTTCAATTAAATTACTGAAATAACTTTCTCCAATACTTTACAAATATTCGTAAAGTTGTCCATTCATAAGGAATGCTTGAAGCATTAGTTATTTAATTTACACTCGCGGACACACGCAAACCTTGAATGCTAAATGCATAGAAATAATTTCTGCAAGATTTCGGACAGACATAAACACACGTCTATACTTGGCGATGATTACATGCAGAAGATAGCTTCATCAGCTGGTTCCCTTCTTGCTCATTCACGTTGCTATGATGATTCAACTTTCGTTGAATCATTTTATCGTAATTTCTCTTACAATATTTTCTTTCAAACAAAATTAAACATTATTTGAATTTAAATAATATTTCATCAGAATTAACATTGGTTTTGTTTATATTTAAATAAGTATTACTATTTACATTTATTTTTCACTATTACTACATCACATTCACACTTTCAATTGACACCTTTAATCTCTTTTCATTTCTATGATAATTGTAAATTAATTTGAAATTTAAACATAAAATAACCGTTTTATAAAGGAAAATCTACTCAAATTTAGCAGAAGGTCTAGTTTTAGCTGAATTTCTAAACCTTTTAGCAGAAATTATAAGCACTTCAATCCTCTCCCTTTTCCAGTTAAAACAAGGCACTCGAAATCTGCTGATAGCAGAACTTTTAAATATAAAATATAATCAGCAATCTCTGAAATCGCGAGTTGTATTTAATGTCAGTTGTAGAACATGGTGGTGGTGATGGTGGTGGTAGTGATTGTGGCGGTGGTTGTGGCGGCGGCGGTGGCGGTGGTGGCGGTGGCGGGGCTGAGGCGGTGGCGGTGGCGGTGGTGGCGGTGGCGGTGGTGGCGGTAGCGGTGGTTGTGGTGGTTGCGGTGGCGGGGGTGGTGGTGGTGCTGGTGGTGATGGTGGCATTAGCGGCGGTGGTGGTGGCGGCGGTGGCGGTGGCAGTGGGGGTGATGGGGGCAGTGGTGGTGTGTGGCGGTGGTGGTGGTGGTGGCGGTGGTGGTGGTGGTGGCGGCGGCGGCGGTGGTGGCGGTGGTGGTGGTGGTGGTGGTGGTGGTGGTGGTGGTAGCGGTAGCATTGGTGGTGGTGGCGGTGGTGGTGGCAGTGGTGGTGGTGGTGGTGGTGGTGGTAGCGGTAGCATTGGTGGTGGTGGCGGTGGTGGTGGCAGTGGTGGTGGTGGTGGTGGTGGTGGTGGTGGTGGTGGTGGTGGTGGCGGTAGCGGTAGCGGCGGTACCGGTGGTGGTGGTGGTGGTGGCGGTGGCGGTGGAAGTGGTGGTGGTTACCCTTTACTAATGATGCACTTCACTGTCATTGAAGAGAATTTCAGAGGCTATTCCCTGAAAATAAATATATACATTTTATTTATAATTTAATTGTGTTTAGCATATGGCTGTTTAATACGATTCGTTAAGGTTATATATGAAAATAATATGTATCGAAGCATTGTTCATGTAAAGGGAAGTCTGAGGTTGAAGATTTCTCGAAAATCTTTGTATCGCATCCTTTTAATATAACTTAAACACCATTTCACTACATTTTATAAATATATACTTCGTGAATATCCTCAAAGTTCTTGTATTACATGTTTCCATATCTTGATTCCTTTTTTGCATCTGAAGCACTTTTTACTCTGTTACTTCTCAAATTCTAAAATCTCCTTTCCCTTTTCAGTTTTAAAAAGTTATAGAAGGTAATACTTATTTCTGAATGTACTCAGTTATAATTATGTATCCGAATCTCTGACAGTGGATTTCACCGGTACGCCTAATTGCCTGATCTACAGTGACGTATACTTAATTGATTTTTCTCGATGTTTAAATTGCCTTGCTTATGAGTTATTAGATCTTGACAAAATTGTAAATCACATTTTGCAATTTTCTACTGAGGCGCGCGAGCGCTTGTGTGTGTATGTATGTGTGTGTGTGTGTGTGTGTGTGTGTGTGTGTGTGTGTGTGTGTGTGTGTGTGTGTGTGTGTGTGTGTGTGTGAAGGCTGAGGTTGGTGAAGTCATGTGGATGATGATATAACAATATGATTCTCACCTCTTTTTGCGATCTTGTCTGATTCTGGATCTCCCTCGACTGCTCTCCTGTGACTATAGGAGATCTTACCTCCGGGCGTGCTTTCCATGAAGGAATTATATTGTCTTTTAAGGACGATAAAATAATTATTTCGTTGGAAGAACTAGTGATTTAATTCCTGTAAAACATTTCTTTTCACCGATACAAGTTAAATCAGTGAAGTTGTGCATTTGCTAATAATGCTTGATGTATTAATTATTTCAGCTTCCCTTGCACACACGCAAATCATTCATGCTAAATGCACAATCCAACAAATATCTCTGCACAATTTCAGAGAGACACTAGAACAAGTCTTTACTCTCTGAAGATCACAAGCAGAAACATGCTTCATCAGTTAATTTTTCCTTCTCCTTCGTTGATGTTGCTATCACAACCAAATAAACCGATCTTCTACTGGTCCACGTCAACATATTACGTAATGTCATTTTTGCAACTACCAATACCAAAATATTACATCACATCACACGTATCGCGTTATCTCCTGACCTACTGAGTTTCACACTTTCAATTCCAAATATATTAACCATTCCATGACAACTCCAAATTAATTATAAAAGCTAAGCATGAAACAACCGTTTCAGTTTCTTATCTTATGCAGTAATTTTATCATATGAAAATAATTTATTCTTGTTATTTAAGTACGTCATAATTTCTTAAAAAATTATTAATTTTAACAGTGAATAACTTTTATTTCACCACTGATGACTAACTTCAATATAGTTGTTAGGAATATTTCTGAAATTGCTATTGCTATGAGATGCTATTTATAAATAAAAATACCTTTTTCCTGTAATAAATTTTAGACTAACTGCTAAGATTCCCGCAATATAAAAGTGCTCACAAAATGCAATAATATTAACTGAAATAAAGAAAGGAGTTCGAACCTTTTTGGAAAATTAATACTGAAAATTATTTTTTTCTTAGATAAATAACCAAATAGTATTAATATATCACACAATTAATAGAAATTATTCGATTTTTAACAAACAAATTAAATGTTCATTAACAGGAAGAAATAAAATGGTTATTTCACCGTTCCTAAACATAGATTACAATGGAATACGAGGCGAACATGTATTTTCATATTATGCATGCATTGTGTTATTGGTTTTATGCATATTTGCGGTATGAATACCAATGCAGTAAAACTAGAAGCATAAAAATTTTGTTACCTCTGGTAATTGAATGGTCAATTATAAAATCCCAACAAAATATTTATTCAGCAATTCTCATGAACTGAATCGTGCTTTTATGTAACACGCAGACAATAAACAGGGAAATTGTCGTTTTATTCCATAAGGTTGGCCTTCCTTGCCCAGTAATGAACCTAAAAATAAGCTAAGAATAAAATTTAATTTAATGCGCAGTGGCAAATTTATTATTCCTTAGGAATTTTGAAAATTATTCTACAAACACGTTTTAGATTTCCTTCACTGTTAGCCTAAATAGTTAGGCCTGTTCACGAAGTATAGAGATACAATAATTTATGAAAATTTGTCAACACTTCTCAAATTTACTTTTAAGTGGTACAAAATTACATGTACTTTATAGGAAGGTGTTTCTATAAATATCAGTTGTATTGAAAATATCGCAGGCGTCAATATATGCAGAGATTAATAAATTATTGTTATATAAGAGGCAAAACATGCATGTAAAAACTTGAATTCAAGTTTAGAATACTCCAAGGATGTGAAACAAAGAAAATCCCCTACTCCAAACATCTGTCCTGGGAAAGGTTTCGAAAATGTTGAGTTTTTCAAAAACAACAAATGCGATGTTGCTTAAAATGCTATTTATGCCCCCTTATATGGCGTAAATGGTAGCGTGTCTGCCTCACGTTCAAGAGGTACCGAGTTTGAATCTCAGTCAGGGTAGGTTATCTGGATAAGGTTTCATTCGGGGTTTGCCTTATCCGAAAGATGGACATCATTTCATTCATCGTCCGATATGACTTAACGTTGGATGATATAAATTACAAGAAACATATTTTTATGAACAATCGATACTCTTTTTTGTAATTTACGTTCTCGAACGTTAAGTCATATCGGACGATGAATGGAATGGGTGAAATAATGCTCAAAAGAGCCCATGTTTCATGGGGCCTAGAGCTACACGATATTCGTCTTTCAGGATAAGGGAAAACCCCAGAAAACCCCTATTTAGGTAACTCATCCTGACCGAAATTCGAACTCGGGACCTCTTGAACGTGAGACAGACACGCTACCACCACACTACCGAGGCGGGCAGTCGATGCACTGCATATCTTGACATTTTCGGGGATAGCTTCTGAAATTCACTAATTCTTATTTACTTTTACAAATGTATAAGTCATATGTGATTGACAAATTTTACTGTACAAAAAAAACACAGTTTATTTAAGATATTTTTGGAGATAAATTATTTTCAAGATATCTCTTGTTTTTGATTTCAGTTTTCAAATATTTGTACTTTTCCTCAAATAGGAAGTCATTATATTATTCCTTTACTTCATCGTGCAAAGAGAACGAAATTTCAAAGCAATCACATGGTCGCTTTGCTGTTTAAAACATTTGAGCGTCGTTTAAGTATACTGTATTCTCCCATTAACATTACCTGTAAGGAATTAAGAAATAAAACTGTATCTGCCAACGTTTATTTCTATTGACACATAAGTTGATAGAAGAAAAAACATTTTGAAGAATAAGATTCTGAAGAATGGGTACAGAAAGTAATGCAGAGTATCACATCGTGGATAAATAGTAACATAGAAACATCACGAAATGGGTGAAATGATGTTTGTATAAGTTCAGTGTGCATAGAGCTTAGACTTATCAGACATTCATCTTTCAGGATAAGGAAAAACGCCGAAAAACACCTTAATCAGATAACTCACCACGACCGAGATTCGAACTCGAGACCCATTAAACGCGAGGAACACACGCTACCACCTACGCTACACAGGCGGGCGTCTTTGAGGTCGACACAGAATCAGCACATTGAGCAAGGAGAGAGTTTGATCCCAAATAAAACTTGAGTGTAATTCAAACCAGGCTGACTTCAAAGTAGTCTATTTAAGAAACGGGTCGTCTCTGTATCATTTTGTTAAACGACGTACAGGTGGGATGAGAAGAGTGACGTCAGAGTGGTGACATTGGGGTAATAAATGTGGCTCATTCATCTTGGTAATGCATGCCAGGATGTCACCGTCCTCTATCATCATTACCATCATCGTCGTCGTGCTCTATCACGTTATAATCTATAGGCCTGTTTCACGGAGCTGTGTCTTACTTTCGTATGGCCTTCACAGTTCCTTTGAGCCGTACAAGGAAATAGTGTTCCAAATGTGATGTGGCTCATCGAATACCCTTGAGACACACCTGAACTGCACCCTGATCTTATACCCATTTAGGTAGCACTTCAGAACATACCGAAAGTATATTTCGAACTGCTCTTGAATGGTAGTAACCGCTGCAGCCTTAACAATATTAGTTTTACTTTCACTACTGGGTAGATGTATTGCATACCACCCACAAAATCGATATCAAGGTTTCACCTTTCAAATATATATTTTGGGACCTATTTTTTATCTGAGTATGAATACAACCAAAACGTCCGTAAAGCACCAAACTTGGTACTTCAGTTCAGTATCTTCTGTGAAAGCAGCTGGAACATTTTCATGAAAATGATCTCATCCTATACCACCCTTTACATGGAAAATTTTTCCAACTTTTTGATGTTTCCAAAAGTGCATCAAAAGATTTTCATTTTTTAACTAACGTCCTACAGCGCAAGATGTATGAAATGAATGAAATGATGTTCAGAGTCCATCGAACTTAGAGTTATCAGATACTGATATTTAAGGATAAGCGAAAACCCCGTAAAAACCTTAACACCCTTACCGAGATTCCGTCTTTGGACCTCTTGAAAGTGAGGCAGACACTCTAATAGGTAACAACAGAGGCCAGCATGATTTTGTTTTAATACCATAGTGTGATCCATATAAACCTGAACCATTTAAATAGGCCATAACTTCTGAACCAATAATAGGACACACGTGCAACTTTGGGAGAATATAAAACACATTGAGAGATTACATTACACTATTTACATCTCAGAGAAAATGTTGGAAGTGTCCTCCAACAGCATCTATACATGTTTGCACTCGTCTCACCATATTCTCTGAAGTTTTACGGAAGGTATCCTCGCTAGTGTTACTTATTTCAGTTTGAATGGAATTTTGAGAACATCAATTGTCCGTGGCCTATTTCTGTACACTCTATTTTAAAATATCCGCACAAGGAAATATCCGGTGAGGTTAGGTCAGGGGATCTGGGGGATCATAGACCTTTTGAGATTATTCGATTATCAAATAAGCTGGTCACAATTTCCATGGTGTCATTAGATTTATGGCACGTTGCGTCATCTTGCTGTAAATAACCTCTCAATTCGATATCATCCAGCTGCTCCACAAACGTATTGAAGATACCCATATAAACTTCACTGTCTACAGTCGTATCAAAGAAACTTGTCAGCAATTGTCAATATTGTCAATTCTCCCAGAGCCGCTGAGATCATTAAAATAAATTTATACTTTCTACAAGCTTTCAAAGGGAAATTGCGGTTCAGATTTATATGGATCACACTGTATATCTTTAAGAAGTTTCATGTCGAATGAAAGGTATATCTTGAATTGTCTGATAAAATTCATCCAGTCTGGATAACTGGTAAAGGGCAAGAGATAAGACAAAATGTTTATACAAAAAGTAAATCAGGTTAAAACTCGTTTCCTCAATTTTTCAACACTTACAGTTTTCTCAACCTAAAAGCTATTCATTTTTTTAATCTCTTGGTAATACAAAGAGAATGGAATTTCATGCTATCACATAGCAACGAGCTCTTAACACATTTGACTATAGCATAAAGCCTACATGTTTTCTTTAAATACAAGGAAATAACCAAAGTAGAATTAGGAAAGACAAGAAGAAATGGAATAATAATGGAAAGAACAATACAATTTTGGTATAGGTGTTTGGCCAAAGAAGAAGGGGAAATTATGAAATTATGTATGAGAGAGCGAAAGAGATTAGATAACTCAAATTGTTGGTGGGCAGAGTTAGAAGGAATTATGCCAAAAATATGAATGGGTGATATATGGAGATTAAAGGAAATGAATACAAGCAATGGGGGTAAATTGGTAAAATGCAGAATAGAAGATATGAAAAAGCAGAAAATATAAGGAAGTCTAGTCATTATTATTTTACAAACAAATAAAAAGAAATTGGGGACGGGAGACATATGTAGATTACTGCAATAGGCAAGGGAAAGAAGGGCTAGCTTGGATGAGAACAGGAACAATGTTTCTAAGAGGGATAAACGGTAGGGGAAAGGGGATTTGTGAATTGTGTGGGGGAAAAGAAAGCCTAGAACACTATGTAACAGAATGCGAGGAGGTTGCAATGTGGAAAAAAAGGTTTTGGGAGGAAAATGGGAGAAAGTAGATAATAGCTATAAAAATGTTAACGGGAAAGGAGGAAGACAAGGTAAGAAGTATTGGTGAGTTCTTACAGAAAGTAAAAGAAACATGGGCAAGAAAGTAAAGAATATAAGAAAGGTAGATGGAGGGGGGGATTGAACTAATTAAGTAACAAGGAGACATGGAGGTTAAGATCTACTTGGCAGAGCAGAAGACCAGGGTGTCATGTAAACCAAGGTAGCAACAAGGTAAAAACAAATAAATGTAACCTAAATTTTTAAATTTTAAAATTTAGTAATATGCACAGTAAAATGCATTCATAAAATCAACATGATAGTGTCTCTATTTACTTTTTATTTGCTACAGAAGTACTTTACATTTTAATATTTTAAATTCAGCCTTAAGCTCTTCTTTATGAGCTTTCTGTTTCCTTCGAAAAGCTTAATAAAGCTAGGGCTACCACTACAGCTACCGCCACGGCTAGTGCTACTACTACTTCAGAGGGTGACCTATATGAATTGTTTTCATTGCGTCTCTCAAAAACATCGCACACATTCGAGATGTAATACCAAATGACCACAAATAAACTCATTAAATTTCTGTAAATAAATTATAATTGTTCTACATTAGTCGCATATGTTTGACCTGGGTGGCCGTGGAATTAGTAGCACGTCTGCCTTGCCACTCTTTCTCCCATATGTTTGAGCCAGTGTCGACGTACCGCATCTTGATGGAAAAAGATGCAGAAATGTGTGTGCTGCTCCAACACATCAAAATATGTGATGTTCCTTACAACACCTTCCAAAAATGAGGAAGTATCTTTATGAATACTCACTACATATTAATTTTATGCTTGATTCTCTCGAACTAATTTGTCTAAAGTAAGGAATGTGTCCCTTTTCGTGAAACTGTTTTAATAGAAAACATCTTTTAACTTAACCAAATTTTCGGTTATGTTTTTTTGCAAACAGGCCTTCAAAAAACTTTTTGATTCTTCAAATGATACCCTTTTAATCCAAAGAGTATTAAAACTTAGTATCTAAATTTTGGGTAGGACTCCTCTACTGCTTATAAGTGCATAGCTGTTTGCAATAGTAATACACAAGTACCTGCAAATAAACGCAAGAAATGCCCAGCAAAAATATGCAGTGGTTTATATGCCGCTCTTTTAAGAGCGTCCAGATTCCATCAGACTGGAAAGCCAGTGTTCACAAAGGAATTAATAAAACAGTTTTGATCAGGCGGAAGAAATTTCATCACAATATTGGCTCCTAATGAAGGAGTAAACGCCGTGCTACTGTACACACCGCGCATCAGAGATTCATGAAACAAAACAACGCCTTTGTGTGGACGTTGCATCACAAATCTTCACTGAATTACAGCCAGACTGTCGGAGAATGGTGGAAATGTGCCATGAGTGGAACTGACGTAGTTGATCACACAAGAATGCATTAACGGTCACGTGTTGAAGAGGTTCGGAAAAAAGAGCCGCTCATGAGATAGGTAAATGAAAACTAACGCCTTGCTTCATAGGCAACGCGATATACTGTACAACCATATTCATGTACATTGTTGGGCCCCTTTCTGTGAACACGGTGGATGCAGGCTCCATAAACAGATGGAGCAATAATGTTGAGAAGCGGAGAAAGCTTTTAACACCGTAGTAACATGTGAGGCATGACGGTGATGGTTTGTTGCGGCAGGCCGGTGGAATTTATGCCAGCACCATCATCGGCTAGACAGAAAACTGCCCCCGCTGTACCAGTGCAGCCTGCTGCTTCTGGTACAACTCAGAGAGCACGTGGTGTGCCTACCTTTGCGGAGGTGGTGCGCAAGCCTGCGGATTTGCCGACGGTATCACGGGCAAAAAACACACGTCCACCTAAGGCTACAGAAATAGCTTGACAGAGCTGGTCTTTGTTTTAAAAACACAGCTATTTATGATTGTCTTATTTTGAATAGCATAACTTAAAAATAGAAATTTTATTATATACCAAACTTGGGTATAAACCCAGGATCTTCCAAAAATGCCACATGAAAATTTTAAAGAAAATTCCTGCACTGAACTATTCTTACATAGAAGATCGAAAACTTTGATCTACTAAGAAACAGTCCTAATTATTTTTATTAAAACACCTTGTTTCTAAGATACTTTCATGAAAAATTAAGTGTATAACTCAAATTTTGTGACAACAGTCTCTCAAGTCCTTTCAACTTCGAATGCCTTTTATACGTACAATTTGATAAACCGTATGCAAATCTGTAGATATCGGTAAAGTATTGGATTATTTATGTGTAATACGTTTATTTTTTCAGAAAGAACCATTTTCGAGATATTGTTTGTTACTTGTTTGAAAGTTCCATTACTTACATGTACTTTTTAATGCTAAATAATTCGCTTTTTTCTATTTTGGTGCTGTAAAAAACGTTTTATAGGCAACACACAGCGACCAGTTGTTAAAAAATTTGACTATTAGTTAGGAGTGAAAGATGAAAATGCACGTCAGCAAGCAAGGGGTCTTTAACGGTTTCAGAATAACCCCCCTCCTGACGCCGGCAGCATTCCTCCTTCGCCATTTGTAACCTTAGAGTCCCGAAATGAAACTAGTTGCTCCAGTCAGCATAGAACTGTAAATTTTATCATTTTCCTGGAACGCACCTAATTGTTTGTCGGATGGTATTGTGACTAAAATGATAGCATGTAGTCGTCCTGAACACCCCTAAACCGTCATCAAAATTGCTATGCAGCGGTAACCTACACTCACGTTCACGTTTCAAACACATATACTCAGAGTATGTACGCCAGTCTGTTTCTCCGGTCTCTGTTCCACGCACCGCTGCTCAAAACTTCTCGACATTCACTGTTCGCAGACCAGTACTCATCTTTGCACTGCTGTGCTTGCTCACTCTGGCAAATTTCAACAATCTTTGCAGTTCAATGCTCCGGCTTGCAAACTCGCAACTTTTGTAAACCGAAATCTCTGGAGTTGGAGAAATGGAACCATTTCGAAGACCAATGTTCTAGATTTGCCGAAATCGAACGGCCTGGTAAACATCAGCACTATATGAAAATGAGGCACGTAGTTCCGGCTTCTTGAAGTCATTTTACGTCCTCCAACGTAAAGTCATATCGGACGATGAATAAAATGGGTTAAGTGATACTCAAATGAGTCTGGAATCCATGGATCTTAGAGTTACGCGACATTCGTCTATCAAGATAAAGGGAAACCTCGGAAAAAACCTTTATCCAGCTAACTCACCGTAATGGAGAATGGAACTCGGGACCTCTTGAACGTGAAGCAGATACGCTACCATCTACGCTATCGAGGTGGGTATTCTTGAAGTCAGCTGGTGGATGTCCTTATTTTCAGTTATTTATTGCTGCATGCTCCATTACATTATTATGTAATACTACATACAATGGCGTTCATGTTTTCATATATATATATATATATATATATATATATATATATATATATATATATATATATCAGATACCAGACACTATAATGTTAACACATAATTTCACAATGTTCTCTGATTGAAATTCAATCCTATGTTTGGTTGTAAAGTATAAAAGTTTATGCTATTAACAAATTTAAGGAATTGTTTTGTAAAAGTTCCTATCAGTTGTTCACAGTTCTCTATTGGCCATCGCCCACTAACTCTCACTGCACATTTCGGAGGGCTTTTCTCTTACTTTTCGGTCTTACAAACTCTCACAGAATATGTTGAACTGTTTGTGAACTTTTTCTGCAAACACATCTAGTCTTCCACAATCTTGAACCGTTGCAAGTAGTCCCCGAATTTTCCATACCCTGTAAGCATTGCTTTTAAGTTAAGGCTTATTCAAGGATATCCAGTAATCTAAAGATTGGGAAAGATTAGTGGATGTCCTTGAATGTTCCATTTTTGTAAGAAATAGAAAAGTTGATAGACTGCGGTGACTTAAAGTTAATCCTTTTCGACAGGTATTCGCAGCCACCGTGACAAGAACATGGAACAGAGAGAAGAAAATTATTGCATAGTAGGGTAGTAGGGCCTTTGCTTGTCATTCCGTGTAAACCATGGAAAAAAAAAAACGTGTCCGAATCGGTTTTAATCAAACCTAATACCACCCAACTATGATTGTCAACGGTATTTAATGCATTAAGTTTTCCTTTTCTGACGAGATTCGAACCTGTTCCCCTAGAGATTACCACAGATTCCCGATGACGTATTACACCAGCTGGGCAAAGTTTATGTTTCCTTGCTGACCTCCCAGTTTCGAGATTATTGTTAGAACAGGAATAAAATTAGGTTGGCGGGTCCGAATTGGAACAAGCGCCTTTGTTCTCAGGGAATAAATTAGACACCATCTTGAGCACGGTGAGAAGACAAAGCGTGTCATGCACAAAGAGAAGGCGAGTTGTGTCAACCAAAAATCACACAATTTCTCTTCCTCGAGGCTAAATGCTCTAAAAACGAGTAAACAACCAAAAGATAACATATATTTCAAACAACTGTATAAGTACCAGGAAACCTAGCTAAGAGATAACTTATTCCTATAGGTCACAATCAAAGGCAAGGGTCATTAATATGTGTATATGAGATCTTCTAGCGGTTCACCAGGAAAATGCGGGTCAGTTGGAGAATTTAACATCATGTCGGCATGTTGCCATGGTAGCTCAATGGTTAAGAACAACCGGATGGAGACCGAAACATCCGTGCATTTAATTTTTCAGTCTGACTTTATCTTTTCAGACATTCTCCTATTTACGGCTGGTGTGAAAGTACAATTTAAATTACTATTTTAATTATTAACGAAGTTATAATTGTAGCATAGGTGGCAGTACGTCTGCCTCACCTTCAAGAGACCCCGGATTCGAATTCCGGTCAGGTTAAGTTGTGTGAATAAGTTTTTTTCGGGCTTTGTCCTTATCCTGAAAGACGAAAGTTGAGTTACTCTAAGCTCTTTGGACCTTGAGCTCATTTGTGCATCGCTTCTTTCATTTTATTCATTTTAAGATATGATTTAACACGTCAAAGCACGTAAATTAGAAAAGACGACAATCTGGCTTCTTTCAAAGAACCAAATCTTTAACTTCGTGAAAACTTATCAGGCTTAATTGAAAAGAGTTCAACCTTTTCAATGACAGGCTTTTCCCATCGTTCTTCATAAAAAGTAAGGTGCGTTTAAGCACTAATTCCGTTAAGTTGTCACTATTTCATCCCTTGTTTCAATCCGCTTAGTAGAATTTTTGCTAAAATGGTAAGTTGTTTTCAGTGCATGCATCGGGAACAATGTTCACTTGTTTTAAACGCTGAATAACGTTGGTTTTTATGGAGCGAAACGGGAAATAAAGCCTCGAGGATTAAACATCAGAATTCTCTGCACGTTCTCCGCCGATTTTTTTAAAGCTTCTCATTTTAAAGCATAATTTTAAACTTCTGAATTGCAGCTCTACCAGTGGACATATTCAAAAATCGACCTGTACTTTGAGCTTGTTTTATTAGATATTGTGTTCTCTTTGTACAACTAGGTAAAAAAAAGCGATTAACAAATTCGCGTTTCATAAAATATAAATATTAGAAATGGCTAACTAAAATGATGTATTTGAGATGAATTGTGTGCTTCTTGCGAAATTCAAAATTTTGCGAAATAAGATTTAGTCTATCTCTTACGGTCCAAAACATTCATGTATCAAATCTTTTGGGTGAAACACAATTCATCCTTTATATTTTAATATAAACAAATTATGTTGCACTTCTTTGTTATGTAATTCAGAAGGCAGTCGCTATATAATCTTGAACAAAATTATCACCTGTGATATCTGCAAATATTTAGCATGTAATTATGTAATTTTTTCTGAGAATTATTATTAAGATAATGACTTCTTGTAATTAATTTATATAGAGCCACAAATATTATGATTTTCGCCGTTTTATCTTCTCAAACACCGATTTTAAGTCTTGTTTTGAAAGCATATTGCAGACTTTTATGTAGAACTTTTCAATACGATGGATTAGCGAAATTCCTCTAACTTAATCCGTTGAATGGCTTGGCCTTACATTTTAAATGTGCTTTCATTTTACTGCTTGGAAAAGCAGTAAAAGTTCTATACTATGGTTTGCAAAAGTTTCGTTTTTCCCTCTCTCTTTTTTGCCCTTTTAGGTACATCAATGAAATTTTGTTTTATAAAAACTGTCCAAAAGATTATTCAGTTTATCAACTTATTTAATACGGTGTTTCTGATAATTATACATTTTAACGTATTTTTAACTTTTGTGCAACTTTTTCATAGTAAGAGAGGTATTATATTTCATCAAAAATGGATATTCTAGTAACCCCAACTTAAAAAGAAAATATGGATGAGTGTCGAAGCTTCCATCTAAGGATTTTTTGGGCCTTTAGGAGAAACCTATATGGCCATCGAAGGGCCATTTAAGAATATGATGAGTAGACAAGTTACAGAAACGTGCAAAATGTCCTTAAGAGTTCCTGTGTCGTATTCCCCTACCAGTTACGGAAAGCTTTGAACAGCCCAAACTTAATGCGGGCTCGACGGGAATCAAACACGGTACCTTTCGAATGCAAACCCCACGGGGAGTGCAGCTAGATTTTGCAAGTATTCAGTGTAGAAAGCCATGTGAATATAATTCATAAGTTCACTTAGAAAGAGTTTTGGAATTTTGGCTTACAAAAACTGCCCAACTCAATTTTATTAAAATTGTGCAATTCCGTGCATTTTAATGTATATTTATAATATCTGCAATTACAAAATAAGCGTTTTTCCCCAAATTTATGTCCTCCAACGTTAACTCATATCGGACGATGAATGATGTGGGTGAATGATGATGAAATGAGCCCAGGTTCAATAGAGTTTAGAGTTACCCGACATTCATATCTTTCAGGATAAGGGAAAGTCTTGAAGAAACCTTATCCAGATAACTCACCCTGACCAAGATTCGAAATTGGGACCTTATGAACGTGAGGCAGACACGCTACAATCTCCACCACAGCGGCGGGCAAAGCAAGGGCTTGCTTCTACATCCGGAAGTGGGTAGCTAACAAGTAGAACGCACGCTTGAATTTGTGGAGAGACAAATATGAATAGGTTTTGTTCACGCCAGGAGAAAGAACGTGACAAAGCACAGAGAAAACACCGTTCCACAATGCCTTCAGGTCATTGCCTGGTTATAAAATGTGAAAGGCCAAAATCGGGAGAATATAAAGGAAAGGTCCAGGGAAACTGTGGCATCGAGCCAGACTCATTATTTCAATAATGTATTGTGTTGAAGGGGCTAAAGAGACGAGTGTCTTATTAAACGGAAATACTGGCAAAAGAGAGCTCCCAAGGTCGAAAGGTTGCAACAGTAGAAATAAATGCCATTGACTGCCCCTAAATCCTCTTGTAAATTTCAGTAGCATTTATCATCTACTTCAATCCAAAAGCTTCTTTATTGTGGACTTGACTACTAAGAAGAAAGTGTACAGTCCATAAGCAAGGCTATTCAGCTAGTTCTACGATAGATGTGTAAGAAAATTAACAGCAAACCGAAAATAAAGAATTCATCTTCAACCAAATTTGAACCCGGGACTTTGGAAATCGGTGTCCACCATATTACTTCTAGTACTTATGTTGCTCTCTTTTCTACACTTACGGCTTGTCCAATTTGTATGACGTAACATTTCATTTATTACACTTTAGTATAATGTGTTCAGCTCTGATTTTATTAATTTTTTTATTTTCATTTTTAAAATTCACTTCCTCCATTGTTAAGTCATATGGACAGTGAATGTGGTGGAATGATGCTTAAATGAAGCCAGGGTCCATAGAGCTTACAGTTACCCGATGTTAATATTTCAGAATAAGGGAAAACTCCTAAACACATTACTGTATAACCCACGCTGACGAGATCTGAACTAGGGACCTCTTGAACGTGAGGTGGATAGGCTACCACCGCGCTACAGGGGTGGGTGAATGTGTTAAGCTGTGTCCTTCACAGTCTGAGCAGTTTTCACCACTTCCCGAAGTCGTTTTAAAAACTTCCATGTCGAGATAGGAATTGTGTTAGATAATATCCAGGCTGTTCATGTTTTATATTTACCTAGACCTTGCCCTTAACATGGTAACAGTTTAAGCAATAGTGGTGGTAATAGATAATTAGTATTAAAACAGTAATAATGGTAGTGGTAATAGCAGTGTTAATGGATTGTCATGGCAACGGTGGGTGCCTTCCGTGGAGAAATTAAGTGTGAGTGAAATAATTGCACAACCTTTGTCGTTTGTGGCCGCAAAACAAAAATGCTGCAACATCCAAACACAACCACTAGCTGACGACATGAAGGCGGAAACGCGTGCCGCATTGTTACGGTGGGGGATCTTTTCTAGAGTTCCGGAAATCGAGAGCATTGTACTACCAGAACCTTCTCACCGCGAAAGGCAGAGCACAAAAGACTGTACAAAGTCAAGCGAGCTCACAGTACAGAAAGTCGTGAGTGCAGTATATTCCAGCTCGGTATTGACAGTGGATTGACAGTGCAATACGCAGGGGAGTTGACTAATTAATATTAGCAGTTTTTGGTCAGAGTCGTGTAAAAGGAGAATGTTGTGTGTACGCGGCAGAAATTATTAGCGGCACAAGTTGCTGCGTACAATACGAACAATAAAGGAACATTAAAGTGACGTATGTATTTAAAAAAGAGAAGTTGTGTGTACTTTAGCATTAGGTTAACGATTTTAGTAACAAATAAAATTAATTATGGTAAACGTTGTCTTCTTATTTTTGTCACAGTATTTGATGAAACTTAGTGATTGCGGTGGAGGTAGTATATGCATGATGTTATGGTAGTAATAGTAGAATCAGTAGTAAAAGTGACACTATCAAAGTATAAAATTAATTTTCTTTGTATGAAAAAGACAATCCATTATTGTTATTATTAATATAACTTTTATTATTATTATTATTATTATTATTATTATTATTATTATTATTATTATTATTATTATTATTATTATTATTATTATTATTATTATTATTATTATTATTATTATTATTATTATTATTATTATTATTATTATTATTATTATTATTATTATTATTATTATTATTATTATTATTATTATTATTATTATTATTATTATTATTATTATTATTATTATTATTATTATTATTATTATTATTATTATTATTATTATTATTATTATTATTATTATTATTATTATTATTATTATTATTATTATTATTATTATTATTATTATTATTATTATTATTATTATTATTATTATTATTATTATTATTATTATTATTATTATTATTATTATTATTATTATTATTATTATTATTATTATTATTATTATTATTATTATTATTATTATTATTATTATTATTATTATTATTATTATTATTATTATTATTATTATTATTATTATTATTATTATTATTATTATTATTATTATTATTATTATTATTATTATTATTATTATTATTATTATTATTATTATTATTATTATTATTATTATTATTATTATTATTATTATTATTATTATTATTATTATTATTATTATTATTATTTATATTATTATTACACTGGTATTGGAATGCAGCTCAGTATTTAATGGGACACTTGGAACCTCCATAGATATTAATATTTTACCTGTAATGGACCATCTCGAGAGGTTACCCCTGATCACTATGCAGCCCGTTCTACGTGACTAGAATAATTTTACTTGGAGTGTACTGGGTTACGACATAAGCTCTGACCTCAGTGTACAGGTCGAGAAAGTTGAAGTATCGCGTCAGGTGAAGAATACGGTACCCTCGTTTCCTATTCCTCCTTATCTTATACTGCAGTCCCCTAGAAGTATAACACTACCCAAAATGAAATTTACCTCCGCGAAGATAATACGTATTTTCAGTCCGTTTTGACATGTAGATTCTGAAAATGTTGCTTAAAATTAAAATTACGTGACTATTTTGAGGTATTTTAGATATACATAATCGAAAATGAGTTTGGGTACCAGCGGGTAACTTGCGTGTTATATGTTGCCCACTCTTGTCCTACAGCACGATTACTTACGTAAGTTCTTACAAAATGTAAATATTAAAACATGCTGTACAATTTAACCAAGCATTTGTTAGTTACATCAGAATTATATTTATCTGTATTTCTATAGAAGCAGGCACTGCAAAGACGGAAATCCAGGTACATCTTCAGCCGGATGTTGAAATGTGTGCCTGGGTGGAAATGTCGACTAACAGTTTAAAATTGGTTGCCAGCAAAAAGAATCTGTCAGTGTCATTGTGGATGAGTGGACAGCTGTGTGGCATATTGTGACGATATTTTCACTTAGTGTAATTGTTTTAGTGGTACAATGCAAAGAGCCAGTTCCCATCGGAAGTGCAGAAATAATCTGTACAAACTTTGTTAATTTGTGAACGTTTTGTTCCTAAACATTGAAACAGAAAACTTTATAGCAATGCTAAACGTGCATATTGAATACTTTGTGAACTTGGTGATTAGGAAAAACAATGGTCACCTCATCAATGTTATATCACGTGTACAAATCTTGGACGAAGGTTATATGGCAAACTCAAAGCATCATCATTTGCTGTACATATGGTGTGTCAAGTATCAAAATTTCATATTAATGATTGTTACTTCTACGTAAGAAATATATGGGGACTCTCTAGAAAAAGTAAACATGTCATTAAGTATTCTTAATGAATATGGTCTATGATGCAAATTAGCCCAAAATTACTATAGTTTTGAGTCGAAGTGTTTATCTAGAAAGCGATTCGTTAGGATCTTCCTAATAAATATATGGAGCGTGGAATACTAGATCGACTCAAAATTGTAGTAATGTTATTTAGTCTCCAAATATTCCTTCTGTCATGCATCCTGTTCCACAAAGTGAGGAATTATCTGTTCCTGTACCGCCTCAGAATTAATGGTGAAGGAAATAGTGATATTGAGGAGCTAGGTTGCCCACGAGTCAGAGGCCTCTACTTCAAACAGAACATTTTTAAGCGATAGGTATTATGTAGAGCAAATAGACTTGAATGATTTGACATACGCGTTATATTTGTCAAAAGAAGGAACTGAACTTCTAGATTCCAGACTGCACCTGTTAAAAATTACAGAGTTTCGAATAGGTATCAGAAATTTGGAAAATATTTTGTCAATGGAAGACAATATATGTTTTCGTGTGGACATCAATGGTTTAATGAGTGATACATATAGTTTAATATATGGCACTATACCATATATCATATCACAATAATAAATGTAATATAATGTATTATCTGAAACGTCCTAGGGGAGAACATAAATATCTTTGTATCCTTTTAAGCTAGCATGATAGATGATTTCTGTGGCGATATAAAAACACTTTTTCTTTAAGAATCACCTGCTTTTATCGTGCAGGTATGAAAATGATTTCTTTTTTTTTTGGGGGGGGGGGAATTTTAGTGTAACTTTTTAAATGTGAAGAAAACTTCAGTTCAATATAAGATAGAGGATTTACTATGAGATTACGTATTCGGGATTATGGATTATGCAATTTGAAATTTGCACATGTCGCTTTAAATTTTTGCCAGTTTGTTCAATAAATGATAGCTTATTACTATTTTGAAAAAAAAAAAAATTATACTGTCACATGAATGATTGAGAAATACGAGGGCTGTTCAAAAAATTCTTTTTTTGACAACGAATCTTTACTCATTCTCACAACTTTGATGGTCCTTCTCAAAATAGTCTCCCCTGAATGCGATGCACTTGTCCCAGTGTTTCTGCCAGTCTTTAAATGTTGTTGTTGTTGTTGTTGTGTAGTGTTTAACGCCGCTTTTACTACATACGGCACCGCAGGCGGTGACACTGATGATGGAGCACCGGTGGAATGAGATGGCGGGGGAAACCGGAGGTCCCGGAGAAAACCCGCCCCAACGCCGTGTTGTCCACCACAAATCTCACTTTGCGGTCGCCTGGGATCGAACCCGGGCCGCCTTGGTGAGAGCCAAGCGGTCTAACCACTGAGCCACGGCGTGGCCACGTCAGTCTTCAAAGACATGCTGGAAACCATTTCCTGGGAGGTCCCTCCGCAGCCTTCACCACTGCTTTTGATGATGAATAAGGCCTCCCACGAAAGCGTTTCTTCAAGTTAGGGAATAGAAAAAAGTCACATGGGGCTAAATCCGGACTATAGGGAGGGTGAGGGATGCACTTCACGTTGATTTTTGCAAGATATTCAGCAACAGCATTGACAATATGCAACCGCGCATTATCGTGGTGCAGCATCCAGCCTGCTTCACGGAAATGTGTTTTTTTGCACCTGATATGGACTTGCAATGTTTTTAGGTCATCCCTGTAGTATTGTCTAGTTACTGATGTGTGTGCAGGTACAACATACTGATAAACCATTCCATGAATATCAAAGAATGGGATGACCATAACTTTCCCAGCAGATGCAACCACTTTTTCTTTTCTGGGGGTTGGTAATGAAGGAGATTTCCACACTGAGCTTTGCTGTTTGCTCTCAGGGTCAAAATGGTGTAGCCAAGTTTTATGAGCAGTGATTACGTTTGAAAGAAACTCCGGATCTTCCTCTAACATCAACTTTAACTGCATGTAACGTCATGTTGACAGGACACTTATTGAAGCACTGCTTAAGCCAGCAGCGGAAAGGAGTCGTCAGTTAGTGCAGCCTGACTAGAGTTTAACTCAAAGAGTCAAGAGTCTTGGTGACTCCTCCACCATACACGATCACGCATCCTCAAGGTGAGTCCTTATGGGTTTGTAATATAATACTGTATCACCACTTCAACCCCTAAGTCTCTTCAAGACAAAGGGAGTAATTTTTACTAACTTTCAAGAACTAGTTTTTTGTAAATGCGCTTAAACATGGATTTATGTATTGTTTCTCCCTCCGGTGTACTACCCTCTAACTCCCTCATCCCTCCTAGCTATGCCCCTAGATACCGGGTAGTTTGTTAACCCTTTCTCAACCTACCCTTACGTTACAATATGTAAGCTAAACTGTCTTAATAACTCTGGGAAAACTGTGATTGCTGCACTCACATTACATTCTCATATTCTTACAACCGCTTATTCTTCTGTTATATATTAATGAAGATACATTTTTACAGAAATGTTTTAAATTGTTACATCTTTCCTTGTAAGCACAATGGAAACAGATTAATACAGTAGGCTTGCCGCTAGTCAACTGTTTTAAGAGCGGGTGGCTACGTAATACATCGTCAACGAACGACCTCCTACTTGAGAAATGTATTAATATTTTAAAATTCAAACCAGTAACAAGGATCATCTCGAAAATAGTTACTTCTTCCGAAAATATTATTCATTATAATTAATTTGTTTTAGTAAAATATACATTTTGTGTCTATGTAGTAAGATGTTTTATATTTTTTACGGTTCACCACCTACACAACATTCGGCAAGATTGAAGAGGACTTCGGTGGCTATTCTCAAAAACTTTAGATATTTGATTTGTGATAAAAGGTCTTAAGAATTTGGTATTTTAATTGAATACCTACATTTTTGGAGAATCAAAGTCTTCGAAAACTTATTAGTGTTAAGGTTAGTTTTTGGGATGGGAGATTTCTTTAAAAGTTTTTGTATCGCATTATTGTTGAGTTATACACAAAATCAGAGGGAACTTTCTCTAAAAAATACTTTTACTGAACTTTTTATTGCAATGCAGCAGTTTGGGTACATAATAGGTACTCGGAGGGTAGAGTAAAGGAGGCTTAATTGTTTATTTAAAGCCAGAAGTGTTTTGTACTCGTCCTGATTACTCACTAAACCGTTTAAATCAAGGAACCGTAGGCAGCAGACGGAAGGATGAGGGTTTTAAATCCCTTAAGCCTAAGAAACCGACGTAATTCAAGGAGCACTCACCCAGTCTCAGAGTGCTGTCCCCTGTGAGAAGAAGGGCTTCAACCGTCCTGCAAAGAAACCACCCCTAACAAGGAAAATGAAAGCATTTTAAATGGGCCAAAGAACGCGTAAAGGGTCAGAGCAAGATTGACAGCGTGTTTCAGAGAGAAAGAATGTACTCGTATAAAAGTTATGAAGAGGCCTTTGCTGGTAACTCAGTGACCCTAATTGGGACTTTACAACCGGAAAGAAGTTTTATACTCTCTCTACTCCTTACCGAAAATAGAACAATCCTTTCATTAAAAAGAAAAAAGTATTGTAAATATTTTACAAAATACATACGAGAAAAAAAACTCGATTTGTAACATTCATATTATTTTCTCCACACTTTACTAACAAATATTCCGACAGATTAATTTACTGAAAACAGTCTTTTGTTCAGTAATGCGAATTTTGATAGCGTTTTGTCTTTGTTTATAGTTGTGTTATATCCAGTGTTTCATTTGTGGTTATAACATTTTATAAATATCCTGATGATGGGAGAGATGCACACTCCCGAAACGTCGATATCTAATCGTCTTTTCACCTGGCTTGCTGCCCGAGAAGAAAGTGAGCAAGTCCGACAGAGCTTTTCAGTTACGCACTGGCCCATTCATCCCGAGATCACAGGTTCAAAACCAGTCCAGACCTATAGTTTTAAAGAATACTTAAAAACTCCTGGGGACGAAATTCCGACACACCAGCAGCACTGCTAGGATCCTATAAATTTGACGGCATTATTAACAAGAAAAATATTAAATATGGTTAACCAGCTATCCCAATAGAAGTTTACTCTTTGTAAAATAAGTAAGGGTAAGTATATTTTCTTTTTAGTTTTACTTATTACACATTACACTCTCTTTAAAAGGACAAAACGTATAATAGAATTTCTTTCAGTCCCAAGCAGATTTATAAGTGCATACAGGTTCCTAAACCCACGTAGAATGTTCCAAAATTCAATTTTTAATATCTGTAGAAATACTTGTAAGATTTAAAATGATAAACTTAAGATACACATAATGTACACTGCGTGTGCTTCATAACTTGGCCGGTAGACGCACGGTCCTCGTTATGCTCACTGCATTTCACTGCGGAAGCGCCCTAATCGCTAAGCGTACAACATTCGTTTCCAATCCAGCTCTTTTTTAATCCAGATTATGCACGTTTATATGTGTTTAATTTACTTGAAGTGTTTTCAAAATACCTCAATCGCAGGGTAGATTCAACAAAGAGCGTTTATAAACTATAGCAAGTATAGGATAATATAGAATTCTAGAGGGGATTTGGTACGTCGACCAGACTGATCTTCTGTACAAGGTGCGTTCAAGTTATAACATCTATATTTTTTTAGGACTGGAACCAGATAGGAACTTCTGGTTTTTTAAATACACGTGGACTCTTTGTGAATGCGCGACAGAGATGGCGGTACTGTACATTGCACAGAACTCTAGTGACTGCAACGAGAGTAAGGACAGTTTTTGATACTTAAAATGGCGACGTTTTCATTTCAAGAACGTCGTGTAATCATTTGTTTTCTCCATTTTCGTCGTGGAACACCTATTGAGATTCCTCGCCAGTTTGAGTAAGGCATGTGATGATACCACCATGGATGTGTCTAATGTGCGTTCCTGGGCGCGACAGTTCAATGAAGGTAGAACTTCGTGTGACAACAAACCAAGATATTTGCAAACATCGCCTCCAAAACTGGCATTTCCGTGGGATCTGTGCACACAATACTGCATGATCTGAAAATGCTTAATCGGCGATCCTCCAAAACAACGTTCTCCACTCGCTCGATCATGTCATCAGACCAGCTGCGGCGAGACCGTGACTGTCTTGGTTTGTTGTCACACGATGTTCTGCCTTTGTTGAACTGCCGCACCCAGGAACGCACATTAGACACATCTATGGTACCATCACCACATGTCTTACTCAACTGGTGGTGAATTTCAATAGGTGTCACAGGACGAAAATGGAGAAAATGAATGATTATATGCTGTTCTTGCAATGAAAACGTCGCCATTTTAAGTATCAAAAAACAGTCCTAACTCTCTCGTCGCTGCCACTGGAGTTCTATGCACAGTACAGTGCTGCCATCTCTGTAAATCATTCACAAAGTGTCCAAGTGTATTTTTTTTAAACAGATGTACTTATCTGGTCACCGTCCTGAAAAAATAGGAGGTGTTTTAACTTGAACGCACCTCGTACCTATTCACCAATTGTGGCATTTCTGGGATGAAGGATGAGACGAGAGGAGAAAAAGAGCGGCCGACCCCAAGGGGTCACAACATAGCAGAGGGCAGGGACACTATAATTTACCGCCTTGAAACTCCCTGGCAGTCAGTACAACCAGCATCCCTTGTAC
Organism: Mantis religiosa; assembly: GCA_030765055.1. Classification (NCBI taxonomy): domain Eukaryota; kingdom Metazoa; phylum Arthropoda; class Insecta; order Mantodea; family Mantidae; genus Mantis; species Mantis religiosa. The sequence continues at coordinate 91,784,705 of CM060952.1, forward strand.
CGTGGTCCCGAAACAGTCCACAGCCAGGCTTGTACGGTAGGCTCCTATACTAGAGCTGGGAACACTCACGGCAGGCTTTCATAATCGCCAGCCCACCGACCACGTTCCTGGAACCGCCCGCTAGGCCGGCTCGGAGACGAGATACTGTTCCCACCGGAGGAAGAAGCCAGATATCATCCTGCCATGCAGCACCAAGGCACCCGCCGACACTTCTACTCTGAAAGAAATCACCAAGTGAGAGATATGAAATGATAATGAAGATGAAATGGTGGTACAGGCAATTCGGGGATGTAATTAACCTACCCAGCATTCGCTTGGCGACTCGAGAAACCCTACGAAAAAACCATGGGTGAGGCAGCCGATCACGGGAATCGATCCTGGGTCTCCCGAATGCAACAGATGATACAGCCTGAGGCATCCTACTCCATTTATGTAAAATATGTATGTACTATATATATTCCCGTAGGGGAGGGGATCCGTCACCTTCAGCTGCTGTGGTGGGATCGCTGCGGACCTTTAACACTCGTTGTCTGACGTTACTAAAGGAACCTCGGGCCGAACTGCAGAGCCCCTCCCTTAGGGGAGTTGTTCGGATTGGGTTGGACTCGAGGGGCAGTGTGTTCCCGACACCCACGGGGAACTGGGTACCTCCGGCCAGGCTATGGCCACCCGGAGGGGGTAGAGGGTTGCCTCATAAGTCCCGGGTACTAGCCTGCGGAGCTAGTAGAAGGTTTGCTAAATCACCAGGCGGTCGCACCGAGATTTTCGGTAGTCTTCCCTGCGGGGTTGACGCGCGTAAGTGGCGTATCCACTTCCATCCCGTCTTGACGTTGTTGTCAATGAGGGAGGGTCCTTTTTAAGAAATCACGTATTGCCCTATGGAAAGAGCCCTGGAGTTATCCATCGCTCCCGGGTAGAAGGAGGCCAGGGTCCTTGGTCTTTAGGATCTTTGGACTTTTGGGTAGATCCTCTGCACTTAACTGTACTATATGTATGTGTTACATCATCCTGTACGGAAGTTGTAAGACAATTTGAATCTAAATTTCCTGGCAGGCATGTAGAGCAGAGAGACCATTTGTTTGTTTGTAAATAAACTCAGGGAAATGGGATCAATGTTGATAGCAAGACAAAGGTAGAAAGACGTCTGCTTGCGGAGCATAAAATCGACGAAATCGGAGTAAGGTACGTCACCTTGAAAATCTCTTTGAAGCCTTGCATTTCTGAAGTTAAAGCATGGGACACAACAAAACTTCTATAACTGTAACCATATGCCGTTGCTGTGTTTCAGGAATTGCTACCATGTGATAAACAAGGTCGGGCAAATTTGTGTAACTGGATTTTGAGGAATGTTAATGATGGAACAATCGATCCACGATTAATATTATTGCAGGGTCATGCGTCATTACAACGCAACAGTTATGCTACAGTCCAACCCAATTTCGTTCGTGATACTGCCTTGTATGATAAAAGATCGGGGTATGGTGCGCCATATATGGTTAGGGCCTATTGCATTACGTACCATAAATGCAGAAAAGTACAGAAATAACATACTAGTAGCATGTTTTAAAAGGTTGATGAATACTCAAAACCGATCCACGTATTTTCAACAAGACTCTACCACTCTCTATTTTTGAGATAGAATCAGGCTAAGCGTTTATACAAAACTTCTTTCCACACATTAGAAGAACTAAAGCAAAACTCTATTTCAGAAGCTGAACTAATGCGAGGGAATGGCAATTTATGATAACATTAACAATCGTAAATTTTCACGACATTGACTATGAGTTAAAAAACTTAATGGAGTTACTAGGACTTATCATATATTTTTAGTCCATTTTAGAACGTGTTGATTGAAATGTTTATCCTTTACTGTTTGCTTCAAGGTTTTGCCTATTCCATTGGCAGTCACAAACAAATTAAATATAAGTATGATGCGATTAAAATTCTAATTATATTATTAGGTTGATGATATATTTTGTAATCCATAATTCAACTTATATATTACTGCACCTTGACTTGAAATTTTAATTAATATTATATTCAGAAAATTACCTAAAAGTATATTTATAAATATCGGTATAGAAGAAATAATATAAGTAAGGTTCAACGTGGACTATCGAATGTCGCAAATTCGCACTGATGCTCCAGGAAAACTAATTCAGTTAATATCTGAATGTAATCTGGTTGTTATAGAAACGTTATACAAAATACCAATCGACGTTTTGGAGCAGCGGTCTTCACGATACGCTAAAACGGGTATTGGGTAAGCAGTGCACCAGCGAATGCACTAAGAGGAGCAACCCGTTAGCTTGTGCGATGATCAGTATAGGCTCGTTAGTTACCCTGTGTATGGACTTGTGTACAAGATGGCTATATGTTCACGAAGGTCTTCTACCCTACGTTATTTAACCCTTCATGAGGGCAGGCCTATTTTTGAACCATCTGATAATGCTGTGCGATGTTTAATATACAATAAGGTCCTGAATGTGATAGGAAAATATAATCTCCAGCGCCATTATGACACTTGTCATGCAAGTGATTGTGACAAATTAGGTAAGGAAACGAATCACAATGCTGGAGCAGTTACAGGACACCAACAGACAGGTACAGTACGGTTATTTTTATTATTGTTTTCTTTGTTGTGATTTATTATTATTATTATTATTATTATTATTATTATTATTATTATTATTATTATTATTATTATTATTATTATTATTATTATTATTATTATTATTATTATTATTATTATTATTATTATTATTATTATTATTATTATTATTATTATTATTATTATTATTATTATTATTATTATTATTATTATTATTATTATTATTATTATTATTATTATTATTATTATTATTATTATTATTATTATTATTATTATTATTATTATTATTATTATTATTATTATTATTATTATTATTATTATTATTATTATTATTATTATTATTATTATTATTATTATTATTATTATTATTATTATTATTATTATTATTATTATTATTATTATTATTATTATTATTATTATTATTATTATTATTATTATTATTATTATTATTATTATTATTATTATTATTATTATTATTATTATTATTATTATTATTATTATTATTATTATTATTATTATTATTATTATTATTATTATTATTATTATTATTATTATTATTATTATTATTATTATTATTATTATTATTATTATTATTATTATTATTATTATTATTATTATTATTATTATTATTATTATTATTATTATTATTATTATTATTATTATTATTATTATTATTATTATTATTATTATTATTATTATTATTATTATTATTATTATTATTATTATTATTATTATTATTATTATTATTATTATTATTATTATTATTATTATTATTATTATTATTATTATTATTATTATTATTATTATTATTATTATTATTATTATTATTATTATTATTATTATTATTATTATTATTATTATTATTAATTATTAGCATTTATAAGACTGTCCTAGAGTATATTATATATTTATGTTAGCCTATTAATTTCCTAAAAGAAACAGCTGAATAACTGGTATCGTAATTACATAAAATAAAATTACTTATTTACTAAATACATGTGAACACTGTATGCTTCGATTGTCTCTGAATGTGACTAAGGAGTGGTATGACACTACGCAAAAGCCGCTACTGCACAAGTGCTTACTTGTCAATAGTTCCGAGGGCACGAGCGTGCATGCGGCAGCACGAGGGTGCACGCTGCTGCTGAACACTGTTTTAGAGAATATTTTGTTCAGGGCCAAATAGAAGAACTCCTGTGAGTATACACATTCATTTTTATTAATAAGAAACCAGAATTCTCGTAAAATTGTTATATAAGCAATAAAATTAGCTTTTATTTATTATGCTACTGCAGATTTTGAGTCATTCGTAATTAATTATTTTTAACTCCTTACATATATTGGTGCTTCTAAAATGGTCTTTGAATGTTCTTTGCTACTTCTTACCTATACCTCGGACACTTAAAGTGTCTGATTTTCAATATTACGTACATTTAGCGGTACAATGACTTCCTCGTACAGTACAGTTTTTACGAATAAAATGACATGTCAATTAATCAGGTATGCTAATTGCCTCAATTTTGATTTTCTCCCTAGCATTTGCTTGTCATTATCACCTCCTCACTTTTACTTCATCGTTTGCCAACATTGTAACATTCATTACCGTAATATAAAACACACTTCGCGATCGTCGCTTGTTTCCACATAGATAGTCCAGAATGTATAAACTGTAACAACTGCCGTGTTTATGAAGCTATAGCAGTCATTTGTTTCACTTGGTTACGCAGAATAATAATGGAACGTTTTACCATTCCACAACGTCTGCAATTGTGAAAATGTATTATTATAATGAGTCATCCGTTCGCCAAAGTCCGTGGCGAGAAAATTCCGTTCATTATATCAGGCACTTTGGTACCATCATAGTTCCACCGACAGAACAATTCACGTGAGATGGACAAATTGGTGGTAGGTATTTCTGTAACAGATCAAAATAATGTTGTGGGTAAACAACTTAAACGACCGAACAAAACACAGCCACTGCACTTGAAAATGCACGCCAGAACTCACCAAAATCAATTTTTAAGCTATCATAAATGGGCATCAACCACAACTTGAAGGATTTTGTACATGGACCTACAATTTTACCCCATAAAATCGCGTTAGCTTGGGAACTGAGGTCAATTGAGGCATATGCTCTGTGTGCTCTCTGACTTGGTTGCGGAACAATTGGAAATTGACTGATTTCTCAATGATAACACTCGTAAATTATTTAATGTTAATTTAACATTAAGATTGAAACAGAAAAGAAACAAGCTAGTCAATGACTTCAATTGAGAATCACAAACAAGCGCAATGCATTGTTTGCTGGTGACGAGACCTGTGGTAGCCGCGCTGTAAGTGATAAACACCGAATTAACGGAATAATCTGTACTACATACTTCAATTTAATTTACGTGTCAGATCAAATTGTTCTTAATTCTAAATAAGAACTCTCGCAAGTGAATAATACTATTTAACAATTATATAAAGTTACCGAAATGCCTCGTATACTCTAAATAAAATTTGTAGCGTGAGAACCGTATTTGGGAAATCATCCTACCACGAGGTGAAAACCATTAACCTTGCAAAGGTCTTGCCAAAGTTCTTGGATGGCTTTTATTTCAAAATTCCAGCTCCATCTCTTTAAATATTTCCATTAACCACATTATTTTCATGCAGTGGGCACCATAAGAGGTTCATTATGTGAAAAATTAATTTTCCAGAGGCAGTACGAGCTCTACATCAGAAAAAAAGTTCACCTGTTAGACGGTTTACCCTGGGGGATATTCTGGAGCTAATGCCGCTAAGGGAACGGTCTGATGCATGAAAATGAACCACCTCGGGGATCAAAACATCCACAGCAAAAGAAAGTTCAAGAAGATATTATGCCGATACTCTCTTGGAATTCAAAATGCGCAAGAAAGGGGACCAAGAACGTTTTGCTAGAGATAGCAGAAGGAAAAGTTGTTAAATCTTCAGAAGCTTGGAATAAAATGTTATTCAACGAAAATTGTATAAAAGTAGACGGCTCTTTTAATTCCTGTAAAAGTTCGTGGGTATTTTGTAGTACGCGGGGCCAAAAGGGACGCTTAACCGAAAAGCATAGCATACTTTTGGATAGAAACTTTGTTGTTTTATTATTTATTTTGTAATGTTAATCTTGTATTAACTTATACATTTTATTATGTTCTTGTAATTATCACTTAGCAAAGTTAATGTAAGAACGATGTGTTTAGCTCAAAGAATGTTTTATCTGGTTAAGTGAATAATTTGGGAAAATATTTCACTTTCACAAAATAAATAAGATGTAGGTAGAGGTAGCTTAGGTAATAGAGGGTACACATAGTATATCGACCTACAATTTGATCTTTGTGTATTGTCCACTGGAGGAACGAATGAGGTGAAAGTACCGCAGGAGCTTCAAAAACGACAACGCAAGCAGTAGAGACGTTCAGATTTCGAAAACTTACTGGCTCGACCACCCTACTCACAGTGACCTGTCCAAACCACTGGAAGGTAGCTCTTCCACGGATATATAACAATAAATATTCTTCATATTTCGTAATTAATATCCTACAACATAAAGTTATATCGTACGATGAATGATATGATGTTAAAATGAGCCCAGGGTCCATAGAGCTTAGAGTTGCCCGACATTCATCATTCAGGATAAGCGGAAACTCCGGAATAAATCTTATACAGATAACTCATCCTGACCGAGACTCGCACTCGGGTCCTCTTGAACATGAGGCAACTACGCTACCACTATGCTATAGAGTTGTGTGCAAAATTCTTGGTTTTAGACTACGAAAAATTAATATAAATTTTATAAGCTATGTGTTGCTGTCAAATGAATTCTTCTACTCACTCCCTCTTGTTAACGAACGTTGTCAATTGCAAGGATAATATCGCAGCTGTCGCTATGACTGAATTTCGCCTCGCAATACTTTTCTTTTACATGCCAATTAATTGAATGACAGAGCTGGCACTTATAGGAACACTTAAAAACGAACTGGTCTGACAGGGATTTCAACCCGTGGCTTTGGAGTCAGCAGGTCAACTATCCCCTAGGAAGCCAACTGAAAGAAAAATGGAATAAAATGTTATAACAAATGTATGCTAGAAGAGAGGTCAATAGCAGAAAGGCCCAATATGCGGAAAATATAATCAGGTTTATAGAATAACTTGTTGGGATTGTACACGATGGTAAAACGAGATTGGGAAGAGTTGTGATAAGCATGGATGGTTATGAACGGGAGTATAGGATTTAGGAATAGCGATATCGAGGTATGTGTGGTGAAGGAGAAAGAATGCTTGATGCACTGAAGGAAACAGTATCGGAGAGGGGTTATTTGGAATTCAAAAATGGAAAGCAATATCGTAGACGTAACAGCATTGGAAAGAAATAGAGTACATGCCTCGGTGATACGTACAATGTGATCCTGTGTTTTATATTAATTCCTCCTGGTAGGGTATCAAAAATATGGAGGACCGCATAGACAACACCTACCTGGAAAGAGATTATAGAAATATCAACGATATTAAGAAATATATCCTTATGCTGTTCAAAATGGTGTCTCGTTTCCACAGATTTTAGCAACGAGCTTTACTCCTATCAATTAAGAGTGAGGCGGAGAAGGTGTGTTCATTGCAGAGTTCTTAGTTGAGATGCCAGTCCAATTAAAATGTACTCTGCTTATTTAATTAAACGACACTACAGTCTTGGGATGTTGGTTTGGGCAGGGTGATGTGTGTTGGCTACTGTTGCTGATAATATTAGCAACTTTCCAATGTTTTATAAAACTATATTATTTGCCCAAAATGCCAGTTTTATTCTCCCATATCACAAGTACATAATGCTACTTTATTCATAAAAAGCTAAACTTCACAGTTAGTAGAGTTTAAAATTTTGCATAAGTATTGAAACATTTGAAGAAGTAACAAGGAATAGCTCGAAAATGATTCTCTCTACAAAAAGACGCATTGCACATAAAATGCGTGTTTTAACGAAATCTATATTTTTTGTGCAGTAAGATTGTGCTTATCTCTTGTCATATCCAGTTATAAAAGGTCATTAAGAATGAAGAGGACATCTGATTACATTCTTCCCCAAAAATTAATTAAATATGCCTTTAATTTAGCATGCAAATATCTTAAGTATTTGGAGTTTTGATAAGAATCATTAAAACACTTTTGAGAAAATTAAAATTATAAAAATTGCTCCATGTAAAGGATAGTCTGTAACGTGGAGGTCATTTTTGGAAATATTCATGTTACATATTTGGTATTTAATCGAGTTTCATTTTTGACCTATGCAGTAGACATTCTGTTTCTAAAAACGTCTTTTTTAGCTTTAGGGGACTCCAAAACGTGTGTTTTCGGTGGAATCCCGATATGGAACTTTTGGGTGGAATGCAATACCCTAATAGAGAAAGTAAGGCAGTCTGGTTAGTATTCAGGGGTCGTATGACATTCCCTTAAACGCCGTACGGGCCGATCACGTCTAAAAAACCGCTGACGGTCGGGATACCCTCTTCGCCAGGTACCACATTTCGCACAGTCAGCTGACAAGTTAATAACACGTTCCCACAATCCCCCGCGGCGTCATGTACGTACACGTCATCATCCCCCTGAGATAATATAGCTAAGGGATCATCCTACGTACTTGCTAGAAACTTGAGTAGATTTAGTAGCACTTTCAGCCAGGATTACCTTACTAGACTTTCATTTGTGCATTTCCCATTACATTTTATATAAAAATTTCACAGGAAATGCGTGTGTTGAAGCAGCTGGATGTAAAAAGTGCGCGCGCGCGTGCTTGTGTGTCTGTTTTACAACGCAACTCAAAAACTAAACTTGCTGTTTTAGTTCAGCTCCTTTAAAGGCTGCGACAATAAGAATTTCTAGAAAATGCTGCTCCATACATTTAAATGCAAAACTAATTGTACATTTTTATTTTCTGAAAACTGTTACTAATTCTTTTGATTAAAATGCATGGTGTTTCAGGCATTTTTATAACAAATAAACTACATGTCTGAATTCTACATAAATTCCGTTTAAACTGGTTAAATTTTGTATAACTGATAAACAAAATATTACTGCATAAAACTGTAAATCTCGTTAAAAATGAATAAATATTTTTTCTTTTGAAGTTTAAAATTTAATCCTTATTATTGGTTTGAATTTTCCGGTGCCTTTCTCAAATAATATCTCAGAATTCATTTTTTCCCATCCTGGTAAAGAGAACTTAATTTTAAAGCAATCACATGTAAACCAAATCTTAAAAGATTTGACTTAATTCTACTACATTCTTCATATCCTATTGCATGCACAGGAAAATATATAGTTAAAGTATTTGTAAAACTAATTATTTTGTTAACAGGCGACAGAGAAGACATTAAGAATAAATAAGAATACTTTATCCAAAAGTGAATAGAAAAAGTTACGTAAGTGTAACATAGTTAATTATCTTTTCGTATTCTTCAAAGAAAACAGGATTTTAGTCACTTTGTAATGACGGTTTTGAAAAGATATAAATAGGAAAGGCCACGTGAATGCCACACATCACTGGCGAGTACTCTAGGTTTCATAGATGCTGTTCTTAATGCTTCACAGGTCATTTTACCAAGCTTACACAGTAGGGAGATGTGTGTGTGTGTTTGTGTGTGTGCGTGAGTGTGTGTGTGTGTGTGTGTGTGTGTGTGTGTGTGTCTTCCTGTTGGGGAGGGGATCCGTCCCCTTCAGCTGCTGTGGTGCGAGCGCTGCGGACCCTTAGCACTCGTGGTACCTCTGAGGTTACTAGAGGAACCTCGGGCCGAACTGCCGAGCCCCTCCCGTCGGGGAGTTGTTCGGATTGGGTTCGACTCGAGGGGGCAGAAGGTTTCCGACATCCACGGGGAATTGCGTACCTCTGGTCAGGCTACGGCCGCCCGGAGGGGGTAGATGGTTGCCTAAAAAGTCCCGGGTACTAGCCTGCAGACCTAGTAGAAAGTGTGCTAGATCACCAGGTAGCCCTACCGAGGTTTTCGGTAGTCTTCCCTGCGGGGTTGATGCGCGTAAGTGGCGTATCCACTTCCATCCCGTCTTGAGGTTGTTGTCAACGAGGGGGCTATTTAAGAAAGCAGGTATTACCCTATGGAAAGACCCCCGGAGTTATCCATCGCTTCCGGGTGGAAGGAGGCCAGCATCCTTGGACTTTAGGGCCTTTGAACTTTTGGGTAGATCCTCTGCACTTAACTGGTGTGTGTGTGTGTGTGTGTGTGTGTGTGTGTGTGTGTGTGTGTGTGTGTGTGTGTGTGTGTGTGTGTGTGTGTGTGTGTGTGTGTGTGTGTGGAAAGTTCAATACTTGTTTTTTCAATCAAGAGGTGCTGTGGACTTGTTTTTTTATTGTTATTTGGCGGTTTTTGCCTTTTGGAAAGATTGCACGTAAGTTATTTTTATTTAACTGATACTTTTGGATCTAAGAGTCCTTTTGGCGAGTATAAAATATAATTTAATTCAGGTTTTGTATTATGTTGTCATTAAAATAATTTTTCGCGGAGTAATCTTTCAAAAGAATGTTTTATTTGGTTACTTATTTAAACATGGTTATTATAAGCGATGACGAGTAAAGCTATTACTCCTCATATGTGAATAATCTAGAAATGTCCACGTAAAACGGAACGCCACTGTATATGTGAAAACGTAAGCAAATTCAGCACACACCTCGCATGCCTTGGTAGCGTGGTGGTAGCATGTGTGCCTCACGTTCAAGAGTTCCCGGGTTCGAATCTCGGTCAGGGTGAGTTACCTGGATAAGGTTTTTCCAGGGTTTTCCCTTATCCTGTAAGACGAATGTCGGGTAACTCTAAGCTCTATTGACCCTGGACTCATTTCAGCATCATTTCATCCGTTCCACTCATCGTTCATAACAAAAATAAATAATTAAAAATTTGTAATTACAAAAAAAAGCACACACCTCGTTAACCATTAAGAAACGCTATAATTGTTTGCAGTGATTAATACAATCGAATAAACTATAAAATATATTTTTTGCTTTAAAATTAAAAAGGGTCTATAAGTTGCGTGATATTATCGGAGGGGCCCGGCCTCTCTGGCCCTTTATAAGAGCCCGCCCCTCTCCTTAACGTTCTATTGTAATGCAGTTCGTAGTGATACATAACAATCAATAGACGAGTTCGAGGTTCGAGTACACGCGTGCCTGTAGTGTTTGAACTTCTTATCAAGAATTTCATACCCGTCTGCACAAATTAATTCAATTTATAGACATTCTTGAGACCATCACTTCAACTCTGAGTTTTAGGAAATTTTATAAAAAGTGCAGTTTTTCTTTTATAGAAAAATACAGTTCCTTCATCCCAATTTTCATATATTAGCTTAGGCTCTCCCTTCCTTTAAACTTTGTTCTTCAAATCCCTTATCATTACTTTATTTTGGTACCTCTTTTCCACCAAATTTTACTTTCTCTAGTAGAGCAAAAGATGTCATGCTTTAGGGGCAACACACAGTTTTTGTTTCCGGGGTTGCAGGGTCAACCCCCGCGGAGGTAGATGGATTTTAAAGGACGTAAAACTCTTACGCATGGTTTTTCTCAAAGGCATGTATAGCCGATAGCACCGTTCCCATACATTTACGGCAACGTAAACGAAACTAAAGCCTGATAATGAGGCCTCTGAACAAAATTATCTGACGTTATAAAAAACTAACTAACTAAAAAGATTTCTCTTTCGTGAGCTTCATTAATACTATTTTCAACCTTTTCCTCTTATCTTCTAGGTACACATATTGTTTTATATACCTATGTTTGCATTTTCAACTGTTTTGAATGTTTAGTTATTTCTGACAGTTGACGTGTCAATTAATTTACAATAAATTTTGCTTGAAAAAAAGAATAAAGTGCAGGAGCCAAGTACAGGATGGGACGCTGATATCTAAATAGCATCCATAAATAAAAGTTAATTTCCAATTTAGATGAAAATGTACACTCCAGGGAAATATTCAACTCCCATATTTAACTTCAAATTCATATTTTGTGACTCCGTAGGTGAATAAAGCAATAAGTACGAAATTTTATTATATAATATTAATTTGTAGTGGAATCATCTTAAACTTATGGTACGTTATTAAGAAGTGATGTAATCGGCAGTATTTATTGGAATATTATTTGGCAAACGTCCCCGTGACACGTTTACAGTCCACGCTGACGGAAATGTTGTGGTAACTAAAATCTCTCGAACCGAAGCAACGGAATATTATGGAAGTCGCATCTTCTAGATTTGCCGAAATTGAACTGTCTGCGGCACAACAATGAGGCACGTACTTCCTGCTCATGACGTTTCCAGCCGCTATTCTAGAATGCTCCTTTTGTTTTTTTCTTTTTAACTCTTCTGGCGCCTTGGCTGAGTTACGCTTGGCTATCACTAAGGCGTTCCGTGATTGATCGCAGGCGGCCGCAAAGTGAGATTCGTGGTGGACAACACGATGATTTGGCGGATTTTCTCCGGGATCTCCAGTTTTTCTCTCCATCTCATTCCACCAGTGCTCCATCTTCATTTCATGTATCATCAGTGTTACCACCTGCGAAGCCGTATGTAGTAAAACCGGGCGTTAAACATTACGCATTTCATTTCTACTGTAGACAATCGCTGCGTGACGCTATTGCTACTTAAACAACCACGTACGTAGAGTGGAGGAGGTTTGTGCTTTAGGACTAAAAATTCTAGAGATCCTTTATATAAAAGGTACAACAAAATAAAAACTAATATAGATATTATTAAATCACAGAATTTATGTCAAATACATTTATGTGTGGAGATAAGTATTTTAGGGTACATACTTTGTTTTTTATCTGCACAACATATGTGCTATATGCTACATTTTTAGTAAAATAGAGCGTAATCTCAAAACCATCACGTAGCGGTCAACTCTTAAAAGATTTGTCTGTCGCTTCAAGCCTGCTGTATTCCCATATCCTGAAATAAATAAAACAACACATATTTAATTTGTTTACACCGCTATCAATTTCCAGGATCAGAACAATGCCTCCGGTGTGCCCAATTTTTCTCCCGCAAGAGTTATTTTAAATGCCAGCAGGCCCACTGAAGCAAGACTGCCACTTTTAGTACGACAAAAGAATCAGCTTTTGTTGAAGAATTGGAGTTGAAAGTCCTGTGATTGTAATAGAATGTTTCCTTCAGGATGTAGAGAGCAGCTCTGATTCCCAGTTTGGAGGGGTTTAGTGGTTACAATGGTGGCTGAAAGACGTGACACTGGGGTGTAATAAACAGAAAGGGAATCCAGAGAAAGCTATCCAGGTTTGTGACATGTACTTATTGCCGGTGGGACTGAACCCGGTACCGAATGATTGAGTTACACGATTCATATTCAACTCCCCGCTAAACAGGTTTATGCAGAGGGAGCGGATAACCTTATAAATTCAGCAACGCGAATTTCATTTGAGTGCCGCATGCTTCTTGTTAAAAAAGAGACCGTATTTCTCGCAGACTGCGTCAAAAGCTCTTAATAGCTCCTTTGCGGAATATATTTTATTTTCTCGGCGAATAGATAAGGTATGTGCCTCGGCAGGGAAGAGAGGTCAAGAGGTAAATGTTGGAATCATTATTCATGGACACGACTGCACCAAAGTACAGTCCCTGCTTTACACACCTTCAGCTGTTTCGAGTCGAATCGATTAATGCAGCTTTAAATGTTAGCTTTCTGCCACGAACATAGTAAATATAGAAACTATTACGCTGTAATAAAAAAATGAAATATGAGATTTCGCCGAAAATGTATGTTTTCAGACACCTATATCCAAAGCAAGTATTTTCGCTTCTTTCTGCTTAGGTTTCGCTGTAAATACGAAACGTGATAAATAAACTAACGGGATTTGTCTTTCGTAGACTTAATTCATATTAATTTCAACTTTTCCACTCTTATCTTTAGGTATACATATTTTTCATATATGTTTGCATTTTCAACTGTTTTGGATATTTAATTGTCTTTGACAGTTGAAACGGTCACTTAAATTGCAATAGATTTTGCTTGAAAAGTGGAATAAAGTGCATCAGCGTGTTTGAAATGTTATCTATGGCTTTTGATGAATCTCAGATAAGAGCATATGAGCGATAGAAACGCTTCAAAGAGCATCGAGAAGATGACGACCGCTCTGAACGCCCTCGCACATCAATAACTGACGACAACGTGGAAGTAGTAAAGAAAACGTTTCTGGAACATCGCCAAAACATCATCAGAAATTTTTGACTAAAAGTATAACTACTAGTGGAAATTGCATCACGATAATGTTCCGGCTCAGATCTCGATGCTTGTTCGTGATTCTTTGTCAAAAAAACAAAACTGCTATGTTGTCTCAGCCTCTGTAGCCGGACGTAGCCCTCTGCGACTTCTTTCTATTCCAGAGATTGAACAGAATCATGAAATGACGTCATCTTGCCAACGATGATGAGATAAAATAGAGTCACTTAAGGAGTTGAACACCAGAAGTGCTTCCAAGAACAAAAAAAGTGGGGAACTACTTTGAAGTTGATGTTGATGAATGAATAAAGATTTTATTTAAGAATATATATATATATATATATATATATATATATATATATTATATTTTAATATTTGATCACATGTCGTACATATTTTGAGATTCTCTATCCGAATAATTACAGAATAAGTTTTACTTCCTCTGTTACTAATGGTTCACTTCCTTAAGACTACACCAATGTTTATTATTATTATTATTATTATTATTATTATTATTATTATTATTATTATTATTATTATTATTATTATTATTATTATTATTATTATTATTATTATTATTATTATTATTATTATTATTATTATTATTATTATTATTATTATTATTATTATTATTATTATTATTATTATTATTATTATTATTATTAATCATAATGAAACGAAATTGTTTCATCTGCAAGGATGCAGAGATGGACTTTATGGGATGCAATGTCGCACCACGTTGATTATTTGGAAAGTGGATTCTGGACCCGACGTTCTCAGTTGCAATGGATTCTGAAACTTAACACAGATGCTCTCGTTATAGCATGATCTATTTTCAGGGTGCGGTCGCGGAGAGAATCGATTATGGATTTGTAGGAAGATTAAATAATTTTTTATAACTTTATTTACCAAAATTATATTTTAATTTAATCAGACAATTTTAATACCACTCTTAGAAACACTGAACAAATAATCACTTTTGTGAACGTTGATATTATATAATTTTAAAGAAATTGCTTTACTTATAACAGTGTTTTCGCATCCTTTCTTCAGACTTGTGAACGTATTAACACATGGGTCCGATCTCTACGACGGCTAAATGCACAAGACCACTTGCTTTGCCAGTTTCAAATTATTGGTCCTGCCGTTGCTATGGCGACTTAACATATTTCTATTGGTTCACGCTACATCCATTTATAACAGTGTTCGTTATGATACTTAATATTTTTATAATTTTGTTCTTTTAAATCATATTTTCACACTATTTAACATTAAAATAGTATTTCTTAAAAAGTTACATTAATATTGTTGTTTTTAAAATCATGATTAATATTCAGGTCTCTTTTCTCCTATCTATCTGATCATACTTTCAATTGTAATCTTTAACCTCGTTCTCTATCCTAAAATCACAAATAATTTTAAATAAAATTAAACCTAGAATAACTGTTTCAATCATCAACATTAACTGTAATGAGCTGCATCGAATTATGTCTATGGATACTTCCTGAGAAATAATTGAACAGTAATCTTCGAATCTGCAAGAGTTACAGTAGGCACCATAAAGTTCCAGTCACTTCCTGAATGCTATGGTTGCACCTGGTACGGGCATTTTGTCTATTGCTGTATATAAATCTCGTAGTCCCTATTCAAAAGAAATACAGAAGCCTAACTGACATATTTGAGTAAACAACATTGTCAAGGCAGTAGCCTATTTTCTGGAAGCGACGCTTCATTCAAGATCCATTTCGTGCTATGATAATTAGAACAAACAGGAAAATTGCCACTGCTAACATGGAACTGTGTTGGTTTTCTTGAATAAGCAACCAGCATGGTCATCATCAGGTAAACCGTGTTTACACTGCATGTGTTCCAAACGGGCTCATTACAGCGTGTGTAAAGAACGGACAGTTTATAGGCCGAGTAAACCCTTGACTGACTTAGATTTGTAAACATAACCAATTGGGCCATGCATCATATTGTCTCTAACTCATAATTCACCGCAGAAGAAATACAACATTGTATTTGGAGTTATTGATTGAATAGGTCACTGAAATTCAGACAGTTTCTGATTATCGACGAATATTATTTATAATTTCATACAGATATGATAGGGAGAGATACAAATAATTCTAAATACAAGAATTGGAAGAACTAATTCTACATGTTAAATGAATCCACAATGTGAAGAAGACAGGGTTAGATTTTGAGCGATTTTCCTGTCATGAAAAGCAATTAGACTAATTTAACTAAAGTAATTAATGCTCTGTTCGACAACAACTCCATTAACTTACAGGTCAGATACCTGGAAATAAGTTACATTCAGTTTCCAATTGGAGCGGCTTATTTAATAAGGCACATAGTCAATTTCTGAAAATAACAATAGGAAGTAAATTCTTAGGATTTAGCAGCCCATACCTATGCGAATTAGTGCCTTTAATGAGTGGCAACATTATGTACGAACGCAGAGGGGATTAAGTCGATATTTAAAACATTCTCGTCTTTTCCCTTCGTGTTTGACAATCTTACAGAATTGCATATAGAAGGAATGTGCAGAGGAAGGATTTCTGAAGGATAGTGCCACACAGTAAGGATTTCTGAATGGATTTCTTTTGCCAAAAGTGGAAGGAACGATACAATATTACAGGTTTGAAACTTATTCTTCAGGCATAGCAAATAATAATTAGAATTTAACTGTTCCGAGGATCTGTCATGTTTGTAAGGAAGAGTGTGCGTATTGATTATATATACAGTGTGATTGACTAAAACTTACAGATGCCCGTCTCGATAGTGTAGATGGTAGCGTGTCTGCCTCACGTTCAAGAGGTCCCAAGTTCGAGTCTCGGTTAGGCTGAGTTACCTGGATAAGGGTATTTCCGGAGTTTTCCTTATCCTTCAAGACGAATGTCGGGTAGCTCTAGCTGCCGGAGGCATTTGAGCATCATTTCACCAATTTCATTCTTCGTCCGATATGACTTAACGTTGGAGGACGTTAATTACGAAAAAATACCTTGCAGATATTTCTGAAATCCAAATATGACGATCAGAAACATGATAGAAGGAAAGGACTTCATTGAGGTAAGTGGGGACTATTAAAAATATACGTATTAAATCTGATTTAAAACGCAAAATTGTGAGTTTTTAAAATCGCTTTATACATACCGCTCGTTAGTTACTAAACATTAATTCCTGATATGAAGGTAAGGTATTCATTACTCTCTCTCTCTCTCCTCCTATCATAAATTCTGATGCTTCATAAATGTTAGCATAACTGAATTTACTACGAAAAACAGAAGGAAAGCAATTCCAAAATTAAATACTACCATATAAATTGGTATTTAGTACAAATCTGAATATTCATTGCAAAAGTATTTCCTATGTAAAACTAGAGTAGGTAATTAGAGAAAAAAATGTTTCGTGGGAATCACATTTGTAAAGTGGATTAAACACATGTATAAACCTAGATGAGATAGGTGGTACTATCATCATTATCATCATCGTCATCATCAGTAATAGCTGAGTTCTTAACAAATGCCACTATGGAAACCTTCCATTGCTTTGAGCTTGCCTAATTAAAATATCGACTCTGTCGACAGATATGTCTTTGTTTGCAACCAATCTTTGCAACAAAACTATAGTCCCGTAATTACCGCCGACATGGCAACCCTCTTGTTTGTGGGCCGAAACCCGTCCGAACTGCATTACAAGACCAAAACAAAACAAATGCAGAGCGATCTTGACAACGGACAATCGTACCGAGGCCACTCGTGCAGTATATTTCCTGCGAAAATGCGCAATGCGGCGTCATGCGTTTTGATCGGCAATTGTTCTTGCTGCATTCTGCACACCCAGGCCTAGTGAAATATTAGACATTTGAGACACCGGCACGCTTCCCGCGTTATACGCTGTTATTTTGGCATTAAAGATAACACAGTCATTACGTCACAGTGTTATGGAGACAAACTTCGCATTATAGCAGTGCCGTAGCAAGGAGATTTGGCAATAAATAACAAGAAAATATGGTCAACTCCGCGCATAAGACTAGTGCTCATTTTGTTCGCCAGAATCTCACAAAAATGCAGAGCTCTAGTGAGAAGGAGACAAAAGCGCACGGCACCGTAACGTCTCTGTCGGACTTTAAGGGAAACATTGACCATATGCAGTGTAAATTGAACACCATATCTTACACTAATGTTTTAATTTCTGCACAAGTTACCTATAGAGTGTAAAGTACCTTAATTTTAAGACATTTATCCTACAAATTTACTGCGAATATCTATAAAGTTCCACTGCACTAAAAACTTAGCTTTCGCTAAAGCACACATTTTATAACTAATAAAACTGTATATAGCATTAACTATTTACAAGATATTTTCTGTAGTTTGAATGTTACCGAGAACGATGTCTCAGCTGGTTTTGTCTATGGCCCGCATTCGACTGGTCCGGTTTCGATTCTCGTGGTCGCCCTTCTTGTCCCATGGGTTTTTTCGGGGATTTTCCCAAGTCGCTAGGCGAATACTGGGTAGATTAATTACATCCCCCGAATTTCCTGTACTTTCATCTTAATTATCATTTCATATAATCTGTAGACGTTTAAAATTAAAAGGTAAATTCGTTGGGGTAAATTCGCGAGCTCAAGGTATTCTCTCCTTTGTACTTTCTCTTGATGATTGTTGCCTCGATGACGTTACATTAGCTTTTTCACAGTTAGTCTCAGTCTATTGCACAGTCGTGATTAGTTAATGTTACGCAGAATGATCTCAAATTATTCTAATTTTAATTTTAAATTGTGGGGTGGGAGTCCAGGCGATTCCAAAGAATTTAAAAATTCTATGGGATAGTTGACTATGTCGTTGTGGTTTATAATGTTTCAACTGATTTGTAAGAAAACAACTCCTCCGGTAGAAACAGACACTCTAGAACGCAATTCTGACATACCAACATGGCTATCACGTTCAAGAGGTCCCAAGTTCGAATCTCTGTCAGGGGGAGTTACCTGGATAGGGGTTTTCCGGGGTTTTCCCTTATCCTGAAAGACTAATATCGGGTAACACTAAGCTCTATGGTACCCGGACTCATTTAAACATCATTTCACCAATCCCATTCATCGTCCGATATGACTTAACGTTGGAGGCGGCTCGCTGCTCATCAGTGCGGTCAGCACGTGACGTAGCTCGTCGCACATTTGGCCGACTTCTACGATATAAGTCAGTTCGTCTTCTCCTTGGATAGTTAAAAAGTTTCCGCGAATTTCACAAAGTCACAAAGGAATTCAATTAATTTTGCGTCATTTCAATTCACAGTCACAAATTCACAAACACAAATTATAAAGAAGGTATCTAAGGATTCACCAATATTTGATAGGTACTGTCAGTGGTAAAATGTTTATAGTATTATAGGGCGTCCAGAAATTAATTTATGTCTTATCTTATAAAGGTATATCATCTGTCCTGATAACAAACGATAAACGTTATTTAATAAAATATGCTAATTGGAATATCTGTGAAGATTTTGGCAAGTAGTAGAACATCTTTCTACTTTATGATGCTTTTGTTTGTCGAAAACAAAAGAAGGTGTATGTCTTTCTTAAAAGTTTGCGTGTGTACTTTTATATTTAGCTAATAACCCGGTTCATTTCAGTGAATTGATGGAAATTATTCATTTCTTCACACTATCCGTATATAGGCTAGGATTTTGGATAGACAGAGTCAACTTAAAAAATTCAAAGCCATGGCCGGGATTTGAACCACGGATCTCCTAGTTTCCGTCCAGTCGCTCTTACCCATTGAGCTACCATGGTCAACTTGCCGTCATGACATTAAATTCTCCAATTGACTCATATATTTAATTTGATTTAATAATTTAATTTAATGTCTTGACGGAAAGTTGTCCATGGTAGCCGAATGGGTAAGAACGGAAACCAGAAGATCCGTGGTTCTAAACCCAGTCGTAGCACTGAATTTTTCAAGTTGACTCTATCTAACCCGGTCCATTATCACTTCAGGTTACTTTTCCTCACATTTTAAATCCTCCTTGGGGCTACACAAATACTTCAAATCCAAAATTAGGCCGTTCGGTTTAGCCGTTCTCGAGTTTTTGCGAGACTAACAAACGTAAATTCATTTTTATATACTAGATACAGTGTGCTGACGACAACAATATCGCAGCGCAACGATGAATTCATTATCTCTACCTCCAGGACGAACTAGCACCCCGGGTGAGCGGGAAAGGAGCTAAAAATAAGGAACCAAACATACTCATTTGCATTAACAAGGGTTGCAAACAAGTCAGTTGCGTCTTGTTTAACAAGTGAAAGATTTCTCCAAGCCGGTTGTTATTCTCAACTGATACGGTGAATCCCTGCTGGGAAGTTCACGTGAGAGTAGGCACTAGAGCCCTCTGGGAATTAAACTGTTACTCCCGACAAAGGTGTCAGCTAACAGACTGCGGCAAATTAAGCCATCGCTGTTTGCGGTGTAAGCCGTAGGGGGCTGGGACGCTTTTATTGTCAACTGTTTATCTGTATTGGTCGCCCACTGTAATCTCAGACACAATCGGAACCATTTAAACAATTCTTTTACTATCGAAAATCTATAGATACCGGCGTACATTGACTATTTCATATCTGATGTGTTACATAGCACTAGAATGTCCGTTTGTGTCTGCAACGAAATGTTAAATAAAACAATTTCTGCAAATGTTTATCTCATTGAATAGAATTATCAGTTTTAAAAGTAGTTTCCCACTCTATACTGCTGTATCTAATCCGACAATCCTGCATACCTACATACCTTCACTGCGTAACATTGAGTTAAATCTGCCAGTTGGCTTGAATACTCAGCCATTGCTAATTATTTTAATTAATGTCATCTTGCCCCGAGCCAAGGCAAACTTCTATTGTATTTTCAAAACTACAACTCCTTAACTTTAACATAACCTCATAAAATATTTCATATTTAGAACCCTTCTGTTTCCCTTTGTGCCTTATTGACCCTTTTTGGATTATCCATCAGAGTTTTAAATGCTTCTTCATATACTAATGTCATTGTAAATTATAATTCACTTAACTGAACCATAATTCCTCTATCATGACAAAAACATAAGTAAGTAGTTATGAGTGAACTCAAAGTGTCAAAAATGTGTACCTATTCACATCCCAATACTACAAGTATTTCTTGAGATTTTAGTGCTGCTCTTAGATACAAGTCTGTTATTTTCTCAGCCACTACAATGTAGATATATAAAATACATTTTTGTAGACAATGTTAACTACTTCGGAGTAAAGTTAAATACTCCATAGAAATTCTTTATTATTTTGTTAGACGTTTGTTAGAACCATTCGTAGAAGAACGAGAAGAGAAAGCGTGGCGATTACAGGCATAATTTTTAATCTATTTCTATTACTAAGGCAGTGAAAAGTATTAATGTTTGGCAAGAGTTTATTTTTTCTTTTTTCCTCTTGCATGAAAAATTCCTGAAAACCTTTATTCTTGTCTTAGTGTTAATCGAGATAAACATTACCTTGTTACCAAATCTTGTAGGTACAATAAAATATGGCTTTAAGTGATAGTCAAATGTTTTAAGATATGGTTACTACGCGATGACTTTGAAGTTCCGTTCTTTTTGGCCAAGAGATACAAAAGCGAATAACGATTTCATATCTCAGAAAAGTATAAATATATAAAACTGACCATTCATCAAACTCCCGCTGAAATATAAAACATACAATTATCTGGACTTCTTTCTATAACAGTCGTCCTCTGTGATGCAGCTTAAGACCCGACGGAGGGCGATGATTTTTTTGTGGTGTAAATATCCTTAGAGTGTCTTCCTTTGGAAGTGAAATAAAACCTGTGGCCCTAAGTTGTGAAACAGCCTCAAGCGTGACAAAGAGGCCTGTGAACAAAATAAAGTGATCCTTTACGTCAAATATAAAGTGGGACGTTAAGCACATAGTGTCCATTAATAAAAACTCAATTTGAGGTTGTTTTTTTTTTTTTTTTTTTTTTTTTTTTGGCTTGTTAACTACAATGGTCATATCAGGGGCCGTTCTCCTTTGGAACATATCGAAGGTGTTAACTCGTATTCGTAGGGTTTTAATCATTAGATCAGACACATTTGCACTCTCATTCATACTTCCAGACTCTGCGGAAGATGGGGAATTATCTTGGTCGGAGAAAAATCCCCATCCCCACCGCCGGGTAATCTAACCCGGGACCCTTAGCATGGCAGGCAGTTGTTCCACCGACTGAGCTACGGGGCCAGCCAATTTTAGTTTTCTATGACAGACTACACTACTTTTATTTTTCTTTCTTTTCTGATTTTTCTTGTTTCCTTTTTTACTCTTTTCTTTTTCTTTTCTTTTTTGTACTATGGTTTTCTCTACTATTTATAGTTTACGTACTACGCAGGAAGAGGACTTCGGAGAATTTTCCTCAAAAATTTAAAATGTAAATTTCAGAATCTTTTCTGAAAATATTCAACTTTTCCAGTTTTTCCTTAAAAGTAGTTGTTTTGAGTTTAGGGATTTTGTTTAGTCATGCTGTTGACACACATAGACATTATTCCAAAAATTATTTTTTGTGTCATGGGTCCCAAAACGTTAATTTTTAGTGAAGTCTGCATATCTAATTTTTGAGTGAACTGCAACTACTTTCTTTGTCTACCGCATATATGATAGAGTGAGTAATTTCGTATATAAACTGAATTTATAATTCACTACCTAGGAAACGGTGGCAAGTTAGATTCCAAAGGAGGCCATATCTTTAAATCATAGATATTGCTGTTTTTGGTAGTGAATGGCCATTTTTCCAGTCATTGAAAATGATTTTATTGCAGTTCACTTCTTTCACGTTAGGCACAAAACTTCCTTCCCCAAAGCAAATCCATAAATATTTATGGCTCCGTTTACAGCGGAAAGGCGAACAAAGAGCCATTCTTTTACACAGTGATGGAACATTGATCTCTCATCAACAGGAAAGTTCGCTTTATGAATAACTGCAAGTACCCTGCATTAAGGAACATTTTTGTGGACTTATAAATAAATATTTCTGCATATGACTATACCATAGCACGTGTTTGTAAAGTTAATATTAGTTTTCGTTTACTTCGAAATCAGGGCTTTTCTCCACCAACAAAACGATTCTTGATTTATTCCAAGCGAGAGTTCTGGCTCACCCTATGTACCTACGCGAGATGACTACATTTCAGCTGTAATCTAATTCATTTTCTTCTGCTCTTTCTTTCGTCTTGCAGTTGGCACATCCAAATAAATCAAATTAGTGTCTCCGCCTTATGATAAATGGCTGCGAACTTTTTGAAAAGAGAATTTGAGTTTGTTAAGAGATAGTAATATTAGAACTTCTTTTTAAGTTGTTGCAGGGCAAAGAAACAAAATGACTCATTCAGTGTAGGGTTCTCGAGATCAACTGACGTATTAACTTGATATTCAATTCTCAAGTACAGTTTTGATAATTATGTGTGATCCTCAAAGTAAGAAACGTTTAGTTGGTTTTAAGAAAACTGCATTTCGTTCCCTATCTACTCTTGCAGAAAACATATAGCAGTATCTACTCCATAAATCAAAATATACGTTGAGAAATTATTTTATTAATATCTCCTTACAGAAATAGAGGAATACATAGAGTTAAACGATACTGAAATGTTTTAAGAGTATATTTTATAAAGGTTTTGAAATTAACTTTTCTTTGCACGCGTATATCAGCTTTTCGATTTAGAAAACGATAAATATTCTAAATGTGAAACCCATTTTAAAAAACAATCTCTAAAGTGGTTAACGCTACAAAACATTCACTTTATAGAAATTATATGCTTTAACGAGACCTACATTATTTGTTCGGCAAGAAGGTTTCACCAGCTATTCACAAATTTGAGGTGAGACTAGTTTGAGGCTTGACTATTTTGACAAGGTAGTTTGAGATGGATTTTTTTTTTCATATCCCTCAAAGATGATAAACTTAAAACATGTTTGGTATTCAACCAATTTTCCTTTTATTTTTGTAAGGTGCAACCTACATTGACAGGCTGGTTATTCGAACGATGAATGAAATGGGTAAAATGACACTCAAATCCGTCCAATATCCATATAGATTAGTGTAACAAGACATTTATCTTTCAGGACAAGGGAAAACCATGGAAAAAATCCTATTATCCGACCGAGATTCGAACTTGGGGCTTGTTGAATGTGAAACAAACACGCTACCAACAGGCCACAGACGTGAGCGCTAGTCATTTGTAAATTATTCTGTTGGAGATCTAGAGTCGAACTGGAATAGTATTAGAATAGATATGAAAATTTTAGGATTATGTAAACAAAATGAATAAGAAATATTTTTAAATGTGTAACAAGGCTTATGCCATTATAATGATGAATATGATGATAATTATAATGATACGGTACATAAGAAGATAGGATAACAGCACAAATAGCAGCTTTGGCGGGGAAAGTGGGTGGGGTGGGTTTTAGGGCCCGTCGACAACGAGGTCATTTGGGTTGGCGGGGAAAGAGAGGAAGGAAAGTTCATTCGTTCGTTCATTCATTCGTGCATTCATTCATTCATCTAGTTCTGCATTTATTTATCTGTTTATTTATTATCAAATTTTGTGATTTATCCAGGGTAAGTCATGT
The DNA here is from genome assembly GCA_030765055.1 of Mantis religiosa. Lineage (NCBI taxonomy): Eukaryota > Metazoa > Arthropoda > Insecta > Mantodea > Mantidae > Mantis > Mantis religiosa. The sequence goes on from CM060952.1 coordinate 91,809,193, forward strand.
GCAAAGGAGAAATAAATAATTAGTAATAACTTAAACGTAGCTTACACATTTGAGTTAACTCAGATAACCAGAAATTCATTTGGTTAAGATTCCAGAAGCTTGAAACACGTCAATAAGCTCAGAAATCAAAGCTGTTTGCAAAAATACACGTATACAAATGTTTTAAAACTAGAAAGGTAAAAGATTTCTTAGAATTCTGCAAGTCACAGAGTGAGAAATTGTACTTCAATGTAAACAGAAGTGTAAGATTTGGCGACGTGAAGGATAGAAAGTTTGGTGTGATGAAGTTGACAGGACTTATGTTGATGAAAGTGAAGGTGGTTTCATGACTTTCGTGTATGGCCCGCATTCGGGACGTCGGGGTTCGATTCCCATGGCCGGCCTAACTTATCCATGAGTTCTTTTGGGGGTTTCTCGGGTCACCAGGCAAATGCTACAGGCAAATGTAGGTTAACTACATCACACGAATGTCTTATTCCTCCATTTCATCTCAATTGCCACTTCACAGCATATCTTATCTGGTAGTGTCTGCGGGAGTCTCGGCGCTGCATGGCAGGATAATATATTCCTAGTAAATACTTCATCCTCCGGTAGGACAGTCTCCGGTCTGTGGGCCGACCTAGTGGACCGCTTCAAGACCATGCTAGGAGGGAGGTCGGTTGAACCGGACAGCCGGAGAGATTCAAATTAGAAAGCGGTAGTGACCCTGTCCTATGCACTGAGGTGACTCCTTGGGGTCCGCCGACCTCTGTACCCTCTCACATCATCCTTCCTCCCGGGGATGACCCACTTGGGGCATATGAACAAAAGATTGGTCTGGTCGACGTACCAAATCCCCTCCGTAAAATCCTATGCTATGTTCTTAAAAGAGTATATGGATCTAAAATGCGTTTTGTTATTCAAAGTGCTCGGAAGGTCGTCAGAAGAGAAATATCCCATCGACACTTCATCGACTTGTGTCAACCGATACTTCTCATAGTTATTAGTTATTACAGAAACAGTTGTACTTAGCAGACAGAAGTTCGTGAGCGAAGAGTGAGAATCCCTTGAACTCTACATCTTCAAACAATTGACAAATCGCTTCAAATACCTAGCCTCTTTTACATTTATCAGCTAGATTAAGTAGTATTGTCTATCCCCACATCCATGCCCTGGGAAAAACACCTCATAGAACACCACTGTATCGACTGGCAGAGAAGTTATCAAAGACGAACATGTTGGATACGACACCATCATATACAATAATATTACGATTTCGCCTACTAAAGCGCTCTAGGGACCAAATGAACAACTGTACACTTGATGGATTATTTACAGAAGTCCAGATAGTAGAACTGATATTCTAATATGCCATTCTACTCGTCCATTATATTCTGCTGCAGAGGATGCAAAAGTAATCTTGATCCGTTCAGTAAGGATGTGCCTAACAAATATTTTCGGGTGACAAAATTGTAGCAGTTACAGTCACCAACTAACGAAAAATGTATTTGTTTATAGTTCCTAGGTTCGCTGATATTTGTATCATTGCCAGTAACCGTTACCTGGAAGTGCGTTTGAATATGAACTTCCTTTAATTTTCCATGCAATTTAAAACTTTCTTTAGTGGTGTGAACCATTTGATACCTACTCTGGAAATTTAAAAATACATCTGCACTTGATTCTACGAAACAGATAATGAGCAAATGCAATACAATTTATGTGATAGTCAAATATTTTAAAACTGTTGCTATATAATACATTTGAAATTCTGTTCTATTTGTACTGCCAAGAGATACAAGATTAATATTAAATTTTCGCTTGATAAAAATATAAATTGGAATATTCAAACAAATAACAAGGAATATCTTCACAACTGTCACTAAAAAGGAAATAAAAATATGGCATAAATTACATTATTATTCAAAATGAAGAGGACTTCTGAGAACATTCCGAATTAAAGTGTTGCAGCTTCGAAATTCCCTTAGGTATAATTTTATGAAGCATTAAATATTACATTATTTTGTGATTAGGTAGCGCAGGAAACACCAGTGTGGAAACCTCAAAAGTTTTATTGGGACGCACCGGTCACGAAAAAAAACATTGCTCTTTGCTCTTTATCTGTGACCCTATTCTCGCTTTCAGGTAATGGGGCAAAGGACAGCTATTTGTGAAAAGTCGACTAATGACTCGGCAGTTCCAAAGTTACTCATTTTTCTATGGTCTTAATTGTACAGTAATTTCAACTAGTTACTGTAAAATCAACAGCTTCCTTTTAAGTTACAAATGTTTTATTTAGTATTATTAAACACTGAAATAAAATGCTTGTCTCATTGTATAAGGCATTTAGTTTTGGTTAAATGTATTTACAATTTTTTTATATTTTTATTTTTTATTTTTATTATTTAATACTTCCATCCTCAATCTAACTAACATAAACTCCCCCTAAAAGGTTTAAGTTGCATATGTCCACCAATTTATTTGCCGTCATTGTCTGTTATATCGGAATGTTGGAACACATAAAACAGCTTTAAACAAATGACTAAGGAATAGCTTCTTTATTGCGGTTTCATAAGCCAAGGAAATGTTTAATAATAGCAAGCTACAGTGGAGTATGCCGGTATGTATACAAACAGTTACAGCAGGCGGCACGGTGTGTCACCTACCTGCGATTCCTTCGATAGCGTGAGCACGTGGCGTTGCTCAAGTGACTGCCTAATCCACGGCCATTCTGAGGCGTTTTTCTAATGCGGCTATATTGGCGGTAAAAGATATCTATATGTATCACATAGAAGCTGAGCAACTACTTCTATATATTCGTTCGGTGTCTTTTGGAACACCCTCTAAATATAAATCAAAATCCTTAGTTTTCTTGAGAAAGTAAAAGATGTCGATAAATATTCCATGAAAAGGGTAGCCTGCCTGGGACATTTTCTTAATAAAAAAAACTGTACTCTGCATAGTACGGAAAGTAAAATATACTTTCTGCCCATCTCTGTTCGGAAGCACAGAGAAAGGCGGATGGCTTAAGCCACTGCTGACAGAGAAAGAGAGACAGAGAAATGTTGCATTGTCTCTTCTGTTGTTATCGCTCACTATGCACTAGGAGGTGGCGCGAATAATGCTACTGCACAACCTGCACCCTTCCCGCTTTTGTGTATTCTTCCAGTTTTAGAACTGTCAGGTCAGGAGTTTATGTTCACGTGTATGCAGTCACATTGAGCTATTTTGCTCTCTTATGCAAAAATTTTTCAACCTCAAAATATCCAAAGTTTCCTAAAACAAAATACATTCCCCTAATTTGTCAAAGCAGGCACCTCAACTTGATTCTGTAAGCTTGTTATGCAATGCCAACAGTGTAGCATTAAAAACAACAGGTCTTCTTTCTGGAAAGTAATTTTCGGCACACACCCCTCGACTAAGACACACTAGGAATTTATTGCCCTCGCCTCTCGCTTACGTCGCCCTTATGTAAATGAGGGGGTGATTTATCCGACATGGGGAATAAAGGCTTTACGCTCGCTGGATCATCTACTTACACCTTGGTTTACCCCAGACAGTAATATTTCTCTACAGCGATCACACCAAGATAGATGTCAATTCTATCGTCTGTCCATACAGCGAATGCTTCAACAGTCATTGGACAGTACGGTGAACATTGGTCAGAAATTGCATTTAGGAATTTTGATGTATTACCCAGTCCGATTCTCTATGAAGCATATCAGCATAAACATTTTGGTCACCGGATTGAAAATAAAGATTTAAATCATCTTAAACGGAAGGTCACAGAACGATAAAATGGACTACATATGTATTTTAGCTAAAACGCATTTATTCATTCACATTCTCCAACATTAAGTCATACCGGACGATGGAAAATATGTTGCTCAAATGATTCCACGGTCCATTGAGCTTAGAGTTACCTTTCAGGATTAGGGAAAACCCCGGAAAAGCCTTATGCAGATAACTTACATTGACAGAGATTTGAACTTAAAACCTCATTAACGCGAGTCAGACACTCTACCACCTACGCTACATAGGAAATGAATTTAAAGCAGGCCACATTAATACACTTATAAATAGAATTTTATAATATCCTTTTTTAAAAAAACTATATAGTACAGTAAAACATCTCTAAAAGGGAACGCGATCGTTTTGGCATTTATTTTCCGTTTACACAGGTTTCCGTCTTACAGAGGTGTTTGGATGAAAAGTGATGGCGAAATAGTCGCACAAATTTACAGTGAAGTAATAATATAGAATGAAGTGTCAATTAATAATAATAATAATAATAATAATAATAATAATAATAATAATAATAATAATAATAATAATAATAATAATAATAATAATAATAATAATGGTCTGATATGTATTATGTACTCCATTTTCAACTTATATACAATAATGACAGTTTATCGCCCAGTTTCTCTCTCTCTCCCTTTTCCCTTTCTAAACTGCAACTGTCTGCATATCAACATTATTCTCTTCACCACACACAGCATTTCATACAATGTTACGGTGATGTTTGAAACTCTCGAGGCATCAACTGGAAGCTTTGAAATGGTCTTTGCCTAATTTTCTTACTGTCTCTAAAGTTTGATGCTGAAGCAATGGTCCAGAAATGGGATTCCTTTACCGAACACACTAACAAACCACTCGAACACAGCACCATTTACTCAGTAGATTTTGTCATGCATTTCACATCTCTGTTGTTCCCTTTAACTACTCATCTTTAATTTTTATTTTGTTTTTCAAAATCTCATAAATCTGAGGTTTCCCCACTTTAAACATCACAGTTAATTCTTTAGCTGGACGTTCGTTGTTTTCGTGTTCTTCACTAACCTTATTGTTTCCTCCAGTGATAATATTATGTTTAGAACTAATTTTACTGATTTTTGTTCACACAAACTAGGCTTTTGAAAATCACCCAGGTTTACAGTTTTCTTCCACCAGTACTTGATCACTTGTAGCAAGGAAATTGAGAATGAACAACTGCAAAACAGTTGTTGAAAGAGTTGAAAGAACTAACGGTTTGTTTTCCCTTTTCCTCGAAGGATTACAGTTTATGACTTTATGGTTCATGGAACTTCGGTGCAAACCAGTCGCCATCAAAATTTTACACTTTTTAAAATACGTACGTTTTAACCCATTACACATAAATTAATGCATTTTAATCAGGTTATTTACGCGAAGATATTTCCCCATCCGCAGTTTCCCGGCTTAGAGTATAATTTTATATGGAAAGTAGCTCCGTTCCGAAATTTATTTTCCTTTTTTCCAGGTTTCCGGCATATAAGAGATCCGTTGTGTTCAGGCTTTACTGTAACTAAGTGTTTTTGTAATATTTCTCAAATTTGTCTCAAATTTCTACAAAATTTTGGTAACTTTGATACCTTTATTTAAATAGTTCCTAAATATGCAAAAACATTTTATGAAAACTCGTATGTATTGCAATCACAAGACTTTCTCTGCTTAGCCTGTCTAGATAGCGTAGATGGTAGCGTGCCTGCCTCACGTTCAAGAGGTCCCGAGTTCGAATCTCGGTCAGGGTGAGTTATCTGGATAAGTTTTTCTGGGGTTCTCCCTTATCGTTAAAGACGAATGTCGGGTAACTCTAAGCTCTATGGACCCCGGACTCATTTGAGCATCATTTCATACATTTCATTCATCGTCCGATATGATTTAACGTCGGAGGACGTAAATTAAATTTAAAAAAATCTCTGCTTATAGACGTACACATACGTATGATGAAAATTTGTAGATTTCCTATAAAACATCTGTAATTTTTTCTGTCATACGATATTGTGTGTACCACTAGATACGTGATAGGGAAAACGGAAATGTAATGCAGTTTCCTCAGGATATCCTTTGTACTCGGAAAGTGTCTGTTAGAACATTTATACGTATAGTTTCATATACACTGTGTGAAGGACATGCATTAAACAGGAAATGTCATATTAAAGCAAGAGTTCCCATTAATATTCATACCGTAAGCCTAAAACAAAACATGCACTGCATTAACTAATGGAATACTACCTGAAACACTGACTTCTTAAGTATAAATGTAAAATGTAATAAAGCTAATTATATAGTAATTTACAAAAGCTCCATCATATAGCAGGAACTTTCTGTTTAATTTTTATGTAGACCAGTTTAATTGAAACAATGTTTACGGTTGCACTTTTTTATTGTTTTAACTTTTTTATTGTTTTAGTAAAACAATATGTTCTTAAACCTACAGTGTATTGCAATACAAGATGGAATCATGGGCTCTGACAGCCACAAACCTTTTTTTCCCTTTTCATTTAATTTACGTCCTCCAACGTTAAGTCATATCGCACGAAGAAATAAATGATGCTCAAATGAGCCCAGGGTCCACAGAGTTTAGAGCTACGAGACTCTCATTTTGCAGGATAAGGCAAAACCCGAAAAGAAAACAACATCTAGATCACACACTCTGAAGAAGATTCGAACTCGGTACCTCGTGAGGTGGATACTCTACCATCTATGATAGAGAGGAGGGCCTAGTAAAGACGAAAGTATATAAAAATTTGTATCCTGAAATATAAAATAGTTTTGTAAGCGCTGGCCTATTGATTTCACGGTCGCAGGCTCAAACTCAACCTAGAACGATGCTTAAAAGCGACAGCCCTATGTTAGAACATTTACATTTACGTGTAGAACAAAAGACGGCAAAAGAAAAGAAAAAATCGCATACCGTACGAAACTCCAGCACACCGGCTGATATGAACCTGGCCATTGGCAGCGTCATTAAACAATAAAAATATTTATACTTGTACCATGTTTTCCAGTATGTTTTCATGTTTTCATGGTGCCCATTGGTGTTTTTGTGTAGGTACATTTATTGTTGGTAGCGGTGTTAAAATTTAGCCTTTGAAGGATAGAATTCCATAATGTTTAATTTTATATATAAGTATTAGTGTGTGTTTTTGTTAATTGTTTCATATGACCATAGTTTCAAATACAGGAAGACGGAAAAATAGGCCATGGTTTAATTAAATGCACAGTCAGCATTCATGCATGCCAACAACCGTTTATCTTATATAGAGTCAGCCCATTCTTTGTTATAAGCAAGTTTTATTAGTAGAGTCCAGTGCATTAAAAATTACAAACCACAAGCAATATTTCTTCAACAATAGTTTCATAAAATCTGCTAGCTTGAAAAAATGGTATACTATAAGAAAATGAAGGAATTAGATACTATTTGAAGAAATAAATAATCCAAAATAGTACGTTAAACGACTTCTTTAATTGTTCTTAAGTTAAACATTTCACAGTGAGTTTTTAAGAATATCTCACCAGCATACAGTACTCACATATATTCTGACATTTTTTTTCGAAAATTGCTGTAACAATTTTAATTAAAGTACGGTATGCTTAAAATATGTTCACGAAAAATGCAATGTGTTTCTAAAATTTTCTGATATTATCAGAAATACTCTCCATTTTGAATGACCTTTACTTAAGTAAGTTTTTTTCTCTCGAAATTTTCCCTTATCCTGAAAGGTGAAGTTAGGTAACTCTAAGCTCTATGGACACTGGACTCATTTCAGTATCATTCATCAATTCCATTCATTGTCCGGCATAACTTAACGTTGGAGACGTAAATTAAAAAATAAATGTCGGTAAAACATAATTTTTTTAAATGAACGATTTTAGAGGAATTTCTTTTGGTTTGAATTTTCCAGTAATATTTTTCTCAAATAGGAAGTCGTTATTCATTTTTCAATCTCTAGGTCATTCAGAAGGAATAGAATTTCAAAAACATGAGATAACGCCAGAATCCTTGTTATAGAACACACTTCAGATAATGTTACGCACTGTACTAAGTACATGGTAATCGAGCTCTCTGCCTTAAACGATGCAAAGTGATAAACACTCTGTAGCAAGTTGAAGTAAGGCACAAAACCGCGCCCCTTGAGAAGCAATGAGAAATCGATGAGGAATTCCTTGTCTAGGGCCCCGAGACGACAACTATGTGAGGTATACGCGAACCCATAAAATTCACATCCACTTAAAATTCTCTGGAAACAATGTCACCAACAAAGTGAACAACGAAGCTTTAATCACCTCGTGTCTAATTGGCAACCAAAACTTTCAAACAAAGCTTAAACATGGGATCGGCCCAGTTGGTCAGGCACCGCCTTAGTTTCCAAGTCCATGGGTTCAAAGCCCTACACGTAAGTACGGTTTTTAAGTGTGCTTAAAAGTAACAGCTCCGCGTGAATAGATTTATTGGTATGTAAAAAACTGCGTAACCAAATTCCGACACACTGACATGTAGTGGCTGTATGGTACCCTTCAAATTCCACACAAATTCTCTAATATCACTCTTTAAAAATGTTAAAGGTTCTGAAAAGTTGAAACTAAATAGTTCAATACTTCAGAATTGCCTGATATATTTAACCAAAGGGGTACATTTGAAACAAATTGTGTATTTTAAGTAATTTATACATTTTAAGTACTAAAATATGTATATGTCGCAAAATTAACCAGTTTTCAAAACTATATAAAATTACTTCGAAATGAAGTCTTCAAAGGACATTGCTAGGCAATTCATATACGATGTGTGACAAAAACATAACGAGACCATTTAATTTCGCAAGTTTTATACTTTTGATGTTCAAAACCTTCTTCTCCTGTTGGTGCACATGTCTTTTATGTAGTTTATATTTTGCAGATGTATTGAACATTTGGATTGTTGGTAACAGTCGGAATGGTAAGGTATACCTGTTTTGGAGTGTGCTGCGAATTTTTATTTAATTTTCGACAGATTTTGCTCGCAAAATGGAGTGAAGTAGAACACCAAATTTGAAATTTTGATTGTGGCGCTTGGCGAATCTGCTAAGATTAAAATAAGTGTTTTCGAGTGGTAGAAACGTTTCAAAGAGGGTGCAGAAGACGACCGATCTGGACGTTCTCGCTCATAAATTACTGACGATAAAAAGTAAATAAAATGGTTCTAGAAAGTCGCCGAATCACTACCAGAAAGGTTTGATTAAAATTATGAGAAAACTACTCGTGGAAATTGTATCAAAATGTGCTTTTGCTCAGGCTCCAATGCTTGTTCGTGACTTTTTGGCAAAAAACACAATTGTTACGTTGCTTCAGCCACCATACTCGCCGGACATGATCTCCTGACATCTGTTTCAACTCTCGAGACTGAAGAGAACCATTAAAGGACGTGTTTTGACGAGGAAATAAAACGGAATGGCTGAATGAGTTAACACCATAGCGAAAAGTGAGTTCCAGAAGTGCTTCCAACATTAGCAAAATTGCTGGCACCAGTATATTATACTTGAGGAGAATTACTTTGAAGGGGACAAGTTGAAGGGCCCCCCCCCCCATTTATACCCCGTCTTTAACTCCAATGGTCATATCAGCGGCCATACTCTTTGGAGCATATCAGAGGTTCGCATTCCCACTCATCCACTCATACATCCAGACTCTGGGGGAGATGAGGAATTATCTTGGTCGAAGAAAACGCCTCATCCGCACTGTCTGGAATCGAACCCGGGATCCCTAGCACGTCAGGAAGTTGAAGTTGATGGACAATTAAAGATTCTTTAAGAGCATATCTTTGAACATACCTTATATACATTTTATGTTTATGCAAATATAATAAATATATGGTATTTAAATAAAATATTTAAAGATATGTTTAATAAACTTAAATAGAGTAAAATGAAAGCTCTTGGAAATATTTTCAAATATGATGTACAGCGTGCCAGGACTACACAAGACTGTTTGGAGGTCAATTGTCCGTTTCTCTTAAACTTGTATCCAATCTTAAAAACATGGTGTGGACACGGAGAGATTTGTTGGGTACTATTACTGATACTGCCAACAAGTCTCTATTGCATTCCTATTGTTCTCGTAGATGAGAAGCATCTCGGTGTAATCTGCAATTGTAAATAAGCCCGCCATTGTACTTTATCCCTTGCAGAATGAATACTGCAAAGTGTGAAGGTTGTAAAAAGTATAAAACTGTTAACATTACTGTTGGATTAAGATCTGGGCTGTTACCGCTAATATAGACCTCTATACTGTCTGCAAAACATTGTAAACTAGTGAATAACCAGTCGACGATTTATCGATCTACAACCATCGAAGGCTGTAGCGGTTAAACAAACAGTTCGTTATCATGGATATTTAAATAAATTCAAACCACATTATGTATACAGAACGCTGTATATTTACTTTCGCTACAGTAAATAGAGAAGGATTAGGATTTCGTTACGGAGGGGATTCGGTACGTAGCCCACCATGCTGGGTCCATTGTTTCTATGCCCCTGAGTAGGGGCGACCCCGGGAGGAAGGATGAGACGAAGGAGACAGAGAGCGCCCAAGGGGCTACGACAGCACAGAGGGCAGGGTCCATACAGTGTATTTGGATAGAGACTTCCCCGACAGGCCAGGACAACGAATTTGCTCCCCTATTGCGGGACGGTAATGAGCCCAGCAGCCGAGCCATAAAGGTCCCTGGCTGGCGGTCTCGAAATGGTCCCAGCAGTGGAGCGGAGACCGGCAACCAATCTACCGGAGGAGGAAGTAATTTTCCTCAGAGCATATCAACCTGCCATGCACCGCCGAGACACCCGCCGGCACTTCTTCTCTGAAAGAGACCACCAGATGAGAGATGATGAGAAATTATAATGGAGGTGAAATGGAGGGACAGGAAATTCGGGGTGATGTAATTATCCTACCCAGCATTCGCCCACAGACCAGGCAAAACCCCCGAAAAGAACCAATGGGTGAGGAAGGTCGGCCACGGGAATCGAACCTGGGCCTACCGAATGCGGGCCACAGATGAAACCGCCTGAGCCATCCCGCTCGGTCATGTAGAGAAAAAACTCCATAATATTCGAAAATTCACATCGAGGTTTCAGAAAGAAAAAAAAAAATATATATTAAACGATTTTTGTACGTTTGTTTTTCTGTTTGAAAACTATATAACTCTAAAAAGAAAAGTCATAAATAGCAAACCTGTAATCTGTCAGTATTCCAAGCATGCAGTACGAAGATTTAAGAAATACACTTCTCCACTCTAAAATAGCTCTACAAGGAATTTCTTCATAAATGTTGACATCCTCAAAATTGACACCAATAATTTAAATTAAATAACCATATACTTAGCATCTGGTTAAGGCACATGATTTATGCAAACCCTCTGTATAATTAACCGTTTTTAAGATATTTTTATTTGTTTTTATGTTGCGATACTTAGGTTTTCTCAAATAATAAGTCATTATTCATTATACCCTTCTAGTTATCCAAATAGCACAGAATTTCCAAGTTTTCAAATAACAACCAGCTCTTAAAATATTTAACTATTAAATAAGTCTACTACGTACCTTTAATTCCATATTATTTACAAGTAAGTACGTAATAAAGCCAACTCGATTACAGAAGTGTAAGCATTTGTAAGAATTGTTTGTACAAGAGTCAGTAGAAGAGTTCGTGTGAGTGTACAAAATGTTTGAGGAGGATATTAGGAGTTTATCTGAGAAACCACCGACGCTGTAATTGCTGTTTGTCATTCGTCACTGTGTTCTCCTCACTTGGAGAAGTTTGCTTACAAGTTGAGAAACACCAATTAAAGAGGAGGTGCAATAAAATAATAGAATCCTCTGTGACAGTCGTAAACTTCATGCCAAGTGGAGCGTAAAGCTATTAATTCAGGGCTCTCTGCCAGGATCAATCCGACTTCAGCAAAGGGCCATGAAAACAAACTGTCTCCAATTCTGTATTGGTACAAAAAGAGCTAAGAAAATTCTGTAGAAAGGTTACAAAAATTAGCAATAATGTTTGGAGAAATTCTGTGCAATAAAACCAAATTTCTTTACATTTCAACCATTTTTGGATTGGAGTACAAAACGTGCCATATTTTAGATAAGTAGTGGACATGAATGCATATTCTCTATTAAAAATAGATGGTTCTTAACTGTAGCATTCTATATAATATCATCTTTTCCACAAGTCCACCAAAGGTCACATTTCCCCACTCCAAGAAGGACAGCCTAATATCAGGCAGAGAATAATAAATTCGGTGTGGAAAAATACGTGCATGAATTCGAGTGGACTGGCCAGAGTGAAACAACTATAGCAAATAGCCCACCTCTGTGGCATGGGGGGAGCGTGTATGCTACCTCACAGACTCGGCAAATGTCATTATTTTTTTCCGAATTTTCCCTTATCCTGAAACATAAATTTCGGGTAACCCTAATCTCTATGGACCCTGGACTTATTTGAGCATCATTTCATGCATCGTCCGACATGACTTATTGTATGAGAATGTAAAATTAAAAATACGAATAGAGTAAGATCCATTCCTTCTTTGCACATACTGTACAATGTGATTGCAGCGAAAGAAAAAAAACATTTTGATTCGAAAAATAATTTTTAAGAAAAATCTATGTGTTTGTATGTAAGTAATTTAACTCAAAAATAACTCAAATAAGGCAAAACAGTTAAACACTAAACAAACAATACGATCAAGGTTTTCTATGGTTGGCACATAAAGAAAAAAAATCTAAACTATCGTTTACAACGAAAAATATCAAAATTCTTTAATTTCTTCAAAAGTGGCTCTAACGGTTTTGATCAAAAGTTGTTTATTTAAGATGTTTTCTTGTCAAAATGTATTCCTTTTCTTTTTGTGAATTTTGAAAAACGCATGTTTCTGAGAAACCGTAAAGAGATAAACGTATCTTACTGCTCAACAAGATCTGATGCTTTCTCTGTACAAACTTTTCCTACATCTACACTAGTTAATCTGGGTAGACTTTTATAGAAACCTTTTATTATGCACAGAAATAATAATGTATTTCATATAACAAAGGAATGCACGTTTAGAAAATGTAAACCAATAGAAAGAAATATATAAGAAATGATGATTTTTACAAAACAGTTATTATCATAAGCCAGATTATGTTACATAATGGGATCTAGGGTGACCATTTACAGGATGATGACGAGCTTTACTTTCAGCAAGATGGAGCACCTCCTCATACCCTGGGCTTTTCCCTGATCTCATACCAACGAGAATACTTCACAGACACAGTTTAGCCCACAACACCAAGAACAATTAGGTGCAGTGAAATTAGAAATTGAAAGAGAATATCGCAAAGTTCCAATATATGCCATTTCCTGAAGTTTACCAATCCAATGACTTTTGTTGCCAGCTTTGTCTTGACAAGACGGCCATCAATTTCAATATTTGGGGATATGATTATGTAATTACATTTTTCTTCTGTAATAAAAATGTTTAAAATTGTCTCTGTATTCATAAATGGTAATGTTATATATTTCATAGAGTTAGCCCAGTATTTGAGACGCCATATATATACTCTCGTGGTGAAGCAATTAACATAACGTTTGAAAACTATGAGAAAGCGATCCACTTTTTAAAAATATATCACTTTAGCTATTTTAACCATCTTATATGCACAGCGTAGTACAAGGTAATAAATGGCGGAAGAGAGAGTAAAGAAAGGAAACTGAATGCTAAGACGTCAAGTTTAACACCCTATAGGAATTCAAACGTGCCACGTCTTCTATTATTCATGAATGGTTGGTAGCAGTGATATTCACGCCATCCTAGAAATGAATACGTATTTTTAGAACTGGAAATTAAAATCTCTCGCAAAGGAACCTCGCTGGTGCATAAAGCTCTTTTCCTTCAGATAGCAGCAAAACGTGAGAACCAAATTAGAATTTTAAAATACAGGCTACAAACGTCGGGCGCATAAAACTGCGTTACAATATACGAGGTCGTTAATACTTGTTTAGGCTAACTAAAACACTGGGTATAATGACTATACCATTATTCCGAGCTGGCAAAGTACCTACCTCGGCGCAAAATAAATTGTACGAATTCCAGACCCGACCGGATTGTCTATACAGCCGCGGCAAATGTGGTCGGTCCCAAATGGAAAAAATAAATGGTCTTCCCTCTGTTTGGTATTTAATTACCATGTACCTCCACTAAAATATTTATATACGTAGTTTATGTACCACCTGTCTGATAGCGTAGCCTGATATATTCATGTTCGGTGTACCTTTTCTGACAAAAACTGATAAGTACTGGAGACAAATACATTTGCCCATGCTCTATAAGTATATCACATTCTAAAACCCTAAAATACCACGTCTGCCACTAATATTTGTATTTTTTATTAAGGGGACGGTGAACCACAAAACATACCCAAAATATTTCACTTACTATATTTCTAATAGCTGTTAAATTATGGAACTTTTCACCAAAAAATTTTCAATCAAATACATATTTTCAGACTCTGTGAATCCAAATGGAAATAATTGTTTAAAAAGATCGGAGTGAGTATGTATGAACAGCATAGATACGAAATAAATATTTACATAGAGGGATCTCCTTGAAAACTTTAATGTAACATTAAGAAAGGCAATCATCACATAAATCAAGATCTCTCTACCACTAATATAAATAAAACAGTTCTCTAAAGATTTCAGTATTTTATTTAATGCTTCTTATTGAATGCCATCTGCGTAAAATATGTTCAGATTGAGCGGGATGGCTCGGGTGGTTTTGTCTGTAGCCCACACTCCGGAGGTCCGAGTTCGATTCTCGTAGCCGGCCTACCTGACCCATGAGCTTTCTTGGGGTTTTCCCGGGTCGACAGGTGAATGCTGGGTAGGTTAATTAAATTCCCCGAATTTCCTGTCCCTCTATTTCATCTCCATTATCATTTCATATCATCTCTCATCTGGTGGTCTCTTCCACGATGGAAGTGTTGGCGGGTGTCTGGGCGCTGCATGGCAGGATACTATACTCTTGGTAGAAACTTCCTGCTCCTCCGGCCTAGCGGGCGATTTCCGGACCATGACGGGGGGATGTCGGATGTGCTGGCCTGCCGGGCAAATTTCCAAGTGGTAAAAGTATGGACCCTGCCCTCTGCACTAACGTGGCTCCTTGAGTCAGCCGCCCTCCGTCACCTCACGCACCATCCTTCCTCCTAGAGATTCCCTACTTAGAATAAAGGTACAACAGATCAAGACTGTCGCAGTGCCGAATCCCCTCCGTAGTGTAGTTCAATCCAACCCAATCCAAAATATATTAAAAATAAATGAAGTTTCTGGCAATAGCCCATTAAGCCCTCATAGTTCTCTATGACTTTTGCGTATTTGGTTCACCTGATAGATAAAAGCAAGGTGAGATATTGATTAAGCACACACTCATATTAAACGCATTTTTGTAGAGTTATATATTTCCGAAGTATTCATTCTTATTGGCTTGAATTTCGAGATACTTATAGTTTTTCATATAGTAACTCGTTTATTTATTGCTTTCATGATCACGCAAAGGAAATGGCCTATTAAGAGACTCATATAGAAAGCCACGTTAAAGGTTTTGACAGTCACTTAAGGTACTGTGTTTCTTTATACCCTTTGTACCTATACATTTGTCCGTAATAACGATTAACGTTAATTAGATAAAACATTAGTCTTTGTTGAAGAATGAGCAAAGTCATATAAATGCAACACAAGATTTTTCTAGCTAAATGACGGCTTTTTCTTAGAAACTACTGAACATAGCAAAAGTATATCAGAATAAAAAAGAAATCTCTAAGAGCTCTTGCAGCTCTTTCATATTAATAACATGTTTAAAACAATGATTACTGATAAAGTACGATCTAAAGATTCAGTCGTTAAAACAAACTTTCTCTATAACAATGAAAGGGTAGAGCCAGACTGAAAAATTGAATGCCATAGCCGGGATTTGAACCACGGATTTTCTGGTCTCCGTCCAGCCGCTCTAACCATTGAGCTACTATGGCCAACGTGCCGATATGACATTAAATTCTCCAACTGACTCGTATTTTTCCCGGTAAACCACTTAGGAGTTCTCATAAACACATGAGACAGCTACCTTAATGGCGACTTACAACTTGTAAGTACTTCATGGCCCGGGCTTTATAGTTTACCACTATTAGGTACAATTAATGGAAATTAATTGTTCTTTCACACTAGCCGTATGTAGGATGCACTCTGAAAGGGTAGAGCCAGACTGAAAAGTTCGATGCCATCATTGCATAACTATAGGCTCCAAAATCTGATCACGTGCTGTTTCTTTACGAAAGTCGTCTTCTTGTAGATTTTCTACAAGTCTGATGCAGTTTTCCTGGTCTTTTTGTGTTACCTTGTCAATGTCTTCATTCAACTACAGCCACTTTAAAATCGTCCCTGATTACAAGGCGATCTTTTTGTTGTAATTTACGTTTTCCAACGTTAAGTCATATCGGACGATGAACGAAATGAGTGAAATGATGCTCAAATGAGCCCGGTGTCTATGGAGCTTAGAGTTACCCGACATTCCCCTGTCAGGATAAGGAAAAGCCCCGGAAAACCTTATCCAGGTAACTCAACGTGACCGAGATTCGAACTTGGGACCTCTTGAACGTGAGGCAAACATGCTACCATCTACGCTACCAAGGCGGGCAACAAAGCAATGACAAACATATCAAGTGATGACCTGACTCATGTTCAGCAGATACAGCATTCTACAAGCTAACAGGAAGTCGACTGTTTCCTCTATCACGGATTTAGCAAACAACTTGGCTTGTTCAAAGTAATTCTTTTAGCACATCATGTCAATTGTTTACATTTCAGTTTTGAGAAATCTCAAATACATGTACACTCACATACATACTAACCAATAATGATGGCAACTGCAGAGTTCACGTCATGATATGTCGTTATAATATATGGTATTGTATTTATTTGTATTGTACAAACTATTTGAGCCAAAATAAGGTTTTAACATTGTGTTAGTAACATAACTGCCTGCCATCCTCGTGAATAACCTTTTGCAAATTTTGGGTTTTTAATCTTAGTGTTATGGGTACACTTGGTGTTCGTAACACTCCACTAAATGGGTATAAAATATGACACAGGACTCTGGTTGGTTGTTGACCAGGTACCATTGAAGAACAAAGATCATCTCATTTGAAAGCCAAAGCCACTGGTAAGACCCACTTTTACACCTACTCTACTAGAGAAGTAAAAAAATAGAAACAAAACACGGTATTCTCAGAATGCTTATTTACACACATACAGCTTTTCTATATTTACCGTCGTCCGTTACTAAGGAGTATGTGTTTTCTGCCGTTAGGTTTGCCTGTTGAATGTAATCACAAACACTTCAACAAGTATAAAACACTCGTGGGCACATGCAAACGGATAACATTTCCTGCTACTACTACTGAAGAGTGCTATATCCCGTTTCCTTTCTACATAACAAGATCTACGAGGGAAATTTAACGTATATGATGTTCTGTAAAAGGTAGAATATAGCCAACATTAAAAGTTTCATCCTCCCACGTACGTACATTTGCTCAAGTGGCACTCAGGACGCGCCCTTTTTACAACCCTGCTTTTATCGCATCTTTAAATTTCCAGGTTTCTCACACTATGAGGCGCGAACCATTAACAGCTCAAGTTATATACTGCATCAGGTAAGGACGAGGTTCAAGTTGCATTTTAACGTAATTTACGTTATTTCGGATGATGCATGAAATGGCTGAAATGATGCTCAAATGAGAGCAGAATCCACAGAGCTTAGAGCTACCCACAATTATCTTCCATAATAAGGGAGAATCCCGGCTAAAACATATCCATATAACTCACCCTGACCAAGATTCAAACTCGAGACCTCTTGAACGTTAAGCAGACACACCGCCACCACGCTGCATAAGCGCGCACGTCATATCATGGCACACTTTTAAATGAACACCCAATGTAAGAAATAATTAATAACATTATAACATTAATAACATATTTTAATAGTAAAAACATAGGAATATGCATTTCAGGTTATTCGTACAATAAAAGTTCAGAATTCTAAATATGGAATCTTCTTGGAAATTAATTGTTCTTTCACACTGGCCGTGTGTAGGCTAAAGTATGGGAAGATAGAGTCAGAAAAACTCAATGCCATAGCCGGGATTTGTCCCACGGATCTTCTGGTTGCCGTCCAGCTGCTCTAAACCATTAAGCTAGTATGGCCAACGTGCCGATGGAATCTTCATTTCCATGGAATTTTCTTATTTAAATTCAACAAATAAGTGTAGTATCCCTTATTACAAGGATCGGCTTAGTCCCGGACCTCACAATAAAAAAAACGTTTAACCTTTTTATTTCTCAACATAATCTGCAGAAAGGCTAATACATTTGTCATATCAGAGATATAATTTAATTAAACCATATCTGTAGTGCGATTTATCATGGTCCTCAATATAGTTGTTTACAACATCATGACCTCCTCGTTGCTTCAAGTCTTTGGACTCAAAGAGCTCACTAGTTTGGTAACCCTGAGGATGCCGGACGCTATTTTCGGCGAAACGTCGGAAGTTAAACCAACTAGATCACGGCCTCCAAGCCTGCAAGATA
This sequence comes from Mantis religiosa, assembly GCA_030765055.1. Classification (NCBI taxonomy): domain Eukaryota; kingdom Metazoa; phylum Arthropoda; class Insecta; order Mantodea; family Mantidae; genus Mantis; species Mantis religiosa. The sequence goes on from CM060952.1 coordinate 91,827,619, forward strand.
TAAACCATGTAGTTGACGACGCCGGCCGTGATAGCCTCAACACTTATATGATATATATATATATGTGTGTGTGTGTGTGTGTGTGTGTGTGTGTGTGTGTGTGTGTGTGTGTGTGTGTGTGTGTGTGTGTGTGTGTGATTATGAAAGAGTAGAGCCAGACTGAAAAATTCAATGCCATAGCCGGGATTTGAACCACGAATCTTCTGGTCTCTGTTCAGCTGCTCTAAAACATATAGCTACTATGGCCAACGTACCAACATGATATTAAATTCTCCAACTGACTCGTGTTTCTCCCGGTAAACCACTTAAGAGTTCTCATAAACACATGAGGCAACTACCTTAATGGCGACTTACTATGCTGTAAGTATTCCAAGGCCCGGGCTTTATAGTTCGGACCACTATTAGGTACAATTATTGGAAATTAATTGTTCTTTCATACTAGCCGTGTGTAGGATGCACTATGAAAAAGTAGTCTACACACACGACTAGTGTGAAAGTACAATTCATTTCCATATATGAGATTGTTACCATAGATGTATCGTTTTGCAATCAATTCCCCTTGCATACTATGTAAACTATTTCTATAGTGACTCCTTCACTTTGCCGTTATAATCATAATTTTGTACAGTACCAATTATTTCAAATAACGAATGAAAAAGTCAACAATATTTACATAAGAGGAAGGCTTTCCTAACCCTTTCCCGATAGTTTTCAAGTCCTAGAAGTGCTACACTTTGCCGTAGAATAATCCTAGATCAGAAGTGTAGATACAATTTAGACAGTTGCAATAAATTAAATTTTAAATATTGTTCCTTTTTTTTGTTCCACAATGTTTAAGATTATAAAATCTGCATTACTTTCAGATAATACAATACCGCTAACATTTATAATGAAATAATTTCACAGGTTTTGACATAAACATGTGCAGCATATTATTAAAGAAACAAACAACAAAGCATCGAATGTAGCTTTCTAACATCTTCTCCTTCATTTGTTTTTATTCGTTATGTAGTGTATCAAGTATTTATAACGGCTGGCCCCGTAGCTCAAACGGTACAGTGCCTGCCGTGCGAGGGGTCTCGAGCTCGATTCCCGGCTGTAGGTGAGGATTTTTTTCTAATGAAGATGATTCCCCATCTTGTCCAGAGTCTGGAAGTATGGGAGTGGGAATGTGTACGTGATTTAATGATTAAAACCCAACGAATACGAGTTAACACCTTTGATATGTTCCAAAGGAGAACGATATGACCATTGCAGTTAAAGGGGGAGGGGTATAAAAGGAACAAATTAATAAAAAGGTATCTATATTCTGTAAAGTGACAGCAAATGTTTCTTGGCATTCTGAACCAAAAAACATCGTAACAACGATCTTTTATGTTCTTATTCAACTACAAAGATTTAGTAAATCCTTCTTAATCTTTGATAAATTTATGTAATACAGTTTAAGGTATTTTATAAGCTCATGACAGTCGGGGTGAATTTTGTTTTAAATGTTGAAAGAATTATCAAATCAGTTAAGTGTATTTTATATGAGCATACACACATAAAACAGACATTTTGTTATTAATATAGGTTATGGTATGTTTGTGATTGGTTTTTTTCTTCTTTTGCCAAATCAAGTAATTCAATCAGGACAACAATTTACTTCCTAATCAAACTCCTGTCGACGTATGTATGTTAGTACGAATTCTATTGCAAGAAGTGTAGCTCTGAAACATACTCCAGAGAGCGTAGTGTCCTCCCTGGTATCTCTTCATTAGTGATAAATAGCGTTCGTTACCCACCATTATTAGTGGCGTAACAGAAACAGACAGACCAATAATTGAATGGCTTTAAAAAAGGTCGTTCTCTGGTCCAAATACACATCACGTGCTCCTCATTAGTAACATCATCATCACCATCATCACAATCATAGTCGTTGTTATTCATATCATCATACAATTAATTAAATTTGCTTTTTATTGAAACAGTTAATTATAGTATTGTTCCAGTTAAAATCGTTCTTGGTAATTTTGTTTAATTATCGGAAAGTAGCTATTAATTATATCTCATGTTTTTTGTGTAACTTTAATGTGTCTAAAAGCAAATACGTTATAGCGACAAAATGTACATAAATAGTTGGGAGAAATTAAGGAGCCGTTTAAGCAAATGTATCCGCGACGAAGTTTCTGAAGTCAGTCTGTCTCCTTTTTAAGGGACGTTACTTATATAGCAGGTACTACCACCGTTTTAAAAAGGAAGGAAGTAAATAGTCGAGTAGAAAAGAAAAAGGCTCCTAAATAAGTGTTTCTAATTTATTAACACAGCTAAGTGATTGTCAAATCTTTTAAGAGCTTGTCTCTGTGAGATAGCTCCTCTCATGAATTATGAGAGTACGGCATTGACCCGGGAGAAACCTATAATCGTCCTAGGCTTGCATGTAGCACACACATAATGTAAATAAATAAAATAAAAAAGAAAAAGTATATATACATAATATAATTAAACTGCTACTATTTGCCTACTGTTTTGAATAATCATTTATGTCAGTAAGAGACAATGTCCCGGTATGGCAATAGTCGAAGTCCGTTTCGGCCTTCAACGACCTCCGAGCTGTGTGTTTGTGTGTGTGTGTGTGTGTGTGTGTGTGTGTGTATGTGTGTGTGTGTGTGTGTGTGTGTGTGTGTGTGTGTGTGTGTGTGTGTGTGTGTGTGTGTGTGTGTCTTTCTCTCTGCATAGTCAGGGTAAATAAAACGAAAGCCTTCCTAGTTGTCAAAAACAAAGTGTTTTAAAATTCAAAGTAATGAAAGGTGTGTTGGAAATGGTTACCACCATGAAAAAAGTATTTGAAGTTAACTGCATACTTTAAGGAGATTTACTCTTTTGTATACTAAAATTCTTCCTGTTTCGTACTGTTTATTTGTTATGGAAAATCGTCCAGAATGCAGTGAAAATAAAGTTTAATTCCATTTTCAAGAAAGCGTAGTATTATATTCAGACAAATACAAGTATTATAAACCATATGACACGGTAACACATAATGCCTTAACTTTCTTCTTAGTCTCATTCGATATGACCACCTTGCACTTCCATATATTTTTCCCGGCGATGCACTGCTGCCTTAAACGCTTTGTTCAGCATTGCAGGTATGATGTTGCGCACTACCTGCCTGATACTCTCCTTATGAATGGCAATGGAGGGGATTTTAACTTTGTAGACTTGAGATTTCACGTATCCCCATGCAAAAAAGTCAAGAGGTGTCAGATCTGGGGAACGTGAACCCCTGCTAATCCATCGACGTTTGAATGTGGTATTCAGGTTCTCCCGAACAATCATTGCGAAATGGAGGCTCTCCATCCTGTTGGAAAACTACGGTTTCCAAAATGCCATTCTGCTGTAATATTGATTGAAGGAACAGTTGTAGAATGGCCCATACACCTTCGATTTTGTCAGCCCCAACCACACATTAACTTTTAGGGTGCTTCGATCCCACTCCATAATCACATTTGGTTGTTCATCCGTCCACAGTCTGCAGTTTTGTCTGTTTACCATGTCACATGTGTGGAAGGTGGCCTCATCGCTAAACAACACATTTTGCAACAAATTGGCTTCTTCAACTGCCCTCAACAGGTCGCAACACATTGCTTCGCGAAAAGCGTAGTCTTCTCGTTCCAGTGCATGTCGAATTTGGAGGTTTTAGGATCATTTTTAAAAGTGAAATGCAGAATCTTACACACTGTCGATTGTAGTACAGCCAGTTCTTGACTTAACCTCCTGGTTGATGCTTTCGGACAGCATCGCTTACCTGCTGCACAGTTTCATTGGTCACACGGGTTCTACCCGAACGTTTCACATCTTGCACACTGCCTGTTCTTTGAAATTTCTGCATCGGTAGCCTGATATTAGCCTTTGTAGGACACGGTTTATCGAATTTTGAACCTCTTTATATGTAAATCCCCCTCAAACGTGCAGAAACAACAGCGATTCGTTCTTCAGTTGACAGCATTTTCAACCGTTTTCTCAAAAATGGATCGAGATTTTATGTTCAACCTACGTTTTATTGGAGATGAAGTTCTGTTAAACAAATGGTATTTCAACCAAAGATGTTAGACTTTTTTTTTTAAGAAAATAAAGAATTTCGAAAAGTTTCAATTTAGCGTAGGTGCTAGCGGGCTTGCTTCATGTTCAAGAGGCCTCGAGTTCAAATCTCGGTCAATATCTGAGTAAGGCATTTTTCGGTATTTTCCCTTATCCTGCGATTGCGCCATTGCTGAGTGGTTCTCACCAAGGCGGCCCGAGTACGATTCCAGACGAACGCAAAGTGAGATTTGTGGGTGACAACATGGCGTTGCCGAGTTCTCGGTTTCCTCCGCCAACATTCCACCGATTGCTCTATCAGCATCTTTCGTCTCACCTCATCTCCCATACTTTCACTTCCGTCGTTGGGCCGATTACTCATCCCGGAAACTCTGTGGACCCCTAGCACTCGTGGTACCTCTGACGTTACTTGAGGAACCTCGGGTCGAACAATCGATCCCCTCCCTGAATGGGAGTTATTCGGATTGGGTTGGACTCGAGAGGGCAGTGGATTCCGATACCCGTGGGAGATCGGGTACGTCTCCGGACGGGGTTGAGCGAAGCCATATATTCCCGCGTACTAGCCTGCATAGCTAGTAGAAGGTGTGCTAGATCACCAGGTGGCCCTACCGAGGTCTAATCATAGCCTTCCCCTTTGGGGTTGGCGTGCACAAGTGGCGTATCCACTTCCATCCCGTCTTGAGTCCACAGGACCAGATGGGGGGCTTGTTAGTCTGTAGGTCTTGCCTTATGGAAAGCCCCGCGAAGGCGCCGGGCGCCCTTTTTGGGACAGCTCGGTAACTCCCTGGTCGTCAGACGGGGGGCGGGAGTCAGTCTTCACTCTGTATGGGTTGCCCTGGCAGATACCCTCGAGTTTATAAATCCCGGAAACTGTTACTCTGAACCCGTTTCCTACGGGCGTCGATCTTGTGTGGTTCAGCTATGTTCCACTTAAGGAAAAACAGGTATTCATTCATTTTCCTTTATCCTGAAAGATGAATGTCGGATAACTCAAAGCTGTATGGACCTGGACTCATTTGGACACAATTTCACCCATTTCATTCTTCGTCCTATGTGACTTAACGTTGGATAATGTTAAAAATTCGAAACGGGAAGTTTTCGAATATCTCTCAGACTTTTCTAAAAGTAATTTCCGTAAGAAAAGTACACACTTTCAGAAAAGGCGTGGAGGTAATATTACACAAACCACGTTTAAACAAGCACCAGTACAACACCGCATTGCGTACTCCCTTTGTGTTTGCCTTTTACAATGGACCCCCTGCAAGCGACAGTGCTTTGTTTCTATCGCCACCTGTTTATGAAATGACTGTGAACTATGAGCACCCCTGTGGTGAAAATTAAACGAGTCAAATTTGAAACATTGCCCTCTTTTGGTGAATACTAAATCACCTTTGACATACCGTTATTACGCTTGAGTTAGCGAGATAATTATTTGCATACAAGGAATAATAAATTACTTTATTCCAGTTAGTGGTTACTTTTCATCTTGACAAATACACCTTCAATTTTTCTTGAAAGTTAGCGAGAAGCACTGTAAGCTTTGAGGCATATAAATCTATCTAAATATATTTTACAAGGCTCGGAGTAGGCGATCGGGTTTTGTTACTGTTCCTTTGTTTAGTTTCAGACACATTACTAGTAAAATAATTTAAAAACTATCTGCTACGTAATTTTCCTTGCGTGGCCAAGAGATAAAAAATGAACAGCGGTTTTCCGTTTTAGAAAAGTGTAAGGACTAGAAAGTTCAGGCAGGTAACAAATAATATTTCGTAAATGGTTCACACCACAAGAAATGTATTTGGCACATAGTGTTTTTGTAACGATATTTACATTTGGAGATTTTGTCTATATCGTGTGCTTTACCACTTATGAAGTTTTTATTTTTGGACATTCTTAAGCTGCATTCGACATTTCTCTCATTCTTTTTTTAATTTTACGTCCTCCAAAATCAAGTCATATCGGACGATGAATGAAATGGGTGAAATGATGCTCAAATGAGTCCGGGGTCTATAGAGCTTAGAGTTACCCGACATTCGTCTTTAAGGATAAGGGAAAATCCCGGAATAAGCCTTATCCAGATAACTCACCCTGACCGAGATTCGAACTCGGGAACTCTTGAACGTGAGGCACACATGCTACCATCTAAGCTATCGAGGCGGGCAATCCCATTCTGTATTGGCTTGAAAAGCTATTTGATTTTGCCCAGAGGTCTGTTTATCAGGCTTGAAGTTCTTATTTGCAGTAAATCTATGACACGAAAAGCCATGCTGAGGATTTTTAAGTCCGAAAAAAAAATAAACCACCGGGTTTGATCCCCCGACCCCGGGAACCAGAAGATTTTACTCCTAAACCACGGAGGACTTCTCAGGACATTTCCACGTTTCATTTGTCATGACATAAAGATAAGAAGTGCTATTTCACATTGTCTTTTAGGGTTTTTGAATAGCAGCATTTTAAAGCTTTTTTACAATTTTTGGGGCTTGTGTACTCTATTTTATTACAACAGTTACTTGCAAAGTATCCTGCACCGTGACGTAGGAGGCTAGAGCGTTGTGCTTTGGTTCCTTTATACAGTTTGCACCCAGGATCAATCCCACCGAATTTTATGTCCCGAATATAGGACCGGTGCCCACTCAGCATCGTGAGGAAATTGGGGAGCTATGCTGCGCAGCGAATCCTAGTCTAAAATGCCAACTTCCGTCTGGGGGAGCCATGATGCTGACCACATCTCCTCCCCGTGTCGGTTGGATGATCACCCAACTAAGCCTTTCATATATGGGCGTGAGGCCGGCAGTCAGGTTGACAGTCTCTGGCTAGCTTAGGAGCTGTTACGCCATGGCTTACATTACTTATAAAGTTGTACTTTAGTAATAGAAATTAACCAACTAATTTAACACTTTAGTATGAAAGATGGATGTAATTTCACTTTTACCACTGTATGAATAAAATACAATCACAAGGACTACATTTCAAGTATAATATTTATTGTAGCTTTAATATTCAGTAATTAAATGTAAATCTGTAACTACAACTACAGTTTCTATTCATTCAGTAATTAACAAATATTTTCCTATATGTTCAATTTTTAATTGGAATCAATCAATCCCTGTATCAATTGCGTAAGTTGGTTTACCAACAATTAAAACGACTAGCCAACATCGATTCTTTCGTCTTAGATATTACCCAAAGATGTTTGGGAAACACATCCAGAGGCTTTGCTCTAAATAAGTCTATATTCCAGAAAATGGAATTAGGATTACTACTTAAGGGATTCGGCACCAAAACCTGTAGTTTATGTACCGAAGCGCCTAGTGGGGATCCTCGGGAAGAAGGATGAGGCGAGAGGAGTCAGAGGGCGGCTCACCCAAGGAGTTACGACACCGCCGAGACACCTACCAACACTTCGAGCCTGAAAGAAATCACCAGATGAGAGATGACACGAAGTGATAATGGAGATAATATAGAGGAACAGGAAATTTGGGGGATGAAATTAACCGCCTGAGACATGCCCCTCAAATAATTTCCATATTTTAAAATAGTTTAATTAGTAAAGCAGTACATTCTTTTTAAAGATTAGGGTAAGTGTTGGATAAAACATTGTATGGTACAAGACTTATTCATATACTCACGAAATTAACAAATCTTCCACTCGTGGATAAAATATGTCTTCGTTCACTATTATCATAAATAACTTTCTGTTTTTCAATTTTATTTTGGTCTAAGGTAATATTTCCTGGTATTTAATCATTCTATAGGTTATAGAAGATAAAATAATACGTCTATAGATAAAACAGATGTAATCTCTACGAGTATAGTTGAACTGTACAACGAATTCCAACATACTGGAGTATGACGATTTGCACTGTGAAGAGAGGAGTGAAGCATATTAAAAGTTCAAAAAGAATTGTAAGTTAATGCGCAGCAGCAGTAGTTGATCCTTTGGCATCGTTTATTATTATCCTCGGCAAGACCTGAAGGAAGAAGTTGCTAACTGCATCGTGGCGTGAACTGCAGATTACAGACTGCAGTAGTTTTAATTACTTTCTCTGCAGATGTGCCACTAGCAATGAACTTGTAGCAACTCCGAGTTTGATGTAGTTCTGTTTAAGACAGGTATTTCCGTGCCATTCATCTTATTTGTTCCTTTTCTCTAGCACCTACTCCCATTTAACACCACTAGCAGATCAAAATACACCCGTTTTGAGGTCCCCTGCTATAAAACAAACCTCTTTTACTGGAAGCTTACTGGGTGTGTGTGCAGCTATCAACAGTAAGTGCAGTGCCCACCTCTGTAGCAGAGATGGTAGCTTGTCTGTCTCACGTTCTAGAGGTCCCGAATTCAAATCTCGGTCAGCGTAAGTTATCTGGAGAAGGTTATTTCATCCGAAAACATGATTGTCCGGAAATTCTAAGCTCTATGAACACTGGTCCTCATTTGAGTACCATTTCATTCATCGTCCGGTATGACTTAACTCTGGATGATGTAAATTAAAAAAAAATCTGTAGCTGAAAACGAAATGTCTTTTAAATACCGAGCTTGAGATCTATGCTCAGAACCCTCCAAAGGAGCGGCACGAAGTTTGTTAAGAAGATTTTTTCCAGTCCAAACTACATTTTACGGGAAATAAACTCCGATTTTTCGATTTTCTATTATAATTTTGAATGAATTACCTTATTTTCATGACAAATTAAATATTTATATTCAAGTTTCGTAATTCTTAAACTGTAAGATATAGACAAAGCTTACGTCAAATAAAATTTCTTGTGCAGACCATTTCCGAGATTTTTCCTTGCTACTTGTTTAATTTTTAAATACTCGTAGTTTACTAAATGGGAAGTTGTGATTTTCTTTTATATGGTCGATATTCAAAGCCATTACATGGCGAACAATGCATAAAATACACAACTACTGCCTTTTTTCCTTCTAATTATCAGAGAGTTAATGAGCTGTCCCAAAACGGACATGGGGCTTTCCATAGGGCAAGACCTAGAGACTAACAACACCCCCCCCCCCATCTGTCCTGTGGACTCAAGAGGGAATGGAAGTGGATACGCCACTTACGCGCGCCAACCCCAGAGGGGAAGGCTACCGATTGACCTCGGTAGGGCCGCCTGGTGACCTAGCACACCTTCTACTAGCTATGCAGGCTAGTACGCGGGAATATTAATGGCTCCCCTCAACCCCGTCCGGAGACGTACCCAATCTCCCAAGATTATCAGGAACCACTGCTCCCTCGAGTCCAACCCAATCCGAACAACTCCCATTCAGGTAGTGGCTCGAATGTTCGGCCCGAGGCTCCTCTAGTAACGTCAGAGGTACCACGAGTGCTAGGAGTCCGCAGCGCCCGCACCATAACTATGACTTAAAGCTTATTCTAATGTCCTATGTCCCGCTTATCTGCAAGGAAATATCTACTGAAAACATTTCCAAAAATACCTATCTCGATCAACATAAGGCAGATAAAGCTATGTAAGAGTATACTGTTAAAGAATGGGTAGAGAAAATTATATGAAAGTAGAATATGAAATATATAAAAAATATGAGAAGAAACCGAAAAAAAACTATAAACATATTTGTAAACGGAAACCGCTTTTAGTATTCGCGTACCGACCAGGAAAATCAAGGAAAAAATACAAGGACTGAATGGACGATAGACTCATCTCGTAGTGTTAGTGAGGTAAGTCTCTCTACGCTTGTTAACAGTCACGCAACCATCTCATGTATTTCATTTTTTCTTGAACACAGTATTTGCTGCAGAGTGCTCAACAAGTGCTGTAGCAGTGACGTCACTGCCGCACGCTATAAATTTGCATTTTACAAAGAAAACTCGTGCACGCTCCGTTAAAGTCGTTATTAAGGAATCAATAAGACAGTTTGGCGTCCTGCATGCCAAATAACTAGACATCCAACAAATATGTTAAAATGCCTCATCCTTCCCCGTTAAACTCTCAGAGGCCAAGCGGAATTGTTATATAATGTAAATGCATGCCTTGAAAGTTTACTTCTTCGACTGAGTCTGTTTACTAAAGAATATTTGTTCACCTCCGTTCTGTACTGCATGTCTATCTCACGTTCAAGATGTCCTGAGTTCGAATTTCGGTCAGGGTGAGTTATTTATGTAAGATTTTTTCCCTTTTATTTTCCTTATCCTGAAAGATGAATATCTGGTAACTCTAAACTCTATGGACCCTGGGCTCATTTGAACATCATATCATTAATAGTCCTACATGACTTAATGTGGAGGACATATCTACATTAAAAAGTAAAAATTACCAGTACATATTACCAAAAGTGGTTAGATCAAAATCAAGGATATGACACGAGGATATTCAAGAGAATCTCCCACTGGTATCATTCACAAGAAAACGTTTCCATCATTTCGATTTTATCAATAAACAGTTCGAAAGCATTCGATTAAAAATACCATATGTTTAAAATTGTTGTATAATAAATCTAAAATATATGTTGAATTTTATGGAAATGACACTCAAGTCCTTTTCATTCTGGATGGCCTTTGTATAACTGCTAAACCGTAAGAGATAGAAACAATATAGATGTTTATAATTTATTACCAATAACCTTTAAGTATAGATAACTATTCCTTCTTATTTGTTTCAAATACAGGGTATTCCAGGATATTACACTTTTCGAACATTAATTCCACACGTTCCAAACTATGCATTGTTGTCAATGGAACTCTTTTTGAATACCTTCCCCATTAGAACATATCTGTTTTGAATAGCTCTATGATATAAAAACAATTAATAATATTAAGCTTCAAAGAGTGTGAACCCCCTTTTGACACACTCTGTAGTTTATACCATTCTCAAGAAAGAGGTCTTTATTCGTTTTTTATACTCCTTCCATACAAAGAGTACGGAATTGGTCACATAGCAATCAGCTGTTAAAACATTGGACTCGCTTAAAGTTCTACTGCATTCCCTTGTATCTAGCAACAAAATATCAAAAAGGTGGAGAAAGGTACTTTAAATACATTAAAGTATTCTATTATTAGAAAAGCCATTCTGGTAAATGGGTTGAATGTATAATGATCTTCAATTTTTGTTCCAATTTGCTGTTTAGCATGTTTCCTTCATGCTTAAGCACTTAAAACTCCACCTTTTCCACAAGGCATATTAATTTATTCATTATTAATCATATTTATTAAATTGTCCCATTATTATGCATTATCGTTAATATACAAGGTGAAACTGAAATACATTGGAAAACCTGCTCCTGATCTGCACATAAATTTGCAAAGTGACGCACATAAGACTTAAATGCAAATATTACACATAAAATAAATGGTGTTGTGGATGGGAAGTCAAAAGTACTTTATTCTGATTTCCATGCATTTCTGGAGCATGTAGATTAAAGACTAGAGGCAAATGCAAACCCACAGAATATGTGGTACATCATGACATGGGGATTAATCCAGTTGTAAAAGTGCCAGGGGATTTCATGAAATCACCTTCCTGTCCCAATAACTATTATGTGAAGGACTGGGATGTGTTATCAACACCGATGAGGGGAGATTGTGATGTTCACTGATGGATCTAAAATCAATGGGAAACAGTGCTGGTTTACACGGAGTACAGTTCAGGCAGGTGAGGTGGTATTCTTTGGGAGGTTTGAGCACTGTATTCTACGCAGAAATAAATAGTATCATAAATACCACTGCTCTTAGAATATGGTTTAAACATTGAAAAATGGGATTAATTAGATTACTTCAATGATTTAAGGGAAAACATGTCATTTATTTGTTCAAGAGGAAACTAAAATAATAAGAGTTAAATGATGAATGGTGGGACTCAAGTACTTACGATAGTAAGTCCACACAAACGTTGTATCTCGGATGCGAGAGCTCCTAGTGGTCTACCGGGGAAATATATCAGTCAATTGGAGAATTTAATGTCAGGACGGCACGTTGGCCATGGTAGCTCAATGGTTTAGAGCGACTGGACGGAGATCCGTGGTTCAAATCCCGGCCATGACATTGAATTTTTCATGTTGACTCCATGTATCAAAGAGCTTAGCCTACATTCGGCTAGTATGAAGAAATGATTAATTTCCATTAATTAACTAAAATAAGAGTTAAATGATGAAGTCTGGGACTCAAGTACTTACGATAGTAAGTCGCCACAAACGGTGTATCTCGGATGCGAGAGCCCCTAGTAGTATACCGGGGAAATATATGAGTCAAATGGAGAATTTAATGTCAGGAGGGCACGTTGGCCATGGTAGGTCAATGGGTTAGAGTGACTGGACGGAAACCAGGAGATCCGTGGTTCAAATCCCGGCCATGGCATTGAATTTTTCATGTTGACTCTATCTATCTATTAGAGAAAACAAATTCACATATTGACTGAATATGATAGTGCTGTAAAATTTTCTGATGTCTTGCACTCACATGACTTACTCTACTGATTCTTCTACAAATTAGTTTTATTGACATCTGTTCTTCTATACGCTTCAGCCAATCGCGATAAACATTTGCAGAATAGCGTTTATAGTAGAATTGAAAGTCAAATCTTTTAAGAGCAGGTCGGTATTTGAGATCCTTAATCTCCGGCATCTTTGTATGATTATGGGAAAAAAATAAAAATCACGATTTTTCGTTAGAGAGAATTAAAGAAGTTGGACATAAAAATGTGCATTTTAACATGATCTGCACAAAAGTCCTATTTGTCATACCTTATATTGAAGCAGGAACATTCTAAATTATGTTAAATCTTATTTTTTTTTCGATGAGGATTTTCTTTTATACTTCTGTTTTCATTTTTATTATGAGCGGAAACTAATCCTAATCGCCTGCCAATGGAAGATGACTAGAATTGGCATCGGAATGGAAAGAAAAACGGTGGAACATTGTAGCAGGATTTCTATGGTGAAGATGGGATGCACGTTGACTATTTCGAAGCCCCAAGTTAGGATGCCATGTGTAGCAGGATTTCTACGTTGTAATTCACATGCGATGTTGAATATAATATGATGATGCCCCAAGTTGTGGCGACATGTAGAACAGGATTTCTTCGTATTAGTTTGAACTGGTTCTTGATTATTGTGTCTGCTTAAATAAGAGGCATAAGAGCCCGCCTCAGTAACGTAGATGATAGCATGTCTACCTCACTTTTAAGAGGTCCCGAGTTCGAATCTCGGTCAGGGGGAGTTATCTGGATACGTTTTTTTTCCGGGGTTTTCCCTTATCCTTCAAGACAATTGTCGGGTAACTCTAAGCTTCATGGACCCTGGAATCATTTGAGCATCATTTCTCCCAATTCATTCACCGTCCGTTATGACTTAACGTTGGAGTATGTAAATTACAACAACAACAACAATAAAAAAGTCATAAGATCTCTTCTTTTCAAGGGTGGTTACGAGTGAAAGAAATAAAATTTGGATAAGTTTAATTTCGTAACACATAATTTAATTGTATCATCTGGATTACATTTTACTCGAACTTTCTTTCCCAGTCAATCATTGCAGGTTACCTCCAGCATATCGATAAATCCTTACTTCCTTAATAAATACTTTCCTTTAATTAAATAAAATTGCTTACTCCTGCACGTCCACTCTTCGAAATAAAAACTTTCATATTCTCCGCGTCCATGTATGTAAAGGAAAATGTGTATTGAGTGAAGTTTTTAAAAATCGTATCATACCTTTGAAGCTGCTGAACTTAAATACGAAGTTTGGAGATCATTTTGATTTTGGGTTACACACAAGCATAAATATAAACCTTTTCCTAAAACATTTTACTCAGGGGTACATAACGTGTTATTTTCATTGAAATGACGAAAGATAATTTTGATAAAATCTGAAATAAAATATTATTCTTAAAATTAGGTCCATACGTTTTTGCGTCTGTAAAACATCATAAAAAGTGATTAAATGCGACGGGAAGGTTTAGCAGAAATCCCCTAAAAAGCAACCATTTAAATGAATATTTTCGAAATATAGTTTAAGATATTTTCCAGAAAATTAAATTTAATTCTTGAATTCTCTGGCAACCCTCTGAAGTTCTCTTCATTGTGAACGACTTTTGCATAAGTAATAATCTGTAAGGGATATACAATATCTTACTTTACAAAACATGTATACAAATATGATTTTTTACTACAGTGCAATTCCTTTAAAAATCATATAGCACAATAAGTGTTTTAATAATAGTTCCTACGAAAGTGAGTGGTAAAAATCATGTAACACATCAAATGTTTGTATTGATTAAGTTTCATGCTGTCTGTAAGAAACAGTTTGATGCTATTTCCATCTGCGATGCTTTATTGTTGCATCTATAGGCATCTATTTTGAAACACCCGATATTCTTTCACATTAAAATTTTATAATGTGAATGATATTATTCCTCATTAATGCTAAAATATTCTGTTAAATTGGAAAAAAGCTCTGGAAACGGAGTGAACAAAGGGAAGAAGCGAGATGATGGAAGAAATAAAAACGGCACTTAAAAACTAAGCGTTTTAAAACTTTTAGCTTAAAATATAATAAGACCGTAGTAATTAAGAAGCTTGTGGTGGAGGCTGGAGCTTCAAAGCAGGTTGAGTATAAAATTTGTGGCATTATCGTTATATAGCTGCCTGGAATGGACAGCGGCGTGCCCAAAAGGTCATAGGTCGGCCCGGGGCTCGGCGGCGGTTCACGTTAAGAATTTACGTAGACTTTTTCTGTGTCACAGCACGTAGTGTATCGGTTCAAGACGAGCTTCAAGTAACATATCATGTGTGATCCAACACAAAATTAACATCGATTTTAATCGCTTTCTTGACCGTTTAGATCACATCGGTCGAGATCAAATGATAAAGGAAATCCACGTCGAAAGGAAAAAAGAGAGAAAGAAACAGACAGGAAGAAAGAGAGGGAAAGAAATAGTAAAAGAAATATAGAAAGAAATGGAGAAGAATGGAAAGAGAAAATCAAAGACAGGGAGAAAGAAAAAGAAAGAAAAAAGAAAGAAGAAACTAGAAAGAGAGAAAAGGAAAGAGAAAAAAGAGAAAAAAGAAAGAAGGAAGCAAAGTAAGATTTATGTATCTGGAGATTTTGCTAGAATTACAAAGATAGTAGTCACATGTTTAGAATGACCACACTCATTCTATGAAATCACGATAAAAAAGGGTGAATAACGGGTACTGTTTTGTGCCCCGCTTATCATTTAGTAGTTGTAGGGTATTCCTTCCTAATTAAGTAGACTTCATATTACAATCCAGAAAATTCAAAATATAATATTTTTTTGTTCCATTTATTTTACCTTTAACTGTAACATTCATATTGGCTGCTGTTCTCCTTTGAAATATATCACCTATTGGCGAAGGTGTTAACTCGTAGACGTTGGGTTGCTTATATTTTGGATTTTAAATATTAGATCACGCACTCATTCGCACCCGGACTCTGGGGAATGATTTTGGTTGGAGAAAATTCCCCATCCCCAGCTGGGTATCCAACCCGGGACCCTCGGACGGCAGGCATGTCCTCAGCCGACTGAACTACGGTGACAGCCCAAAATACAATCATATTTGTTATCTTAAATATCCTTATACGAGGTACGTTAAACAAGATCAAAATGGATGTTCAGCTCTGTAGCGTGGGGATTCATTCACGATGTCCGAGTTCGAATTCCATTAAGGGAGAATTATCTACATATGGCGTTTCCGGAACTTTTCCCTCTTAACTCTATTGACCCTGGACTCATTGCAGCATCATTTTGTACATCGTCTTAACGTTACATATAAGTTAACTTTGGAGGACGAAAATATAAAAATTTGGTAGTCATTTTTGTAAATTCGCAAATTACGAAAATGTTCCGTGTGATCGGTTTAGTGTGGGCAGATTTTCTTTAAAATCTTCATGTAAAATCATTAGAAGATGCGGAACCTATACACCAACTTACATATTTCTTACCAGCATGCGTTTCACAATACATAAGTAGCTTCTGCAGGGAGAGTCAAATCAAGTTTCTGGCGAAATCAAATTATCGAACTTTTGGGTAGAATGCAATACTTTGTCTACTTACAGAAGTTCTTAGTGGAGAAAGTAAAATTAAAAATAAAAATAAAACAGTTCGTGATTTACTAACCGTATCTCAAGCACAAAGGAAATAAAGCACCCAGTGCTTGAGAGAAGCAGAAAAGGTGGCCCTCTGTGCTCATATTGCAGTACTAACTAGAGTGTCGAGAAGCCTCGTTTATTCACACGGTAAATATCTCCACGTCGAAAATAATAAGCGGAAACGCAAGCAGGACGCCTGCCTGGTTGCGTGATCCTCAAAATGTTGTATTCGGAAAGAAATTTACATTAGCTCGCATGACCAGCGAGGTGCATTCTATAATAAGAACGGCTTAACATAAGATTTCAATTACTCATCTAAATTCCACACGCTGGTTACCAACTAATGACATGACGTTTTGCACTTGCTGCTAACGAGGTCACCGTGGAGTATTTTCTAAGTGTCATCTTCATTTCTAACGTTAAGTTGCGGGGGTGACACTTGGCAACAGTGTAGGAAAGAGGTTATCCTACAAAAAACCTTATAACAATGCCACAAAAATTGACATGAAGTTACAACGCGAATAACTTATGATGCTCGCATTTAAGAGACCTCGTCTCGATTCTCTAGTCCAGCTAGTTCTGATCTGGGATGTTAGTTGTTTTTTTCCTTATCACAAGAACATACTGGAGATTTTCTTTCTTTTTTAAATTTCATCACGTTTCCCCATCACTTAGCTTGTAATTTTAAGTTTCGTACGTGAGGCAGTGCCAGACAAATGGCACAAATGCTTGCTCAGAGTAAAGAGTATTCTTTATGTATACCAGAGAATGGTTTCGTTGAACGAGTCGTTCAGGTAACTCCAGTAGACAGTCGGCTGAAGTTTTGGGGTCTTTCAGGCGTCTTTGAGACCAATAACCTCCAGTGCATCTTTCATTTCATCCTTCCCTTGGAAAACAGGATAACTGCATTAGTTCGGAGAGGACTTGACAGGAAACCACATTTGGTTTACTGTTCCTATGCTCCCAAGTGGGGCATACCCGGTGAGGAAGGATGAGGCGAGAGGAGAAATAGGGCGGCCATACCAAGGAGTCACGACAGTGCAGAGGGCAGGGTCCCTATATTTCACTTAGATGGAAACTGACCCCGGTAGGCCAGGACAATGGAGTTTCAAGTAAAGCCATGTGAAACCACCCTGCTATGGTTTAGAAACTACTCCAACACGAGACCTGGGTGCGGAGAATGGCAACCGTCCTACCAGAGCAGAAAGTTTTCCTAAGAGCATATCATCCGGCCATGCAGCGTCGAGACACCCGCCAACACTTCTACCCTGAAGAGAACTCCAGAGGAGAGATCATATGTCATGATAATGGAGATGAACTGGAGGGGCAGAACATTCGGGGGATGTAATTAATCTGTCCAGCATTTTCCTGGCAACCCGCGAAAACCTCCGAAAAAGCCCATGGGTCAGGCAGGCCGATTACGGAAATCGAACCCGGGCCTCCCGAATGCGGGCCACAGATAAAACCGCCTAAGCCGTAAAGCTCGGTTTCTCTTCTGGTACTAATGGATCTCCGGCTGCAATATACAAACTGCTCCCTTTATAACAAATTAAAAACATTAAATATGTACTATTGTTTTACTAAATAAATAAATTAAGTGAAAAAGAATTTACAAATATAAAATTTGTATTGGATTATAGATGCCGATAGAAGTTTTAAGTATTATAAGTGTATAAATACTTAGTTTTTACATTTTGTAATTTTTAAGTACGTAGTTTAAATAGTCTTGTTTTTCCACAGTTTTCTTTACTTGATATTTAAGCTACTTTACTTGGAATTTTGCTATCTGAAAAATAATTCCTGTATATGTATTAGATGAGATTTAATAAAATAATAAGAATTTGTAATTGGGAAACTGGGTGTAAGGCTGAAGTATTTCAGATATTTATTTGGTTTATTTATCCATTTTGTGCGCTTCTATCTCTGCGGATCACCCGTATTTCAGGATAAATATTTAGGTTTATTGTAGGAATATGGGAACACAGACTTTAAGTGACAGTCAAATGTTTCAAATAGTTGGTTGCGAAGTGATGGCAACAAAATTCGTTGTCTTTGCGTTCCTGAAAAGTAAAAAAAAGTGACATCTTATTTGGGAACAGTATCAGTATTGGAACATTTCTAAGAACCACTAGTAATATCTTGAAAATGGTTAACTCTTTAAAAAGGTGTCAGACATAACTTTTGTTTTAACAAGTTCTACAGTTTTGTGTAGCAAGATTTTCTCTGTAAATGTATCAACCAACACACCTACCTAAGTAAACTCTGAGGGAAGGAACCCCATAGTTCACCACTGTAGCAGCTCGCAGCATATTCATCAAAAGTGTATCACAGTGGTCAGTTAGCTCAATAAAACCCAGGATTAACTGCTTCTGTGATCCACCTGGTGGTCAGCATACCTATCTAAAAGCCCCAGGTTCAGTTCCTAGCTAGAGGGGATGCACTTTTGTTTTAAGTAAGACTATTTCCATCCTTTAATGAGTCTCGAAGTATAAATGAGGGCATGAATATGTCTGAGTGTATGTGGATTTAATGTAATAATGAACTAATGATTTTACCGGGAAAGTTCGTATCAATTTGTGAATTTAATGTGGTATTGGCATGTTGCAATGGTAACTCAATTATTGGAGTAGCCGTACCTATTATGTGTTTCAAATAGGAAGGGTTCTGGAGTCCAGTTAATCAGATGCCGTATAACACTCAGCGTCGCCAGCTTGTTACCCCACTTCTTTTATATTTCCCTCTCACTCGCACACTCATAAAACATGCAGGTCTGCTTGGCGCTGGATGTAAGGGTAAGCGAATTATATTTTACAAACTTTTACAACGATGCACTTGCCAAAATCAAAGTTGGAAAAAGCATTTTCGCAAATTATGTATATTTTTAAATACTATAACTATAATTATAGTTTATGAATTATCTGCTTTTCTAATCCAAATGCGGGACACACTTGTTTTACCTACACCACACGTTTCAGCAGTAAGCCATTAAGCATTTTTGAAATCGAGGTGATTTCTATATTCCTCATTGCCCAATTTTTTGAAGAACGTGTACACCTTAGAAACAATACTTCGAGCATGACTTCGCAATAATTGCCTTTTTGACTCACCACTAAATTCACCACAAGAAGCCATTGCACTGTTTAGCTCTTACTACTGTTGTGTAAAGAACAACTGAATGATATTGATCTGAACTCTGCAGAGTAAATAAACACTTCTTATCCAGCATTCATTCATTCATAAACATAAGCATACAACATTCCACAGACGAACAGGAAATGAAGGTTTTGCTCTTTCTCGAATTTAACACCTTGATTTATTCACAGTAATTCTTTTATTGCGTCATGTCAGTAGTTCAAATATCAGTTCTGAGTAATGAAAAGTATATGTACATACATACACACCAACCACTTTGAACTCTCTAGAGTAAATAGAGATTACGAACCATTCATAAACAAAGATATAATGTGACCAGATACGTTCTGCCAGGGCAGCAAGAAATTTATTGTTTCCTCTCGCTCGAATTGGATTATTCAAAGTAATTCTTTTATCACGTCATGTCAAACATTTACGTTTCAGTTCTGATTAATGACAAATATATGTACACGCATACATGCCAACCAGTAATGATATTCATACAGTGCTTACGTCGCAATTTATTGTTATAATACAGGTAATAGTGTTTTATTTAATTGTATTAGAAAAACTATTTGAACTAAAAATATGGGGTTTTCATGGTTATGTTAGATACATTTCTCTCTACCTTCCACATGGATCGGTTTTGGCGAAATCTGAATTTTTGTCTTAGCGCGAATAATATTTCATACAGATTGATTAGGTTGGTGCTGCTCACACACCACTTAGTGGGAATGCAATACGACAACACCGCAGGACTCCGATTGGTTGCTCACTTAGTAGCGCTCAAGGACAAACACCTTCCCTTTTGAAACTCATAATAGAGGGATTGATCCGTGTGTCTTCATTTTTTATCTTCGTGTTGAATTTTTTCATTTTTCCGTATGTTTTTGTTGTTATTCTCGTTTTTCCTTTGTTGCTAATTGACGCGCATATACGCACAATTTGCAAAACACGCAAGCCCGAGGCCGGACACGAACCCAGAATCACCTGCCATAGCAAGTATTTACTTTCATAAACCTGATTATCTACTAATAAAAACAAAAGTATAATATGTTGGGGGCACTGCTTCTTTTGGGTAGGGTATTACCAATTGTGGTGTATCCTCGGGAGATATTCTGGCAGGAAGCCACGATAGCTGAACTGGACTGTTGCTATAGTTACAAAGCAGTGTTTTGTTTCCGACAGCTTCGGCCCTCTTTTATTTACACTTCTTTGTCAGGAGAAAATCAGATTAACTCACAATCTACAACCTCAATTTATTGCACCCTTTAATCTAGATATTAATCCTCGAAGCATTCTCTTGTTGAACATAAACTAACTGTATTTTAAATCGCCCTCCTATATAAAATTTGCAACATTTTACATTCACATGAAATTTTCTACTCGCCCTTCTACAACTTGTTCTTTCTTTTTCTTAAAAAAGGAAAAACAACCTAATTTCTTAGGTGTTTAGTGTTAATCCGTTAAACATTCACATGAGCTACAATACTCCAGTGAAATAACTTGGGTTAGTTTGGGAAATCAAACAAGGGTTCCTTAAAAAATAACTTTTTAAAACTATTCTGCTTTAACGTGTTTGCAATCGACAGAACTAATCAGAGCAATGTTGACATTTTTTCTGAGCCACTTCAGCAACAAGTTTTAATCTTTCATTTGATGACGAAAAAGTGATTTCGTGTATTTTATTTTTATTTTTTTGAAACAAAAAAAGAAAGAAATCAGAATCATATTATTTTAAATTATAGATACTCTCTCATAAGTATTGTCGCTTTTTAAGGAAAACAGTTGTTTGAAATGTGTTCTGACAAACAAATAACTAATTTTTAAAGTATAGACCATTAGATTCTATGGTCTTTGAGCCATCGTTCAGCGAGGTTTATTACCCCTGATGGCACCAGTCTCTGGTTTTCGATGCGAAGAATTCAGTGACATCCACTGGCACTACTTCAATATTGTCAAAATTTCTTATACTTAGTAAATGGGCCATGGATCGAAAAAGATGATAATTCATGGTGCGATATCAAGGCTGTATGCTAGATGTGGTAGTACTAGGATTCCTCCCAATTCCTGAAAATTTTCCATGGTTATTTTTGCAGTATGAGGTGTTACATTGTCCTGTTGTAACAAAACTCCATTTCCATTAACTAATGCTGGATATCTGTGTCTCAAAATGTCATTAACTCGCTCCAGTTGTTGAGAATAAAGATCTGTATTAATCATTGCCTGTTTGGAATAAATTTCCAGTGAATCACACCTTCAAAATTCCACCAGGTACACACTACTTTGGAACCGAACTGATTGTTTTAACTATTGTCAGGTTCGTGGGAATCAAGCCAAAGTTTCAAGGCATCAGGGTTTCGGTAATATATTCATTTGTCATCACAAGTGCCCATTCTCCTGACAAACCTGGGATTACGGATAAGTTGGCGACAGATATCCACCCTACGTTCAGCCTGTTGAAGAGTCAGTTCATGACGTACGAGGGCTGTTCAATAAAGAATGATCACAATTATTTTGACAACATACCTTTACTCATCCTCATAATTTTGATGGTCCTTCTCAAAATAGTCTCCCCTGAATGCGGTGCACTTGTCCCAGTGTATCTGCCAGTCTTCAAATACATGCTGGAAACCATTTTTGAGAGATCCTTCAAAATCGCCTCCGCAGCCTTCACCACTGTATCTGAAGATAGATAATGCCTCCCAAAAGGTGTTTCTTCAAGTTAGGGAATAAAAAATTTTCACATGGGGCTAAATCCGGACTATAGGGAGGGTGAGGAATGCACTTTACGTTTATTTCTGCAAGACATTCAGCAACAACATTGGCGATATGCGGCAGCGCATTATCGTAGTGCATATCCCGCCTGCTTCACTGAAATGTGGCCTTTTGCGCCTGATATGGACTTCCAATGTTTACAGGACATCCCCGTAGTATTGTCCACTTACAGGTGTGTGTGCAGGTACAACATACTCATAAACCATTCCATGAATATCAAAGAATGAGATGACCATAACTTTCCCAGCAGAAGCAACCACGTTTGCTTTTTTTTTGGGGGGGGGGGTTGGCGATGAAGGATATTTCCACACTGAGCTTTGCTGTTTGCTCTAAGGATCAAAATGCTGTAGCCAAGTTTCATCAGCAGTGATTACGTTTGAAAGAAACTCCGGATCTTCCTCTAACATCAACTTCAACTGCATGCAGACCTGTCCGTTTGTGCGGGAATCAATAGTCTTGGAACCCATCGCACACAAACACGTCTTGTGTGTAATGTTTCTGTCACCCACGTGTGGGTGGCAGCCAATGAAATCTTCAGTATTTCAGAAAGTGATTTTAAGGTAATTCGTCGATCCTCTCTCCCTGGGGCCCAAATGACCTTGTTGTCGACGGGTCCTTAAACACCACACTCACTCACTCACTCCTCTCTCCCAATGGCAGCAGCAGTGTTGATGTTTTCTTCCGTAAGAGCAGTAACTGGAGCACCGGGTTCACCTTCCATTGAAATTTATTTTCTCCCCTCTTTAAACATTTGAAACCACCTCCGAGATGTGCTGTAGGGAAGAACAGACTCTCCATAGGCCTCCTGCAACATTGTATAGGCCTCAACTGAATATTTGTTGAGACGAAAGCAGAATTTCGAAGCCGCATATTGTTGCTCGCGTGTTACCTCCATTACAGAGGTAGGCGATTCTGAACATATCTGAACTTGCGTTCTCACAGGCGGGAACCAGGAGTACCAACAATGGAACTACTATGGCATATTTGTTTCACATTAAGCTTACAGAATATAATAAGATTGAATTTTAGTGTGAAAAATTATGACTCAAAAACATTATGATCATTCTTTATTGAACAGCCCTCGTACAATCTAGAGCTTATATATGATCTTTCCAGTTGTATTAATGTGGCGACGTATAGTATCTTTGTATGCACCAAATCCTTCTGAAAACCTAAGGCAGAGGAAGACAGCTTCGAGAGTTGTGACGTATTTCAGCCGGGAGCAAGGCCTGCAGTGCGTGTGACGTCAGGCAAGAGTCGAGTAGTACCAAGTTGCCTATATAAATGGCGCTGTGTGTACTGAATCTGAAGGTTCAGTCAGGTGTATCACACTGGACGTCAACAATGTAGCTGCCACGTACCAAATGGAACTGTTAAATTTACAATGTGACATTTATTGAAGGACAAATATACACACAAGAAAGACTTGGTTGATTTTTAGAAGGTTTGTCCCGCAAACCAGATTTAAGAGGTTGTGTTCACTTGCCGTACGGATATTGTGTATGTTGGACTCGACATCTGTTTGCGATTTTTTTTCTGGTATGAAATTTGCTAAGTCCAAACCCCGAAGTACCTCGTCGGATGACAATCTAATATCTAGCCTTCGATAACAAACTTCCCAGACATTACGTCCTAACATTGATAAAGTAGTTAATGAAAAACGAAATAGAAAGTGTCGCCACGTAATTTTGTTCTGAATGGGTCTCCCCTAATTTGCAGAGAAAATTACTTTATGTTTCATTTTATTTACTTTATAATATTCCTGGCCTTCAGATAAACGCCGAGTTGAAGCACAGAGCCAAAATGTAATTTTTTATAAACTGTGACCAATTGTGTAATTAAAACAGTCAGCATTAATATTACAACACCCAAGATGTAAGTTGCACGTATTATTAATACCCTATATGTTTTTTGTCTTTCCTACGCTGTCGGAACTCCAACACATCAAACTATTTCCTTCCTCTTGGGCAGCAGAAATCAACGCGGTGACGTCACACACTAACCTGCCGTTTGTTTGGGAGCATACTTGGCGGTTAGAGCTGACGGAGCTGACGTCACACCGCCACTACTTGTCTAAGTGTAACTTTTGCGGATTTTGTCGCAAAACTTGGCGTGTCTCTTCAATAATTTATACTTTAGAGATTCCAGGACGTGATAAATTTTTATTGTTTTATTCTCCATTATTGAAACGTTGCAACCATAATTGTGCCACAACCTCACTAACGACACCTTCTCCTTCTACTTCACATGTTCTTCGAGCAGCGACAGTGGTTTTATAATGTTGTTTCCAGTAGTGTTTTAGAATAATAATAATAATAATAATAATAATAATAATAATAATAATAATAATAATAATAATAATAATAATAATAATAATAATAATAATAATAATAATAATAATAATAATAATAATAATAATAATAATAATAATAATAATAATAATAATAATAATAATAATAATAATAATAATAATAATAATAATAATAATAATAATAATAATAATAATGATAATGATAATGATAATGATAATGATAATGATAATGATAATGATAATGATAATGATAATGATAATGATAATGATAATGATAATGATAATGATAATGATAATGATAATGATAATGATAATGATAATGATAATGATAATGATAATGATAATGATAATGATAATGATAATGATAATAATAATAATAATAATAATAATAATAATAATAATAATAATAATAATAATAATAGTAATAATAATAGTAATAATAATAGTAATAATAATAATAATAATAATAATAATAATAATAATAATAATAATAATAATAATAATAATAATAATAATAATAATAATAATAATAATAATAATAATAATAATAATAATAATAATAATAATAATAATAATAATAATAATAATAATAATAATAATAATAATAATAATAATAATAATAATAATAATAATAATAATAATAATAATAATAATAATAATAATAATAATAATAATAATAATAATAATAATAATAATAATAATAATAATAATAATAATAATAATAATAATAATAATAATAATAATAATAATAATAATAATAATAATAATAATAATAATAATAATAATAATAATAATAATAATAATAATAATAATAATAATAATAATAATAATAATAATAATAATAATAATAATAATAATAATAATAATAATAATAATAATAATAATAATAATAATAAACAAATCTTCCAAAACACATAAATCAAATAACCGAGTTTACTTAAGGGCGATTTAAAACCAAAAAATCCATTTGTCTATGCTGAAATTAATTTTGAATGAACACTAAATCTTTAAATGATGATTCAGTGACAAAATGTTAGCATGGTAATCAACTAGGTGTCAAGTATAAACAAATCTCTGCCGATTTTTAAAGTATGACACCCTAAAAATGAACAGCCTCCCTTGATATCAAGTGATTCATTGTTTTTCTTTCGCTTTGTCGTTGATTCTTCCGGATTTCAGCTGTTAGCTTTAGTTTTATTCAGTTCAATGATTCATTTCGAAGTTTGAAATCGATCTCTGTGGGAATTTTCCAATTCCAGCCGTGCATTATCACCTGCCATCCTGTAATATGAACTACATGATTCTTTTTTCCCCAAATCATTGATCTCCAATTGTTCTCCCTTCTCACTGCAGCCAATATTCTATAGATGTGCCTTAGGATACGCTTTTCCATTTCATTTGTAAAGCAACGGCACAAAAGTGTCGTTTTCATACATACATCATCAAATCATTTCTCATTGGCTTAATTATTGAACATATGTTCAGGGAACATAAATCTTTACTAATTATAGCTAGAACAGTATTAGTTGGGAGATAATAGTGTTAATTCTTATTGCTTGGCTTTCATTGTTTGTAACGTGGTGAAATGTCTTATTTTGATACATCTCCCTTATGGACATTTAGTCTTTAGAAGAATTTAATTTTTAAATTTGTATTAACATAAATGTTGGCCCACCATTAAAATATCAATGAAAGAATCGTGTAATATTTTGGAAAACTATATCACAATTTTAATATAATAATTTATCTTTTCATCTGCATTGATTTTATACAAAGATAACTTATTTGCAACATAATTACAAATAATTTCTTAATGCTTTCATTTTCAATGCAAACCTTGGTTAGTTATATCTTTGCTTGCCTTGGTAGCGTAGATGGTAGCGTGTCTGCCTCACGTTCAAGAGGTCCCGATTTTGAATCTCGGTCAGGGTGAGTTACCTGCATAAGATTGTTTCCGGGGTTTCCCTTATCCTGATAGACGAATGTCGGGTAACTTTAAGCTCCATGGACCTCGGATTCATTTGAGCATCATTTCACCTATTTCATTCATCATCCGGTATGACTTAACGTTGGAGGACGTAAATTGCAAAAATCTTTTGTTTGCACTAAAAACTTTTTCCGGTTTCCTTAACAACATAAATTTGTACGATCGTTACCTGTTACCAATATTAACAAACTGTCTTTTACTGATCGATCTCACATTTTTCTCAGCACAATTACCAACTCTTTTCCATATCATATTCTACACCAATTAACTAATATAAAATCTTCTCTCCTTTTGACCCAAGGCTTAAACTCTCTGTGTAGTAAATAGCTTCGTTGCATTCTTCACTACTTCACTAGGAATACACATTTGAAACCTCTCTATAAATAGATAAATAAATAAATAAATAAATAAATAAATAAATAAATAAATAAATAAATAAATAAATAAATAAATAAATAAATAAACGTCTGTATGAATAGCATAACTCAAACACCTGAAGTTGATTGAATGTGGCACAAAGAAAAAAAGACCATCCTTTCCCCCGCAGAGTACCATAAGGACAAACAACGTTTAGAAACATTTTATCTTCTTAAAATTTGCACTAATGATATTTTTGTAGTAAATAACATGTTTTGTGTACATTTTCCAATACTTCATTTTTTTCAAATAGGAAATCGTTTATAACTTTTTTTATCTTAGCTATATAAAGAAGGTGCAATTTCATAAACATCCATAGTGACGAGCTCTTTACAGATTTGACCATCACTTACAGTCTACTGTATTTCCATATTCACTTGCATCTACAAGAAAATTAGCAATAAAGTAAGTTTATCTCGACGAACATGAAGTAGACAAATAAGTATTTGTAAGTGTTCTTTGTGAATGAGTAGAGAAAATCATGTGAGTGCAACGCATCAGATATTTTAAATCAAGGACACTCAAAAGATTACGAGGAATGAGAATAAAGAAAAAAGAGGAACCTTTCAATTTCATGTGCTCTATACATCCCATTTTCAAAAGCTTTTCTTATCTTGCTGGTACACATGCTCCTGATGTATATTTGCATTTTCAGCTGTTTTCAATATTTGGTTTACTGCTGACAATCGCAACGGTTATACGTGCTTTCAAGTGCTGAAGAACTGTTACATAATTTACATTAAATTTTGCTTGTGTAATAAAACAAAACGTTGACTGTGACTTTTGGTGAATCTATTATAAGACAAGAATTTACGAGCGATAAAAACGTTTCAAAGAGGGTAGAGAAGATGTCGACCTCTCGGGATGCCCTCGCACATCAATTTATGTCGACAATGTGGAAGAAGTAAAGAAAATGATTCTAGAAAATTGTCGAAATACCATCAGAGAGATTGATCAGAATTATGACAAAACCGCTTTTTAAAATAGCATTAAGATAATGCCCCTGCTCACACCTCAATACTTGTTAGTGATTTTTTTGTCAAAAAGATCGTTGTCTCAGCCGGACACGAACCTTTGCGACTTCTCTCTATTTCCGAGACTAAGATAACCCTGATAACGTCATTTTGTCAACATTGATGAGATAAACCAGAATCGCTGAACACCATAACGAAAAGTGAGATCCAGAAGTGCTTCCAAGATCAGAAAAGTGCTGGTACAATTATTATATCTGAGGGGAATTAAATTGAAGTTGATATTGATAGAGGTTCATTAAGAAAAAGGAACATTTCCATTATTTTTATGACATCTCGTAATTCCGGTGTGAATCGATAACTATTTTACAAAAACATTAAGAATGTGTGTAAGTATTTGCGGAAGCATTTTGCGTTTCTAAATTGATTGACAATCCTTGCTATGTAATCGAGTTTGCTTCCCATTACATGCCGTGCAGTTGTATTTAAACAGTGCACTTCCACGTGGTGCAATAACCGCAGGACCACCCCCCCTGTGCCATATTGCACCCCCCTCTCTTGGTCGTAAAGCACACAGACCCTCATTTCTATGCAGATAGATGAAACTACACTAGGTCAACTACGCTAGAACACTCCTTTAGAGACGGCAGGAAAATACGTTTGATCCTGGTGCGAGTGTGTATTTAAAACTTTACACGTTACATTCACATGATTTTCTCTACCCATTCTTGAAAGAAACTATTCTTATAGAAACTTTTCCCGCTTTTTTCTATAGTTAATCGAATACATTAGGTTTAAGTGAAAGTTAAATACTTTAACATTCCCTTTACCTATCCAGGACTTAAAAATAACGGGAAAGCATAAGTTTTATAACATTCAAACAAATAAATAATAAACAAATAAAATGATACAGCGAAATGTAAGCGCTTTAACAGGGCCTACTTTTCCTGCACTGAGATTCTATCCCTTACTCTTTACAGTTATGCAAAGGTTCATCAGAATAAAGACGCCTTCTGATGGTACTCCTAAAAATTTCAAGATATAAAAACATCTTAAACATATTGTCACCGCGACGGGTGTTTATCGTGGAGAATAAGTGTGAGTCATCCATATCACTAATCTCTGTTTCATATAACCTTGCCCCGCTGCCATGTATCACTCCGTGTGCAACTACCTTCCCCCTCACCCTAATTGGCTAATGCTTTCGCGCCATAGGCCATAGGCGGTGCCTTCCCGTCACATTTAAACCTACAGTAAACGTCATAATAATTCCCAGGAAGATAGATAAATTCATACAAATAAGGATATGAAGGCATGCAGAAATACAAGTTTATAATGAAACTGAGCAAGTTGAAACTGAAGAAATGAGCAATGAAACTGAAACAAGTTTATAATGAAAGGCATTCGGCCTTATCCACTGGGATTTTTTTTAAACCAGCACACATACCTAGCAAAAATGCTTGTCTTTCAGTCTTAAAAGTCGTGTCACGCCATACTTGTAGTGTGTTCTTCATTCGCCCAAGTCTCATCAGCGAAGTATATTTTGCGACTTGTATCCCGGTACAGTCTGATTGTTCTTAAATAACGTCTTCGCCACACAGCAATATCATCCCTGGAGTGGTAAGTTTTCCTGTTCTCGCAATTTCATGTCGCGATGTTCCTACCTGTAAGTTCAGAGCACAGTTGTTTGACTTCTCTCACTGACAAAGACGGATTCTTCTCTGTGAGTGCATTAAACACATGCACCACAATTCTTTTATCGCCGCTTTGTAAAGGTTTTCCCTTGCGATGCTTCAGCGAAAAACTGGCTGTGGACTCTGCCACTATGCACATAACAAGTACACGCGCAATAAACGATCAGTAAAATAATTTAGCTCTCACACTCGGCACAACACACCTTCGAATGGCGATATATGACTAATCCAGTTGAAAAAAAGGTCAGTGATAAAAGTCATATTAACAAAGATGTCACCACTACCGCTAAATCACGTGCTATCATGCCATGTGAAAGACGGGCTTCTGAGCAAAGGAACCTCCTCTTTACTTCGTTTAATAATTAATATGTATTTCAGATAAATCAACTCTGTTACGTAATATATTTAATTCAAACAATTACGAAAATATAAATTAGATAATTCTCTTCCAACATATAAAGATATATTACCAAGTTAAATTATGAACTAATTTTTACCGCACAACAGTCTGTACTACAACAGCAGCTAATGAGAGGTGATTAGGTCACGTGACCGTTTAAAGATACGGGGCAAGCTTATGTGAAACAAGGAATAACTTTGTTGTTTGCCCCGCGAGGAAAAGAGGGTGCATTCAAGGACAGCTACGAGCTGACGTCACGAAGCCGAAAGCACGAGTCGCATTCTTAACCAACACGTAACTTTCTAGACCGCTCGAACTCCGGAAATCGGAGGCATTTCCCTTTCAAATCTTTGTCAGGCGGTGCAAAACTAATAACAAATGTGTAGTGTTTAACGCCCTCTTTTACCACATGCGCCGCCGCAGGCGGTGACACTGACGACACGTGAGGTAAAGATGTTGTACCGATGGAATGAGATGGCGGGGAATACCGGTGATACCGGAGAAAACCCCAGCGCCATGTTGTCCACCACTAATTTCACTTTGTGGACACCTGTAACCTAATAACAATAAGTGCCTCAGCAGAGATCGCAGCCCACAAGAGATAAGTTGTAAGTTCAGAGTGGTGTGTCGATCTACAAGCACTGCAATATATTCTAGTTCCGTAGTGTTGAATCTACAGGTAAAGTTGATCATTTATGTCAGAGTCGGCAAGTATAGCAGTGTAAAAGGGATACGTTGTGTGCTCGTCTGAGAAATTACAAGCAGTGCAGGTTGATACGTGCATCGGAGACATAAACGAATATTAAACAAACGTGTATACGCTGTATATATGTATCAATATGCTAACGATATCAGTGACAAATAAAAAAATACCATTTGAGCCAATTTTAAGAAGATAAAAAGTTTCTAAACATTGTTTGTCCTAATGGTACTATACGGGGGAAAGGATGGTCTTTTTTTCTTCGTGCCACATTCAATCAACTTTGGGCGTTTGAGTTACGCTATTCATACAGACGTTTATTTATTTATCTATTTATTCCGAGATTTCAAATCTGTATTTCAAGTGAAGCAGTGAAGAATGCAACGGAATTTAAAGCATACAGTATAAAACAACCGATGTTTCCTAACAAAAGGTTTATTGAACGGACACCTGCAGCTACATGTTACGTGAGTAAAATTGTGGAATCACAACAGAAGCAGAACGGCGCATTTGGAAATCACAATGCTCTGTGAAGGGAAATACAAGAGACATCTGCTTTAGAAATGGAAAACTCTTGCTTCCTACCGTCCTTTGTCTGATCGCGACCTACTTCACTCAACAACTTTTCCATACCTGTCATAAACAATTGCGTGAGGCTCTTTTTTTACTGTTATCACGGATGTTTTATGATCCATTCTGTGCTAATATGCAAACGTGCCCGTACAGGTTCTTTACAACAATCACTGAGATGCTGTAAGTGATGCTTTTGATCAGATTCCTGTAGCAACACCTGTTGATCGTGCTACGTAAACGTACTGTCACGCGAAAGGCAAAGTGGTAAGTGAAACATCCGTGCCATCTGGCCGCACCAACAAACCACGAAACCTAGAGACGTACCTGAAGCATGATAATGAAACACCATCACGTACGTCTCTGTAGCCTAGGGGGTAGCGTGTGTGCCTCACATTCAAGAGGTCCTGATTTCTGATCTTAATCAGGTTGAGTTGTCTGGATAAGGTCTTTTCCTTTGTTTTCCCTTATCCTGAGACATAAATGCCTGATATCTGCACGCTCTATGGACACTGGGCTCATGTGACCATCACTTCTTTATTTCATTCTTCAGTTGAATATCACTTAACGTGGGGGGATGTTAAATAAACTAAAAGGAAGTAAAAATGTAATTACAAAATCATTAAATCGTACTAAATATGTACAAGAGGAGCAAATCAGGGTTAACGGAGAGGACCTGGAGTATGTCAGAGAACATATCTACTTAGGACAAATAGTATCCTTTTCAAATAAATCCAAAATGGAAACAAATGGAAACCGCATCAACCAAGCATGGAAGAAATACTGGAGTCTCAAGTTCATCATGGAAGACAGATTCCGAAAGCAAATTATGAAGAAAGAAGTCATCGGAACCTGTGAACTACCAGTTTTATTAGATGGCAAACTTGGTCCTTAATTAAACAAAAATAATGAATGCACCATGTTACAGAGCTCTCAGCGCAAAATGGAGTGGAAGATATTATCTAAACGGGACAAAGTAGGACAGGACGACAAACGAGGAAGTCAGGAGTAAGACAGGCATGGCTGACGTGGCTTCACGGGCACAACAGATAAAATGGAAATGGGAGGGCATGTCGCCAGAATGCAGCACCTTCGATGAACGCAAAGAATGACAATGTGGGACTGTGGAATAGGACGTCGAACGGCAGGGAGAACAAAGATGACATTGGCAGATAGCTTCAAAAAACATAACAGGGACACAGTGATCATCGCAAGCTAAGAACAGAGCTATATGGAGGACTGAGGAAGAAGTAACTACCCAGTTGCAATAAACTAGAAGTATCTAGTTGTGTATCATAGCTTAACAAGTGTAACAATGGTCTATGTGTTAAGTGTGTGAAGTAAACAAAACACGAAAGTACGCCGTTACTGGAATGCAGGAACTGTACAAGGCTCTTAGGAGTTGCAGACATAATGCTCTTTCCAATTGCTACTCCCTGGGAAGCAGGAGACCTTTGAGCTCAGTGAATTTGCAGGTTTTTCATCTAAATAAGTAACCGCTCCAGAATTTGCCTATCGATTAGGGAAAAACCACAAAATCAATATCTGAAACAGATAAAGGAAACGAAAAGGGAATGAAAATGGGATCGTGGTGGAGAAGAAACCACTCCAACATTCGGTTATCGACCAGGCAAAACCACTAAAATCCAAATGGATAGTGACGGTCGAGGAGAAACGAACCCAGGTCTTTCAGTGCATTATCGTGGAAGCAGTCCTATCGATGCTTGTGTGGTAAAGAAAGTAGAAAGCAAACTGTGTTTGTAGTAAATATTTTATCTTCACTGAGGTCCAATGAACGTTAAAACGTCCTAAATGCAAATGCTGGGAGTGATATGGATTTAAAACAACTTGTATATTGTGCAGTTGGAATCAAGTGGCTTTGTTTAGAGAGCAGGTGAACAGGATGCAGTAATAAAAGTGTCCGTAAGTCTCCATTTTTTATCGTTAACGAGAGGGAGATGAAAATGGGGGACCACGTGCGTAAAATCCTCTACTTGCAGGGCATCCGACAGACATCTCGCGCATGCGCATAGTGTAGAGGTGAGTTGTAAAACGCTGTATTCATATTCATGCCACGGAGAGGTTCGATACAATATAAAAAAAGGACGGTGCAGAGTCCCAATTAAAAGCTTCAGGTGCACGGCGCTTCCCCCAACACAGAGTAAAGTCGTCGCAATGCGCCAAGAAGAAGCTTAATTAAAAGCAAAGATGGCTTATCTGGCCATTGCCTCATTAGTAAATCCTAAAGAATGTTGTGGATTTTCATTAAATGCAATAGTTGTTTTAGTTGTCCTTTTTGGGAGATGCTACCGTCCCTATATGGACATTGTTGCTGTAAAATTATAATCTTACCTTTGTTAACAATATGGGTTTCTCTTCAAACGTTGACATGTTTTCCTGTAGGTGCGAAATACGAAATTAACTACGCTCACATTATTGACTTGTTTAAAAGCATCTTTAAAATTATATGATGTTGAAAATATAGCTAAAGTTCCTGCAAGTCTCTAAAGTACACACCAGCTTTAAAATGTCGATGTATATTCACACTTTGACAAAAATATTAGCAGACCGTGGAAGGGTGGATTTAAGTTCACATCGTTTCCATGGCAGCTTCACAATGCTGTCACGGAAAGCGCTCCTAGGTTCGTCCTACTTAATCATATCATAATTATAAAACTTAGGTGAATATTCACACATTGTGTGCTGCTTCATAGGTTTCGTTCATATTCACATTAGGAATCCATCCTTTATTCGCACACTATAAATAATGTATGCGAAAAATTTAGTTCCATAATCGACTCTGTCTCAGTTACTAAACGTGCGCTGATAGGCGAGTGGTTATAGACAAGTATGTAGGAGCTAAGCCTACAAAGGTTCCAATCCCGAACATCATTTTTATTTTTTATTGCAGAAATACGAAATGTGTATTAGGCACTTTAACGAGGGCTGTTCAATAAAGAATGATCATATTTTTACGGTCATAATTTCCCACACAAAAATTCAATCTTATTATATTCTGTTAGCTTTATGTGAAACAAACATGCCGTAGTAGTTTCATTGTTGGAACTTCTTGTTCCCGC
Organism: Mantis religiosa; assembly: GCA_030765055.1. NCBI lineage: Eukaryota > Metazoa > Arthropoda > Insecta > Mantodea > Mantidae > Mantis > Mantis religiosa. The sequence continues at coordinate 91,861,797 of CM060952.1, forward strand.
CTGTGAGAACCAGGCAAGTTCAGACATGTTGAGTATCGCCTACCGCTGCAATGGAGGTAACAATCGAGGAACAATATGCGGCTTTGAAATTTTGCTTTTGTTTCAACAAATCTTCAGTTGAAGCCTATACAATGTTACAGGAGGCCTACGGAGAGTCTGTTCTTCCCTACAGCACAGCTCGGAGGTGGTTTAAAATGTTTAAAAAGGGGAGACAATCAATTTTAAAGGAAGGTGACCCGTGTTCCAGTTACTGCTCTTACGGAAGAAAACATCAACACTGCTGCTGTCATTGGGAGAGCGCTTTGGCGAATTACCTTAAGATCACTTTCTGAGATGCTGAACATTTCATTGGCTGTCACCCACACGTGGGTGACAGAAACATTATACACAAGGCGTGTTTGTGTGCGATGGGTTCCAAGACTGTTGATTCCCGCACAAATGGACAGGTCTGCATGCAGTTGAAGTTGATGTTAGAGGAAGATCCGGAGTTTCTTTCAAACGTAATCACTGCTGATGAAACTTGGCTACATCATTTTGATCCTGAGAGCAAACAGGAAAGAGTGTGGGAATCTGCTGCATCACCAACCCCCCCAAAAAAGCAAATGTGCTTCCTTCTGCTGGGAAAGTTATGGTCATCTCATTCTTTGATATTCATGGAATGGTTGATCAGCATGTTGTACCTGCACACACATCAATAACTTGACAATACTACAAGGATATCCTGAAAACATTGTAAGTTCATATCAGGCCCAAAATAACATATTTGCGTGAAGCAGGCTGGATGCCGCACCACGATAATGCGCGGCTGCATATTGCCAATGTTGTTGCTCATTATCTTGCAAAAATCAATGTGAAGTGCATCCCTTACCCTCCCTATAGTCCGGATTTAGCCTCATGTGACATTTTTCTATTCCCTAACTTGAAGAAACGCCTTCGTGGGAGACATCCATCATCAGAAGCAGTAGTGAAGGCTGCGGAGGCGATTTTAAAGGATCTCTTAAAACATGGTTTCCAGCATGACTTTGAAGGCTGCCAGAAACGCTGTGACAAGTGCATGACATTCAAGAGAGACTATTTTGAGAGGGACCATCAAAATTATGCGGATGGGTAAAGGTACATTGTCAAAAAAACTGTGATCATTCTTTATTGAACAGCCCTCGTAATACAACTTCCAATTGCTAAATTTTACTTTATTTTACGGCTCTTGTACTTACACATAAAAACTGAAACACTCTACTCTGTTTTTAGACTAACTGAAGTACATAATTGTTTTATTCCTATATGCACAATCAAATTAAAATGGAAGCTAATTTAATATCGAGTGTGTCAACTCTGCTGCGATTAGTGCCCTCATTCTACAGGGCATGGATGAGACCAAATGCCTAGTGAAATTTTCACGAGAGGATACTTTGCATCATATGCCAACGCCATTCATAACCGATGAATAAGTCCGAGTGTTTACACAACCAATATTAAGACAATTTTCTAACAACATTGTATTTACTTTGACAACTACAGGAATATGATATTTGAGTTTTTATAAATGAATGTATTTAAAATATCATTATTGTTTTTCTTCTGCAAGGAAAACGTAAGGCACTGCTATTAAAGTAACAATTATAAAAAGAAACATGTACATGAAGGATATTGAACTTATGTTTATCTACTTACGAGACACATGTGTTTTACCATTCGGCTACCATGCGTGCGGCCAAGCCGCAAAGTATCTCCTTATCCATCGCTTAGCTTAGAAATGAAGCCAGAGTGATATGAAAGCGTGCACTGGAAAAACTAATTGTTCTTGCACACTAGCCGTGTGTAGGCCAAAGTATGGAAAGATAAAGTCAGACTGAAAAATTCCATGGCATAGCCGGGATTCATCGAATGCTCTCGACATTTTCGAAATCGAATTTTGTTTCTGCCAGCTGCTCATTATTTTCTAAGGCTGTATGTACTTGTTTTCTTTTAAATATATTTGTATTATTTATTGAGAAAATAAACTCGCCACTAAAACAAAAATTCATATTTCAGGACTTGGAAATAACAAACAATACCTCAGAAACCGCTAATGTGCAAAAAAGACATCTACATTTTTTGCACGATTTTGTCTGTTTTCTATGTTTTACCAGTTATGCAAAATTAATTTAGAATGAATACAATTTCTGAGGACATTCCCAGAAAATTCGAGTGATACATTTCAATTTTTGTGAGAATATCTTGTAAATATGACTTTTATGTCGAAATGGTTTGAGCAGTGATTACGTAGAATTAAAAGTGATTCTGCTTTACCTAGAATTTATGCCCTTCCTTAAATTCATAAACCTGGTAACAAAATGAGACCTATTGTTAATTGTATAAACTCACCAACTTACAATTTAGGTGAATGGTTACATAAAACATTTAGTAATGTTGATAAATTTGAAAGTTTAAGCATTAAAAATTCTTTTGAACTAATAAAAAAAGATTGGCGGTGTTGCATTATCTAAAACTAATAAACTTATTTCTTTTGATAACTGCCCTATTTCCTAGTATTCCTAGAGAAAAACGTTTAATTTATTTTAAAAATGTGGTTGAATTCAATAAATTTAGATTAGGACTTTATAGTTGATTTTGTTAAACATACTGATTTTTGTTTGGATCAATTTTTTTTCACTTTTAATTGTGAGTTTTTTCAGCAAACTTCTGGCTTAGCAATGGGTAATCCTCCTTCACCTTCTCTTGCTAATCTTTTTATGAGTTTTTTTTCTGAAATTCCAGTCACTAAAGCTTTTCCTTTGATTTTTTGAAACATAGTAAAGATATGTTGATGATAGTTTTGCTATTGTTCCTGAAAAACAAACTATCGATGCTTTAAAATTACTAAATTTACAAGATAAAGCTATAAAATTCACACTAGAAACTGAAATTAATGGATTTATTCCTTTTCAAGATTTGAAGATAATAAGAAATAACAAATTAGATTTTTGTATTTATAGGAAATCTACTCATATTGATAATTACATAAAAATAAAAGTTTTAACCATTTTTCACATAAATTTGCTGTTTTTAATAGTTTGATTTATAGATTAATAAATATAGCCCTGAATAAAGAAGAATTTAATAATGAATATAAACCTATTATTAATGCTGCTTTAATTAATGGTTTTAATAAAGATTTTATACAAAAGAAGATTGAAAAATTTAAATATCAAAAACTGTTAATGACATTTATACCGTTAAAAAATAAAAGACGATTATAGTTTTTAAAAGTTTTCTTACCATCCTTGGGTTAATAACATTTTCAATGTTTTATAGAAGTTGGTATAATTTTAGTTCCTCAAAATAAATATAGTATTAAAATTTACTACATTTTTCTAAAATAGATAAAACTTCTAATAATAAAAAATATATTTATCAATTTAATTGTTTATATTGTGATCAGGTTTATATTGGAAAGACGAAACGTAATTTGGAAACCAGAACGAAAGAGCATTTTCGTAACATTAAGTATAAACAAACAGATAAATCGGCGGTAGCAGATAATTTTTGGTTATTTAACGATGACATATATCCTGAAGTGAAATTATTAAAACAATTATACGGTCCGATAGACTAAATAGTGTGGGAAAATATATTTATTTAAAAAAATAAACAGGCGTAATGAATTTTGAAACAGTTAATGATGGTCCATAAACAATAACTCAATTTGATAGGTAAACGAAGTATTCGACAAATCGAATACTTAAGTAGATTGTTACTTCTACGTGCAGTAGATAAGCTTGAGGACAAGAAGAATGGACCAAAATAGAAATAAGTCTATAACAAGGATTAAGAGGAGGGAATATCAACAATTTTAATTTTTATATCAGCAGGATAAAATTAATAAAAGAACAAGAACAAGATCAAAGGATATAGATATTTATTATAGATCGGAATAGATCGACAAGAAGGTGAAGACGAAGAAGAAAAACAAAAGCTAAACAGCAAGTTTTATAGCAATAATTTGTAAAACATCTGTAAAAATAAATCATGGGCAGAGACAGTTTTGTGCTTTTGTAGGTATATTATTTATTTCCATAACTGATGTGCACGCAAGCACTTAGACTACAGAAGTATAAACTTATACAAGTTGCTATTTGCAATATTTTATCTACAATACATACTTATGCCTTAATCTAGTAGTACAAATTTTAGTGCGATTTGCCATACTAACCTTGCTAGCTCAGCCTGCTTGGTTTCCAGGCCTTGTAGCCTTGCTGAGTATCATAGCCATCCTTCTCTCTTCTACTCTCACTTGCCGTTTCCCCTTATCCTATCAAATTTTCTTTCCCACTCTTTACTGTTCTCATCCATTTCTCTTTAGCTTTCCAAAACATGTTCCCTATATTTCTATTTCTGTTTTCATGTTTTCCTGTAACTAGTTTTACGGCTATCAACTCACTGTGCATCTTTTCCCATTTCTTCTCCCATACTTCCTGCTTCCATGCTGCTAACTCTGTACACTCTCTCAAAATATGAACTGCAATTTCTGTAGTAATTATTGCTGCGCCTAAGGACAAACATGTGCAAATATGTATCAGCTTACTCATTAACACACCCCTTTACCCTTTATAATTCTTCCCTTGTTACCATTGAATAACAAGCACGTTAATTCCCATTATTTAATGCAACGCTATTCTTTTTTCCCCTGCTGATTACATAACACTACAGCTCATTAAAATGCGATTTCAGTTAAGTCTTTAATGTTGCAAACCATTAACTAGATTTTTTATTTAAATTTATTCGCAGATAGCAGTGAAAGTATAATGTTGGCAAAAATGAAAATTGTATGAACTGTATAATAAAGGTAAGACAAAAGGATTTAGTGAAAGTAATACAGTTTATACTGATCGAAGCCTTCCATAATATCTAACAACTATTGAGATATTAATTACAAAATTAATATTATATTAATTTATTACTAAGTACATAAAATCCGATTAAATTGCGAAAACAATTTTAAGTAACTGCTGTTTATTTCACATAACATTAATCTCGATATCTCTGATTATTAATCCATTAGTCGAAGGTTTTAAAGTTGCTACCTTGCGATGTCTTTGGAATTACTTACCCTTGGCCTGTGTATGTCCAAGGTATAAAAAATGACCTCTACATTTCTGTGCACTAAAATGTTTCTTTATCTCTTCTGATTTACCAATTATTATAAAGTCGTCGCGTAAATATGTTTATTATCGGGGTAAAAACGAGATATATTACCTGAACATTCAATCAACCTAAGCTAGAATTGTGGTTTTGACTCCTATGTTTCTTAAATTTCTTGCAGTACTTTTGAAAAGTTAGCTATACAGAGTTAATTAACTACTAAATTGTACACTTTAAGTGCAATAAAATTAACAGTCTTAGTAAAGTGTGTTTTAAAAGGTCTGCACATTTTGTGTCTGTTGCTCTTTAACAATTACGCAAAAGTCATCCAAAATGACGATGACTTCTGAGTATGTTCCCAGAAAATACAAGACTAAATTTAATCTGTCAATAAAATATATTATTTTAATAAAAAGGAGCCCTTTTTAATAATTCAGTATTTTCATAAAAATGTTACATTAAAAATGGTAGTCGGATAAATATGAAACATTTTAAAGCACATTTTTTCTCACCCCAAATCCGGAGGCTTTTCGTAATTTTATATTTTTTTAAAGTTCCTCTAACTGTTTTAACTACAGTAACGCGCGTTTAAAATATTTTCATGACAAAATAAATGCATATTTTGAATTTTCTGCGAATGTCCTCTGAAGTCTTCTTGATTATATATATTCCATACTGTTCAGTATGCATTATAAAGCAATTAAATTTTATCAAATGCAAAGTCGTTATTGCATTTCTTTATCCCGATAAACATGAAGCAGGTAGGATAATAAGTGCTTTAATCATATTTATCTATTAATAACAGATATATTTGTTAATAATAACTATTTAATAATATATTAATAATATATATTATCCTGTCTCTCGTTCTACCTAACCCTTGACAGTGTGCTGAAATCTCTTACCTTTGTTGAACAATTGCCCGCTTAGTTTAAAGGAAAGAACGCCAAATACACAAAAGTGTATTCGGAAAAGAACCTAAAGATGGCATAGAAACTGGAAACGTCCAGAAATAGACTTCAACCTGCAAAGCCATGATACATTTATTATCAAATTAAAATAGAACTTTACAGTATTTTATCATTCCTTTCAGGAAAAAAGAAACTGTCAAACAGAGAATTACAATGCGTCACAGTTCGCTTAACTCTGTAAAATATACAATACGTTTCATTTAAATCCCTTCAGAGCTTCTAAATTAACAATGACAGGATTTATCAACATGTAGCTTGTGGGAAATGAGCTTTAAAGCTTTAAATTTTGCACTAAAAGTTGCATGTATAAAATATAAAATCCCGCTCCTGTAGCATGGTGGTAGTGTATCTGCCTAACGTTCAAGTGGTCTGGAGTTCGAATCTCCGTCAGGTTGATTTATCTGGATAAGGTTTCTACGGTGTTTTCCCCTTTTCCTGAAAGATAAATGTTGGTTAACCCTAAACTCTATGGATACTGGACTCATTTGAACACAATTTCACCCATTTCATTTATCGTTGGATATGTCTTACCTAACGTAAGAGGACGTTAATTTGAAAATAAAATAAAATCTAATCGGAGCTGCACACCGGCTCTGAATACAACTCCGATATTCACTGCACAGTTCACACTGCCCGCCGACTCCTCAACACGTAGTCATACTCATCAACTTAACTCACTGATACTCGAAACTGACCGTCTTAGGTTTCATTTTATACCCTGTTGCGCGCAGGAGATCGTTTTCGAGATACCTTATTGGAACGGTCTTGAAAGGTCAGCTAGCTTCCGGCTTCGTGATGTCAACTAGTAGCTGTCGTTGAAAACTGCGTTAAATTCTCACGGCTGGGTCACGCGATCGCCGATGTGACATTCTTAAATTGTAAGAGTATGACGATATTCTAAGATAAACTGCTCCGTTATTTCTAGGCGGTGACGCCGTATCTAAGTTCTCAGCATTTCAATTGTTTACAGTTGACAGAACATTTATTGTTGAGTGATACGCCGTTTTATGTTTCATGGTAGCAGGTTTCAGTGCTCGGAGCTCCTGTGTTAAACGTTTATCGATGTGGTTAATGACAGGCTCTTGTGGGCTGACGTAATGACGACAGGTCGCTAGAAGTTGGCAGCATTGTGTCATTAGGAACATCATTAGCAGCTGTCCAAGCACGGCTCAAAGTGGCCAGATATAAATGGCATTCAGTTTAAAGCCCTTTATAGTGGACACGTCATTAATAACGACTCTGAACTCCGCAACAATATCTGTTCAAGACGTAACACTTGATGGAAAAAAAGGTTTGAAGGGAGTTTTCAATATTTCTGTTTCCTCAGAATTCTTCTAAAACGTTTGTTTCAACTAAAGCTAATCCTTATCCTCCACAGAATCTGGAAGTGCCAATCTGGAAGTTTATATGATTGTGTTGATTGTTAAAAACTATTAAACAATTCAGCATTAAGTCACCCTACAGTTCAGTAAGTAGTAACAATCAATTGTTTTTCCATTTAGTACCTCCTATAGGACAAAATAAGTAATGGAGGGTTTATAAATGAAACAATTGTATAACAATATGTATGTTGAATTTTATGAGAATTACTTGTAAAGCCCTTTAACTTAGAAAGGAATTTTATATAGTTTTATAACTGAAGAACGAAAAATGCACACTCCTTAAAATATGTCATTTAGTTCAAATAACTCTTTTTGTTACATCAGCTACTTCTAAGCTCTTCTTCTTCTTCTTCTTCTTCTTCTTCTTCTTCTTCTTCTTCTTCTTCTTCTTCTTCTTCTTCTTCTTCTTCTTCTTCTTCTTCTTCTTCTTCTTCATCATCATCACCATCATCATGATATTATTACTATTATTACTATCATTACTATCATGACTATTATTATTATTATTATTATTATTATTATTATTATTATTATTATTATTATTATTATTATTATTATTATTATTATTATTATTATTATTATTATTATTATTATTATTATTATTATTATTATTATTATTATTATTATTATTATTATTATTATTATTATTATTATTATTATTATTATTATTATTATTATTATTATTATTATTATTATTATTATTATTATTATTATTATTATTATTATTATTATTATTATTATTATTATTATTATTATTATTATTATTATTATTATTATTATTATTATTATTATTATTATTATTATTATTATTATTATTATTATTATTATTATTATTATTATTATTATTATTATTATTATTATTATTATTATTATTATTATTATTATTATTATTATTATTATTATTATTATTATTATTATTATTATTATTATTATTATTATTATTATTATTATTATTATTATTATTATTATTATTATTATTATTATTATTATTATTATTATTATTATTATTATTATTATTATTATTATTATTATTATTATTATTATTATTATTATTATTATTATTATTATTATTATTATTATTATTATTATTATTATTTAAATTTTAGCTCAAGTCCATTAGCTTGCTAAGCATATCAGGAAAATGAACGAAATATGTTAAGTGATGCTCAAATGAGCCCTGGGATTGACAGAGCTTTAGGTTATTCGAGATTTAGCTTCTCAGGATTGCAAAAAATCTGAAGAATCAAACTTGCCCAATTCCCTATAACCGAGGTGCGAACTCGAGACCTCCTGAATGTGATACGCTACCTCCATAGCACGGAAGCTTGGCAATATTATTCTTTAAAAAAGAACTTACAATTTTAGTTAGTTATTTCGTTTGTTAAAATTTCTGTTGATTGCCTGGATCACATCAGTGGTGCCAGTGTGTTGGAATTTTGTCCCGCAGGGAGCTTTTATGTGCCAGTAAACCGTCTAACATAGCGCTGCCACTCTCTCCGGTCCGAGTTTGAATCCACGTTGAGTTGCAGTACCTATCTAAATCAACCACTCACACCGATACTTTTTCGTGATTTCGTGAAACAGTATGAATTTGTAGGCCAGGATTTAGCGATCAGTTTCTGAACATCTAGCTACCGATTTTGTTTCCTGTATCAATGATAAACTGAAATATTTGCCTAAGAAAATCATGTTTGCAAAGTTTTTCTCTATTAAAATTACCTAGATGTCAACAATAAGGGAGTATAAGGTCAGCCTAGCCGAGCTTGGATTGTTATGAAAAATGTACTTGGATTGCTTTGTTGTGTAGTATCCTATTTCTGACACCTAATCTTGTTTTACCTACATTTTGGTATTCTGTACTTGGAAGTTTCGACGCCCGGCCGATGGTGCTAACATCATTAGCAGAATCCCATTTATGGTACAAAGCGGAATAGAGGACAACTAAAGTGTAGAGGGACGTGCGCCAAAAAAGGATATCTCCACATACATTCATTAGACGATAACCCTCTGCTCAGTATCTACCCTATAAGGTTACAGTTCCATCGGAGTATGAAGCAGGTATATGCACTGAAACAATGGCTTTGTCGTGGCCGAAAACTAACACCGAAACCCGGGACGGTAAACAATACATTTTAAATTTCTCTACTCTTTCTAACATAGCAGATAATGAAAATATTACGTTCCGCTAGAAATATTCAATATAGCACAGTAGAAAGTTAATTTCATGTAATTTTTGGTTTGTTCTTTCGTGATGACGAGCGAGTTTTGGGTGCTTAACTCTTCAAATCATGAAACGGTTTGAAGAGTTTTTCCCAATAAATAAAAGATTTCTTTGCAACTCTTTTTTCAATTACTAAAAACTTGCAATCCTAGTACGACACAGTAATTTAATGTATTCCCCCAGTAAAAGTTGTTTACTGATTTCTAAAGCTAGAATATATTAAAATACGTAATGAAATATTAATCATAGAATATTGATAAGTGAGAAAACAAGAGACACGCAATAAGTGGTTAACTAAGGAAGTCATTCTGTAACCGTAAAAACATCAAGTTACCATAGAGAAGAATGGGGAGTTGCTCAACAGGAAAGAAGAAAACCACATACACATTTCCATTACGGAAGAATAACTTTTTAAAAGATATAATATTTAAGGATATTTATGACTGGAATTTCATGAACATTTAAAAACAATCATCTTTTTCTCCTTTTAATCTATAAAATAGTGTAAACCTTTCTCAATGAAAAATGCTGATATAGCCTCCACAAGCCTTTTTAAGTGCTCTAATCGGGTTCGAAGGTTACGTAAATGCTAGTGTTAAATATGAATTCTAATTCTTTATCCTTACTTTCTCGCTATTGAAAATTTCAGCATTTTTCACATTTAAGATGCTCCTTAGGTTACAGTCTTGGTGTTCGATTAATGAAACTTGTTACACACGTTCATAGAGACACAGTGAATAGAAAATGACCTGGTTTTTATTTTGTGATGCATTTGAGCACACCTTCTTTACTTCAAAACACAAAAAATTTCAAATTTTGCGCAAAAAAGCCGTTTTCTTAGGTTTAAAATTTTCTGGAGCCTGAAGTTATTGAGACACAGACAAATCTAGGGCAAATTCGAAAACTGGATGTATTGGGAACCTGTTGTTAAAGTTTTAGACGAAAATTTATGTTATTTTGTCGCAAGGGACCTTTTAGGTGACGTAACCAAAAATAAATAAATTTGAACATATTTTCAAAACTATCAAAGTGAAATTGATAAAATTCTGGCTGTATTATATTTGCACTAAGAAACATCTATGGTATAAATCCTAAAAAGCTATCGTTATTAGTTCAGGATTTCAGATTTTCAGTCATAGGTATCCTTAACTGTGTGTTAAAATGAACTTTAAGCGTTTTTGAAACGAAGTGTAATCTTCAGTATCATAGAGGAAGGGTAATTTTCAAACAGTCACAGATAATCATCGCTCCGAGGCCGCGACCTTAAAACCAAAAACGCTACATTGCTCATCAAGGACGAACAATAATCTATCACCAGGAATCTAACGCAGATTCCAACAATAACAATCAAAATATAATATAATTCTACTTGGAACTGTAACCGTAACGCTAGCAAATTCTTGTTCATATTACATGAAATTCTTGACTTGAAAATCTTTAAATAAATATTAATAATTTGAATAGATAGAATCAAACTAAAAAATTCAATGCCATGTCCGGGATTGGAACCACGGATCTCCTGGTCTCCATCCAGTCGCTTTTAACCTTTGAGTTACCATGGTCAAAGTGTCGTCATGTCATTAAATTCTCCAGCTGATATGTTTTCCGGTAAACCACTAGGCGCTCTCATATACAATAAGATACGTACCTTTTCGTGGCGAATTACTAACTCTGTAAGTACTTAAGTACCAGGCTTTATGGTTACCAAATTATGTTATTTATTGGAAATTTAATCGTACTTCCAAACTAGCCGTGTGTAGGCTAAGATTTGAATTTAGTCACACTGAAAAAAATTCAATGCTATGGCCGGGATTTGAATCACGGAGCTCCTGGTCTTCGTCCAGTCTCTTTTAACCTTTGAACTACCATGGCCAACATGCCGTCTTGGCATTAAATTCTCCAACTGACTTGTATGTTTCCTGGTAAACCACTGTGGGTGTGAAAATATGATTAAATAATCAACAAATAACCTAACAGTGGCACAACAAAGCCTGGGCCTTATGTACATACAGAGTTAGTAAGTGGCCACGAAAAGGTGCTTATGTCATTATGAGAGCCCCTAGTGGTTTACCGGGAAACATAGGAGACAGCTGAAGAAATTGATGTCATGACGACATGTTGGCCATGGTAGCTCAAAGGTTAAGAGTGACTGGATGGATACCGGGAGATCCGTGTTTCAAATCCGGTCATAGCATTGAACTTTTCAGTTTTACTCTATCTATTCAAATCTTAGTCTATACACGGGCTAGTGTGAAAGTATGACTAAGTATTAATAATTCTCCTTTAAATTTGCAAATTCTAATATATATATATATAATACTTATATTCATGTAAGTAATGCAATAAATACATGTATTTCATTATAAACAATTTTTGTTTTGTTCTGTAATTTACATCCTCCAACGTTAAGTCATATAGGACGATGAATGGAAAGGGTGAAATGAGCCCAGTATTCATAGAGCTTAGAATTACCCGACATTCGTCTTTCAGGATAAGGGAAAACCCCGGAAAAAGCCTTATCAAGGTAACTCACCCTGACCGAGAGTCGAACTCGGGACCTCTTGAACGTGAGGCAGACACTCTACCACCACGCTACCGATGCGGGCATAAACAATTTTGTTTCACTACTACTAACTATATCTCAAGATATTTTTCTAAGAATATTATTTTAATTTTCTTGGGTTATATTTTGAGTTCCTCTGATGTTTCTCCACTCGCGTTATACTTTCGATTATTAAACTCCTTTCAATGATTTTATTATTTGTTAATATATTTAGTGTTTGTGATGTTTTTATATGGGCATATGTACACCTAGTTATTACTCATTGTGTATATCTCGACTGACACAATTACTTAGGGTAGCTCTTAATATATAGTTTGTAGTTTATTGCCACAAGTATATTTTACACTTAATATCAATTATTTATTTCTCGACCACTACTTTAATTAAACTTACGTAGATTTCTTCTCTCTGCTATTTTGATTTTTTCTACGAAGATCTTTAATGCAATGTCATTTTGAGACTTACTTTCATATTCTTAGTCAATCAAATACTGAATAGATTGCTCAATATTTTAGATTTTCTCCGAATGAGTAATAATGCCTATCCTTAGGGTAATTGAGATATATGATATTTATATATCATATTTTAAGATTTTGCCTCTATTTAAATTATTTTACTATTTAATTACTGTTTTATGCTTAACTGCGTTCTACTAGTCTTTATAATGAAATTGTCAATTTTCTTAGTGTATTGTTTGATGTAATTATATTTTATCTATTTATTTACTTTTTCAGAATTGGTTTTTTAAAAATGTTTGTTTAAAATTCTTTTTCGTTCATTTTTTCCTTTCCGGTTTTTTGCTACCGATTTTCATGTTACATCCGTTTTTAGTATTATTGTTTACCGTAACTATATTCTTTTAATTTTAAGTGTCCTTTCAGTTGGAAACATCTGCCTGAAAAATAAAAAATAAAATATTTCTTCATAATATGTGACATGAAGATTTTCCGAAAAATTTGCCAACACAAACTAGACTTTATAAGGAACATTTTTCGAAACGTTTGATCTTCTAAATATGTATGTATTATATCGCCATATCTATTTTATTTACAAAAGGAAGCCCTTCACTATGCAGTAGGTATTTTCCGCTAATACCTCTCTCGACTGCTCCATTCATCTCGAACACGAACTGAGCATCGATTGTCATTTTGCTTCAATGACAGAAGAACATCGTAACACAAGCAACAGATTCAATACAGAAAGCGAGCTTCTAGAATACTGTTTATCAAACAATAGGTTTTGCGACTCGACCAAGACTAACTTCCGTCCTTCTCACTGCATCCTCTCCGTCCAATTCAGCTGTATGATTAGTGTAAAACGCATAATCGGACCAATTCTTTCATGTACAGAACGTAGAGAGACACCGAAATGATATTCTGATCCTATTGTTGAATCAGTTGACGGGAGAGGAGCGGTCCTATGGGTGTGTTCACCATAATGTGCAGCCACAGGAGTTCCATAAGAAGGAGTATGAAAGAGCAATAGTGACAATTGCTGGTGTATACCCCCAGTACTTCCAAAATCTAGCAACCTGTTATTATTACTTGTGAATTGTAAAGATTAAAACAACATGAGGTATTGCGCTCACGCGACCTTTCCTCACATTGTAGAAAGTATTCGTAACAATTGTTTTTCAAGTAGACAGGATAAAAACGAACAGTGACTTTATAAATGAGAAAAAAACATAGACATTGGAAAACTGAAACTTATTGCAGGAAAAATTTCAGAAGAAGAAGAAGAAGAAGAAGAAGAAGAAGAAGAAGAAGAAGAAGAAGAAGAAGAAGAAGAAGAAGAAGAAGAAGAAGAAGAAGAAGAAGAAGAAGAAGAAGAAGAAGAAGAAGAAGAAGAAGAAAACGGAAAATTTAAAAACAAAAACTGACAAAAACAAATATTTACATAAATGTTATTTGTTAATGATACATCTATACAATTTTATGTAGTAAGGTTTAGTCTATCTTTTACGTTTACCAGTTATCTAAAATATATTCAGAATGAAGATGATGACCATCTCTGAAGTGTGGTGGTAGCGTATAACTTTCCTTTTAGAGTTCCCGAGTTCGATTCTCGGTCAGGGGAGTTATCTATCGGGTTTTCCCTTATCCTGAAAGACGAATCATAACTCTGGCCTCATTTATACATCACTTCATTCATTTTCGGATATAACTTATGTAAATTGAAAGAGAGAGAGAGAGAGAGAGAGAGAGAGAGAGAGAGAGAGAGAGAGAGAGAGAGAGAGAGAGAGAGAGAGAGATGATTGTTGAGTCTATTTATAGAAAACTAAAATTATACACTTCATTGTGCTTAAAATAAGTTAAACTAATCAAAATTGTTGAGGCATTTTTTCAAAGAATCAAACTTTTTAAAAGTTTTACAAGTATGCAGTAGGTGACTGTTTAAATCTTGTGTTACCCATTGAAGATGCCGAAGAAAATACTTACGAGTCAAAACCCTACATTTTTTCATATACTACATTTTCTGCAAAATATTTCTTATTATATTTTGCATGTAACATTGTTTCAGAAAGAAATAACCTGAATATTTTGGGATCATATTTTACAGAAAACCCCCTTTGTTCCATAATCCAAAAATTATAGACAAACCAAATTTTGTAAAATAAGTGAAAATATCATTTAAATACAAAATTTATGTAAACATTAAACGGTTTGAGATTGCCTTCCTATTCGTTTGAGGTTTTCAATGTTGAGAACAAATCATTATTCGATTATTTCCGCAAAGGACAGCATATAACTACCCACTTTTAAACATTTCAGAATGTTTTCAAATTGTCTGTTATTCATATAGCTTCAATAAATGAATAATTAATTTCTACAAATAGTTAACTGGAATGGAGGTGTTCGAAGTTAAAAGTCTAATTTATATAATACTTATTATAGATGAAACGGATACTATTATTGGTCCTTCCGGTAATTTATATTAAAATTGGTCAATATTAATATAGTAGAAAATTAGTGTTTGCACTGCGTAATTAATATTCCATACTTGCCGCTCTTGTCGCTTAGCATTCCTGCCTGCAATCTAATTGCTATGGAAACAAAAGAAATCTCAACTTTAAAACCTGACCTGACCAAAATCACCAGTGCGGCAAGTAAAATCATTTATTTTAAAATAGTAATTGTGATGTTACAATTTTTACAACTATTGAATGCAATTGCTTCATATCCACTCCTGCTCTTTACATCTAAACTTGTTTTATATATTTCTCCAGGAGAGGACGGTCTACTGATATTCCTTCACTACATTTCCCACTCTACAAAATCTTCTCAGCAAACTTAATTTTACTTCGCAAAGAATTCTCTTCATAACCCTCTTCTGCATTAGATGATCTCCATCCTCCATGCCACTTCAGAGACAGAACATCAGCACCAGAATCTACGAAGAAAGTAGCAGATGTTCTTCTAAAGCCATGACCAGTGTAAGATTTCGGATCCTCCAGCTTCAGATATGTTGCTATTGTTGAAAACACCACACAAATTCTGTGTATCCCCACTGATGGAGCAATACATTTACCATTTCGAAACGTTAGGGAAAAAACGCTTGCATTGGCAGTTATCAGGCCTCGCTGCAACGTACTTTCGAAAAATGCCCATATATTCAGCCTCACCAACCTTCTCAGTTATGATAAAAGAGCGAGAAATGTTTGTTTTACTATTTGAGAAACTCACCACAATAAAATAATTCCTATCTTCAACATCATCAACCATAATTTTTACCAGCTTCTCTCTTCGGCAAGCCCCTGCAATCCCCATTATCATTAACAAATACTCGTCATCAGGAGCACCATTCAGAAACCTCAAAAACACTTTTGATTTGTTCGGACGATTTGCAACATTTTTCTTTTTCAAGAATCACGCTAACTTAATGAAACTTCTAATTTCAAATCCACTATTTTCTCTTACCATTGCTTTAGCATGGAAAATTCAAACCACAAGGTTTTTGAATTCATCGATTTACGCAAATATGTTATTTCATTAATATCCACATCATTTTCTTCTAACCAGTTACACAATGAATAATATACTCATACGTCTGTTTAGATATTTTTGTTAATAAATGATCACATTCAGCATTCCACGCATCTTATATTTCATCACCACTGCACATATCGTCTAAAAAATTCTCCATAATCAGAATTAATTCCTCAGTCAAATCCGTTTTACACTTTTAACATATATAATATGGCGACAAGACCAACAACATTTATTATTTCTCCATAGCTACACATATATAGACGACGCACGTTCTAAACTCCAACATTTATCTTAGTTATATTTATTAGTATTTAATTTAATATTTTGATTACTTTAATTCAGACTGATATAAATACATAGTGAAAAAATAGTATGAGATACACATGTGGGAAGCACATAACGGAATCTCGGAAACTGAAAAAATTCGGTGCCTCGTCTTTTCAAACCTTTCCCCGTTCCCTAAAAGGTGTTTACCACATTAGAATTGAAATATACTATTTCGTCCGAAAGGTACTTTAAATGTTAAGCTTCATTTATATTTTATAGTTTCTGTTTCCCCAAGAACACAACTTTTAATTGCGTGTATTTACTTCTAACGCCTTTTACAATTTTCCACATTCAAATGCGTTATAGGATAAAGTTTATACCGATACCGAATCTTGTTCAAATTTTCAGCAGAAAATCAAAGATAATAGACTTGAAACAACTATTACATAGTTTTTTTACTTCAAATCAATCAAGTTATTATATTATTAACTTATCACTTTGATAAATTTTTGGAAATCCTGGAATCCCAAAAGACGTTTTTAGAAAATTACCCGCTTATGCGCGCATCTTTGCAATTTTCTCAACTAGTAAGTCATTATTTGGGATTTTCTGCCCCTTTCCTGTCGGGTCCTTGCAAAAGGAACGAAATTTGAAAACCATCACGTAGCGAGCAGCTCTTAAAACATTTGACATTTGTTGCTTTAAGTTTATTTGTTTTGCCATAATCCCCGTATTAGGAAATAACATTCAATAACACATTTATACAAATGTCTATCTCGATAAATATAAAGTAAATAAAATAAGTATTTCTACAAACAGTTACTTCTCGGCTCCCTCAGAGGATGGCCTTTTCATGTGCCTTTTCCGTTTCCCGCGGAGGGCAGCCTGTGAGACCACCACCAGGGGTTTGGGCTGGTCGTCGAGAGCGCTTCCCTGTTGGTTGGTCAAGCCAGTGCACAAAAGGTCCAATTGCGGATGGAGGTGGTAGATGTTCCCTTCCTTATCCAATATTTTCAGGTATCTTGAAGGAATAAATGGTACAAGAGCAGAGACATTCATGTGATTGCAAACCCATATACTTTTTTTTTTGAAATTATAAGTTCTGTTTTATGGAAAACCCCATATTAATTATTATAATGAAAATCTATTTAAGATATCCCTGTGAAATGTAAAACAGATTTAAAATTCCGGTATAATCAGTGAACATGTTTAGATAAAGAATATTAGATTTAAAAATGTTTCCTATAGGTATTTATAACAAAAAAGATCATCACACACTATCTCATACAAAAAAGATCGAATTATTAGCGTAGCTCATGAAAAATATACTAAAATAAATCATGATGGCTCGAAACCTTCTTTTTTGGCAGAAATGTAACAGATTGTTTCTCTGCAAAGACATTCATATATTCAGCAATTTCTTGTTATAAATAGTTTGTAACACGTTCATGCTTGGCATTTAAGATATCTGACGTTTCATCTACACGTTTATATCGTGACTAACTGGCCAAATGTGGTTTCAACAAATTGCAGTGTGTTTAATACAAGCGAAAAGGTGTGAACGATGGAGGCAGGGAGAATGTAATCACGTTAAAATACATACACAACAAAAGAGTGGAGTGGGGAGAGCCAATCGATTGAGATTATTATTCTACCACGTCACTTCCTGTTCCGCTATGCAGTCCGACGCGCGTCTACCCGAACGTAACGGCCTTTACTGCTATTTATGGAGTGATAGTCTCCCGCTATACAGAATAATGAGCGAACCTTTCATACATAAAATAAACAGGGGAAGTTGCCTCATGAAATATATTCGTGTTCACAAAAAGCAGAGAAAAACATGAACCGTACTCCAGCACCAAAAGCTTTGCAGATGATGTATGTTGTTCTGTAAAAATATAAGTGTGCGCGTGTTTTATTTTGTAAACTATTTTCCAGTCTTTTTTTTCAGTGATGCAAGTGGACACTGGTACTAAATGAACTTTCTTTTCTACTGAATAAATGTTAATGAAATTTTTAGGTTATGTTCACCTGCCAATATATATTCCGTGTGTCATTGTCTTATTTTGAATCGTTTTGTAATCTGTGCATTTGTTTTCCAAAATATTACTCCCACTTCTATTTAGAACAAAGACACTGCTAATAATTGCATATAAAAGCATATAGTTTTATACATGACTAATCAACAAACCAATTCACAGTTTTCTTTAAAAATTATGTTCTACATATCTTGAAAACTACACCTTAAGCCATCAATAATTATCAATTTTCAGGAGGCTTTGAAACATACTAGTAAGTGTCAAGATTCTAATCCGTTTCTTTTAATAGTTTGCATTATACTGCCTTTTCTTTTTAAAGAAAATAAGAAAAATCCATGCAAACGCAGTCAGATGATACCCAGTCAGCATCCAAGCGTGCCATCACACCGATTATTTTACTTGGGCGCTCCCACATACTTCATCGCAATCACATTTGTCTGCGATTGCCGAGGCTTGAACCGCGACCTTCGGTTGTGAGTGCATAGCCAGTGCACTACGTGTCGCCGTAACGATCATGTCTATTCAAGTCATTTGCTGGAAACCAGACGGCCAGACGGCCTCAAGAAAACCGGTTTCGAATTAGAGCTCCTTTTTTGTTGCAATTTACGTACTCCAACGTTAAGTCATATCGGACGATGAATGAAATGGATGACATGATGCTCAAATGAATCCGGGGCCCATTGAGGATAGCAAAATAATTCAGGTCTTAAAGGGCTAAGCAATGTTTTTTAAAATTACATTTTGGTACTAGAGGTCTAATATAAGTTATTCAGTAAAACAAATTTTTTCGGGTGTGCGTGTATTTAATTTTCTGCAGTTTTTACTTGTCTGAAACTCATTTAATCCAGCTTTATTTATATTTTCTTCGTGAAGATAAGGATGAAAACACTCGACGCTTATTATGCTGTAGCCGTACAAAATTTTATTTACCGGTGGACCAGAAACCAATATCTTTTTGCTGCTGTTCCTTTTTTATTATGTTTCCTATCTTACGAAATATGTAGGGAAGATTCAGAAAAATATATGAAACCGGAAAAATATATTTAAATCCATTTGCATATGTGTGTGTAAACAGCATATAGTTCATGAAGGCAAAATGGGGTAAATACCAAACTTGTAAAAATAAAATGCTCTGGAATATTCAATAACACCCTTCCATCAACAGTACTTGATTTTGCAATCTCATACGCAATACTAACAAAGTTAACGCAAAACCACACTACACTCCTAAGGTTAGTAAAAACTTAATACTGCATTCCTTTAAGTGCCGTAACATATCCAGAATCATCCAGAAGTTTCTCTTCTCCCCGATTCTAGAACAATATGGAATTCAGTAGAAAATTCCATTGTGTATACAAGCAAGTGCACTATCGAGCGGGCCAGTTAGTAAGTGCGTTTCTCATGTGCTGGCTCTACGAAAGTTTATGACAGCGCGAGTAACAGAGTAAAGCGGGAGTTTAGAGACACCTGCGTTCTATTCTCACTAGCGAGTGAACTGGACCGAACAAGATATTGCTTCTGGCCTGCTTCATTGTACGGCTATCCCAGAAACAAGAGTGATGTGTCTAAATACGTCCCATTACTGAACTAATGGTCTGAGCTAAAATGTAAGTGAGAACTAGACAGTCATAGTAGCTTCCAAAGATACGACAAGAAGGTGTTTACAATTTGTTTCCATACTAAACCAAACATTACAAAGAAAATGCTCCACCTTTTTATTAAGTGTGTCTCTAAATAACATACCTATAACCTTGTTTCCTCACAAAATCAGAGAACAGCCTCTAAATACCTATTTATTCTTAGTCACTTGTGTAGAATTAGAAAACTGTAATAAATACACAATCTTACCTGGTAAAAATAATGTACATCTTCTCCAGACGCAGACAATATTTGTAGCGATAGCTATTTCCGAAATATACTTTAGCATTTGAAACTTAAGATGCTTTCTCAACTGAAAGTTCCTAATCTTTTTTTTCTCTCTTGCTTTATTTTTCGTGTTTATGCAAAAATAATAGGGGTTTTAGAGCCATCTCATAACACTCAGCTTGGATAATATTTGTCAATCACTTTTTATATACCTGAGAAAATGCGTAATATACGTTTTGTACTATTTATTCCCCAACAGTTATATAAAAACGTTTGTATAAAATCATAATGGCACAAACTAACCTAATACAAATATCAGCCAAGCAAGGAGGCCGATAAACTGGACGGTGATTATGTCCCCCTATGTAGGTACGAGGTTAAACATGCTTTAATCCAATGTTTCTCAAAGTGTGGTCCGCAGACCCCCGGAGGTCCGCGAGGGTATGACAGGGATTCCGCGAGGGTTTCCTTAAGTCAAGTTATAATGTTGAATTAAAATTACAGAAAACGTAGAATTGTATTTACTGACTCACTTATCTGCTCGGTGCCGAATTATATTTGTTTTACTTAACATTTCTTATACATCTATGTCGTAACGATATCACACAGCTGAGAAGTGCAATCAACGTAACAGTTGGGAGCGTGTAGTACAGCGTTATAGTAGCAGCGACGGAAGGTTTTTGAACTTTCTACCAAAGGACGTATATTGTGCCCTTTCCTACCACCAAGCAACGAGCAAACATTTTCAGTGCTGTGCAACGTCAAGCCATTGAAGAGAAACAGATTTACCAATGTACTTGCCAACTAATTGTTTTCTTTAACACAGAGCATGCCAATGACTTCTTTTATCTGACAAATATTCAACTTGTGGCTCATGCACCCGCGTTGGTTTTAACATATAAATATTGTCTGAATAATTCATGTACCTCCCTGCCATTTATTTCTAGAACTATTAATATTAACAGCCAATAATTTCCACACCTTTATGCCATTTGAACGTTACGTATATCAGCAGAGGTACAGTTGTCTAACACTAAGGTCTTTTTGACCACACGTCAAAGTAAGATCCGGCACACATCGAACCAGGAAGTATTTTCTGACAGATTTGTTGCGACATGACCACTTCAAGTTACCTGAAAAAAAGTTAAATAGAATATTTTAAGTTTTACGTGTACTGTTCTGTGTTGTGCAATAGAGTGCGTGCGAATTGGAAAGATTTGCTAGCCATTTCTCTTCCAAGTTGGGTGCACCGGTTAGACATTAATAGCTTCACCTCTGACCTCTTTAATGCAGAACATTGGTATTCTGAACTGTTGCCAACTTTTCGGCAACAAAAGTTCCCAATTTATTGGTACATTTCTCTGACGAGCAGACAATTTGAAAGAGCCAGTCTTTATGAAGTCCAGGCACAACTGACACACTTGTCTTTACTTTTTATGTCCTCCTGTTAACATTTACTATCCAGAGAAACCCGTTATGGTTTTATTTCATGTCATGTCATAAAACGGCGATAGAAACCGCGCCGTAAACAACTTTTATTTTCTTGACTACGTACTTACACTAAATAAAAGGAAGCATTGAATTCCATATAAATATTCCATACCAAGATTTCATGGAAAATAAAATCGAAATAAATGGGTGCACTTACCCTTACTGCTCTATCCGTTTCTGGTTAATTGATAACGATTTTCAGAAATGTTCTTTATAGACAAATTTTTAAGTCTTAAAGTGATGGCTTTGAAATTTCATTCTATTTGTATGACCAAGAGATGAAAGAATAAATGAAGAATTTCAAGCTGTGAAAAGTACGACCACTGAAAAATTAAAAAAAAAAGAAAATCACATATCTCCTAAATGATTCATTCCACAAAAACGAATATTACACCAAAGTGTGTCTTTACGAGGTCTACATTATTGGGGGAAGTAAAATTTTGCCGTCTGAGAATATTCCCATAAATCTTAATATATGTATTTTATTGGACATAAAATATTTTAAACGTGATATTTTAGTCAATATAGTTACACCTATTTTTGATAAAATATATATGATTGTGAAACGTTATATGCAAAGGGTACTTTGGGGCAGGAGGATTTTCTTGAGGGAGGATTTGGCATTTAAATTCCGATCTTCCAAGTGTATGACAATTCTACTACAACTTTTCTGATGAAACATTTATCGAAAAGCTGTTTTTCCTCAAAAACAGCTGCAAAGATTAAAATGTTAAATATTTGCAAAATTAATTAAGTATAAGTCCTGTGTTCCAATACAGTTAAATCTCGATATAAGTCCTGAAGTTTATGAAAAGTATTTTTTATTTTTCTCGAGCAATTTTTAAGAAAAGAAAAAGAATGCATAATTTGAGGATGTTTACAATCTTTACTTCAGTAAAGTAATTTAGTCTTTTACTTTCCTCCCACATAGAGGTGTAATCGAAGACATGAAGCATCCTTGCGGTTTCCTCTTCGCTATCTGGTGAATCTAACACAAGACTTTTCTAATCGCTCGTAATAGTAGCACTGACCAAGGCTCTCACTTTCTTTCACATCATGAAAACCAAACCACAATGGAGCACGCTGCAAGGGAATGTAACAAAAGCAACGTATTATTAAAAGGATTGCTTTCTAACGTTGTGAGTCCATCTGAATGGCACAAAGTTTTAAATTTCAAAGTGATAACTGTTTTAGTTTGAGAATATTAAATCTTAAATCTGGATTTTATTACGTTATGTGCCTAAAGCTTCAGAGGATGCAGTTTTGAAAACAACCGTGTTTTAAAATCATTATATTTTATCTGATTATAACGCACAAATCTATCACATAAGTTCTTATTTTTTCATGCTTTTGTTGAAAACAAAATAATTTTTAATCTCTGTCGTATAAAATATATTGTTCCTTTACTTGTTCCTTTCATACCTCACGTTTAACTCCAATGGTCATATCGGCGGCCGTTCTCCTTTTGTTATATCGAAGGTGTTAACTCGTATTCGTTGGGTTTTAATCATTATATCACGCACACATTCGCACTCTCATTCATACTTCCAGACTCTGGGGAAGATGAGGAATTGCCTTGGTCGGAGAAAAATCCCCACTCCCACCGCCAGGAGTCGAACCCGTGATCCCCCGAAATGGCAGGCAGGTGAATATTCTTTTCTAAAAGCCTTTAAACCATTTTAAAAATAATAACTCAAAATTTGCTTGAAAAAAGTTATACGACAGATTTAACTGACAGAATAAACAGGAAATATTTTGGAAGAGTATGAATACCGCAGATGTATGTGGCGAAAGTTGTAATTTTCAAAAACTTTAGATTTTAAAATAACAAGTAGTATTCTGTATCTTTCTTTCTTTAACAACCCTCTTATACCACTACGTACTACTAAGTGGTGTCATGGATATTCTATATACTTTAACCGATATTATTTATAACATAAAAACATTTATTTATCACTCCCTATGTTTTTAAACTACATCCTCCTACTTCTATAGCGTAGGTGGTAGCCTATGTTCTCACGTAGGCTACCACCTCACGTTCAAGAGGTCCCGGGTTCTAATCTCGGTCAGAGTGAGTTATCTGGATAACGTGTTCCCTTTTTATGAAACATGAATGTGACATAACTCTAAGCTCTATGGATCCTGTAGTCATTTGAACTTCATTTATTACACACACACACACACACATATTCCCTTATAATACCGTTTTTTATTGTTTCCGTTTGTTTTATTCTTTGTTTTCCGTGTTTTTACATGTATACACACATAAAAACCCATGCCCAAGGTGGGACTCGAATCATTGACCCTCTGAGTGGTGGATATACACACACACACACACACACACGCGCGCGCGCACGCACGCACTAAAGACCATAACTACGAGGGCCGGCGCATTTCATCCATCGTCCGATGTGACAAGGATGGAGGACACAAATTTTTTTCTAAACTGCTGTAATACTCCGTGTGGTCGAACCTAGGAACTCTTGCCAAGCAGGCAGATGCCTATGGGACCCATTGTTTCAGAAGGTTTCACGATTATGTGCACCGCATTGCGGGTTATCTGTATGTAAAACTGCACGTGTCATCCATAATCGCAGTATAGGAGCCATTAGGAAACACTCTCAGAAATTGCATTATAATTCCTAAGTTGTGGCTTCTTACACTCTGTGGACGTGAGGTGTAAAAGAGGTTTTCCTTGTCGCTATCACACAAAGAAAGCTTTTAGATGACATAAAATATTTTTATACGCTCCTTCGGATTACTTTAAGGGTCAAAATTGGTTAAAGTGACATGACTTTCCCTGATCGCTCTTCTTTTATGCATTGAAATTCAGTTCTCCTTGCATAAAGACAGAAAAAAGTAAAAGTATAATTGTGGTTGGGAACAGCTCAAAGTATTTGAAAATTTGAAGATTAATGCTAGAAAACTTTAAAGCACCTATTTATGTGATTTAACGACATCTGCATTTTTATGTTTACCAGTTACACAAAAGTCATTTATAAAAGAAGAAAAATTCACAAGTATTCCGAAAAAAAATGAAGTTACACACTTTATTTGTCATAGAGGTATCTTTAACATTTGTCATTTTATCTAACAGTTTAGCGCCACTTTTCAAAATAAAAAAATCGAACATCTACGTAAAGGGCAGATTTTGGGATTATTTTGTTTTTCTTTCTAGTAAATCCTTCTACGCACATCTGCAGGAAACTCAACTTAGAAAGATAAGCCCTAACCCTGACCGGAATTTGAACTTGGGACCTCTTCAATGTGAGGTAGACGCGCTACCACGCCAAGCCAGCCTTGGTAGCGTAGATGGTGGCGTGTCTGCCTAAGCTCAAGAGGTCCCGAGTTCGAATCTCGGTTAGGGAGAACTGCTTGGATAAGGCTTATTTCAGCTTTTTCCTTATCCTGATAGACGAATGTCAGGTAACTCTAAGCTGCATGGACCCCGCACTCATTTGAGCATCACTGCACCCATTTCATTCATAATCCAATATGACTTAACGTTCGAGGACGCAAGTTACAAATGAAAAAAAAAAAAACTATCCTAAAGAGGAGGGCAAAAAGAATACAGATCTTTTATTGCCTAGTACAGATATGTAAGAGGGAACTTAAAAATATTGGAAAATATAATTAGTTATATGTAAATTTAAAATTCCCATAATCAAGCTTTAGGTGACCATATACATAAAACAGGCATTATGCGGCCATATTTGCAAGGTCTACATAAAATAATTTTAAACACAGCATTAATAGTTATTTATGGGACTTGAAAGGTAAGATGATGTTTATTAGCGAGTGAAACAATCTAAAGCCGGAGGGCCCAATTTCAAGAGCCTGATAAACACCAAACCTCGCTAGTTCCAAAAGGAATTTTATCCGTTACGTAACAAAAAGTTGATTTCAATTATGAATCATATAAATATTAAAACATTGTGTAACAAATTGTTTGAGACTTAGAATAGGTAGGTATCGTAACTATGGTGATACAAAAATAACAAATTTTAAACTTTATGTCAAAATGAGTGACTCAGGCGACAAAAATTTTACACCTGAAGGAATTCGAGAAGAAAATCGAATTGGTAATCTATTTTAACAATTGTAAAGAATTGAAAATTGGACTAAGACATCTACGAGGCAATCGATAGTCCAAAATATCACAATGTCTCTGACACTTTATTAGAGTAGACGATCTTGAAGAATAATATACTTTTGTCTGGAAAATTGTAGCTTTATTCTTCTATGAAAGGGTAGAGCCAGATTGAAAAATTCAATGCCATAGCTGAGATTTGAAACACAATGGCCTCAATGGTTTAGAGCGGCTGGACGGAGACCAGAATATCTGTGGTTCAAATCCCGGCTATGGCATTGAATTTTTCAGTCTGGCTCTACCCTTTCATAGTGCGTCCTACACACGGCTAGTGTGAAAGCACAATTAGTTTTCTTTGTTATTGTGCTTGACCTGCTAAAGTATCATCACTTTAATTGCAATAACCAAATATTTATATTACCTAATAGCTTTTAATGTATGCAACTTTTACTGCAATATGATTATGCTTGCCTTCTGTATATCACATATAAGATTGATGAACCTGCAAAAACTTTAGAAATGATTCCTGAATCAAGAGGTTCTTTTCCTTATAGTTTTAGTTTGCGTAATATAAGTATTCAAATTTAAGAACTAATACATTTCTAAAATGTAATATATTTTATCTAAAGCTTTAAAAATGTGATAAAAATTACCTGTCTGACGTACATTTAACGTAAAATTAAAATTAACCGTAAATTAATAGAAACATATATAAAAAGCGTAAAAACTAAGCTGCATTTATTTTCTTTAATTTTACGAAGGGACAAAGGCATACAAGGGGTGCATAAAACAAGTTTTAAATATACTGTGACAAAGACGACAAAATCTTCGCTTCAAAATGTCAATATTTCCATCAAACTTTTGAGCTAAATGCTAACGAGCAGTTGACCTTCGCTTTACACAAATACAATAGTTCAAAACGTCTCACAATGTTCCTTTTAGTTTCTGTAACACGTACAGCACTACTGACCTACACACAGATCTACCTCTACAACGGAGCTACACATCAATTCAGAACACAACTCCGATATTCACACGCAAACTACTTCGGTGTCGGTTCCACAGCTCGATGGTTCCTCACCCGGAGCCACTTACTGAACGTAAATTCAGTTCATGCCAGAGGATCTACTCCCATTAGTAATGGACCAAGGACCCGGGCCTCCTTCTACCAGGGAGTTTCCAAGCTGTCCCAAAAGGACACCCGCCTCCTCCGAGGCTCTTTCCATAGGGCAAGACCTAGAGATTAACAAGGTCCCCACCCATCTGGTCATGTGGACTCAAGAAGGGGTGGAAGTGGATACGCCACTTACGCACGGCAACTCCAAAATGGGAAGGCTACCGATATGACCTCGGTGGGGCCGCCTGGTGATCTAGCACACCTTCTACTAGCTTTGCAGGCTAGTACGCGGGAATATTAATGGCTTCCCTCAACCCCGTCCGGAGACGTACCCAATCTCCCACAGGTATCGGGAACCACTGCTCCCTCGAGTCCAATAGGGCACTGATAAACTCTGCAGTTGACCGCCCTTATACTCATCATCATAATCACCTCGAGTCCAACCTAATCCGAACAGCTCCCTATTAGGGAGGGGCTCGAATGCTCGGCCCGAGGTTCCTCTGGTAACGACAGAAGTACCACGAAGTCTAGGGGTCCTCAGCGCCCGCACCGCGGCAGCTGAAGGGGACGAATCCCCTCCCCTACGGGGTCTGACCTGTAAACTGTTTCACAACCTTCCAACTCCTTATCACAGAGCTTGGATAGTTGCCGCCTTGGTGAGAGTTGTGCGGTCTAATCACTGAGCCACGTTGCGGCCCCCGGAGCCTGGAACCTACCGCACTCAGCTCAAAGCATTATTGTCTACTGACCAGTACTCACTGATTTTAACTTTGACCAACTCACTACTGACTGACATCGGCTTTTATATACTTGCTAAGCGTGGTGGGTCTTTCTGGAATTATATCCTTCTCGAAAACACGGTCTAGAAAGGTCTCTTGCATATTAGCAACACAGTTCCGCCCGTGACTGACCTTGACGGCATGCTACTCTCCCTGCTAGCCAATAAGCAAAGAAGCAGTTCCCTAACACCCGCTTCTTCGTGATAGCGTCTAAGTTGTCCGACTCGACTTCTTCCCTCTAAAACAGACAGCAACAGTGAAGTAATCTCTCGGCAGGCGATGCAAACGACGATGTGATAGGACATAAATATAAGCAGTGGTTTATGTTGGAAAGCAAATTGTGAACCATTTGCCACCCCTCTATCTGGTTCTAACCACTCCACTTAATATTTGTCTTAATAACTGGTTTGTTTCGATTCTGAGTCTTACACCGTAATTGCCGAACCAGATATTTGCTATCCCGCTAGTGCTTGAGAGGCTGGTGGACAGTCAAAGCGAAGCATGTCTTCCAGCTACTTATGAACTTTGTTCATAACCTAACGCGTTTTGAGTTTGACTTGATTTAGATCTCACTTAGGGCTGGTGTGGAACATATATGATAAAGAGATTCTGCCATTATTAAATAAAGAAAAGCCCTACTGCAAAACTCAAAGCAATGACCACTATCATTGTACCCCATTCTACATATGCAGCTTCATTGCATATTCTGGAGTGCTACCAACAATAATACACTGAACCCGAGAAGAAAATGAGATCTGAAATTCAAATCCACATCACCCCGTATATCACATTCAAACGGGATTGGGTGCTGGGGACCGAGTAGATTTTCAATTTGGCACCACACCAGAGTCACCGTGTGGCTAGAAACATTTGAAAACCCGTTTTTGTTTAGCTCTTGTTCCTCGACGGCTTTTTGTTTCT
The DNA here is from genome assembly GCA_030765055.1 of Mantis religiosa. Taxonomy (NCBI): domain Eukaryota; kingdom Metazoa; phylum Arthropoda; class Insecta; order Mantodea; family Mantidae; genus Mantis; species Mantis religiosa. The sequence goes on from CM060952.1 coordinate 91,890,614, forward strand.
CCTTTCTTTTCCAGCAGCCATTTTCCTCCCCACTTGGTTCGCTGGCGTTGCGTCAGGAAGGAAAAAGCACTAAATGTGAAACGGAAAATTAAGCAGAGTTAAGGAAACTGCTGCGATAAATAATCAAGTATTCCAAACGAGTAATTTGATACCACCACACTATCTCTAACCAAACCAAGCTGCATTAACATCGATCCTCGTGGAAGGAAATGGAATTAGTTTCCTCGAGTTTACTCAGATATGACATGGAAAATAAGATTACACCTCAAGCCAAACTGCCTAAACTTTTATCAAACAAAGACCCAAAGTTCAATGTCCTTACAGCAAAATTTGTAAATCTGGAGGTGTGTAAGATAGATTTTTTAAAGCTCTGAACGATTTTTAATTCTCTTCTGGCTGGGCATTATGTTTTGAAGTCCGGTACTGGCGTGAGTATTTTCTTCACAATGAGAAATCCGCTGCCTCGTGATGCCAATGCATTAATTATCCTAGAGAAGGACGTGTCCCTAAGGTCACGGGAGTCCTTTCGCCTACCACCGGTACCACCACCGTGCACTCCTTTGTGGACATGGAGGCGGTAGCGTGCTAGGAATTATCGTGTACCCACAAGACACTTTCTAAATAATTTTTAAATAAAAAGTTCAGAGTTTCATTTAAATCAGTCTATAAAAAGGTGGTCATTGTTTATATCAACTTTTAATTTATGTACAAAATAAGAAAACATTTTCCACCCTCCAAAGTCTTATTCTTTAAATTTAATAATTTATTTCTCAAAATTGAAACATTATTTCATAAAAGTATGCTTTTATATACCTTTCAGAAGCAGTAAAATGATTTTTACGCAAACAATGAACAACGTACATCTTTTGTATCACTTCGAGTATGAAGAAATACTGAGAAAACATAGCCAAAAAAGGATGTGCCTATTAATAAGCATGCTATTCTTCATTTGTAGTCTCAGATAATTGATCGTTTAAATGCACAAAAAGTGGAAAGAACAGGTTTAAGAATTAACTTTATTGTTTAATGAAAGAAAAAGGAATATTTCAATTTGTTCATAACTTTGGTTAAATTTTGCTAAAGCATCAGTCCTTAAGGGGATATGCCCGCCTCGGTAGCGTAGATGGTAGCATACAAGCCTCACTGAAAGAGGTCCAGAGTTCGAATCTCGGATAAGGTCTTTTTCGGAGTTTTCCTTATCCTGAAAGACAAATGTCGAGACCCTAGACTCGTTTCAACATAATTTCACCCGTTCATTCACCGTCCGATATGACTTAGCGTCGGAGGACTTAAATTACAAAAAAATATACTAAATGGAATTCTTCTGTCTTGCAAATAAATCGCTTCACGTTTGTTTATAGAAAAATTACTCGTCCCTTCTACGTACAAGTTTACAAAGTTGTACCATGAATACAGGAGAAAAGAACAATACATAATTACATTTATATATTAACGATATTTGAGCTAGAGTTAGATCACAGTTCTTTAATAATAACATAACCCACTACTTCTCCCAAAATGAAATAAACATTAGTCCATTCCTTTAACCGAATGGAATGGCTCAGGCGGTTTCGTCTGTGGCCGTATTCGGAAGGCCCGGGTTCGATTACCGTGGCGGATCTACCTGACCCACTTCTTTTTTTTTTTTTTTTTAATTTTCCCATGTCGCTAGGCGAACCCTGGGTAAGTTAATTTCCTGTCCCTCCATTTCACCTCCGTTATCATTTCATATCCTCTCTCGTCTGATGTTCTCTTTCAGGGTAGAAGTGTCGGTGGGAGTATTGGCGGTGAACACTTCCTCCTCAAGCTGGACGGACTCCGATCTCCAAGGCGGCCTAGTGGGCCGATTCAAGAATGCGGCGGGCGGGATGCCAGTTGTGCAAACCTGCCTGGAGTCCCCTGGGGATGGCCTCCGGTGCCACGGTAGGTGGGATGATTGTCCAGGACCGCTGGGGAGTTTCTATCCTGTAAAGTGTATGGACCCTGCCCTCTGTACTGTGGTGACTCTTTGGGGTCGGCCACCCTCTGTCTCCTCTTACCTCATCCAGGCTCCCAGGGGTGCCCAACTTGGGATATATGTACAAAAGACCAGTCTGATGGAGGTGCCGAATTCCCTCTGTACAATCCAAGCCAATCATTCTTTTTAAAAATGCGTGTTTCGTATGTTTGCAGTTCACGTTATGTCCGTATTTGAGATAGGTGTAAGCAATGGTTATGTCATGTGTTACAGACTTATCTGAGTTGAATGAATATTGAATGACGATAACCATGGGAATTGAAGGAAATATATAGCTCTCTTTCTAAGTATTTGTAATATTCCAAGTTCTAGAACCGTATCTCTCTATCCTGGAAGGCATTCTGGAGGTCTTACTTTTATACTCTTAGACAGAAACTTAAGTAGACAAATGAAATTCAACGCATTAGAAACCTTAGTTTACCCTGTTTTACTGTATGGATGTCAAACATGGTCACTAACAACTAAACAGAAGAACTAAATCCAAATATGCCAACGGAAGATGGAACGCAAAGTCCTGGGGTATCTCTGAAAGATAGAATCTCAAATGCAGCGTTGAACCAGCAATCACAGTCCAAATATATAACACAATTAGCCACAAGACTAAAATGTAAACGGGGATCCACGTGGCAAGAGTACAAGATTAAAGGTGGATGTACAAAGCCACACGAGGGATCCTCGAAAAGGAAAACGACAACAAGGAAAACCGAGACGCAGATGGGCAGACATTTTCAAGGAGCATGTAGGTCAGCAGTGGTCAAGGGTAGCAGGAGAGAGAAGAGACTAGAAATCCCTGAAGATGCATCTGTGTAGAGACTAATTGTTGTTGTTTTCAAATGCTAGGTCTTGGCAATGAAGCCAGTCATTTCCTGTTGCACAGAGGACAATTTGGACTTGTATAAACTCCTATTCTGTGTAAGTGTTTGGCCAAATAATCATGTTCCGTAAATAATCTAAAATTTGCTATTGCAGCTTTCCGTGGGATTTCGGGAATAATTTCTGTATTTTTGATTAAAATGTTCCATTTTCTATCTTTGGCTTTGTTAGATACCGATTGGTTTTCTTTGTTTTTATATTGGATTTTAATTAATCTTTTTGTGGATGTAAAGGGTAAGTTTTTACTTTTGTCCTGAATTAAATTTGCACCTTTTTGGCAAGAAAATCAGCTGATTCATTTCCAGCAATTCCACATGTGCAGGTATCCACTATAATATAATTCTTGTCTTATTTTTTGAAGCTGTTGGATCATTTTGTGACATTCTTTAATTTGGATTTACCTCATTTTATATGAAATTATTGCATATAATGCTGCTTTAAAATCAGAAAGTATGACAGCAGTTAGAGTAGCAGTGACTAAATAGTGAAAAGACTAGCATATAGAATAGTAACGATTAAATAGTGAATATTGCAAATACTGGGTAGTGGTGACTAAAGAGGGAATAGTATAAGCACTAAATAGCGTTATTACTAGGCAATGACTAAATAGTGCACCGCATATTCAGACAAAAGTGACAATAAGGATGGCCAACGTCTAACTTAGAATAGCTCACCACGTTGGGATATATGAGCTTTCCCTATCTAATAGGAGTCCTTTGCGCTTCACAGGACATTTCAGCATATTTTCATTCATTTTCATTCAAGAAGTGTTTGTAGAGTTAGCAGCGCTGATAGAAGAAGCAAGTATATGACTTTAAGTTTTGCACTTTCACTAGCATATCTTGTTTGCTACTTGTTAACCAGTTATCTCGTATATTAGCAAACTATTTCAAACGAATGTTTATAAGAACGCTTGATTATTGCGACTTGAGTTTCCTTCACAGTGACCATTAGTTTATATTCGCACTCTAATCACCGGTGAGTGAGACAGTGAATAAGCAAGTTAGTGAAGCGAATGAGAGAATAAGTGACTGAGAGTCAGTGAGTGGAGTGAGTGAATGAAGGAAGTGATTAGTGAGTGATTAAGTAGTAAGTGAAAGGCCATTTTGACCCTCTAATTATAAAATAAATCACCAAAATTCATCGCTAGTCCTCATAGTTTAAATTACCCCGAAGTATCATTTTCCATTGCTGACTTTGTACATTTCTGTTTAGGAAACTGACTATATGCACAAGCGCGTTGAACTCTTATCTGTAAGCTGGGGCATCAGTAACAGTAAGCAATTGCACTAACTGTATCGTGAATAAAAAACAATATTTTCTGAGCATCATTTATACCATTTGTACTGCAATTTCTCTTATTATCTCAAATATTATAAAGTTCACTCACAAGTGACATTTGTTTGCAAACTTGGGACTCCTTTTTTAAAAGTTACATGCATATTAGGGAATAATTTCCCAAACAGGATTAGGGAGAAAATAAATAAATGTCACACACTTTTTCATTATTTAATAATAAATGATTTTCAGCGGACATTTGTCATATAGTACTTATGTAAGTGCATATATACTATTTGCTCTGGATACGGCAGTGATCATTTTAAAAGTATAGTATCTACTATTTTTTTATATTTTAAGAATATTTTTAAACTAGAAAAATATTTATAAAACGTATCCACAGGAGTTTGCTAAGTACAATTTTCTTTAAACATTAATATAGCTTAAGGTCAATTAGTGATATAGTAACCAGAACACCTAACGAAATATTTCAAATTTGAGACGAAAAGGTTGAAGAGCTAAGAATTAAATTTTGATTGTTATGAAATGTACTTACTTATGTGATTAGAAGATAAAAGAAGCTGCTTTTAGTTAAAAAGGTTTGCTTATACAATTATTTATATATCTACAGCTGTTCTTACAAAGTGTTCATTTCTTTAGCAATTTGAGATTATGTTATAATGATTACAAATTGCTCCGACGAAAAGCAAGTCCTATAGTTAATTATTATGAAACACCTTAGGCATTTTCAAAGCTGTATCCCAACAATTTCGTGATTTATGGAAAATTCAGTATTTTGAACTTAAGTGACGTCAGACTATGTAAGTAAGATTTTTGCATTAGCTATACTTCAGGAGTTCAAGAGAGCGTAATGTTATTCGGAAGATTTATTTATGCACGCTGAAATGTAAACCGATTTACAACATGGGTAAGATATACACGCCTCAGTCATGCAATGTTCGAATATTTGATGAGGAACTAAAGCGGAACATCCTATGCCTCAGTCCATGTGCAACCAGTGGAGCTTGAGCTCGTATTTGCTCAGTTCATTTAGGTCGAAGGAAAGTTCTCGTTGGATTTAACATATTTTGCTTCCCAATGAAAATATTTATAAATACAAGTTGATACCTAATTGGCATTTGACAAAGGCCAAGGGAAAAAGGAATACAACTACAGCATCTGAAAACTGAAACCAAAAGTAAAGAATATGATCATCGCTCAAATAATGTCGTTTGACATAAAATAAATGTTTTAACGGTAAATGTTTTGTGTGGTATGTTTAACCGAGTGGAATGGTTCAAGCGGTTTCGTCTGTGACCCGCATTTGGGAGGCCCGGGTTCGATTCCAGTGGCCGATGTACCTGACCCATGGTTTTTTTCGGGTTTCTTCCCGGGTCGCTAGGCGAATGCTGGATTGGTTAATTACATCCCCCGAATTTTATGTACCTCCATTTCACCTGTATTATCATATCTCATCTGGTGGTCTATTTCAGGGTAGAAGTGTTGGCGGGTGTCTCGGCGCTGCATGGCAGGATGATAGGCACTGAGTAAACCATTTCCTCCTACGGTAGCTCGGTTACCGGTCTCTGAACCAGGAGCTAGGACCGGGGGAATGTCCGTTGTCGTAGCTTACCGGGGAGGGTTTCCATTCAAGTAAAATGTAGGGACCCTGCCGTCTGCTCTGCTGTGGCTCCTTAGGACGGCCGCCCTCTATCTCCCCTTAGCTCATCCTTCCTCCCGGGGATGCTCCACTTGGGGGCACAGGTACAATAGATCAGGACTGGTCCCAGTGCTGAAACCCTCCTTGATAATCCCTAATCCCTAATTATCAACATTTTGTTTATCTCTTACGGTTTACCAAAGTAGTTATAAATAAAAGTCATTTCAGAGGCCGTTTCAGAAGTTTGAAGTTATACATTTTGTGTTTCCTGAAAATACGAGGGCTGTTCACTAAAGAATGATCACCATTTTGTTTTTGACAACATACCTTTACTCATTCTCATAATTTTGATTGACCTTCTCAAAATAGTCTCCGCTGAATGCGATGCACTTGTCCCAGCGTTTCTGCCAGTCTTCAAAGACATGCTGGAAACCATTTTTGAGAGATCCTTAAAAATCTCCTCCGCAGCCTTCACCACTGCTTCTGATGATGGATAACGCCTCCCACGAAGGCGTTTCTTCAAATTAGGGAACAGAAAAATGTCACATGGAGCTAAATCCTGACTATAGGGAGGGTGAGGGATGTACTTCACGTTGATTTTTGCAAGATATTCAAAAACAACGTTGGCCATATGCGACTGCGCATTATCGTGGTGCAGCATCCTGCCTGCTTCATGGAAATGTGGTCTTTTGTGCCTGATATGGATTTGCAATGTTTTCAGGACATCCCTGTAGCATTGTCCAGTTACTGATGTGTGTGCAGGTACAACATGCTGATAAACCATTCCATGAATACCAAAGAATAAGATGACCATAACATTCCCAGCAGAAGCAACCAATTTTGCATTGCAGTGGTAGACGATACTGAACATGTCTGAACTTGCCTGGTTCTCACAGGCGGAAACCAGGATTACCAACAATGAAAATATTACGGCGTGTTTTTTTCGCATTAAGCTAACGGAATATAATACGATTGAATTTTAGTGCTAAAAATTATGACGGTAAAAAATTATGATAAATGTGTAGTGTTTAACGCCCGCTTTTACTACATACGGCACCGCAGGCGGTGACACTGATGCTATATGAGATGAAGATGGAGCACCGGTGGAATGAGATGGCGGGGGAAACCGGAGATCCCGGAGAAAGCCCGCCCCAGCGCCATGTTATCCACCACAAATCTCACTTTGCGATCTCCTGGGATCGAACCCGAGCCGCCTTGGTGAGAGCCCAGTGGTCTAACCACTGAGCCAGGGCGCGGCCAAAAAATTATGATCATTCTTTATTGAACAGCCCTCGTAGTTTATACCTATGGTACTTTAAAAAAAACAATAAATCTATTTTTCAGAAAATAAAAAATAATGATATTATTTCAATTGGAATGTTCGTTTGTGGTGGAGGAAGTTTTTGAACTTCGTTAGTTACGCATTTTGTATTTGACTGACTTTTCAGGTTTAAGTTTTTCTGTTCAAAGATATACAGATGGACAGAATCAGTGTTTATTTTCCATTGTGGGGCCTAAAAAGTCATAAAATTTCAACATGCAGTTCTTGTTTGGGATAATGTGTAGGTTAGGTTTAAAGTTGAGGTCCAAAAACGGAGCGAGCGAGGAAGAAAGCAGTGAAGGAACCAGAGAAGGCTACACGTCACAGGGATTCACGGTATCGCTAACAATGTCCCACTACTGGAACTACTTAGACAGGTAGATGAACGACCTGTTGACCAAGCAGCCTTCTAGTTTCAGAGAGTACTCTTTTTTACTGAGCAAACAACGAGGTCAGTATCCGGTATCCCCACTTCCCACGAGAGCATTCAGAAATAAATAAATTGAATTACCGTTTATAGACTATCTTCATCTGTTATACCTTGAGGTTCTTTTGGTTGTCGTAAATCTACATGGGACCATCGGCTTTACTTTCCTTCTTAAGGAAGCCATGTTAAGGACTTCCACGACTGCAAAAACAGGTTCGCAAACGCGACCTCGGAAACATGAGCTAGCATGCTACTCCTAGACCACAGGGGATACGTATCGACCAGGAGCAAAGGATGAAAAATCTATGGTCAAAACGAGACGCCATCCGAAAGAGAATCCGCACTTCCCAAACATAGCAGTATCTTACCGTAGGTAAGGGGTGTTTTAGCATCTAAACCAATTAAATTATGCCGCCCAGGGGTTAAGAATGAAGAGAAAGTATTCTAAGGATGGCCGGACTGAAGAACAGAAAAGAGCAGAGGGCAGGAGAGCATGTGAAATTAGGGGTAAGATGAAATGGAGAGGAGACAAAATTCAGGGAATATAAACGTCTTTCCAGCACTCAACGACCGGTAAAACCCTGAAAAATCTGTGGGTCACGAAGGTCGGCCACGGCGAGCAATCCGATGATCTCCTGGTATATTGTGCTGCTAACGGTGAAAGTAAAATTAACGTTTCACCAAAACCGCCAAAGGTATTTCTGATATTTTTTTAAATAAAACAGGTGGCATATAAACTGTAGATAGGAATCCCTGCTGCAATGTTGAAGAATAACGCAAAAGAAGGTAGCAGCAGGAGAAAGAAAGTAAAAACAGAACAAAAGAGGATCACCAGTTGCTCGCCAGAAGGCAGGTGGAATGGAAAGACCACTTGTGTTATATCTCGAGGCTGGCTGGCTGGCTGCTTAAGGAATGCCGATATTACGTCGAGAGGGAAGCTTGCTATGTTATCGGTTGCCAATACTGATGATGCGCTGGGCGGTGAAAAGCTGCGGCGGGCGAAGCCTTGTTGTGAATACAAACCCGCCATATCAATAGAAATCACAGTTCTTTTATTTCCATGGCAACTCTGCGTTAATAATTATTGATGGTAAACAAGAACAGCTTCGTTAAAGGGAATTATTTACACCAGAGTTTCAAGTTTTCAATGCTTCAGTAAAGTGAGAATGAAAGTTAAAGGCCAGAGGCGTCGAAGACAAGCACAGACTTAAAGGTCATTCACAATAAACAGTACACGCAAATGCAACATAAATGCAGACCTACTAATTTATTGAGGGCCATTCATAATGAAAACGCGACTCTTCTTTCTAATATGAGACGTGGCTATTTTTTTTTCTAATTCCTTCAGTTTTTTTTTTATGTTTTTATATAGAACCATGGTTTTTAATATTATTTATTTACTTTTTAATGCAATGTCGTGTTGGAGGGCATTCTTTTAACGTTATTAATTGTTTATTTACTTACTGCGCAATGCAGCCATATTGAAGAATTCAGTGCAGTCAAACTAAGCTTGTTTCTCCACTGAACGCAATGTTGCAAACAGTCTTATTTGTCCCGAGATTACGCCATCTAGCAGACTATCGCCTGGTCACATTTTGTTACTCATGCACTGCTTTGCACATAAACAATCCTAGGACACGACGATAATGGGGTGCTCCGTAGGAAACATATTGTTGCAAGTATAGTCTGAGCAAGATTTGGAAATTTCTGTAATCATTATTCTGTAACATTTATTTTCGATGCCTTGAGTCTGGGCACAGCTGTATTAAAAAGTTGTATGAATAAGCGTAAATTCTGCTGGCTGGCAAAACATGTACTTTGGACTGCTGAATCATACATCCTGCTGGCTTAGGGAAATAATACACAGGTGGCCTGTAACAGGCCTCAAGTTGTTCTCCATGTTTTAAACAATGAATCACACATCCTGCTGATCAAGGGAAATAATGCTTAGTTGGTCAGTATCAGGTTTAAACATGTGCTCAATGATGTAAACAATGATTGCACAATATGGTGCAAATTAACAGTTAGCGTGGGAATCGCTGAGTTGACATTTTGATAGGACCCCTATTTAAGCTTGGTTGAGTTAGCCCCCGGGGGAGAGACTTCACAGAGATTTGAGAGGGGATTTGCTGATGGTCTCTGTAAGAATCAACAAGAGTTTTTTTCGAAGTGCTATCACGAGTAGGTCGCCAGCAGGGGGTACCAGATTGTACACCTTTTGACAGTCGCACAAGGTTCAAACCATACAAACAACACATCGCTAAAGGTAAAGTTGCATTATGTTATTATGTATTAAAATGTTACCAAAGCACCCCTGATCTCATCCAAATCCTGGGAGTGCCCTGTAGGAACACTAGGCATCTTTGAAATATAGTTATTGAGTTCAGTTTGACTTAGATGTTTCTTTCGCTCTACCCTTTCAGTAGCTACACCCCCAGTTGCAGATTAGGTTTGTAAGTCTTTCACCCCCCTTACAATCCTTGTCCACAACAATATGTATGAGTTCACGGACTGTATCGGCTACTGCCGCGAAGTGTGCATGATGTCAAATGACAGCAAGTATACTACAAGGGGGAAATTGGCGGTCCCGGTCACGTCGTTCAAATCGACGAATGCAAAATAGGACGACGCAAGTTTCATCGTGGGCGCTGCAATTAGACTGTAGAGCATATTTGCATCCCTTCTGTTGTTGGGGCATATCGTCATCCGCACCTCATTCGTTTCCACGTCGATCATTCCCCAGATCCAGTTGCCCTCTATGATGACGCCCTCGCACATCATTTGTGACGATAGTAGTGAAGAAGTAAATAAATGGTTCTGGAAAATCACCGAATCACCATCAGGCAAAAGCTACTGGTGGAAATTACATCACAACAATGCTTCCCTTTACACCTCAATACTTTTTCTTTCTTTCTTTCTTTTTTGTCAAAAAACAAAACTGTTATTTGAAATTGTTATTTCACACTAGCGTGTGTAGGATGCACTATGAAAGGGTAGTCAGACTGAAAAATTCAATGCCATAGCCGGAATTTGAACCACGAATCTCCTGGTCTCCGTCCAGCCGCTCTACACCATTGAGCTACTATGGCCAACGTACCAACATGACCTTAAATTGTCCAACTGACTCGCGATTTTTCCGGTAAACCACTAGGAGTTCTCACAAAAATATGAGACAACTATCTTAAAGGCGACTTACTGTACTGTAACTTTAAGGCCCGGGCTTTATGGCTATGACATTGAATTTTTCAGTCTGGCTCTACTCTTTCATAGTGCGTCCTACACACGGCTAGTGTGAAAGAACAATTAATTTCAATTAATTGTACCTAATAGTGGTCTGAACTATAAAGCCAGGGCCTTAAAGTACTTACAGCATAGTAAGTCGCCATTAAGGTAGTTGTCTTATGTGTTTATGAGAACTCCTAGTGGTTTACAGGAAAAACATGAGTCAGTTGGAGAATTTAATGTCATGTTGGCACGTTGGCCATAGTAGTTCAATGGTTTAGAGTGGCTGGACGGAGACCAGGAGATCCGTGGTTCAAATCCCGGCTATGGCATTGAATTCTTCAGTCTCGCTCTACTCTTTCATAACCGTTATGTTGCCTCAGTCATCCTATTCATCGGACATGGCCATTTGCGATTCATTTCTATTCCCGAGACTGAGGAGAACCATGAAAGGATATTGTGTCAACATTGATGAGATAAAAAGAGAGTCGCTGAAGGAACTGAACACCTTAACGAAAAGTGAGTTCTAGAAATGCTTCCAGATCCGAAAAAGTGTTGGCACAAGTACAGATATTATATTCGAAAGTGTTTTCTTTGAGGGGACACAGCTGATGTTGTGATTAAGTATTCTTTAAGTTAAATGAGGACTGATCACACCTCTTACGTATAGAGAAAATAAAAATTGGATTTGAGAGTAGGTATTTGAATTGTGGTTACTTGGTTTCCGGAGCCATCAATGTACTGACAAGTAATTTGTTCACCGTGCAGGTTAATTCTGCGCCGATATGAGGAGGAATTTCTTAATGCCGTATTTGATTAAACAGCCTGGGAAGAGGATGCAGGTATCCCTGGAATGTTTCCAATCGCTTACGTGCCATAAATATGCGGGAGCTGACATTTCGCAAGTTGGCACCAAGCCAATATTGGTCTACGCGTCCAAATAACACCACCAGCATTCGAAGCGTGGTCTTTCACTTCTGGAGACAGACAGAAAAGCATCGTGCTATTAACATGACAACCAAGCCCGGGAATATGCCACAACTTTAATGTATAGCTTTCCTGTTCCTGGGCTTTGTTTATCACAGCCATGTTCACAGTTTTGTCACAAAACTTGGTACAGTGGCGGCTACACTAAATGTACCGCCATAGTTCAATTACAAATATCAAATTTTATTTAGTCCTTAAGTTTGCTCTTTTTATGTCGTGCGTTCTTTCCTTTGTTCTTGGATAAACCAACTTTTGAACACCATTTAGGGGATACACTACTATTAATGCCGCATGACTTTAAAAATTGTTTGTCATTTACTTAAAATATATGTTGCTATTTCATAAGTATGTATAGATAATAATATAAGGAAAAATAATACAATACTTTTATGTTTAAAATTTGACTTATTTCTAACATTATTTCAACAAATTCACGTTTTTTTTCAATGTTATCCACATGACGTAGCTTTCACTTATTTCTTCTAAAATGTATCACACAGATAACAGAAAGAAAAGGAATTGACGCCATTCTTTTGAACGGTTTGTAAGTTAAGCTTTTATCTGTACAAAACTTAAAAACAATTAGAAATGAAAGAATTTAAATTTTTTGGACCAAGCCAGTGAAACAAAATTATATAACTAATTTTTTGATTATGGCAAAATAATAAGACATAATTAAAAAGAGCGGTTGGTTTTAAATTAAATTATGTGGAATATTTGGCATAGAATAATAAAGATTATTTGAAACCTAATAACTTCGAAATTAAACTGATATCAGACTGAAATTTAAAACCACTTATTAGAACAATATCTAACTTAAATGTTCGGAAAAATTGGCTCAAAACTTTAGAGAGTTAGCATTTAGTGCTTCATCTCTTTTATGTGCATGCATTCCTGAAACGGATATTTTATATTTAAATTTTAAAATTAATTTGGAGTTGTCATGGAAAGGTTAATATATATGGAAATGAAAGTATGAAATTCAGTAGGTCATGAGATGATGCAATACGTATGTGATATGATGTAATATTTTTGGTATTACTAGTTGCAAAAATGGCATTACGTAATATTTTGACGTGGACCAGTAGAAGAGCGGTTTATTTGGTTGTGATAGCAATATGAACGAAGGAGAAGGAAAATTTAACTAATAAAGCGTCTTTCTGCTTGTGATCCTCAGAGAGTAAAGACGTGTTCTAGTGTCTCTCTGAAAGAGTGCAGAGATTTTTGTTTGATTGTGCATGTAGCATGTATGATCTGCGTGTGTTTGCAAGGGAAGATCAATTACTTAATACATCAAGCATTATTTGTAAATGGAAAACTTCACTAATATAATTTGTATCGGTGAAAAGAAATTTTTTATAGGAATTAAATCATTTTTCAAAGGAAAGAATTATTTTATCACAATTAAAGATATAATATAACTCCTAAGCCGAGATGGGCCGCGCCGTGGCTCAGTGGTTATACCGCTTGGCTCTTACCAAGGCGGCCCGGTTTCGATCCCAGGCGACCAAAAAGTGAAATTTGTGGTGGACAACACGGCGCTGGGGCGGGTTTTCTCTGGGACCTCCGACTTCCCCCGCCATGTCATTCCACCGGTGCTCCATCTCCGTCTCATGTATCATCAGTGTCACCACCTGCGGTGCCGTATGTAGTAAAAGCGGGCGTTAAACACTACACATTTTCTCAACTGAGACCACGCCCAGAGATAATATCTCTTGCAGTGACAGGGACGAAGGCAGCCGAGGAACATCCAGAATCTGACTACAAGGTCGTCAAAGCGGTGATCATCTCACCATCCACATCACTTCGCCAGTCTTCACACACACCTATGTAACGAGCCGTAGCATTCCTCTCGCTTCGGAAGGTCTCGTGTTCGGTTCCCGTCAAACATATCTTCTGAACGGTATGGCAACTGCTCAGGTGGTCTCTCTACCACGATTTCCTTTACTTTGTTTCCCATTCATTCCATTTCCTTATCATACTTCAGGTTTGGTTATAGGTTTGGTGGCATGAGGCAGTACCAGACAAAACCTGGGGAAGAAGTTTTCACAAAAAAGCGACTTGTTTAGATGGATCATTCATTCTCCTGCCTGAAAGATCTAGTGGTGTGTCGGTTATTCGAGCCTGGAGCTGCGACCAGTAGCCTGCTGTACATCCTTCACTTAATCTCTTTCTATTGGTCCGCGGTAATCACAATACGTCTTAGTAGAGTAATAGTGCGAAGTGACCATCCCTCTGTGGTGCAGCTTTAAGCCTTACATTATAACATTGCATTTTGGTGGGTCAAAATGGCAATGCAGTGTACGCTTTCACTGTGACCTTCTCAACTCAGTCTGTATTTCTAGGAAATAGAGAGTTAAAGATAGAAAACCCATAATTGAAATCTAAACTGTATTGAAAAAATTCGGTCTAGACTACTGACCAGAGGTTACCACACTGTTGGGTTAATCATACTTTCAAAGTGGGGAGATAAAGAGCACTGCTCTCTCCCTGTCGTTAATTCCAACATTGCTTACGAAAGATAACGACATTTAACTCCAAGCTTCTCTCTTGCCTCTCCTCTAGAAACTCTCTCAGTTGTATAAAAGCAAGTGCCGTCGCAAACGAGATAATGAGCAGGGGAGATTGTCAATTGTTCTTGATACGACATAAAGTGAAGCTGTGACGACAGTAATGATGTATATTGGGTACCACTATTGCGAGAGTTTAGAGAAGAGTGTTCAACAATCAGCATGTGAAGCGGAAGGAAGTAGATGCCGGTTCCTGGTTTTAATTGCACAGCTAAGCACGGCAAAAGCTGAAGTATAACATTAGTGAGGTGATAGTGAAAGCTGAGCAAAATCACATCAGTGAACTGATAGTAAAAGCTGAACTATTTAACAGTATCGAAGTGACAGTCTGCTTCTGTAGCGTAGATGGTAGCGTATCTGCCTCATGTACAAGAGGTTCCGATTTTGAATCTTGGTCAGAGTGTGTAATCTGGATAAGGTTTTTCAGGGTTTTCCCTTATCCTGAAAGATGAATGTTTGTAGCTCTAAGCTCTATGGACCCTGGGCTTATTTGAACGTAATTTCATCCATGTCTTTCATCGTCTGATATGACGGATGATGACAGTAGATAAGGATTCTACCGTTGTCTTGTGTATATGTGCTTGAACTATTGAACTATATAAAAACTAAACTACATCAGTTTAAATCAGTATCCCAGGTACATTCACACAATACGCATAATAAAAGTAATCCAGCCAGGCAGACACATAAATCTAAACTTTTTGAGGACAGCTTTGTATACCCTGGACAAATTATTTATAATAAATTACCACTTACATTCAGAAAAATAAATCCAACAATTTTAAATTTAAGCTTAAAAAGTTTCTACTACAGCATTGTTTTTACACATTAGTTGAATTTATGGAAAACTGTAACAAAGTGTAAACATTAATTCTTTTAATTTTGCATGGTAATGTAAATATATCTGTATTTATATCGGTATTTTAAACTAACTAGCTTCTTAAAGGATGATGATGATGACGATGATGATGATGATAATAATAATAATAATAATAATAATAATAATAATAATAATAATAATAATAATAATAATAATAATAATAATAATAATAATAATAATAATAATAATAATAATAATAATAATAATAATAATAATAATAATAATAATAATAATAATAATAATAATAATAATAATAATAATAATAATAATAATAATAATAATAATAATAATAATAATAATAATAATAATAATAATAATAATAATAATAATAATAATAATAATAATAATAATAATAATAATAATAATAATAATAATAATAATAATAATAATAATAATAATAATAATAATAATAATAATAATAATAATAATAATAATAATAATAATAATAATAATAATAATAATAATAATAATAATAATAATAATAATAATAATAATAATAATAATAATAATAATAATAATAATAATAATAATAATAATAATAATAATAATAATAATAATAATAATAATAATAATAATAATAATAATAATAATAATAATAATAATAATAATAATAATAATAATAATAATAATAATAATAATAATAATAATAATAATAATAATAATAATAATAATAATAATAATAATAATAATAATAATAATAATAATAATAATAATAATAATAATAATAATAATAATAATAATAATAATAATAATAATAATAATAATAATAATAATAATAATAATAATAATAATAGTGACAACGTTGGAGGACGTAAATTAAAAAACTGAATTAATTAACAGTGTCGAAGTGACAGTGAAAATTTAATTAAATCACATTCATTACCTCAGTGTAAACTGAAAAAAGTCCATTAATGAATGAATAGTAAAAAGTGAACTAATAGCATTATCGAAGTCACAGTGAAAACTGAACTAAATCACATTAGTGAACTGGCAGTGACAAATGAACTAAATCACAAAAGTGAACTGATATTGAAAGCTAAAGAGTAAGGCAGATTTTCGATTTTCAAATTGGCAGGATTTCTTTTGTGAATAAAATGTTCTTATTGTCTGCCTACTTCAGATATCTGAAAGATAATTTATCTGATATGCACTAATCAATGTTTAAGTTCGATCCGTACTTATCTAGTGTCATACACCTAACCCGAGCGAAAGATTTAACTTCACTTTTTCCCCCTTTCATTCTACTTCCGCTACAAAATAAGACCAAGGAGAAACACGGCATTTTAATTGAAAAGCCCTCAGCGGAAAGTAAGACGTAGCATTGAAATCAGATCTTTGCAGCCACCGGGACAAAATCTTTCATTTTTAAAGATGTCGTGTAATGAAATCGGAGTCATGCAATTATCTCTGCTGCTTTCTTCTACAAAGATATAATTTTTAAGCTCACTTATTTTCTCTTCCTTAGAAGTGAGTCGCAGCCGTAAAACATTATTATGGAAGCTAATGAAATTTCCCTTCAGGAAACTTTTTCGTAAGACTTTCTTACTGAACTCCGGCAAAATAGGATCTGTTTCAGAGTGAAGAAAATCAGTTTGAAATGAAAACAAAGGAACTTTAAATAAAACTTTGATATTTTACAATCACATGACTTTGTTTACAACTACATGTAATTCCATATATAATATAGGCAATGAACAATCCTTGGCAGCACCGGTTTCGAGGCGTGTGGCCGGCCGGCGAGGCTGTTTGCCGTGCTGTCGTGCAGCTAAAAGTAAGTCTGCAGTAATTATAGTACTATTGGTCATTTAAGTTACTTGTAATACACATAACGTAAACATATAAGAAGAACGTAAATTATTCAGATATTTTAAGCAAAGGAATTTGGAAACTTCTGTTGAAATATTTCGGTACCTGCTCAGGGAATGCCCACTGCACTACAGTTCCTTATGACGAATGCCTGCAGTCTTCGATTGTTAGTTCTAAGTTCATCTGAAGTTCATGGATTTGTTTTGAAAAATTTCACCTTTAATGTTCCCTCGCTCCACTGAGTAAATCCCCATGAGAATTTTATCTCTGCATTACATTCACCTGATTTTCGTCACTCATTCTTATACAAATTATTCTTGAAAAATCTTACTGTTACCCTACTTCTTATTACAAGATAGAAAACAAGCATTCATTACTTACTTATCAATTTAATTGTAATAAGAATACAGTAAACAAAAGGGACAGATCAATCTTTCTAAAGCCGATCGTTATGTAATGGATACCAATTTCAGTTTATTTATATAAACAGGAAAGCAAGTATTGTAATTTGCATTTTACGAAAGTAGAAACTATTTGAAAATTGTAAACCATAAACAGAATATGTTAACACCACAAAATATATTGGTTTTAAATTGTGTGATTGTGTGTAATAAGGTGTTATCTAAATATATTTTACTATTCACTAAGTGCAAAAAAGTAATTCAGATTAAATAGGACTTCAAATGGTATCCATAGATAATAATTATAAATATTTATATAAACTTTTTATTACATTTTTTCTTGTAAATATGGGATTACAGTAGGCTAAATCGATAGTAAAATCTCTTAAGAATAGGTCAATATGTACTGAGTTGCACGACCAGGAGAAAAATGAATAGCGGCTTACTGTTTGAGAAAAGTACATATAGTTAACAATTCAAAGCAATAAGAAGAAACACTTTGGAAATAGTCGACTGCACAATATATATACTGGTGAGAGAGCTAATGCCAAACGCCCAACAAGGTGCACATCTGTGTTTGACACTAACCTTCCTGAACATACGTCTGACGGATAACCTAGCGCGGGTTGGCGGAGTGGGAAGCGCAGGTGTGACTGGGTAACGCGTAACCCTCAGGTACTGGATATCATGTAGGACTGTGTTCATATCCGCTGATAAAGGCCAGTGGGAGGGGCCATTGCATGAGTTGTTACACTCCACAAAGTGATTGGGTACTTTTGTTTATTCAGTGGGAGGTGAGACCCTGAGATGAGCAAGGTCCAGGACAGGACTCTCACATAAGCTGGGGTGGCGCCCAGGATGTGAGCCCGCCATCGGAGACGTTTGCAATGGTGGAGAATATTGTTGCTATGGGAGCTTATGAAGTCAACAAAAATTTTTAAGAAAAGTGGAAAGGAAATAGCTCAGTCTTGTGGTCCTCGCTATTTGGTTATTTTTAGAACTGAGGAGGGTCGAAAATTTCTACCGTGAATCCGCTTATTATTCAGAAGGGTTTAGATAATATTGCTTGTCCTGTAAAATCATGTACTGGATCTCGCAGTTTCTCGCAGTTTCTCCGACGCAGGCTGCAAACATTTTGGAAGCCAACATACTTGCGAGCTATCCAGTGCGCGTTGAACTGCATAGGACTCTGAACTCTTCGCGTGGTGTTGTAAACATCAGCGCATTGAACGGTATATCCAATGAGGAGATTCAGGAAAACTTGGCGGAACAAGGGGTGATAAATGTATATTGAGTACACCGCGAAGAACAAGGTGAACTGATACCCACTCGTACCCTGTTTCTTACATTTGATCGGGTAGATCTACCGCAAAGCATTAAGGCAGGGTATGGAGCTAATGAAGTGAGGCAGTATATACCGAATCCACTGAGGTGTTATAAATGCCAGCGCTTTGGCCACACGAGTGATTCTTGGAATGGAGTTGCTACTTGCGTTGACTGTGGAGAAGTCAAGCATGATGATACATGTACTTCACCTGCAACATATGTTAACTGCAGTGGTCTTTATCCATCTAACTCGAAACAGTGCTCGCGTTTTATGGAGGAATAGGTGATCCAAGATTTCCGTGTAAGAGAGAAGGTGTCCTTCTTGGAAGCCCGGAAACTTTTGCGGATTCGTCAGCCTTCTGTCCCTAGGACCGTTACTTACAGTGTAGGTGCAGCTATGCAGGAATGCCGGTACCTAGACGTGAAATTGCAACACAAACTAGCGACATAAACGGGGCAGTAATATTCGAAAGAACAATTACACTCAGATCACAGCCAAAGCAACAGACACCATCACGAGCAAGAGTGAGCACACCTACCAAGTGCAGTCATATGAAGAACGTTCCAGCCAAGTCACTACAGAAAGCATCTACTTCAAGAATACGTGAACCAGCAATATATAATACATCGCCCAGAAAGTTCAAGACCTCATATGAAAGAACTGGCTTCCTCAGGGAGAATAAGAAGGCTAGTACCAAGCAAAACGAGCGTAAAAGTCCACGACCATCTCGCCGATCGCAGTATCCGATCATTTCGAGAGACTCTATTCCAAGTCACCAGTAGGAAAGTGGTCCCCCTCCATTCAGGATGTGGAGCGCCAAGATTCTGTTCTCACTACCAAAACGACAGTGAGAAAAGGGCAGCATAAACATGCGGAGAATGCTAGCCCAGCCCCTAAGAAAAGAAACAAATTGATTCGACCACCACTGGGCAGGTAGTTTGTTTTGTAAATGAAAGTTAATATTGAAAACGGTTTAAGCTCATTTATTTTGTCATTTTATTTTTATTTTTAATTTTTATTTTGAGTAATTTATCTCCGGCTATTGTCATGATTTACTTTTTGTAAGGGCGCTGAAGACCGAGCAGTTGAGTGCCCTTATATACAAATCATCATCATCATCATCATCATCATCATCATCATCATCATGATCATCATCATCATTACAACGAAATTACGAAATATTCACACATTTTTAAAGTGAATGAATAACATGGAATGAAGGTAAATATTAACAGGCTGATATGTATTATGTACTATATTTTCAACTTACATACAATAATTGTAGTTTATCGTCTAGTTTCTCTGTCTGTTTTCAATTTTCCCTTTACAATCTGCAACTGCATATTTCACACCATTTGCTTCACTACACACATTCAAAACAATGTTATGGTGATGTTTGAAATTCTCGAGGCATCGATTGGAAGCTCTGAAATGATCTTTGCCTAATTTGCTTGTTGTCTCTAAAGCTTGACTCTGAAATGGGAATTTCTTTAGCGCGCGCACTAACAAACTTCTGGAACACAGCACGATTTAGCTCGTCATGCTCTGCAGAATCTATGATGTGCTTCACCTGCATTGCTGTTCCCTTTAATCACTCGTCTTTAATTTTATTGTTTTTAAAATATCATAAATTTGAGTTTTCACCAACTTTAAACTGCACAGTTAATTCTTAACTGGACCTTTGTTCTTTTCGAGTAACCTTAACTTTTTACTCCAGTAATAATATCTGAAGTTGAGAACTCATTTTACAGAATTTGTGTACACACAAACTATATTTCTAAAATCACCAAAGTTCATAGTTTTCTTCCACTCATACTTGATCACTTGTAACAACGAAACTGAGAATGAAGACACTGCAAAACAGTTATAACGTTACCAAGTGTGTTGGAAGAGAGTTGAGAGAGCTGAAAGTTTGTCTTCCCTTTTCCTCTAAGGATTAGAATTTATAACTTCATAGTTCATACTTTGGTGCAAGTAAAGTCGCTTTCAAAATTATTTTCGTTTTTAAAATATGTACTATGTAACCCATTACACATAAAGTAATCCGTTTTAGTCAGGTTACTAAGCAAAAGGTTCCCGAAAAATATCTCAGTTTCCGCGTTAAGCAGTTTCCGGCTTAGAATATAATTTTGTATGGGAATAGCTCCGTGCATTAAGACTTTGGCTATGATTTGTCAGTAATGTAAGACTCACTCAAAGTGAAAAGGAATTAAAGGTCTATTCCCATAAAATCTAAAATATGCATTTAAGTTTTCATGAGTATGATTAAACAAAGTCGTAAATCTGTTCGCCTGTGGTGCCGTATGTAGTAAAAGCGGGCGTTAAACACTACACATTTCATTTCGTAAATCTGTATTAGTGAAAATAAAAATTTTAAACATTTTGTAGTTCGTGTCGGAGGGTGATTTTAAAATTCTTCATGCTGTTTCCCTGAAAGACTCAGACACAAAATTTCCTATTCAACTCTTTGACTTTTCAAGTTTTTAGGTAATGCTGTTAACAAACACACGGAGATACACACATACGCAGACGTAAATAATGCATTTTTGGTAAATATCTATTTTAGAACTGCTGTCTCCTCTAAATACGAGGTGGTAGAAGTAAAGAAGTTTTGTACAAATATTTTAATACATAAGTGTAAGAGAAAGGTTGCATTTGTTAGAGAAAAATCGTGAGTTAGATGTTTGACCTTTGTCTTAAGAAGTTTAAGCAGATAGAAATGAAATCCTTCTGATAATGCCAAGGAAAGTTAATAAAATGGTGCTTTAGATTCAGAGGTGGTTAAATACGCGGTTTGATCAACCCTGGAGAGGAAAGGAAGGCATTGTGAGTGATAAAGGCCAACCAGAAGAGGAAGCAATTTCTGGAGCTATTCCTTTCTCGCCAGGGGTAAGGCTTTGATTAATTCATCCGTTTTACTTTATCACTTAAACCGACTTTTAAATCACCCCTATAATGTTAAGACTTCAAGGAAGAAGAATGCAGCTCCGGATTTGTTACCCTCTAGCATGTTGTTCCTAGCAGGTTTAGATTGTGCCCATCGATAAAACGTATTAGCTCGAACATTGGCAATATAGAACAATTATGGTCTCACAAAATAACCAAGGAAGTTCGTTCATCGCTTCTCTGACATAGTTTATGGAGTCCTAATATAATAATACAGTAAAAAAATAACAATAACAGCAATACCACATGCGCAAATTATAGCAAAGTTTTCAAAATTCTAATTTATTTTATTTACATCCTCCAACGTTAAGTCATATTGGTCGATGAATGAAATGGATGAAATGATCCTCAAATGAGTGCAAGGTCCAAAGAGCTTAAAGTTACCAGACATTTATCTTGCCGAATTGCAAGCTCAGTTCAAAGTAGATTTTAAGTTATGTCGTACAATCTTAAATACAGTCCTGTTTGCAGATGATCAGGTCATTCTGTCAAATATTGAAGACAGATTACAAATAGCTTTGTACCAACCTGACAATACAATGTCAAAGTATAATTTTATCATTTCAGCAGAGAAAACGAAAGTGATGACTTTTATTGGTAAATATCCAACACGATCCAAAATTCTCCTCAAAAAACAAAATGATAGAACAAGCTAAATATTTTAATTACTTAGGATGTGATATTTCCTATGAATGTGACAGAGATTTAAAACAAAAGATCTATAAATTTCAAAACATATGTGGCACTATAAAACGAACATTTAAAAACAAAACAAGAAGAGATGCCATATTAAAGTTTTATAAAACTATGGCAGTGCTTATTGTATCTTATGGAGCCGAGACCTGGACCTTGAACAGAACTGATAAAAGAATAATTGAAACGGCTGAAATGAAATTTTTGAGGTACTTAGCTGGCTGTAGTCTTAAAGATCACATTAAAAGTGAAACAATAAAGGAACAACTAAAATATTTATTTTAAATGACAAACTGAAATGGCAAGATCATCTCTCGAATGTCAGAAGAAAGACTCACCAATCAGACTCAGCGCCTCGGTAGCGTAGATGGTAGCATGTCTGCCTCACGTTCAAGAGGTCCCGAGTTCGAATCTCGGCCAGGGTGAGTTACCTGGATAAGGTTTTTACCGGGATTTTCCCTTACCCTGCAAGACGAATGTCGGGTAAATCTCAGCTCCATGCACCCCGGACTCATTTCACCAATTTCATTCACCATCCGATATGACAACGCTGGAGGACGCAAATTGCAAATTGCAAAAAAGAAAAACCACCAATCAGGCCTTGCAGTATAAACCAGTTGGTATTAGAGATGTTGGAAGACCATGAAGACGTTGGGAAGATCCTTTCTGAGCCGAAGCAGGCCTATCTGGCCTATCTTGAAGGTTGATGATGATGATGATGATATTTGTCTTTCAGCATAAAGGAAAACCCCGTGAAAAACCTTATCCAAGTAACCCACCGTGATCGAAATCCGAACTCGGTACCTTCTAAAAGTGCGGCAGACACGCTATAACCTACGCTACAGAGGCGGGCATTATAATTTTGGTATATTAAACTATAAAAACAGTGACAGCATTCAAGCCATACGAAACCCATCTAATGTTGTTAAGTTCTTTATTTGATATATGTATTGTGTATAGTTGTAAAATAATTCAAAAAGATTCAACATTGTGTCTCAAATGATGATACCTATCTACTTTGTCACTAGAATCGTTAGCCTTATGTTAACTTACAGTCACTTTCTCTGTTTTATCAACTACATAGAGTATATACGTCAGTCTAATGTTCCTTTATGTGTCTGTTGTACCATGTAATTAGCACTGATTGTAGCTTCTCGACGCACACAGAATGTTTCACTACATCTCACTTTTACACTGCTCTGCATTCCGACTCTGACACAGCTCAAGAGTAGAACTGAACTGTACTGAACTAGGTCACGTAAGAAATGTTTCCCGAAATCAAAATATCTCGAATCGAAGGAATGGAACATTGTCAAAGTCGAATCTTCTAGCTGCCGCGAAATCGAAGAACGAAGGTCTAGAAAACAACGAAGCTCGTACTTCCGGCTTCGTGACGTTAGCAACCGGTTGATCTTGAATGCTTCATTGCTTTTCCTCTCGGCGGCAAACAACAAAAACGGTGCAAAGGGTCAGTTACACCTGATCCTTTTGCGGTAGATATTACTGCCGCCGTGACATATCACCGCAATG
This sequence comes from Mantis religiosa, assembly GCA_030765055.1. Lineage (NCBI taxonomy): Eukaryota > Metazoa > Arthropoda > Insecta > Mantodea > Mantidae > Mantis > Mantis religiosa. The sequence continues at coordinate 91,914,552 of CM060952.1, forward strand.
GCTACAGTACCACCAATTACCTTCTAGTTTCAACAACCTTATCCGTGGCCTCGGGGAATACGATCTTGACCCCGGGGAGACATATAAACGTCCCAGACTTGTCCTTGGACCTCAATAATATCAAATCCCTTTCTCAAAAATCAATTTTCCTTACCTTTTTATACTAATCCCAACTTTAATGCCATCATCTAACCACCATCCCTTATAAAATACCTACCACCATGCCAGTAAGGGACCTAGTCCCGGTATGGCAAGAGTCGAAGGGACCCTCCTCCACGGAGGAGGACAACCCTTCAACGACCCCACGTGTCTGTGTGTCTGTGTGTACCTCCTCGTCTCCTTTGTATAATGATTTTGCACTTTCTTCTGTTTTGTGCTGTCTTAGTATTTGTATTCATTAGCCGTTACAAAGACTGGTATTTGAGATTCTCAGTAATATTTTTAAATTGTATTACATGTTTTTGTTACATGTCACAAAAGATTACTTAACTTTTCGTATGATTCCCGTGAAACCATTGGGCATTACAGGTAGTTTTATTACCGTTAAAATAAGTAAAATGTTAGTTGAGACAGACAACGTTTCTGAAAAAAAAAGTTCAACTTCATAATATGTTTATTTTGAACACATCTTCTTGCACCACATGGTAACATTAATTGTATATAATTTTTATCATTATACAGTTTTGTAGCATAAGGAAAGATGTAGAATCTAAGTAACGCAAGAGTGTACTGACTTAATGGTGTACTGCAGTGTTTTGCTCATCACGGGAACAATATTTATCGTATAGTTCCATACAATTTATTTCAATAATATCTTTGTAATTATCGCAAACGCCCCACTCGAATATCATATCGAATATTTAAACTCGATATTGCGATGCTCATTTTAAGGATAACTACTACAGTATTCGGAGTTTATTGCTCTTGTTGTGTCAATAACTCCTGCTTAATGTTCTTGGAAAAATGTAAATACACAAACAAATGTATCGACATGAATTTTAATACTGCAGGTTATGCTAGCTTAGTAATATGAAAGAAAAAATAAAATCCACATGTGCTACCATCTATTATAAAATGTATTCATTCTTAAAAAGTATCTGCAAGTATAAAGGGAATCTAACTTATGAATATTACCTAAAAGTACATTTTAATGCTTTGCTCACTCTTGTTAATTGAAATTTTCTGTTTAAAGTAATATTTATATATCATTTTAGACCTAATAATTATATGGTTTTAACGAGGTAATACCTGGCCATTTTGTACTACGAAATGTGGAACACTTTAAAGAAAATTTCGACTTGTATAACTATTGGGAAATTTAAACGATTAACGAGGGATATATAGGAAATGGTTATAGCCACACAAAAATGTAGTTGTCGTAAAGAGTATACTTTAGTGAGATATGCCTTTGTAGTATAACAGATTTTATGATTGCCAGTTACGCAAAAGTTTTAAGAATGGAGGAGACTTACGGCTATTCTCAGAAAATTTAGGAAATTATGTCAGGAAAATACTTAAACACATAAAACATATCAAACTGGGTTGGTATTTTTCAAGGACACTACAGGATGATTATCCGGAAAATTCCTAAAGAACTATGAAAGGATAGAGCCAGACTGAAAAATTCAATGCCATAGCCGGTATTTGAACCACGCGTCCTACACACGGCCAGTGTGAAAGAACAATTAATTTCACGAGTCAGTTGGAGAATTTAATGTCATGTTGGCACGTTGGCCATAGTAGCCCAATGGTTTAGAGCGACTGGACGGAGACCATAAGATCCGTAGTTCAAATCCCGGCTATGGCATTGAATTTTTCAGTCTGGCTCTATCCTTTCATATTGCGTCCTACACACGGCCAGTGTGAAAGAACAATTAATTTCACGAGTCAGTTGGTCAATTTAATGTCATGTTGGCACGTTGGCCATAGTAGCTCAATAGTTTAGAGCGACTGGACGGAGACCATAAGATCCGTAGTTCAAATCCCGGCTATGGCATTGAATTTTTCAGTCTAGCTCTATCCTTTCATAGTGCGTCCTACACACGTCCAATGTGAAAGAATAATTAATTTCCTAAAGATCTGTTTACATATTAAAGTAAGCGCGGGTGAATCGCATATTTTGAACATCTTTCCCAAAAGATTTATTTGTCACGTAAATATGAAACGTTTTACCTCAAAGTGAAGCCTAGACATCCTAGGTTATGATAGATGATAAGTTGTTCTATGAAATGTTTATTATACTTTCCTTTTCAGTTTCGTTCCGATCGGAAACTAATGCTAATCACCCGCAATTGGAGGATGAATAAGGTTGACTTAGCGGACGATTCTGAATGGAAAGAAAATGGTGGAACATTCAATTTCAGTACATAATGCAATCATGAGAACAAAATAACACATATCTGCAATTGTATATTCATATATTTATGCATCTCAAACATATTTTACACACATGAATTGCTACTTTCCCACAGGGCCCACACAGACTTCGTGGTATCTTTCTCCATTTTTCTAGGCTCATTAGGGTATCATTTTACAGGTTAAATTTATCGTCCGATATGAATTAACGTTGGAGTGCGTAAATAAAACAAATACCTTACCTTAATCCTCTTCGTCTGCTGTTGTAGATGTATTTATTTTTGCCCGTTGTCAGCACTGTATAAGTAACCATCATAACAAGGAGGACTATGGATGTAAGAAACTGTAATTTCTTATTTGACATGCAAGTTTCTGGAGAAATATCAATGCACATTCGTTATAAATCTATCTTAAGCGAATTTAAATAAACAAAATGGCAAACATAAAGCAATTACATACCTCCTTTCCGGGAAAGAAGCTCAATTTTTCACTTAGACTGAAGAAATACAATCGTATTACACACTTAACTGTCTTTGGTAGTTAACTTCTTGCTGTACAAAGATCGTTACAACACAACAACATGCTACCGTCCCCTAGAGATTAGATTTTGAAAAGGCCTCCGGGCGGCTTTCAAAACTATCACCTCTGTTACATCGCCGTTCCAGCCTCAGCCTACAGTCTTCATTGTTACTCTACAAATCACTCGTTCGTCCACTTATTACTTATCCCTCCCAAGTTTGGGGACCGCACACACGTCATCTGCGTCGTCTACCAACGCTCCATGGTTCATCCGTAATCAGCAGCTCCATCACGAACTAGGACTCTTACCTCTTCACGACTACATTCGCAGGATCGCCCATCATTTCCTTTCCACGCTGCATATGTTCCACGAGCTGTGCATTATAGCATCGCTGTCCGCACGCACCAGCCCTCACGCTTAAAGAGAAGACTACCATAGGACCTTCTTCTGAGTGATACATCTGATTCGAATGATTCTAGTGCTTGATGTGTGTCTTACATCTCCAATATTGACTTAATTCCTCAGAGTGTATTATTGGAGTTCTAACTTAATGTAGTTAGGGGGCGGCCCGTTAGCCTAACCCTGAGTGTTATTGTTCTTTAATTTATCGTTCTCTATCCTTCTTTTCACTCTGATCTGTAAAGCATTGTACTGCTGATCGATCAATAAATAATTATATAAAAAGACTTTGAAAAACTTCGTAGTCGCCCGCCAATCGGAATCACCGTAAGTTTTTATCTATTTCTTATGTCAACCGATCTATAAAATGATACAAAATTCTTTCCTAATGAAGATAGCTTATCGGCCATTGTTAGAATATTTAAGATATGCGTTTTATTTGTCAAGTACATACATAAAAATTAAGCTATTGCAGGTCATTAAGAACAAACGCTTACTAAATAAATATAATTATTTTTTCAAATATATGTGCCGTCAACTGCCCCATTTAGGATTCAGAAAGATTCTGAACATTATTTCCAATCAATTATTCATATCTATATACGATAGTTTCTTTGTTTGGTGTAAATAAGTGGTACAAAATATAATTTTATTCTCTTAAGTTCTAAAATGCTTCTCTGGCATTGTGTTTGAGGTTACGTAATGATAGGGTTTGAGTTCGTAGCTTGCCACAATGACTTCAGAGATGTTTATGCCGTACGACATTACGCCACAGTTAGTAATTAATCACACGTAATTACCTGAATGTGCGATATGCATTAATTAAATGTTGCTACATAGATGTAACGGTTCACGCACCACGAGTCAACCAAAGCTAACCGCCCGTTCAGAAACGCTGCTCCGAGCTGTTATTTGCTGCTTTCAGATGTGTCAGACGATTAATTAAGACGTAAATTCGATCTATATTGTTAACATGACATACCCCAGCGCGCCATAAACTGTCAACAACAAAGATTGCTACTCTACTCCAATTTACCTAAAATTACCCTAAATATTAGTGGGTTTCTCTTAGCATTAATGACACAAGAAAGTGTTTTGGACAGCCTTTTTATGCATGTATATATTCCATAAGTTATCAGACAACGTAGCTGGTAAGTTCAAGAGGTCCCGAGTTCGAATCTCGGTCAGGGTGAGTTACCTGGATAAGGCTTTTTCCGGGGTTTTCCTTTATCCTGAAAGACGAATGTCGGGTAACTCTAAGCTCCATGGACCTTGGGCTCATTTGAGCGTCATTTCACGCGTTCCATTCATCGTCCGAAATGACTTAATGTTGGAGGACATAAATTGCAACAAAAAAAGAAAGAAAAAGAAAAAGAAAAAACGCAGCTGTTGTCTATTCCCATGAGAGAAAGGCATCGTACTTCAGCGCTGTGGCAGCCTGCAGCAAGTTTCTCGAAGCCGAGAGGTTACCAAAATGTAATTCACTCTTTAAAGACTTCAAGAACTGAAGTTGAAGCCGAAGTAAAGTTTTAAAATCGTAATGAACCAATTTTTGGTGAATAGAACCAATGTATTTTAAGGTCATAAAAAGTTTTATAAATTAAATTTCAATAAAATACAAATTTTAAATTAAAATATTTTATTTTTTGGGTTGTCATAAATAATTAATTTACTGACAAATTGTAAACCCCACAGTGGGTAAATTAACCTCATTTCTGGTGTGGAACAGAGTTCTTTTTTCAATTAATATCGTCTAAAGGTAAGGTACATCGGACGATGAATGGAATGATGCTCAAATGAGTCTGTAGAATTTACTTAGGGTTACCAGAAATTTATCTTTCAGGACAAAGGAAAATCCCGGAAAATAAGATTTATCAAGATAACACACCCTGATTGAGATTCGAACTAGGGACCTCTTGAACGTGAGGCAGCCACTCTATCACCTACGCTACTGGGCCAGGCTATGTTTTATTTGAAAGGTATTTCAAAATGCCATATATATTATGTTTTCATAATTATTACACGTTACTAGTTTATTTTCAATTACAAGATACATTTTCGAGGCGTATCCGTATTGTTGGTTCTCCAGACTGAAGTACCATTAAGAACCTGAACAGTTTACGAGTATTTCCATATGTTTCTCTATGGATCCGGCCAGAGCTAGGAAGTTCGTACCGATTTTCTTGAGCGCCCAGGCATAGCTATACAACGCAGCGCTACTAGCAAGGGCAAGGTTCATCGTAGATTGCAGCTCATTACTGCAAAACAGGTGTAACTGCATTACACAGAGCACTTTGGTAGGAATGTCCGCCTCGGTAGCGTGGTGGTAGACTGTCTGGCTCACGTTCAAGAGGTCCCGAGTCTCGGTTGGGGCGAGTTACCTGGATAAGGTACTTTTCCGGGGTTTTCCCTTATCCTGATAGACGAATGTCGGGTAACTCTAAGCTCCATGGATACCGGACTCATTTGAACATCATTTCACCGATTTCATCCATCGTCCGATATGACAACGTTGGAGGAAGTAAATCACAACAACAAAAAAATCCTTTGGTAGGAAATAAGACATTTGAATAACATCTTTGTTGTGCTTCAAAGATTAGCAACTAAATTTCCGTACATCATTGTATGTTTTCTAGAACTGTACTTATTCATGTCCTCATTTACTTCACTATTTACATTTACATTTCAGTGGGATACTTCAGCAAACATATAAAAAAGAAAAGCCTGACCGAGAAACCAAATTAGCCGAAATCATTAACGAATTTGCAACACATTATCAGTCAACTATATCTTGTTTTACCGGACATAGAATGAGTTTTTCATTTGAAAGGCTTCAGCGCTACATTAAGGTTTTTAGTAATACGGCCGCAGATGAGTAAATATGTAGTAAAATTCCTGCTTTGGCATTTTGTCTAGTAAGAGTCTTCATATATTTAAGAAATTATTGTATTATTTGGACATTATTTTATATTAGATCAGGAAATGTTACAATCTGCGTTATAATTGCTTGGGTGTTGCCACAATGTGCTTATTTAAATAATGAGATCAGTCAGAGACAAACCCGTATGAACTATATAAGAATGTGTATATTCTACATAATGATCTTATATGTGCATTTACGATTGTCTTAAACATGTCTTTTTCCCCCACTCTGGGCAACCCGTTTCAATGCCTCTCCGCTGTGCGTTTCTTATCTATGATTTGTTTGGATGCCGGGACAGGGTCGGTCGCAACCTACATAGGAAACGGCCGAGCGGTACGAACTTCCTAGCCCTGGTTCCGGCTTTTATTCCTTGTTGAATGAAGCGGCAAAATGACATCATCTGCACCACACGTGGGATTTACGTGTAAAATGCTACTTTAAATGTTATACTTTCTCTTCACAAGTAAATTAGTCACTCTGATTGACATTTTCGGCACGCCGTTAAAGGTTAACACTTGCTCTTTCTTAACTCTCTTTCTTCACTTATAGGTTAATTATTATGTCCTATTATGTACATATACTTAAGTTATATCTTAAATGATTACACAAAATTAGAATGAAATAATGAAGCAGCTGAAATAACCCGATATATTTCTGCATATCCATTTATTTTCTACAGTAAAAGTGATAATTATTTTAATTTACGTCCTCCAAAATAAAGTCATGCCGGACGATGAATGAAATGATGCTCAAATGAGCCCAGGATACATAGTGTTTGGAGTCAAGACATTCATCTCAACCTGTATACCAAGCTCTTCTACAATTTCTTCAAGAAAGTGATCTACAGATCTATTCTCCCTCCATCCTCTTAATTTTCCTCTCATTATTTTTCTTATTTTTCCCTTCGATGGGCATATGGGATTTTACCGAAGGCAAACAAAAAAAAACATACATTCTTCTTTCAGGATGAGAGAAGGCATCGAAAAAATCTTAACTAAATAAATTACCATGACCGAGATTCGAACACATCCCCACCTGAACGTGAGGCAGACAGTCTAAAGGTGACTATATTTGATTCATACATGATCGGTACAAAAAGTATATTTTATGAGATTCTACCTACAATACACGTTTTAAGTCAGGAAATATTTCCAAAAATTCCCTCATACCAAATTACTCCAAATTCTTGAGAGTGTCCCCCCCATAATATGGTGCGATTGTCTTTGATTAAATTACAATATATTTAAGACATTTTCCTTACAAATGAAGTGTATATCTTGAATATACACTATGAGATCTTCTTTCTGGATGACTTTACATAACGGGCAAACAGTTAGAGGAAGACAAAAGCTTGCATCTATTTTTGTTCTCTTGCCCTACTACTTTCAACAAACAGGTAAACACAGCCAACTAAACCGGTTGTTTCTGTTCATAGTTGCGTAGCAATCTAGCAGTGTAGTGATGTTACATGTGGCAAAGCACAGTTTTGATATGTCTTAACACTGGACACATTATGAGTTTCTTTGCCCGCCTCGGTAACTTAGATGGTAGCGTGTCTGCCTCACGTTTAAGAGGTCTTGAGTTCGAATTTCGCTCAGGGTGAGTTACCAGGAAAAGTTTTGTCCAGGGATTTCCCTTATTCTGGAAGAGAAATGTCTGTTAACTCTAAGCTTTATGGACAATAGGCTCATTTAAGCATCATTTCACCCATTTCACCCATTCTCTGATATGATTCAACGTTGTAGGACGTAAATTATAAAAAGGAAATTAAAACAAAAATATTACGAGCTTCTCCTTAAGAAGGAATTTCCTTGCGGCTCGTGCTCTATAAATTTTCAAGGCAACACACTTAGCGCAGTTTAGGAAAACATTGGTTTTGTACACACATTTCCCAAGCTGCACCTTTTTGCCATAAAATTGCTGGCCATGTTTGGTACTACTTATCAATGTGCACTGAACAGCATACTGACACAACATGACCTTGCTGCCTTGCAAAGCGTCTTCATTGTTCTACGTTTAAGTTCATCTATGGTTCCTCCAGGCTTAAATAGGGGACGCACATAATCGTTACGGTTTCCATCACTCCGCCAACAAACACGTGATTACCGTCAGCTGATTACATCTAACTCTTATCGCAATCGTTGTATATTTCTCTGAAGCAGTGCAGAGTTAAAACACCTGGCTTATTAATTAACTAATTAAATAAACTGATAAAGAAAAGTTTTGAAGTATAATTTTGTGAATAATAACTTACGTAAATCTGAGTTAATATCCCCCATTAAGCAAGCCGTTATCACTGCCATACAAAATGATGAGGCGCTTAACTTTGCCAGTTGGATTATTTAAACCTTTGTAAAGCCCAGAAAAAATGCATAGGTTTTTTGACTCTGCAACTGTCTGTCCAAACCTTTAAAGTGACATGTCCCTTATTTACCCAGGTTTCGTCGAAGTAATACATTGTGCGCCCTTCTACACAAAATTGTTTCACATACCTCAAGAAACGTATTCTCCATATCACAATGTCTTCCCGGCCAATTATCACGTTAATTTTGTTTATTTTTGAAAACCGAAACCCGTCGTCCTCCAGCAAAGAGTGTAATGTGGTTCTATTACAATTTGGGAGATCTGAGTAACTATTCATACCTTATTTGAAGTAGGAGACTCCTAGTTTAAAAGAAAACTGTGCACTTTAAAGCGGGTATTATCATCTAGTTGCTCTAAAACACTACACCTTTCTTTTTAGAGGTTTTTATAATTCCTGTTTGTTTAATTTCGGTTCTCATATTTGAAATAGTGTTCACAGATACACCAGTTGCTTAGACGTCAGTTTAGTTAAGTCTTTCACATCCAGGTTGTTATAAAGTTGAAGGCAAACGTTAAACACGTTTCATACGCCACTTTTTAGCTGCTTTTCACTTTTATGCTTCTGTAAACTACTCTAATGAACTGAGCACTCCACCATAGTCACTCTACGCGCGAACACCAGCACTAACAGGACGAGCAGCAAAGCAACGCTGACAATCGGGGAAGTACCGAATACCACGTGACAATAAATGGAATTAAAATATTTAAGCTCATATTTAAATGTTTTAGAACCTGAAATACAGTAATTATTCACCTCGTTCATTTCCTTAATATATAAAATAAGTTATAATGTGTGCAATGTAGTAACGAACTATTTCCACACGCGCTTCACTGTTTGGCTGGCTCTAAAAAGTTGTGCTATGGCGCATTGTTGACATCCGTTCTTTAAGGCCGAATAGGGCATAGTTTGCTGCCGGACATTGAAACACTAGTAGGTATTTAAAATGAAACCAGCAAGCATACCAAACATTTAAATTAAGAGCGAATCGTAATAACTATTTAACAATGTATATTGTAAAGAATTTGTAGACACTTTTTAGATATATTGTGAAAATTATTTTAACAATAGAATGTAGAAAGTACTTAAACGTCTATAACAGCATACGGGAAATATTTATCACTGCATAACAACTACTCTATAGGCTGGTCATGTAGCTCAGTCGGTAGAGCACATGGCTGCCGTGCGAGGAGTCCCGGGTTCGATTCCCAGCTGGGAGTGGAGACTTCTCCAATCAAGATGATTCTCCACTATCCCCAGAGTCCGGAAGTACGAACGAGAGTGCGAATGTGTGCGTGATCTAATGATTAAAACCCAACGAATAAGAGTTAACGCTTTCGATATGTTCCAAAGGAGAACGGCAGCCGAAATGACGATTACAGTTATAGGCGGGGTATAAATGGAACAAATAAAAAAAACTATTGTATAAAAAGTATAGGTAATAAACATGTTAGTTCTCTAGAACTGTTTTTCTGAACTTAAGGTTTGGCTAAAGTCAGTAATATGAGCGATCTCTCTCATAATGCCATTACGAGCCGTTAATCATCCTTCACTCATATTCACTTGTGTAATTTACTTTCTTTGAGTTTTCGTAGTTCAAAAGTATGCATTTGATAACGTCCAAAACCCAAATTACCGCCACTGTAGCACACGTCCCCTTTTGTTTATTTGCCAGATAAAAGGAACGGGTGAATGAATGAATGAATGAATGAATGAATGAATGAATGAATGAATGAATGAATGAATGAATGAATGAATGAATGAATGAATGAAAATAAATGGGTTGAGCCCTTTCGGTCCCTTGCACGAAGGCCGCATATTGTGCCCATTGTGCCCGTCTTACTGGAGTGCTTATTAAAGTCCCGTGGGCTCCAAAAAGGACAGGATAAGTCTTGGATTAGCACTCCTTATATCATCTGGTCTCAGTTTGTCTGAGCTCAGAAAAAAAGTGCCTAAGTGTAACAAGTGCTTCACATTCACACAAAATATGTAGAGAAGACGCATCATTTCCACCGCACTTCCTGCTTGTGGAATCTGCACTAATCTTCATCACATGGAGGTGTCTTTTAGGGTGACTGTAGGGGTAAAGCATTTCACACTTCGGGTGCTCATCCTGCCGGACCTGTGGTGGTCTCTAGTTCACCATGTCACAGATTCTAAGACACGATGGATTTTTTTTTTTTTTTTCAGGAGTAAAAGTCTTTCAGATGGCTTCCTTTGGGAGGGAGATAATGCCGGTGATCCCGTGCCGTAGATCTAAGGTATGTAAGGGATCCTTAGGATTTACAAAGCGACCTCTGAGCAAAGTTAAACGCCCCATATGGAATGAGATTAGAATAACAACATTTAAAGAGCGTCAGCTGGTAAAAACCCAATTTCACTAGGTGATAACTTTGAAAGTATTTACTCTTTACATATCCGAGAGATAAAAAGTGATAAACGATTTCCATTGTATTTTAAAATTCGAACAAACAGCAACGAATACCTCGGAAATGGCTCGCTCAACAGCACAAAAAACTTACGTCTTCCCCACTTTCTGTCCCACTCCTTGTACTGCTAAACTCACTTTCCGACCGAGCAATATAAAGCAAGCTAACACTTATATTTAAGGAAATAATTATGAAATTAAAAGGACTCTGCTCCATATTTCACGGTGAAAGTTTTGAAAGCGGAAAGCATACCAAGTTTGGTTTGGAACTCGACCCAAGATACTTCCATGTAATTCCTTAGGAAAGCGGCATAGGCGTTATCGGAGCTTCTTCTCCGAGGACAAACAACCGGCCCGTTCGTTATCTATGTTTCCCTCGATAGGTTTTGTTTGCGCTTCCTTGGCCATGAGCCAGGAAACCAAACGAGAGATAAATAGCTCGGAAAGGAAATTTAGGAATGAGGAGAGCCCCTTCCCATCATATTAACGTTATTTATGAGCTTTTGATGGAACTTACATATCGATCTACTTCAGAGCAACATACAAGCTCTGGCAAATCTGTATCCAGTAACATCTTGATAATATTATACTCTTTAATAAACAAACAGGTGTCACGTTTTAAGTTATTTCTGTTGGGAAAAGATCCAATATTTGGCTAGCTAATAAATTTTGGATGAAATGCTTCCTCCGCCAAGAGAATGAAAATACTCCCTAAATTATCTCACAGCTATAATTCTAGTCCGAGAAGCCTATTCAATATTCTACGATCGCTTTTCTTTACCTCTAAAACCTACCGCAATTGCAATGAAAGGCTAGCAGTTTTCTGTCACGATTTATATTCCCTACTTGAACACTCTTGTGAAGAAACATTTAAATACGTTTCTACATTGTTTGTCGGTTTATAATAACTGTAAGCAAGGTCAATTATTATTATTATTATTATTATTATTATTATTATTATTATTATTATTATTATTATTATTATTATTATTATTATTATTATTATTATTATTATTATTATTATTATTATTATTATTATTATTATTATTATTATTATTATTATTATTATTATTATTATTATTATTATTATTATTATTATTATTATTATTATTATTATTATTATTATTATTATTATTATTATTATTATTATTATTATTATTATTATTATTATTATTATTATTATTATTATTATTATTATTATTATTATTATTATTATTATTATTATTATTATTATTATTATTATTATTATTATTATTATTATTATTATTATTATTATTATTATTATTATATTATTATTATTATTATTATTATTATTATTATTATTATTATTATTATTATTATTATTATTATTATTATTATTATTATTATTATTATTATTATTATTATTATTATTATTATTATTATTATTATTATTATTATTATTATTATTATTATTATTATTATTATTATTATTATTATTATTATTATTATTATTATTATTATTATTATTATTATTATTATTATTATTATTATTATTATTATTATTATTATTATTATTATTATTATTATTATTATTATTATTATTATTATTATTATTATTATTACACAAAGGAAAATTGCTGGTTGTGCTAGATTCTAAAATACCATTACGCAAAGAAAGATTTGCAGTCCATTAAACCTTTTGGTGTCGAGATTGAACAGATACCATAAATTCAAAGAACAAACATACAGATATGCATGTAACTTTTCAATAAATTTACTGACATTTCTAGGTAAGTGTGTCGCTGTCTGTGTGTCTGTTAACAATATAATTTAGAAACGAAATATCAGATGAATACCAATTTAAGTTTAGCATCTGCCGAGGATGTGAAAATTGCCTACCTCAAAGTTATCTGTTAAGTGGAATTTTAAAATTATGTTGTTTTTTCCTAAAAAGTCTCTAACCGTTTTAATTATATTTCGATATGTTTAACATGTTCATGTCCCATTGAATGCATACCTCGAACTTTTCGGAAATAGCTTCTGAAGTATTTGTCATACTGAATGACTTTCGAATAGTTGGTAAATGTTAAGAGATTGACAAAATCTTACCAGACAAAAAAGTAAATGTTATAAAGCACACAATTTATGTGACTTTTTTATAGAGTTAACATTTTTCAAGATGTGTTTCTTATTTGTTTGAATTTTCCAATATTTCCAGGTTTCTCAAACAGAAAGTTTCAAGGACATCACATAGCAAACGGCTCTTAAAATTTATGATTATATATCTTAAGCCCACGTCATTCTCACTTAACTACAACCCATTGCACCCACCTCTTTGTATGGTAGCGTGTCTGTCTCAAGTTCAATAGGTTCCGAGTTCAAATTTCGGTCAGGGTGAGTTATCTGGATAAGGGTTTTTTCGGGGATTTTACCTTAACCTGAAAGGCGAATGTCGGTCTCTGTGGGCCCTTGGCTCATTTGAGCATCATTTAACCAATTTCATTCATCACCGATATGACTTAACGTTTGAGGACGTAAATTGTTTTAAAAAAATAACAAAAAGAAAAATGAAACAAACCTATTTTTGTGAATACTTAACTCAATAAATATGAAGAGGATAGTAAAAAAGGCTGCTGTAAAAACAGTTTGCATGAAAGTGAGTAGCAAAGGTCAAGTGAATGTAGCAAATAAAATTTTTCTATTCATAATGAAGGTATTCTCAGAGAATAAACTTTTCGAGGCAGCTTCGAACGCTGGGTTTGTAAACAGTTTGTATTAAAGTGCGTGCTGAATGTGCGAATTCCTACCTTATAATATTTTCTCTCTCTTACTTTTGTAAGAAGTGCTTTGTCTCTCCAGAGTTATTAAAGCAACAACACTTACTCGAGTACCATATGCTTTGTGGAACACATAATTTCTCGTCATTAGGACAAGAACCCGTCTCTGCGAGTCACAAACCACAACACGTTAACAGTTCCCCAGGGACTTAAATGCCCATGAGCCTCACATTTTCCCTCATGCTTCATTAAAGCGGTAGTACCACTTGCAATGTGAGACATTGCAGCTTTCAGTTCGACACTGGCCTGAAGTACTGCGGAAAAGTGTGCGGAAGGATGCTGGTTCGATCCCTGTAGGCTTTCTTTTACTTAGACGAAGTGCTTACTTTCGTATCAGAAAAAAGATCTCTATGTGTGTGTCTATCTCGAAAAGTTGTTACATTCCAAAACTTGGTGTATAAAATCCACAAATTGTAAAACCAAGACACGAAGATTTTCGAAGAAAAAATGCCCCCGTTCCAATTACCTTCCAGATGAAAATGTGAATGTAACACGTCAGATTTTTTTACATGATCACAGGGATATTTATACCTTCTCCTTGGTCTTAAGAATACATTTCAACATAAACCCTATTTATTTGTTTTCAAATAAATATATACATGCTTAACATATAAGACGCAATAGAATGAAGCTGGTGAATATGAGGATTTCCCGCTTCCAAACCACTTGCTTAACCTCCTCCGTTGGTCATCGGTTCGTTCCCCAGAATTTTTTTTTAAAATAGAAATATTCGACACCCTCCATGCAGTCTGAAAGTGAGGTTATAAGAGTAGATGTGCTAGTAGAAATAATCTAAAAGCATCGAAAAAATATATATTATATAGAATGAAATATTCATGCAATTTCTTATTTAAGATTTCAAAGGCCATGAGCAACTTAAAAAACATAATAACTGCTAAAAATGTTGTTTGAGTAAAAAACGATGTAATTTTCACTTACAAAGTTTTATTTTTATATATGTTTCATAGCTCTAGACTGATTAGTTTTAGAATAAAACGTTTTGCTGCTTTTTTATAAATATTTGGATAATAATAACGGATAAAATGTTTGCAATTTAAAATTAAAATACAACCTTTAAATTTGGTATGCTACTTGTTTTCTATGTAGTACATTAGTGCATTTATTTTCCAAAATATTAATATTTGTTAGAAATATATTCTTTTTCATAAATTTCACAACTTAGAATTATATAAAACAATAATTAGAAATAAAAAGGTACCCTATACTTATATTATGTCTGACTGCAATCAATAATACAATGTACAATTTAAGGAATTACATTATACATATGCTCAAAGTTTCAGATTAATGCATTTGTATTTCCTGTAAAATATTTACCATACGATACTATAAAATTCTTATATGTATAAATAGTTATTCAAGATACAAAGGTTAGAAGGAAAATTTTATTTTGTGAGTAAGTTTGATCCTAAAACGAAGCCGCAGGCAACACAAATCCTACGAACAGAATAAATTCCGTTTTACCCTTGCATCATCCACTAATTTTACTCGGTTCTGAATATTTATAAATATAAGAGGGCTGTTCAATAAAGAATGATCATAATTTACTATTTACATAATTTTTCGCACTTTTAGCTTAAAGTGAAACAAACACGCCATAGTAGTTTCATTGTTGGTACTCCTGGTTCCCGCCTGTGAGATCCAGGCAGGTTCAGACCTGTTCAGTATCACCTATCACTGCAATGGAGGTAACGTGCACTTAAAGTTGATGTTAGAGGAAGACCTGGTGCTTCTATCAAACGCAGTCACTGCTGATGAAACTTGGCTACATCATTTTGGTCCTGAGAGAAAGCAGCAAAGAGTGTGGGAATCTCCTTCATCAAAAACCACCAAAAAAGGCAAAAGTGGTTGCTTCTGCTGGGAAAGCTATGGTCATGTCATTCTTTGATATCCATGGAATGGTTTATCAGCATGTTGTACCTGCACACACATCAGTAACTGGACAATACTACAGGGATGTCCTGAAAACATTGCAAATCCATTCAGGCGCAAAAGAACACATTTCCATGAAGCAGGCTGAATGCTGCAACACGATAATGCGCGACCGCATATTGCCATTGTTGTTGCTGAATATCTTGCAAAAATCAACGTGAAGTGCATCCTGCACCCTACCTATATTACGGATTTAGCCCCATGTGACCTTTTTCTATTCACTAACTTGAAGAAACGGCTTCGTGGGAGGGTATTATCCATTATCAGAAGCAGTGGTGAAGACTGCTAAGGCGACTTTGAAGGATCTCTCAAAAAATGTTTTCTAGCATGTCTTTGAAGACTGGCAGAAACACTGGGACAAGTGCATCGCATTCAGGGGAGACTATTTTGAAAAGGACCATCAAAATTATTAGGATGAGTAAAAGGTACGCTGCCAAAAAAAGTTGTGATCATTCTTTATTAAACAGCCGTCGTATTATAGGTTATATATAAATATATGGAGTTGTTGAACCTGTCAAATGATCATGATATGTTCGGGTAGCGATGTTCATTTGCCTTGCGTAGCATCAATACTGATAACATGACTTCTAGAAAACTACAACATTCTACATAATGGAAGCAGTGGAAATAATAAATAGACGGAAATAACGTAACAAAAAATTCATTAAGGAATAAATTATATCTTCAGACATATATTTCACTCTCTCTCTCTCTCTCTCTCTCTCTCTCTCTCTCTCTCTCTCTCTCTCTCTCTCTCTCTCTCTCTCTCTCTCTCTCTCTCTCACACACACACACACACACACACACACACACACACACACACAATTTATCTCTCTCTGTGAATGTAAAATTTCATCAGGTTCAGTATATTATTCACATCCAAATTACCCGCAAATTTGTAATGGCCCGCCTAAGTATTATTTAACTAAAATTCACGGCCTTCTTGAATCAGGTGATTGTCACATTCAGCAAGAAACTGAATATGGCATTATAGGCGTTTTAAAGGTTTGGAGCACTGAGCGAAACCATTTACTACTTTTAACAAAGTTAAACTACTAAAACGCCCACTTTTACTAACAACTGTCTAAAACAGACATTTAAGGTTTTGGAATACATTATGTAGATATTATAAGCGTCTAAACAAAATATAAATACATCAATTTCCAGGTGGATTTGACACATAAGACTTCTGAACACGTTGAAAATAGTATTTGCAAAAAGTATTCTGCAAAATGCACCTCCTTGCCAGTTAGAATGATGGGTCTGACCGGCTGCTCTATTTTCCTTCCCATATACGTCCAGCGCCCAACAGTTAGGACTATTAGAATCGATATCCTGTGCTACTGAATCCCTCTTGCATGCAGTTTTCAATATCTGGCATACCTCTAACCTTTCAGATGAAAGACGTGTCTAGCCCATTTCTATCTCCCACTCCAGCCGTGACCCGACTTTCAGCTGTCTATCCAGAAGATTCACCGCAAAGTGATAATGGATTCAGCACTCAGCGAAACCAAAATTCTTCGCTTCAATTCATTCTAAACGCGAAATGTGGTTCTACAGATTTGTAGAGCAATTAACTGCATTCTCTTTACGTAGAAAGAAATTAAATGGGAACTTATTTCACGTCATTCTCTTTATAATCATCTCCTCTGATGAAATTTGTGCAGTTGAGGGTTTCTCTTGGATTCCCTAAGCACATAAGCATTTTTAGGAAAAGGTATAACACACGAGAAAGTGTGTGTGTATGTGTGTGCATAAAATATGAAACCCGCAATTTATGTAAAATATATATTTTTCTATGGAATGAACCCTCTCGAGTTATTGTTTATTATTCCTCTGAATTTTCCGATTTTTATACATTTCTTAAATGGGAAGTCGTTAGTCATACTTTTGAATGTCTTGACAACACAAATAGATTGACATTTCAAATTCCACACATAGCAACGAACTCTTAAAAGATTGGACTACCGCGTAACGACTATTGCATTCTCATATTCCCATGCACCAAAAGAAAATTAGTGATTAAAATGTATGAGTTTGTCTCGAAATAGAGAAACAAGGGTTTGTAAAAATAATATGTATAGGAATAGAAAAAGTCATTTTAGTGTAACACATAATTTTATAACAGAGATGTGCCTATTATCTGTTTCAAATGGGATGATGTTTGTCCTTGAGCGCTACTAGGTAAACAACCAATCGGAGTAGTGCGGTGTTGTCGTATTGCATTCCCCCTAAGTGATGTGTTACGGGCGCCAAACTAATCAATCTCAAATAAATACCATTCGCGTTAAGACAAAAATTGAGATTTTGCACAAAAAAAGCTGATCCATGTGGAAGGAGAGAGTAATGATTTAACATAACCGTGAAAACCTAATATTTTTGGCTCAAATAATTTTCCTAATACAAATAAAGTAGATACGTTATATAATAATAACGCATTGCGACATAAGCACTGTATTGGTTGGCATGTATACGTGAACGTATATTTGAAATTACTCAGAACTGTAACGTAAACATTTGACATGACGTGATAAAAGAAATATGTACTTTGAATAAGGCAAGGTGTTTGTTAAATTCGATGAGAGGAAACAAAACACTTCTTGCTAGTCAGGCAGAACGTGTCTGGTCACATTATATCTTTGTTTATGAATGGTTCGTAATCTCTATTTACTTTAGTGTTCAAAGCAGTACTATTCAGTTACTCTTCCATGAAAAAGTGTATCAGCTGGATCATTGGGATACGATCCACCTTCCCCCTTATTACTGCCAGAACAATCCAATTGAATTAATGTGGGCTCAAATTATATTGCAAATAGAAATAATATTTTTAAACTGACTGAAGTTGAATGATTTATTCACGAAGAAATTAATAAGGAACACAACAAGACTGGGAAAACTGCATGAGACATTAGATAAACTACAAGAAGACGACTTTTGGAAAGAAATAGCACGTAATGAAATTTTGGAACCTATCGTCATAAATGTGCAGTACTCAAATGATGAAGATAATGGCAATGACGAGTTATCTCTTAACGTACGTAACATTCAGAGCTATACGGATGCACTGGTATTTTCATCGGATTAGTAAAATAGGTAATTTATAAACTATAATTAATTTTAAACTAAATATTTAAACCATTTGCGTAATATACGAACATCCACGCTGCAATTGTGATTTAAGCAACTGCATTATTGTATAACTATGAAAAATTCAGTTTGCGTTAGTGTCAAGAACACTCGCAAGTGTGCGAGAGAGAGAGAGGGGGGGATATAAAATGAGTGGGGATAACGAGGTGGCAACAATGACGGCTCTAACGCATCTGATTCGCTACAGGCGAGAAGTCTTCCCATTTGAAACACATTATATCCATGCCAAACATAAAGATTATCCGTGTAATAAATTATTTCTGTTGTCTCTTTCTCATCACCTACACGTTTACAACGGAATCCTTTTAGTTTGAAACATAATTTAAATAATGAAGTGAAAGAGATTATAATTATGTTCTCTTAAAGCTTAAAATTCATATTATTTTAGGCCCACCTCTGAAGCCTGTCTAGCTCACATTCAAGAGGTCCTGAGTTTAACCTCGGTCAAGGTGGGTGATCGGGATTTTCTCTTTACCTGAAAGACGAATGTCTAGTAACTCTAAGCTCTATGGACTCTGCGTTGTAGCATGATTTCTATTCTGTTACACATGCGATGATTGAAGACGACTACGATTGAAGACTATAAGCCCTGCATTCTGAAAATCATGTTGAAACAGAAGATTTTGGTACTGGGGGGATGGTGCAATGATTGAAAATGCTATGATCCCCACGTTGTGGCGGCATATGTAGCAGAATTACACCGTTGTTGTGGGTTTCAATGCTCCAAATTTGCGGCAACATATATAGCAAGATTCGTGCTGGTATATCGTTTCCTGTCGTTGGTCTTACTTCGTCGATCTTGCCTTCGTCCAAAATATAATGACTTAATGGAGAAAATGTTCCCCGAAGTTAACAAGAAAATCCTTAATTATGCCTCTGCTAGCTTTTAATATTCTTCTGTTATATTCTTACTTATGAACAGTGAAAACTCTAAGTTACAAGGGTGGTACGGGTGACCAAAACAAAAAAGATTTTTAATTTGAATTTCTATAAGAAATAAATATTTTATTTATTTTTAACGCCAAATCCATTACAATTCTTATCACAAAACTTTATACTGTGATCGGAATCAATCTAATACTTCAAATTGAACTAACACTTAAATATTTTCGAGCAATTTAAAAAGCGTTCGATTTCTTCGGCGTTCCAGAAAAAAGGCGAATTTTCTTTCGGTTTCTACACCAAGATTATTTAATCCTTCGTTACTATCACTACCCATATATTACATTTATATGATACTACTACGTCACTACATTACGTAATGCAATTATTACTACTGCCAATAACAAAATTACATACATTTTTACACAATTTTGTTTGTTTTTCTTTTATAAATTTATACATTTTTCAAACCCTTTCTAAATATAAATCAAAACAACTGTTACAGGGTTCATTCGAGTATCGCTTCATTCACTGTCCGATATGACATACTTTGGAGGATGATAATTTAAAGAACAATATCATTGATTATGAAAATAGAATTTTTTAAATTTTTATAATTTTGGTCGAAATTCACACATCATTTATCTTAAGTTCTTAATATCTAAGTTTAATGTAGGAAGATTCCGAATTTGGGAAAGCAGTGATAGTGGAAGGAGAGTGATGGATGTTCTGGTTCTTGGCAGGTAAACAAATCAAGTAGGGACGTGTGGAGGATTTTATTTCCCCAGCAGAAACTCGGGGCTTTGTTCTCCTGGCGTTTTGATTATCGTCTTGTCATTTGCTGGGAATCACCGATGGAGTGACTGCTGCGCCAGACAGGAACTACGTCACGTTTTTTCTCTATTAATTTACGGTACTACATGTCACTGCCGGAAGCACTGGCGTGACCAGATATCGCCGCTATCACGGCAGCAATCGATTTCTCGACCTCGACACTTGTGCATGTTTCTCATATCCTCTAATGGCCAATCAACTGCACTTCATTAATCTGCCCTTTGACACCGTCCACAAACAATTAACCGGCGATCGTTTTTTTACGTTAAATAACACTTCAGCTTTAACATTACCCACGATACCTAAATTTGCTGTTTATCGATAGTAACATGAATAACGTCTATTGTTTATGTACATAAGTACCTGAGTTTGCACATGGAGTTTTGATTCCTTTTCTTCTATTTTCTGTCTTTGTTTATTCTCTTCTCCTACGTCTGTTCAGTTACTCAATACTATAATAATTTTATCCCAAGTTAGAATCTCGGTCAAGGTGACTTAATAGTACAGGATTTTTCCGGGGTTTTCCCTTATCGTGTGGCCGCGCCGTGGCTCAGTGGTTAGACCGCTTGCCTCTCACCAAGGCGGCCCGGGTTCGATCCCAGGCGACCGCAAAGTGAGATTTGTGGTGGACAACATGGCGTTGGGGCGGGTTTTCTCCGGGACCTGCGGTTTCCCCCGCCATCTCATTCCAACGTTGCTTCGTCTTCATCTCATGTATCATCAGTGTCACCGCCTGCGGTGCCGTATGTAATAAAAGCGGGCGTTAAAAACTACATACACACACTCCCTTATCGTGAAATAGGCATTCTGGCAACTTTAAGCCTTATGTATCCTGGGCTCATTTGAGTACCGTTTCATTCTTCGTCCGATATGAATTCACCTTGGTGGACAAAAACTAAAATACGGGCATGCCCGTAAAATAAAGTCTCCAATTTTATGTAATATTTAAAACATGTTTATTGTCAATGAATGTTACATTGATGGAAAGGTGGAACTTACAGCTATTTTTCAACGTAATCACCATTGCGATCGATGTACTTTTGCATGCGCTGTGGCAGTTTTTGTATACCCTTGTCAGAGCACTCTCCCGCCAAGTTGCGCAGGTAGCGCTGAACCTCTTTTCTCAAATCATCGTCGGTCTGGAAATATATTCCACCCAGGCGTGACTTCAACTCAGGAAACAGATGATACTCACTAGGTGCTAAGTCTGGACTGTAGGGGTGATGGATGAGGAACCATCCGAACTGGGCCAGGAGAGCATTTTGGGGACCCACCTCGCACAAACCTTGCGATAATGCAAATGTTCGGTCAAAATCTTGTCAATCGTAGTCTTATTGACTACAGGGATAAGTTCGCACAGGTCGCGAATTGTCACACGCCGATCTATAAGCATTTCTTGCTCCACTTTCGCAGTTGTTTCGGCTGAAACCGAAGGCCGACCAGAACGCTGTTCTTTATGGGCGTTTGTACGTCCATCTTTGAATTCTCTGACCCACTTCCGCACGTTTTTGACATCCATACACTGTAGCCCAAAGACTTCGCATAACTGACGTGAATTTCAGTAGGGGTAGTGCCCTTGGCACTCAAAAATTGGATCACTGCACTGAAACTCGCACTTAGCGATGGAGTGATAGGAAGCTACATCGCAAATGGCTGCCCAGCCAAAACTAATGGTTTCAACGGGTTCGCTGTTGTGGGGATTTGAAGGGATGAAACTAAACTACACGCCAGTGTTGCCGGATCTCGCATAATAGCGTTCCTCATGGCTCCAGTGCCTTGGATACCTTAATTTACGGACACGCCTCGTAGTTAATGAATATGTATTTTATCGTCTTCTGAATCGAATTCCAAAAGCAAAGGTAGTTGTTTTGAATAGAACTTACATATTGATTTACTTGAAATCCACCGTATTCTACATACACGCATGTTTTGAGGTAACATGGTCCAAAAAATGCCGGAACAAAGTGTATATGTCTGAAGCCTTCTGAGAGGCCTCTGAATAAAATCAACCGGTCTTTTTTGCCCAATATGTAACAGAACATTGAGAATCACAGTAGTTAAGGATCATCCATCAATACAAATTCAATTTAAATTTGAACTTTCTGGAAATAGCCTCCGGTGCACTCCACATTTTGAATGGATTTTATATTACTAGTAAACCATAAAATAGAAGACCTCTGCTGGATTAAAATGTTGGCCTTATGAAACATCCATTTCCAAATTATTCTTTGTAAATATTTTTAACTTTCTACTATGTACTTATATTTTTCCTGCAGCTTGCCATAAGGTAGACCCGAGTTTCGGTTCCCGGTACGAACGTGGAACTGTTTTCTAGCTGGGAAGCCTAATGCAGGGTGCTTTCAGCCTCATGAAGTCCCTCAGGGACCAAGTGAAGAGGTACTTGATTAGAGGTAGTAGCTCCTGACTGCAAAGGTCTCATACATCAGCCTGAAGGGATCCTGGTTCTGATCATGTCTCACATTGCAATACTGCACCAGACAGATAACCTCTGCAGTCAGCAGAATGGATTTTTTAGTTTAAGTCCTCCAAAGTTAAGTCTTATCAAACGATAAATGAAATGGGTGAAAGTATGTTCAAATGAGCCCAGGGTCCATAGAACTTAAGGTTCCCCGACATTCGCCTAGCAGGATAAGAGAGAACCTGGGAAAAATCTTATCCAGGTAACTCACTCTGACAAAAATTCGAACTCGAGACCTCTTGAACGTGAGGCAGACACGCTACCATCTACGCTACAGAGGTGGACAGGCAGAGATGGAGGACACAGCTGCTGGGTAGTAGACCTTGGTATACAAAGAGAACGAAATTTCAAAGCCCTCACAGAACGACCAGCTCTTACAAGATTTGACTATCAGTTAAAGCTACTGTAATTTCCTATTCTTATTGTACCTACAAGGAAATATGTAATAAAATTATTTCTACTCAATTTATATGACGTAGATGAAATAATAATTACAAGAATAGTTTCTACAGGAATCAGTAGAGAAAGCCAGATGAGTGTAAAACATATGTTATCTCTGTAGTATCGATTATATAATCCATGTAACAAAGATGACAAGCACAAAAGTTCGATTCAAACTGCTTTATACGTCACTAAAATAGTTATTAAATTTTTTCCACTAATACCAACTTCAATACGTATCTTTAATGTTTCTTTATGTCTCTTTAGCAAGCACCAATTTGTGCTGTTAGTAATCTCTCTGAAGTACACACATTGTCCACCTCTCACACGGAGCAGCACAGCGACTCTGAATGCATCTATTCCGATATACGGTCATGAACTATTTCGATGCGCCGATTCCTCATCACCGAGCCGCATTCATCGGCTCATCTCAAAGGTCGAAACACACACACACACACACACACACACACACACACACACACACACACACACACACACACATTCTAAACACTACACTGCCTTTCCAAGAGACAAGAAATTTCTAGTAATGGAATCCTTTCGAATTACAATCTCGAGTGCAACTTTGCTTAGTAAAAACAGAATTCCATTTCGGCCTCGTGTCTACGTGGCGTAAGGCAGCCCTCGCTTGCTTCTTCAGCCAGTAGACAACAGAGGCGCATCGAGTGCTCCAAAGTGGACAGCAATGGTGCCAACGTGACAGTACAAATGATACAAATGAAACACATATAAAGCTTTAAAACAACATAATCCCGGTTAAAGGCACTATTTATTTAATTGTATTTATTTGAAATATATTAGGCGTTATTTTTTTAATTCTTTCTTTTACAGAAATTAAATCGTGTACAGTTTAAAAGGGTGAGGTGTAGTACACTACATAGGTTTGTGTGTGACAAACCTCTCTATGTTGGCTGGTTCCCTTTGATCTAGTAAACAGATACACCTGGCCTTTGTCTGTCAGTCAGGATTTGTGCAAAAAGTGGAACTTAATGTCCAATCTTCTTTTTCAACACAACACATCAAAGAGTTTGACCATCAGAAATCTCTTTGTTTCGTATTTTACGAACATCTCTAAGGTGAATTCGTGCATGAGGGTAAAAATTAATATGTAGATTTTGGGTTAAATTTTAAGTGACTAGGGCGCGGAGCAAAACTAGTGACACTGCAATATAAGTAGCCCTGTGAGTTAGATTTGCAGTAACCCATATAAGTCTCGAGTTCAATTCCTATGGAGCCCCTTAATTGGGCTTTAGTTTTTTCTAGATTCCTCTGGTCGGTAGGCAAGCGCAGGAGTGTTATTTAATGTGCTACGATTTCTTTATATGCCTTTCATTTCTTTTCTTATCATAGTTTAGGTTTCAAAGAAAAATTATTTTGGTGATTAATATTACTCTTTCACACTAACCGTGCGTACGATAAGATTTGGAATGTTACAATAAGGATAAAAAACATTAAACGGGTTACTTGGATAATTTACTGTCACGTTATCATGGTAGCTTAGGGGTTAGATCAACCGGACGGAGACCGGGGGATCCGTGGTTCAAATCCTGACTATGCCATTAAATTATTGAGTCTGACTTTACCTTTAAGAAAAGATAAATAAGTACATAATTATCATTTTCCAACGTAAAGTTATATCCGATTATTGATAAAAGAGGTGAAATATTACTCAAATGAGTCCAGAGTGTATACCTACAATTTATAGTTACCTGACATTCATCTCTCAGGATAAGGGAAAACCGTGAAAGAAGCCTTAAACAGATAACTCACCCTGACCGATATTAGAACTCGGCACCTCTTTAACGTGGGATATACACGCTACCACCACGGCCGCGCCGTGGCTCAGTGGCTAGACCACTTGGCTCTCACCAAGGCGGTCCGGATTCGATTCCAGGCGACCACAAAGTGAGATTTGTAATGGACAACACGGCGCTGGGGCGGGTTTTCTCCGGGACCTCCGGTTTCCCCCGCCATCTCATTCCACCGGTGCTCCACCTTCATCTCATGTATCATCAGTGTCACCGCCTGCGATGCCGTATGTAGTAAAAGCGGGCGTTAAACACTACACATTTAATTTCATTTCGCTACCACCACACTACAGAGGTGGGTAATGATGATGTCAACTGCCGAATCATATCAGCGTAGGCGGTGCCGGAATTTTGTCCCTTAAGAGTTCTTTACACGCCAGTAAACCTACTGACATGGAGCTTCGTTTTTAAAAATCGTCAGTCTGGGCTGGGTTTGAACCCGGGACCTTGGAATCAACGCCTAGCCAAACGAGCCTCCTAGACCTACATATACATAATTTAGGTTGCATGATACGTGGCATTGGGGACACGTGGCGCGAATGCTTGCTCTAACAATATTTCCCATAAACCGTAGAGGACTGTCTTGTTCAAGAGGTCTTTGATCGTCTTTTGTGTGTAGCGTCAGAAGTATAGTCAGGAACTGTTAACGAATATTTTCGTGCAGCGTGTAGCCTCAGTTTTCTATACTTCACCCGTTCCTCCTGATAGATAACATTAATAGATTTATAAAGACATAGTATATTACTTGCGCTTACTATAACACTAGTTAACAGGTTTCATGAGCAATTAACGAATATGACCCTACAAATGTTCCTACGCCTATCATTTCCATGTAAATCATTGAAATGTATTTAAAAACAGTAGAAAATGTCAAACATTCAAATGGATAAACTATGGACCCATAAATGAACCAGATGTTCTCTAAACCGGCTTTCACAAATATTTCCAATGTTTAGGGTTCATAACAACCAGCAGTTTAATATGTAAAGTTAGCGTGGATCTTTGACAGGAACTTTGGAACGAGTATATTTCACTTTCTTTGACTGTCATGTTGGAGACGAAGCACGTGTACTGCATAACGTGTTATTCCAATTATATTAAGTGGATGAATGGTGACAAAATTTGCACTATGCCTTTCGCAGTGCCAGTGGTCTGAAGGCGAACCAGCTAGCCACGCAAAACAAAAATTGGGGGACATTTAAAAACGGTAAAATCCATAACTGAATCTCATGTTCCCTCCGCACTAAGACATGTTTCACATGGATCTGAACTCTCTGTACCCTGCTCACTTTCACATTTAGAAGAAACTGTTCCAGAACATGAGCAAGTAGACGAATTCATCTCTCCAAATTCCCCCAGTGCAAAAAACTGTCCACAACCTGAAAAACATTTCTTGATCAATCAGTCTAAACCATATGATTCATTGAGGGATACAAATCTTAAAAACAGCAGTCTGAGGTGCCCGGATCACGACTGCAACAATGTA
This sequence comes from Mantis religiosa, assembly GCA_030765055.1. Lineage (NCBI taxonomy): Eukaryota > Metazoa > Arthropoda > Insecta > Mantodea > Mantidae > Mantis > Mantis religiosa. Next base: position 91,941,385 of record CM060952.1, read on the forward strand.
ATTTACTAGGTCCCAATACCAGAATTTATGCTTTCAGAAAGAGACATGAACTGTTTTCTAGTTACTATGTTTTGAGCATGCACAGACATAGATGGTGTAATGAATGAGCTAGGATTTCAACATATTCCTGAATAATGAGGGATTTTATTGACTCTTCTAGCTAAATCGCGAAACAGTGTTGTTTCACAGCGGAAATACTAAGCCACTAATACCAGTGACACATTCAGTAGAAGTAAAGGAAACCTATGAGTGTATGTCCAGTCTAATAAGTACAACTAATTACAAGTATGACTGGCATATATGTGGAGATTTGAAGACCCGCCCCCAGGGGCCTACTGCGGTAGGTATGGCAATTGGCGATCCCGGGGTCCTGAGCCAAATCTCTCGATTTGGTGCCTCTGAGTGGTGAGAGAGCTAACGCCAAACGCCCAAACAAGGTCCACAACCGTGTTTGACCCTTATATAAACAAAGTAAATTTAATTAAAGTAAAATTAATGTCAAAACAAAGCCAAAACAAAGCCAGAGCGAGACCAGAATGGAGCCACGGTGGAGCCTGAGTGGAGCCAGGGCAAAGCCAGAGTAAAGACAAAGCAAAGACAAGGCAAAGCCAGAGCAAAGACAAAGCAAAGACAAAGCAAAGACAAGGCAAAAGCAGAGCGCAGCCAGAGCAAAGCGTAGCCAGAGCAAAGCCAGAGCGTAGCCAGATCGTAGCCAGAGTAAAGCCAGAGCGTAGCCAGAGTGGAGCCAGTGCGGAGCCAGAGCCAAGCCAGAGCGGGACCGAAGGGGTGACCGGAGTCTAGCCAGAGTGAAGCCAGAGCCAAGCCAGAGTTATGTTACAAAATGAAGTTAGTGTGAAGCCACAGCAAAGGCAGAGCGTAGCCAGAGTGGAGCCAGTGCGGAGCCAGAGCCAAGCCAGAGTTATGTTACAAAATGAAGTTAGTGTGAAGCCACAGCAAAGCCAGAGCGTAGCCAGAGTGGAGCCAGTGCGGAGCCAGAGCCAAGCCAGAGTTATGTTACAAAATGAAGTTAGTGTGAAGCCACAGCAAAGGCAGAGCGAAGCCAGACTGGAACCGGAGCGGGGCTGGAACCTAGCTAGAGCTAAGCCAGACCGAAGCCAGAGCCAAGCCCGATTTTAAGTTACAGAATGAAGTGTGCGGCCAGAGCGAAGCTTGAGCTAGACCGCAGTGGGGCCGGATCCTAGCCAGAGTCAAGCCAGAGCCAAGTTAGTTTGAATTTAGAGTGAAGTTAGATTGAAGTTGGAGTGAAGCCGAAGCGAAGCCAGAGTCAAGCCAGAGTGGGACCGGAATGGTGACCAGAGCCTAGCCAGAGCCAAGCCAGAGCCAAGCCAGAGCGGCACTGGAGTGGTAACCAGAACCTACCCAGAGCGAAGCCAGAGCCAAGCCAGAGCTAACTTACAGAATGAAGTTAGAGAGAGGCCAGAGCGGAGCCAGAGCGGGACCGGAGTGGTGACCGGAGCTTAGCCAGGGCCAAACCAGAGCCAAGATAGAGTTAATTTAGAGTGTAGTTAGACTAAGGTTAGAGTAAAGCTGTACAGAAGCCACAGCTGAACCAGAGCAAGGCCAAGCAAAGGCAAAGCAAAGCCATAGCGGAGCCATAGCAGAGCCACAGCAAAGCCAAGGCAAAGCCATAGCGGAGCCAGAGCCAAGCAAGAGCAAAGCCAAAGCGGAGCCAGAGCCAAGCCAAAGCTAAGCCAAAGAAAAGCTTAGGTAAAGTCCAAGGGAAGCTAAAGTAAAATAAAGGTTTTGAAAGGGCGCTGAGAGACCATGGAGTTTAGCGCCCTTAAATATAGATCATCATTTGAAGATCATTGCAATTTTATTAAGACTTCAAGTGGAATTTAGAAAGTAATGTTACTACATCCTCTCCATATAAAATTAGGCATAATGTACATAATGCATAATGAAGGGTAATATTTGTTGGCCCAAAAATGAGGAGGACTTTGAAAGATGCTAAGGAACTAGCCTTTTAGGAAGTCGTAAAAAGATTCCTTGGAAACAATGAGACATAAAATTACCAACAGATGGTTCAAGAAATCCTGGACAATCACCAAAAGCTAGAATGCAGGATGTCCCTCAAAATGCACTTTCTCCATTCACATTTGGAGAACTTGGAGGCTGTGAGAGATTCCGGTGAAGGATTCTATCAGGATATTAAGAAGATGGAGAGACCAGATACCAGAGTAGATCGGATCACAGTAATACGGGCGACTGATGCTGCTTTTTAATTAGAGCGAGCAACACAGACTACAAAAGGAGCAAATAAAGTTCTAAGTGTTAAAAATAACTCTCTTGTTTAAGATATATTTTATTATAACTGCATGTTCCAATGTTACCACATTTGTTTTCGCTTAATTCTGGTGAGATTTTTCTTTGTATTTTGCTCCGTTTTCAAGTTTCCTACTTAGATAAGCAATTTCTAAAAATTAAGTAAAAACTAACAAGTTTATTTACAAAATATGAAAAAGTAAGCCAGCTGTGGAAGAGGTTTTAGTTTATTTTACTTTGTGTTACCTTCTATGTAAAATTAAAGAGCTTTATATACGCATGGTGAATGTTGTTCAATGAATATTCAGCACTTTATTAGAATCATATGCTAACAAACGGAAACTTTTTGTCGTTTTTGTAAGAATCCACCTGAGCTCGTCACACAAAAACGTTACGTGTTACGTAGCTTTTACTATCATTTTCGTATTTAGAAGGTTCGATTTAGTTGAAGTGGCCTATTTTCGTTCATGTGGCAGACAAAAGCTAGAAAGTCGTTGACTAGTGTAATTAAATAGTAGTTATAGCAAAAAGTGCATTATACACTCAAAGTTTATCAAAACCTTCACACAGGTCAGGTCTAAGTCATTAAAAATGACAGATTTAGATAACAGCTAAAAATACACTTCACAATTTTTGCCCCTTTTTGCTTTATTTCTCCAATGACTAAATTTGAAAACGTAAACCTGAATAAACAGCATGGCTGCTGTATTTGTTATAGCTTGTTGCTTTATTTTGTAAGCCATTAGAATGGCAAACAAAGCGACAATTTAAAGCGAAAAAGTTATCTTTCAATATTTACAATTTGTACATCAATAAAAGAAATAAATGCTAAACGTTCGACGTACGCCAGCTGGTAGAAACTAAGTGTAATTAAAATAGAGTCAAAACGCGAAAAATTAGATTTGTGTGGAATAATAGCCAAAGAGGAGAGATTAAAATACAGTGGAGGAGTAAATTTTCTACTCGCATATAAGTCACAGGTATTCCTTATACGGTCCACTTCAAATGTTTTGTACCTGTATGATGTGTGGCACTTACATGATTTTATATTAATTGAGGAAATCGTTATCTTATATTTAATTTTCTTATAGGTGCAGGAGGATTATGGGAATGCCTTTAACTGATAGGCAAATGTTTAAAGTTTGTCGCTGTGTGATGGCTATTAAATTCCCTTCTTTTTGCATGCCTGGGATATAAATTGATGGATAACGACTACATATTTGAGAAAAGCAGATGTATTGGAAAATTCAAAAGTATAACGAGAAATACCTCAATAGGTCCTTTCTGAATAATAAAAAATGTATTTGATGTAAATTATATGTTCATTCAACGAGATGAACACTTTTTCTATCTGTTACGCTTTGTTGGTTATGAAAAAGTCACCCATAGCGAGGAGGATTTCCGAAGATATACACAAAAATTCAAGAAATACATTGGCATTAAAATATTTAAACTATTTTATTTTACTTAACAAATTTAGAGGCACGTTACTATTTTCCAAACAGTAACAAGAAATGTTTTGTCTATTATCACGAGTTTCCATAGTATAATTTTTTTGTTCGTTAAATGCTTCAAATCATCTATGAGTAAAGTACATCCGGAACGACTGTCATCATGCACACGTGTTCGTCTATTGTTGAATATTTTACACCGTTTTTTCAATATATTTCGTTGATTACCGTATCACATACTTTCCTTACTAAAACGGTAATTTTCTGCATTAAAGAACAATTCTATTTGGATATCAGCCCGATAGTGGACTATGTAGCAGTAATACAAAACGGTCGTTACTTTCTGGATTATCTTCGTGTATTAAATATTTGTGAAGAACTGTGTAAATATTTAACAAAGCGTTCTCCACTATATCCAAAACATATGCCAGCCGATATAGGTGGAAGGTCTATAAAAGTGCCCGAATTTCGATAATTTTTTACTGATAACATTACGTCTTCAATGCCTGATCCAACTCCCTTTAGAGCTTATTCATCTTGTGTGTACATTAACATCAGAACTGTGAACTAACCACAATTTTAGTAGTACAATTAACACGTTTGTATATCTAATAATAACATTAAATTGCGTTAATATTATATTTTTTCGTTTTACTTTACTGCTTGGCTCTCCAAAGCGATAATTTGGTTGTGAAATTATTAAAACTTGTAAAACAAACGAAGTTGGATTGATGATGAACTTAATAAAGGTAGGACGAATTAAATGTGGTTAGTTGCGAATAAGTTTATAATTTTAAGAATTTTATTTACATAGTACTTTCTTTACTGAAACTGAAATGAAATTAAATTTTTTTTGGGGGGAGGGACAGAATTGTGTTTAATTCTCCTGCCCTCCATGAACACCCTAGAGCTTAATCTATTTTCTTCACATTCCTAAACCTTTCCTTTTAACTTATTAAGATGTGAAAATCATTAGACTCACATAAATATTTAATTATTTACTACCCAACGTAAGCCTCCAAAGTGTTGAGTCTTCAGTGTAAGATAAGCTTAAAGAACTGTCCACTGGTCAGAAGTAAAGTCCGACTCTGTAGCATGGGATAGCCTATCTGCCTCACGTTCAAGAAGTTCCATATTCGATTGTCAGGGTGAGTTATCTAGATAAGGGGTTTTCCGGAGTTTTCCCTTATCCTGAAAGGTGAATGTCGGGTAGCTCTAAGCTCCATGGACTCTGGGATCATTTGAGCATAATTCATTCAAAGTCTGATATGACTTAATTTGGAGGTCGTAAAATAAGAACAAATGTTAATCAGTATTAGATGACGAAGAATTAGACTAAATCCAGAAGGGTAAATATTTCTACCTTATACTACTGGAGAGATCCTTTGCTTCAATATTACATAGGGAAATCGTGTTTAAGACCGTCAAAAAAGGACCTATTTCTGGGTGAATTGAAGAGACAGTATCTGGAAATCAAATATTAAATGTTTGATATAATGTGTATCATTTGTTTTACGTAAATTATAAGGCAGTGGGTTTACAGATTTCTTTTATGTCTCCCTTCATCACCAATGCTGGTATTATGAGTCGCTTGGATTCCCTCAGAGCAAGGGAGACGAACCAAATTGAGCTGATGGATGAGATCAGGGTTGAGGGGTCAGGCCAACTCCTGGGATGAATGAATGATGAATCAATTGGTGGAATGATAGTGGGGGAAACCGGAAGATCCGGAGAAAACCCACCCCAGCGCCACGTTGTCCACCACAAATCCCACTTTGCTGTCCTCTGGGGTCGAACCCAGCTCGCCAAGTGAGAACCAAGCGGTCTAACCACTCAGCCATGGCGCGGCCATGGGTTCATAAATTAAGAACATTTATATTGCATTTGTCAGTGAAAGTGTCAATTGCATATAACCGCTGTCATTGTACTGGAATTTTGTCCTGCGGGAGTTATTTTACATGAAGGTAAATTCACAGACCTGAGGCTGTCGATTTTTCAAAACCAACGATTTGGGCCGAATCCGAATGGAATCAGTAGGTAAGCTTCTAACCAACTGCTTTACCCATATCGACGAAAAATGAAAATTATGTCATCAAGAAACATTATACTGACATTGTGTTGTTTAAAGAAGAGAAATGTTTATAATGCAAATTATCTGATAGCCATGTCCTAAAGTCAAATGGAAATAAGGTTTAGATTTGATTTTAGACATTTTAAATAGCTTTCACAGTATTAGTATAGTTATTCTTGTCTAATATGTAACTTTCTTATCTCTGTATTGTCACATTGGTGAACGTGAAGCTGTGTCGGACAGAAAGAGTTGAGTCTGGCAACTTAACCGTCACCGAAGCGGGAGTAGCAGAACCATATCGTTGCATATTGGCTGTCAGGAGAGTGGCACGACCTCAAGGCCAGTCAGTACCTGACGTAATTAGACCGGGGTGGAAGTGTGTTGGTGCAATATAAAAGACCTTTCTAGACCGATATTCAAGAAAGATCTAATTTCAGAAAGACCTCCTGCGCCAGGCGGGAATATAAAAGGCGTTTTTTTTTTTTTTTATTTTTTTAATTTTACGTCCTCGAACGTTAAGTCATATCGGACAGTGAATGAAATGGTTAAATGATGCTCAAATGTGTCCAGGTTCCATGGAGCTTAGAGCTACCCGACGTTCGTCTTTAAGGATAAGGGAAACCCCTGGAAAACCCTTATCCAGGTAACTCACCCTGACCGAGATTCGAACTCGGGACCTCTTGAACGTGAGGCAGACACGCTACCATCTACGCTACCAAGGCGAGCAGTCAGCAGTGAGTTGGCCAGAGTCAGTCAGTGAGTGGTACAATGTGGTGCTTAGAACTGAGTGTGGTAAGTTCCGTAGAACAGGCAGTAAGCAGTTGACTGGTCAGTAAGTGTGTCTCCATGTGAAGATGGTCAAACTGTGGAACTGGCAGCGAAGCAGTTTATGGATGAATATCGTAGTTGTTTTCGGAATTGCTGTGTAGCTCCGTGTTAGAGGTTGATCTGTGTGTAGGTCAGCGATACAAAGGATGCGTGCTACAGAGACTTAAAGGAATATTGTAGAGAACGTTTTTTTATTTGTGTAAAAGGAAGGTTGATTGTACGTTAGTATTCAGCTTACGATTTTAGTGACAAATAAAGACGTTTAATCTGGAGCCTTCCGTCTTGTGACAGAGCATACACGATACTTAATACAGCATGCTTTGTCTTGAATTGTATTCGGTAAGAGAGAATAAGGCTGTGGTGTTAAATATTGCAGAGGTAGAGTTGACATATAAGTACTAACAAGTCAATGTATTTTTTAGTATATGAACTGTGCGAGAACACCATAGTTCCTTGTCTATGTCCTAATTCACAGATTTATTTTATATACCGTCAGTGGAATGTATAACATTTTGTTTGTGAGGTTTGTGATCTGAAATGCAAATATATTTGAAGCGGTAGGGGCTGACAGTTATGCAAATATCTTGTCGGGTGAAATAACACCTGCAAGTTATATTTCTATAGGATGTACGTCTGGCTAGGCCAATGAATAACACGATAAACTGCTGGCTACACAAGTCGGCATAAATCACATACATTTGCCAACTCTCTGTTTGCTTAATGGACTTCACTCAGAGTCAGAAACTGCCGCCATTCGCATTGTTTAACTAAATGCACATAATCTGTTATTAAAACAAGTGTTCTGTGTGACACAAATATTTAAAACACTCATATAAAAATCTGTGATCCATACACATGACTTTCTGTACTATTGTTCCAATAGGTTTTGTTCCAAACCATATGCACCTTTTGTGAACCGAGATTAACCTTCATCAAAACTTACTAATTTGTTGTACATATAAGAACAGATGACCAAATGCCCGCCTCTGTAACCTAGGGGATAGCGTGTTTGCCTCATGTTCAAGATGTTCTGAGTTTGAATCTCGATTAGGGTGGGTTATCTGAATAAGGTTTTCCCGAGGTTTTCCCTTATCCTCAAAGATAAATGTCGGTGTTTCTAAGCTCTATGGACACTAAACTTAGTTGAGCATCATTTCAGAAATTTCATTCATTGTCCGTTATGACTCAAGTTGGAGGACGTAAATTAAGAAAATAAAAATCCAACACGAAATTAAAAAGCAGATGCTATGTGAGAATTTAGAATTCTGTGCTCTTTGAATGACCATAGCAAAATACAAATAGGGGAAAAAACAAGTATATGAAAATTCAAACCCATATTTCAGCATAACAAATTTGACATACTGTGTGCATTAACGGGGTATATACTTTGCTATAACAAGATTAATCTATGAATAGAAAATTCAAAATGTGCATTTCATTTGCCATGAAAATATTTTAAATAAACGAGGGCTCTTTAATACAGAATAGTCATAACGTTTTTAAAATCATAATTTTTCGCACTAAAATTAAATGTTATTATACTCTGTTAGCCTAATGTAAAACAAACACGCCATGGTAGTTTCATTGTTCGTACTCCTGGTTTCCGCCTGTGAGAACCAGGCAAGTTCAGACATGTTCAGTATCCGCTACCGCTGCAATGGAGGTAACACGCGAGGAACAATATGCGGCTTTGAAATTCTGCTTTCTTCTCAACAAATCTCCAGTTGAGGCCTATACAATGTTACAGGAGGCCTATGGAGAGTCTGTTCTTCCCTACAGCACAGTTCGAAGGTGATTTATAAGGTTTAAAGAAGGGAGACAATCAATTTCAAAGAAAGGTGGACCCGGTACCCCAGTTACTGCCCTTGCGGAAGAAAACCTCAACACTGCTGCTGCCATTGTGAGAGAGGATCAACGAATTACCTTAAGATCACTTTCTTAAATACTGAGCATGTATGAATAGGTCTGCTTGCAGTTAAAGTTGATGTTAGAGGAAGAGCCGGAGTTTCTATGAAACGTACTCACTGCTGATGAATCTTGGCTACATTTTGATCCTGAGAGCAAACAGTGTGGAAATCTCCTTCATCACCAACTCCCCAAAAAGCAAAATTGGTTGCTTCTACCGGGAAAGTTATGGTCATCTCATTCTTTTATATTCATGGAATGGTTTATCACCACGTTGTACCTGCACATACATCAGTAACTGGACTACTACAGGGATGTCCTGAAAACATTGTAAGTCCATATCAGGCGCAAAATACCACATTTACGTGAAGCAGGCTGGATGCTGCACCAGGATAATGCACAGCCGCATATTGCCAAAGTTGTTGCTAAACATCGTGCAAAATTCAACGTGAAGTGCATCCCTCACCCTCCCTATAGTCCGGATTCAGCCCCATGTGACTTTTTTCTACTCCCTATGAAACACCTTCGTGGCAGGCATTATCTATCATCAGAAGCAGTGGTGAAGGCTGCGGATGCGATTTTGAAGGATCTCTTAAGAAATGATTTCCAGCATGTCTTTGAAGACTGGCAGAAACGCTGGGACAAGTGCATCGCATTTACAGGAGACTATTTTGTGAAGGACCATCAGAATTATGAGGATGAGTGAAGGTACGCTTTCAAGAAAAGTGTGATCATTCGTTATTGTACAGCCCTCGTATTAAATCTTAAGCAAATTCGTTAGATCCATTAAATCTAATGTGAGAAAAATTAGAAAACGCAGGAAAGCCTAATTTGGGGCGGTAAGTTTTTCAAGAAAATGCTGAATATATGATCAGATGTTGCTAATAAAGCTTTGTCGAGAAACTGTTTACGTGCTAGAGCCTCAAAGCTGCCAGTTAACAAACCGTTAAACATCACCTTAATTATTTAAGGAGCTATTTACCATGTTTCTGCTAGTTCGGAATGCACAGGATCGTTCACACAATACCTGCAGCCACCGCTACTGTTTACAGTATTAACCTATTTAGCAGTTTTATACTTCAGAATATTCGTCATTTGAAAATTAACAACCTGTTTACAAATGTGGAATCCCCGCTGCTATCAACAACGTTACCCCAACAAGTGTCACCTAGCCCATAACGTTTATCACCGCGTTACTGGGAACATTTTGTATATTTTGACATTCTCTTTTTAGTGTGTGAATTATTGCTCATAAGTATATAACTAGCTGCATATGTCTTATGTTTTTTTCAAAACATAATCCTAATCCTAGGCTTAAATCTCTAGGCGTTAAAAAAGCTATATTACGTCTGATTTTTTGCTATTCCCGGTAATTTTAATTTGATTAACAGCCTGTGCCATTTGCCTTAATCAATTAGTTAAAATGCTATGATTTATCTCCACTCAAGTTTTAATATCCTAACATAATCTGAATTTATTAAGTTTTTCATATTTGTGCAAAATTAATAGAAATTTTTTATAAAAAATCTGAATTTGTTGAAACTTTCCTTTGGATTGTTAAAAATACCCTTTTTTTTACATAAACTGAATAAATAAGATAATAGATACACGTTTTCCTCTATGCTTCATGGTGTCACGTGTATGGTTGAGGAGTACTTTTCGAAACATTAGAATGGTATTATTTAGTACACATTTCCTGTGACTTAACTCTTAGCACATTTTAAAGTCCTTATTTCTGCTGATCTATGAGAACAGCGTAATACGAGATTCCACATGACTTTAGCTTATGACCTCAATTTCCTGTTTACTCATGTTGACCACGTGCCAGTGACCGGATGTGGACTTTGCTGACTTAGTAATCTGAGTCAATCAGATGCTGAAACAAGATTCTTAGTCAGGCGAAACGTACTAAGACTCATAGGAACGCTTACGTTTGCTTGGGAAAGGTTTATGCAGCTTCTTTAGCGTGGGACTACCAACCTGGAATTGGGACGTCATGTTGGAAGTAACGGTATTTAAAGACTGCATATTTTAGCAGTCATCAGTCACTTTAGTTTGTCTTCTTATGGAGGCTGAACATCGAGGCTCTTCTTGATTGGGCATTGTTCGGATTGGGTTGGACTCGAGGGGCAGTGTGTTCCCGTTACCCGCGGGAAGTCGGGTACCTCCGGCCAGTCTTCGGCCGCCCGGAGGAGACAGAAGGTTGCCTAAAATGTCCCGGGTACTAGCCTGCAGAGCTAGTAGGTGTGCTAGATCACCAGGTGGCCCCACCGAGGCTATTCGGTAGTCTTCCCTGTGGAGTTGACGCGCGTAAGTGGCGTATCCACTTCCACCCATCTTGGCGTTGTTTTCTATGGGGGAGTGGTTTTTCAGAGTCAAGGTATTGCCCCAAGGAAAGACTCCCGGAGTTATCCATCGCTTCCGGGTTGATAGAGGCCGGAGTCTTCGGACTTTCGGGTAGACCTCATGAAACCAACATGTCTTCTTATGGAGGTCACGCTTGATCTTAGAATCCGGGTCGTCATGCCGCCCATCAGCGGTGACTCCTCTACACGAATCTTCAAGTTCAGGATATACATATCGTGACTTTGTGGGTTCGTGAAATCAAAGTCCAGGTTACAAACACCAAAAACTGCACTTTATTTCCGTAGAAACACGCTTCGTACACAGCAATCCAGAATTACGTCACATACACAATACAACTTGCAAGGTCATCGACGCAGCTCAGCAGCCGTTCACGCACGCGACTACAATTAACTACTGACTGACTGTCTGTGGCGGGCGGGCTGCCTCTTTATAGATTACTCACGTTCCAGAAATTTCTCAAACAATTGATACGCTGTTAGAACAAAGAACTAGAACTCTCGAGAATTCCGTCTCCCCCCCCCCCCCGTTTCGGCGAGCTACACACTGCACTGCCCGTCCCTTTGAATGCCTCGCCGCCTCGATCAACAATGGGCTCGCGACAATATCTAAGGTAAGACTCGTTTGGATATTTGTACAAGTATGTAATTGTTATCATTTCACCCCTAAATCTCCTCAAGGCTTGGAGAGTGCCCTTATACTTAAACATAACAATTAGGATATAGTAAATTGGCTTATTATAGACCTCGGTGTTGTCTCTAATTTGCTCCTACTTTGCTCTACCATCTGCCTCCTTTATCTTTCAGCTACGCTCCTAGTTACCGAACGGAGTGTAAACCATTAAATTGCATTTCTATTCGTAACAATATACACAAAAGAAAATTAATAAGAAATTTTAAGTAAGAGACATTAAACAAGCCAAAATGCAGAACTTGTTCAAAACTATTACACTTTAAATAAATATACCATATTCAGATGGCAATGACATGAACTAAATGCATATAGCGTGCTTAACAAATTTTGGTTACCGTAGAGCGTATACTGACATCGTAACTTAAGATGTATGTACTTCAAGTCCTAGGCGTTAAAGGTAACCTTTGTTACGTCAATCAGTGATAACTACTGTAATTGTGTTTTAGCATAAGACAAGGACTGGTGTGTGCCTGAGTTAAATAATGGGTGATATACTATGCATGTAACATGGTGGTAAATGCTCAGTGTAAAACATATTTGGTAAATTTGTTAAATATGTTACTATTTGTCAACTATGATTTTGAACTTCCTTATAAAAACACTTATATTATTTAAAATAATGTATAAGTTTTACTGACACGTGCTCAAATATCTAATTTATTAAATAAAACTGTTATAAATATTTTTTTCAAACTCTAACTGTATTTTGCTGTAAGCTTATTAAAAGTAAATTTCTAATGCAAAAATACAATACTTATGAATGAATGCGAAAATCAAACGGGTAGAGTAATTCAAAGAGCGCTTGAAAACCCTATTTTTCGAGGTATCTACAGGCGTTCTACAAAAATGCCCTGATTTCAATTATATCATTATAACTAAAATGACTGTTCGTTATGCAAAAAGCAAATTTGTATTCCTGCGTCGTTTAACAACTACAAATTAATTAACTTTTGTATGAATAACAAGTATATTGAATTCGCCACGCAGCAAAGTTTATTATGGAACATCCATATGCACACAATTTCAAACTCTGACAGTTATAATTGAAGTAATGCCCCCTAGGAGAGAAATGATTCTCAAAAGGGAGAGTTAAACCCCAACAAATGGATGACAAAGTGACAAATAGCTGAAAGCTAAATAACATACGAGTATTAAAACCTGTGCAGAGATGTCATTACCTTCGTTTTGCTTTCATCTAAAGACTTTTCGACAGTATCCTTCCCAAACATTTCGCTGTGGAAAAGGTGTGTCCTAAATTGCAGCGTTTATATCAGATTCTTACAGAAACAGAGTTAGAAGAGCGTAGACTGATATGAAATAGTAAATACGAGGTTTGTCCGTAAAATAAGGTCTCCAATTTTATTTAATATAGGAAACATGTTTATTGTCAATGAACGTTACATTGATGGGAAGGCGGAACTTACAGCTATTTTTCAACGTAATCACCATAGCGATCGATGCACTTTTGCATGCGCTGTGGCAGTTTTTGTGTACCCTTGTCATAGCACTCTCCCGCCAAGTTCCGCAGGTAGCATTCAACCTCGTTTTTCAAATCATCGTCGGTCTGGAAATATGTTCCACCCAGGTGTGACTTCAACTCAGGGAACAGATGATAATCACTAGGTGCTAAGTGTGCACTGTAAGGGGGATGGGAGTTTAGCCAGGAGTTCAGCCGTTGCATGTGCAATATGCGATAATGCAAATGTTTAGTCAAAATCTTGTCAATCGTAGTCTTACTGACTTCAGGGATAAGTTCGCACAGCTCGCGAACTGTCACACGCCGATCTTTAAGCACTTCTTGTTCCACTTTTGCAAACGCTGTTCGTCATGGACGTCTGTACGTCTGTCTTTGAACTCTCTGACCCCTTTCGCACGTCTTTGACGTCCATACACTGTGGCCCATAGACTTCGCATAACTGACGATGAATTTCAGTGCGGGTAGTGCCCTTGGCACTCAAAAAACTGATCACTGCACGCAACCCGCTCTTGGCGGCAGAAGTGATAGGAAGCTCCATCGCAAACGACTGCCCAGCCAAGATTAATGGTTACAACGGGTTCAATGTGGTGGGGATTTGAAGGGGTGAAACCAAGCTACACGCCAGTGTTTCCGGATCTCGCGTGATAGCGTTTCTCACGGCTCCAGCGCCTTGGAGACCTTATTTTACGGACACTCCTCATCATATGGACAGTAAAATTAAGGAACGTTGTAACATCCTCTTAGACCGAGCGGGAAGGCTCAGCGGTTTCGTCAGGGACCCGCATTCGGGAGGCTCGAGTTCGATTCCCGTAGTCAACCTACCTGATCCATGGGTTCTTTTCGGGAGTATTCCCGAGACGCCAAGCGAATACAGGGTAGGTTAATTTCATTCCCCGAATTTACTATCTCTCCATTTCATCTCCATTATAATTTCACATAATCATTCCTCTGAAGGTCTCTTTCTGTGTAGAAGTGTCGGTGGGTGTCTCGGCACTGTATGGCAGGATGATATGCACGAGTAACACTTCCTTCTCCGGTAGGACAGTCTCCCGTTGGGCCGGCCGGTGAGTGAGGTCCTTGGGACGGTTGCCCTCTGTCTTGTCTCGCCTCATCCTTCACTGGGGGACATAGGTACAATATATCAAGATTGGTCGCAGTGCCGTATCCCCTCCGTACCGTAATCCAATCTGGGTTTGGGGCTGGGTAGGGGGATTCTGGGTTTATTTACACCCAAGGCTGCTTTAGGGCTTATTTCGCCCTTTTCAGCCAGAATAATTATTTGCTTGGGAGAGGCAGATGGCTTTTTTTAATTTTTATTATTATTATTATTATTATTATTATTATTATTATTATTATTATTATTATTATTATTATTATTATTATTATTATTATTATTATTATTATTATTATTATTATTATTATTATTATTATTATTATTATTATTATTATTATTATTATTATTATTATTATTATTATTATTATTATTATTATTATTATTATTATTATTATTATTATTATTATTATTATTATTATTATTATTATTATTATTATTATTATTATTATTATTATTATTATTATTATTATTATTATTATTATTATTATTATTATTATTATTATTATTATTATTATTATTATTATTATTATTATTATTATTATTATTATTATTATTATTATTATTATTATTATTATTATTATTATTATTATTATTATTATTATTATTATTATTATTATTATTATTATTATTATTATTATTATTATTATTATTATTATTATTATTATTATTATTATTATTATTATTATTATTATTATTATTATTATTATTATTATTATTATTATTATTATTATTATTATTATTATTATTATTATTATTATTATTATTATTATTATTATTATTATTATTATTATTATTATTATTATTATTATTATTATTATTATTATTATTATTATTATTATTATAATTTTTTTGTTTTGATATCTTTTATTCTTTATATATATATATTAACTTTTGAACTTTTTGTACATATTCTAGGATATTCTACATAATGAGAAATTTATCCGTAAGTCCTCAGATGAATTCTCCTTGGTTATCGCAGAAGTTGTCGTAGGTGTTGTTGCATTTTCTGTTCTTCTTCTTTTTCTTGTTCGTACTGTTTAATGATAGTTGTTAGAGGTGGGTCACTTAAATTCTTACCTTGATGCATCTGGCTTTGCTTAAAATTCCTTGCGGCGTCAATGATGAGCTGTCTATGGGTTCGGTCCTTTGCGTTGTCCATATATTTGGTGGTATTCTTTCTTACCGTTTCTTCTATAGTTGTTGATTTTGCTATTTCATAGACTTCATTACTCCTGGACCAGTAATCCAATCCAATCCAACACCCTCTTTATTCTATGCGAAAAGCATCTTCATCTACATGCCTACGATTTAGATGATCTATTTGTTCCACGGAACGATCAAACAGGAAGCTAGCGCGCAGGGATACGAAAGTTTATACTTTTATTCAAAAAAGAAACTCACCTGAGGTAAACAAAGGCGAAAAGTAGCGCAACAAATGCTGGTATTCATTTGTGTCTGCCATACTTAGCCTGAGACCAGGAAATAAATAATCTCTTCTTTTTGTGTAAATTCTTTTAAAATATACTAATGGACACGTTAAAAGAAGTCATTTCTGTATGTTTCTTCGAATATAATTTGTACATAGAAACCAATCCGTTTGACGAAGAGCAGCGGTTATGGAACATCGATAGTGAATGACGTGTTGGTCCGAGTAATATGAAAGTGTGTTTCATATTGTGTGTGACAGTTCAGAGATACAGCGTAAAGTTATGTATAGATGAGATTTAGGGAACCGCACGTTGACCGGAAGTAAAGAACGCTTTATACACACGATGTCTCAAAACAACATTGACGTGTTATTTGAGGCAGCAAACACATCATTTTTCAACATCATTTCCGCGTCTGGAAATACACTCTTTGGACTCTGGAAGTTTCAAACTGTTTGGGTATAGTTATAGGTATCCCACTGCAAATTCCATGAATAAACTTAACCAGAACGGTACATTAAAAATTTATCTACCTCCTAGTTGACTGCAGAACCTACGGCATGATGAGGCCTACAGAAAATAATCTAAGGGTGTAGGATCTGATGAGTGGATGGCCATGGAACCGGTCCCCTTCTATCAATTCTTTGATATGGAAATGTAGCGTTCAAGTGATTCCGCGTATTTAAATCAAAGTGTAAAGGAGCTCCATCGTGTTGAACTACTTCCAATAGAGAGTATTCGGTAAGTCAGTCCTAACAGACTATTTGGTGGCAAACATAGCTCACATCGTCCTTCTACATTACGCACAAAATCAGTGATCACCAAAAAGATTCCAATCAAATTGTAACTTGTTTCTCAAAAGATGAACGTAGGTTCAGAAACAGAAATAGGAAAGTATGTGATAATTTTATTGCTCGCCTTAGCTTAGAACCGTCGCTCAGGGAACGTAGATGTGTTTCTTAAGATGTGATGATAAAAGGATCAGGCAGTCAGTCCCCTGTACTTGGAAGTGGGAATATCATAGCCCACTGTATCTTATTAGGACTTAAACTTCGTGAAATGGAAAAATGTGACAGACGATGTTGCGTTTGGACTGAAATTCCAAAACATTGTCACCCGAACATCGGAATTCCCGATAGAACCAGCTGGCAGGTAGGGCCAGACGGGAAGCATTCAGACCACGCCTACCCAATCATCCCCTCAGCGACACGAGATAAATGGGTAGGCGTGGCAATATAAAGATGCAGCTAAACAGCATACATTTTGGGAACACTACAATTTAGAAAATATTAATCTTAATGATACAGTACTGAAAAAATGGGGAGCACTATTAGGACCATTCATTTTGAAACCTCTAGTTTTTGTAAAGTAAGTAATTTGTATATTTATAAATAGAATGGCACATAGTGCTGATAAATAGGACTGTCAACACATAATTTAAAATTCTTTGGAGGATCTCACTTAGTATTCCGCATGATGAGATTTGGTTTAGTGTAGTTCACATCTTCTAGTTTCATGTGATATATTTTAACTCCGCTCTATGTAGACAGCCAAATCTTTAACGAACTTTATTAAATGGCAATTAAAGCTCAAAACATTTTGAATTTATGATTCCTATGTATTTTTAAAGTGGTGGAATGCAAATGCAGAATTTTACGATAATTTCACTGAATTCAAGTGGATGTACATAAAAGTGAAGTCAACTGTTGCCGGTTTGTCAGAGGCACATGCACAAGGCAAACAGTCCACTTTATGTGTATGTAATGTATAATATTTGAAGCGCTAAACGTTTCCTTTTTCCTGTAGTGAGCACACAAAACATTACCAAAGCGTAAATATTTACAATGTAAACATCCAACCTTGACTCCTGCGTAGTACCACGCCGCTGTTATTTTAAGTGACAGACACTTACCTGAAACAGAAAATAAAAACAATAATCAGTCCATACGTTCACTCCAGCCAATTAAAACGTGCTAACAAACAAACAAACAGATTCTATCCTTGCACTTTCACTGGACTGCTAGACTAAGGACAACCATACAATATGGGGCAACAGCAATGCTTACATTACACACCGTAGTGCCCTCCCTTTCGCTATGCTATCAATGGATTAACGAAAGCAATTAACTATAAAGCATAAAAATATTATTATTATATGCACATAAGTGTGGCTGCTCATTCTTCATTAAACAAATATTTCATGTCCACTTAGGTAAAATTTTGTAAAAGTTAGTAGGCTTAATCATGTTTCAAGAGCAATTCTGTTGGCTTTAAAAGTTGTTTTGATGAACACTAGAAACAGAACGAATATCTACTTTCTTCTCAAGTAAAAGTATAAGCAAGTGGAATTTAAACGATGTATCAGGAAAGAAAAGGTCAGAAATGGTTAACACTAAAAGATCAGCATTTTCATAATTTGTGTACCTTAACGAGATCTATATACATCTTTGCGTTACAAGATTTTGTATAATTATGAACATCGTTTACGAATTATACAAAACCCATTCAAAAAGATAACAATCTCACAGATCATTCTCAGACATTTTAAGATATTGTGACAAAATACCAAAAACGTTCGTATCAAAACTTCTTTGCTACTATCAAAATTGTGAGCTCATTGCTAACATACAATTACCCTTTGTTTTACACAAATGCAATACACTGAAGTGTCTTTGTAATGTTCTTCTAAGTCTCTGTAATACTCGCCATTTGCACTGCTGTCCTACTCACAGGTCCACCTCTAACACGAACCTGCACAATAATACTGAGCACAATTCCTATATCTTTCTGACCTACACACAGGTCCACCTCTAACACGAACCTGCACACCAATTCTGAGCACAATTCCGATATTCACACGTAAACTGATTCGCTGCCGGTTCCACAGCTCAGCGATCCCTCACTTACTGACCCGTCAACTGCTTCCTGACCATTACATGGCCCGCCGACTCCTTATCATGGAACTTTGAATGTACTACACTCAGCTCGAAGCTCCACACTGCTCTGGCACTACTCACTCTACAACTCACTGACCCTGTCCAACTCAGTACTGATAGACTCGCTATCATTCTCTGAGAAGAGAGAGGCAAAATCAGCTTTTGTATATCTGCCAGGTGCGGTACATCTTTCTGTAATTTGAGTCTTTTCTAAACACGATCTAGAAAAAACTTTTGCGTAGTACCAACACGACCTCATGTCGTAGCTCGTGACTGGTTTTAATGTGTGTCAATCCGCCAACCAATAAGCAAAGAGACGTTTCCCCAAATTTCGCTTCTTTGTATTGGCGGCTGAGATGCCCGACTTGACACTTTCCCTCCAGAAACGACATCAATGTGTCACATACTTGTCACCAAAATATCGTAAACGTGTTGAATGTTAATCAAAATCGTTAAAACTCATGTTTGAGATAATGACAAAGTTCAAAATATGTGTACCTGCTTGAGAATATTAAGCATTTGTTTTTATAGACCTTATTTTTCACGAATATTGTTTTTAACAAAGGGAAACCTCGTATCTCGTTTACTCAGGTACCCTCTCTTCCCAAGTATACATTCAATTGTATGTTACTGCAAATATTGAAAGAATGAACGTATATCGTACTTGTAAAATATAACAGAATACGCAGTATGATTTATTAAACAAGTTTGGTACACACGAGAACTTTCAGGAATTCTGATAAGGGTGGATGTCACTGTCATGCAACCCGAAGCCAATATCAGTAACATGACAGCTCTCAGAGCTCCTGCTCATGTTCAACGATAGACAAAATTTGACCCACCTTTACTGTGAGTCATATCCAGCGTCCTAATTTTTCTGGTATATATTTTATTTTTTTAACTGTCTGTACCCACACATTTATTCACATAACTTTCTATACTCTTGTATAAACTGCTCCTACAAACGCCTTTTTCTATATGTTATTCCTATTAGCCGGGATAATCATCTGATTTTCTTGTAGGTGCAAGAAAAATATAGAAATACACAGTGCAGTAGGTTTTAAGCGATAGTCAATTTTCTTCAAATCCGGTGAAGGCTTTGAAATTCCGTTGTCTTTGCTAAGGAAAGAGATAAACCAATAAGTTTCTATTTTCATCTGAGATAAATATATAATTCTTAGAAAATTCAAAGAAGTAACAATAAACATCTCCGAAACCGTAAGGCCACACCGTGGCTCAGTGGTTAGATCGCTTGGCTCTCACCAAGGTTCGATCCCAGGCGACCGCAAATTGAGATTTGTGGTGGACAACACGGCGCTGGGGCGGGTTTTCTCCGGGATCTCCGGTTTCCCCCACCATCTCATTCCACCGGTGCTCCATTTTCATCTCATGTATCATCAGTGTCATCGCCTGCGGTGCCGTATGTAGTAAAAGCGGGCATTAAACACTACACATTTCATTTCCGAAACCGTTCACTCTACATATTTTCTAAAATAAAAGGAGTTCCATGTTTTTTGGTGGTGTAAGACTTTGCATATCTCTCAAGGTTTACAATTTATGGAAAATTCTTTGAGAATAAAAGGATTTCTGAGGACATTTTCATAAAATTGAAACTCTTAAGATCTTAAGTATGTTCTATTTTAATCATAATTTAGAGCCATTTTTAGAATATAATTTTTTTAGAAAAAATACCATGTAAAGTGTAGTCTGAGGTGGGAGAAATTCTTTAAAAGAAGATGCTGAGCTTAAACAGCAAATAGCAGCATCCTTCAATGAACTCTTACGGTTTCATTTGCCTTTAACTGCAATGGTCATATCGGCGGACGTACTCCTTTGGAACTTATCGATGGTGTTAGCTCGTATACTTTGGGTTTTATTCATTTGATCACGCACACGCCCGCACTCTCATTCATATTTCCAGACTCTGGTGAAGATAAGGAATATCTTGGTTAAAGAAAACTCCCCACCGCCGAGAATCAAACCCGGGACCCCTAGCACGGCAGGCAGGTGCTCTACCGACTGAGCTACGGGACCAGCCGTGTTCGGTTTTCTGGTGTACCTTAAACATTCGTTAGTGACGTACACATCTGTCACACACACATGACTTATTTTCCCCTCAATGTCCTCCCATCAAATAAAGCTATGGATCACCACTGGTTTTGTTTCACAAGTGTGAACATTGATCATTTGCAATAGAGACAGATGTCAGCACATATATCATTGTCATTGTTGTGCGGTATAATAAACGGAGCTATTGCGATAATGTAAGTAAGCATATATTTCTTTATTACCTGAAATCAGAATTTAGAAAACAAGTCAGATATAAATGAAAAAAGTGACTGGCGTGTTTTGTACGAGAATAATTATATATTTTTTATTTGTTCCATTTATACACCGCCTTTAACTCCAATGGTCATATCGACAGCCGGTTTCCTTTGGAACAATCGAAGGTGTTAACACGTATACGGTGGGTTTTAATCATTAGATCACGCACGCACTCGCACTCTCATACTTACTTCCAGATTCTGGGGAAGATAAGGAATTATATAATTATAAATTATGTAGAAATAATTAATTCAAATGTAGTTTCAAGACACAAGCTATGGCGATAGAGCCAAAAAATGAAAATTCATGTACATTATTACGAGCACAATGCACGCCTGCCTATGTAGCATGATGGTAGCGTGTCTGCTTCATGATCAAGATGTCCAGAGTTAGAATCTCGGTAGGGGTGAGATACTGGATAAGATTTTTCCTGAATTTTCGCTTATCCTGAAAGATGAATGTCTGGTAACTCTAGCTCTCTGTACCCTGGACTCATCTGAGTATCAT
Organism: Mantis religiosa; assembly: GCA_030765055.1. NCBI lineage: Eukaryota > Metazoa > Arthropoda > Insecta > Mantodea > Mantidae > Mantis > Mantis religiosa. Next base: position 91,962,769 of record CM060952.1, read on the forward strand.
TTCACCCATTTATCCATCGTGTTATATGACAGCGTTGGAGAATATAAATTTATAAAACAAATTATTTTAATTTATGACCAGCTGATACAAGATTATGTAAAATATATCTATGATTATAAACATAAACAAACTAAACAAAATTAATACATAATTTTAGTTCAAAACAAAATTTCTTTCTCACACATACATCGTGTCCAAAACGTCACGAAAGAGCACGTGTCTAAATGAGAATTATTAAAAACATACACATGCAATTTATTTAAAGAAGAAGTATATTTTCTTAGGACCTTCAAGGACAATAAATCTAATTTGAAATTCCCATACAGGAACTCATTTAGGAAGGCCTGCTAATGACATTTTAGCTGGAAGCACAGGCGGTGCTACCTCTGCTGCGTTCCCGGCATTGCTGGAATACCAAGGGATTTTGTTTCCTTTACTGTGCGAGAGGTTTGGTAAAATGTTTTGCACGCACCCTGCTAATTAAATTATTCATGAACCATGATGTTTATTCATAAGTCTAGCGAATTTCGCAACCTGGCAACCTGTAGACCATCAAAACAGGTGTTTTTATTGAGAGAATTACGGAAAATAGGGTATCTATTACAGTGTGGAATGAAATAGCGCTCCAATTACTGCGTTATTTTATTCAGATGCTCTTACTCAATCCAGTACATTTTGATTTGAAACTCCAGGGTAATCGCATAGCAAACAGTTCTTAAAAGTTTTGACTATCGCTTAAACCAGCTTTATTATTCGCATAATACCTACATTCAAAAAACGCGCAACTCAAAATATTCTGCAAATGTTGATCTCGATAAACGTTTAGATAATTTTAGAAAAGAATAAGCATATACATGAATAAATTATAAGAGAGTGGTTAGGAAAGGTTATGTGTGTGCAGCATATTAATATATATTGTTTATGTATTATATAGAACTTAAATTAATAATGATCTCAAGTCCTTACATCCATAGAAACAATAAGTGCAGCAAAGTTCTCGAATTTTCAAACTAGAGGCCTAGATTTTATTCCTCACTGGAGTAGAGAAATGGGTTGATTATTTAACCAGAATCATTCACTATCCTGCATATACCTTGTGAGTATAGATTTAAGAATGAATATGAGTGTAGAGTAGATAGAGTCAACCTGAAAAATTCAATACCATGGCTGGAATTTGAACCATGGATCTTCCGGACCTCTATCTATTCAAAACTTTAGCTCATACACGGCTAGTATATAGGAATGATTAATTTCCACCAATTAACTTAATAATAATGGTTTAATGATGACGCTTGGGACCCAAGTGCTTACTGTTGCAGAGGAAGGCAGCTTCGAGAGTTGTGACGTTTTTCAGCCGGGAGCGAGGCTTGCAGTGCATGTGACGTCAGGCAAGAGCCGTGTACTAGTTGCCTATGTAAATGGGGCAGTGAGTACAGAATTTGAAGGTTCAGTCAGGTTTAGCACACTCGATGACAACAATGTATTTTCCACGCACCTAATGGAGCTGTTAAATTTACGTTGTGACGATTTATTGAAGAACAAATATACATACAAGAAAGGTTTGGCTGATTTTTACAAGAATGTCCCCCAATGCGGATTTCCGAGGTTGTATTCACTTGCCGCAAGGACATTGTGTATGTTTGGCTACATATGTGTGTGAATATTTTTTTTGTTATGAAATTAGCTAAGTTCAAACCCGAAGTACCTCGTCGGATAACAATCTAACATGTAGTCTTTGATTACAGATTTCCCATACATTACGTCCTGACATTGATAAACTAGTTATAGAAAAACGAAACAGAAAGTGTCGGAAAATGTCCACATAATTTTGTTCTGAATGGGTCTCCTCTAATTTGCAGAGAAAATTACTTGTTGTTTTATTTTATTTTCTTTATAACATGCCTGTCCTTCAGATAAACTACGAGTTGAAGTTTTATATATTTTCTCATAATACAGAGCCAATATATAATTGCTTATAAACTGTGACCAATTGTATAATTAAAGCAGTTAGCATTAATATTACAACACCCAAGATGTAAGTTGTACATATTATTAACACATTTCCTGTCTTTCCTACCCGCACACATAAAACTATTCCTTCCCCTTCGACAGCAGTAATCAGCGGGGTGACGTCAAACGCTAACTTGCCTTTCGTTTGGGAGCATATTTTGCGGTGAGAGCTGGCAGAGCTGATGTCACAGAGCTAATCTCCAATATGAGAACCCCTAGCGGTTTATCGGGAAAATATATACATAAATGAGTCAATTGGAGAATTTAATGTCATGACGGCACGTTGGCCATGGTAGCTCAAAGCTTAAGAGTGACCGGACGGAAACCAGGAGATACGTTGTTCAAATCCCGGCTATGGCATTGAATTTTTCAGGTTGACTCTATTCAAAACTTTAGCCTATACGCGGCTAGTATGAAGGAATGATTAATTTCCATCAAGAATATGAGTGTATTTAATGTTAAAAATGATAAAAGTCAACTTTTACGAAACCCTGTAGTTCAGCGAGCAATAACACCATTTGTTTACGAAGTCAAAGCCTGCGAGACGAACACAAAAATTAAAGGTGGCTCTATACAACTAAAAACACTTCACCAGAGTACCACATTCAATACGATTATCTGCAAAGGAAACAGCATGAAGCAATCTATCAGTGAAATATTTGCTGCTGTTCGCGTGAAATTTTGTAATAAAACGCTGCAGTACATCATTGCTTTGAAACTAATTATACAAAATCAGTTTTAATTTGGTAATTGGCTGTGTGTAATTTCAGGTCAACAGTTCTCTTCTGCATATTAGTGATGCAGTGCATCGCATTTGTGTGTTAAACGTAACTACCGTCCACATTGTTTTCCTTCATTTTCGCCTCACTTGCAAAAACGATACATTACCTCCAAAAATAAATGTAGCTAAAATTGATAATGCGCAGCATATACTATTAGTTCGTGTGTGTCTAATTTAAACGTGCTCATCTATTGTAAATATTTCCTACCGGCCGGTTTAACCAACATTGCAGATTTGTGATTAAACCTGCAGTGCCGTTGTAATTAATTTAATTAAATTACTGTAAATTTACCTAGAACACTGTTGCCTATTTCTTAGAATTGGCAAAACACGCCCGCCTCTGTGATAGCGAGTTTGCCTAACGCTCAAAAGGTTCCGAGTTCCAATCTCGGCTTTTATTGGGGGTTCCCCTTATCCTGAAAGATTAAAGTCAGCTAACTCTAAGCTCTATGGATCCATTTTATGCATCGTCATATATGACTAAACATTGGAGGATATAAATTAAAAACATAAATGGCAAAACACATCCTATAACTAAAGTAATGCAACAAGCCAGAGACGAGAATTTAAAAATTTGATCTGTTGCACTCACATGATTTTCTCTATTCTTGTAGAAATTTTTCTTACAAACACTTATTCCTCTATCTAATGAATGAATAAGCCTGAGATGTCCCACTAAGGGAAGGCCATCCTACAAGCGTAACTCATTAAGTATTCCTCATGAGGAAAGCTATGTCGTGTTTATTTGCCGCGTTAGTACATATCTAGAATTGTGAATCATCATTTGTCTATTGTACACATTCACTGCACTCAACTGTTTTCACTGTAGTTGGACGGTTTCTGCTTGGGATCTTTGTTTTCGCCACGTATTCCTGGTTTTGGCAATGGTGGACCAGTGGCTGCCTGCTATCACCTTGAAGAAGTCAGCCCATTTGTGCCCTGGCCTATCTCTGTCTTCTACCGATGTATGAGTCCCACACCGTGGTGTGCTGCGTCCATCTGTCGCCCTGAAGTCTTGCCAGATGACCGCCCCAGGTGCATTTAATCCTGCCCACTTGGTTAGTCATGTCGTTTGCTGCTGACCTTATATGAATGGAACAACTGGAAACGTTGTCTTTGAGGGATATGTTCAAGAATTTCCATAGCATGTTAATGTATGGAATTCCTATGTTTGCCTGTGGGGGCCTAGGTTTAACTAGCATACATTAGGCCTGGGTATATATAGGATTCGAGGGCTTCTAGTCTGAGACGTCTGGTTTGGGAATGGTCCAGAAGCATGAATTTTAGGGACTTGAATGCTTTCTATGCCTGCGAGATTCTTCTCGAGTTCTTTTGTTGTGTTGTCTTTGAAAGACACTAGTTGTCCTAGAGAGACATACTATCTGATATATAGGTTAAGGACTTGCCGTCGTCTGTTATTGGGGTTTTGACGCCGTTTGTCATTACTTGGGTTTTGCACAAATTCCTCTATCTACTTCATGTTAATACACATAAACATCTTATTGTGGATCCGTCCCCTTCAGCTACCGTGGCTTGGGCGCTGCGGACCTCTAGCACTCGAGGTACCCTGACGTTACTAAGAGAAACCTCGGGCCGAAAATCGAGCCCCTCCGTAACGGGAGTTGTTCGGATTGGGTTGGACTCGAGGGGCAGTGTGTTCACGACACCCGCGGGAGATCGGGTACCTCCGGCCAGGCTTCGGCCGCCCGGAGAGGGTAGAGAGTTGCCTAAAAAGTCCCGGGTACTAGCCTGCAGTGCTAGATCACCAGGCGGCCCCACCAAAGTTATTCGGTAGTCTTCCCAGTGGGGTTAACGCGCGTAAGTGGCGTATCCAATTCCACCCGTCTTGTTGTCGATGGAGGTTTTTAGACTCCAGGTATTGCCCCATGGAAAGAGTCCCGGAGTTTTTCTGGGTTGGTTGAGGCCGGAGTCTTCGTACTTTCGGGTGGTCCTCGTTGTAACAATAACAGTACGTTTGTAAAGGAATATAAGAATACTTTAAGTAATAGTCAAATGTTTTAAAAGTTTGTCGCCATGTGGTATATATGAAATTTAATTTTCTTTCTATCCCCAAGAGATAAGCAAATGAATAAACACTTTTTATTTGAGTAAAGGTGTATTAGAAACATTCAGACAGAGGAAAAAACTATAAAAAGACATGGTTGACATAAACTGTGTTTTAACGAGAACTCCATCTTCCTGTGCTAGGATTTTACCTATCTCTTACTATTTCTGAGTAATGCAAGTCATGCAGAATGAAAAGGACTTCTGGAGACATTCTCAAAACATTAAAGATATACATTTCATTTCGCATTCAAATATATTAATCTTATTACGCTTTAATAGACTCATTAAAACCACTTTTTAAGATACTCAAAATTTTTGAATAATATGCTATAAAAAGTGATGCGGAAATCTCTTTGAAAATTCACACATCGTATAGTTGAAAAATACTGTTCACTGACACACAATTTTTTTTTTTTTAATTCAGGAGTTCTCGAAACGTATTTTAAGAAACGTATATCTCGTGATGCAATTTCTGGCTGGAACGGTGGGGGATAAAATAAATATAGGATAAAAACTAAGTACACACATAGTTAAAGTGACACAAATTGTGCTAAAATGCTTCTTAAATTAATTAGGGAATGAATCAGGAAGGCATTTTGATTGATAACTAATTATGGGTACCCGAAAAATCCCCTACAAACTCTGGAATACTCCAACAGCTGCAGTCTTCGAAAAGAAACCGTCAATCATTTACCTGTTCCAACCCAGCGGGATGGCTCAGGCGGTTTCGTCTGCGGCCTGCAATCGGGAAGTCCGGGTTCGATTCCCGTGGCCAGCCGACCTAACCATGGGTGTTTACGCGGTTTTCCCAGGTTGTCAGGCGAATGTTGGGTAGGTTAATTACATCTCCCAAATTTCCTGTCATTCCATTTCATCTATATTATCATGACATCTACTCTCATTTGGTGGTATCTTTCAGGGTAGAAGTGTCAGCGTTAATCTTAGCGCTGCATGGCAGGATGATATGCTCCTGGTAAACATTTCCTCCTTCGGTAGGACGGTCTCTGGGCTGGCCTAGTCGGTCGTTTCAGGACCGTGGAGGATGGGATGCCGGTTGTACGAGCCTGCCAGGGAGTGTCCAACTTGTCAATGGTAGGGACCCTTCCCTCTGCACTGTCGTAATTCCTTGGAACGGCCATCCTCTGTCTTATCTCGCCTCATCCTTCCTCCCGCGGACACCCCACTTTGGACATTGGTATAATGGATGAACGCTGGTCGTGGTGCCGAATCCCCTACGTAAGATTCTATCTATCCTATTATCTATTCTTTCGGGCCCCAATATTGGATAGCATTAAAGACCCTATCTTAAGAAAGGCAGTAGTGTATATAACACTCTCCAAGGAACTCGAATATCTTATGACACAGGAAACACGGATTGAACGAAAGATCTTCAAAATCTGTCCAAACCCTTAAAACTGCTATTGCTAGCAATGGAAGAAATTTCCAGAACAATAACAACTGCAGAAATATCTGACATTTTAACCTTCCTTCGACCAGCTCCAAAAACCGGGAAATGATACTGCGCCATTTAGCTCTCTCTGTCTGTCTCTCGCTCTCTGTGTGTGCGCGTGCGTGTGTGCCTGCTTGTGTGTGTTGTGTGTGTGTGTGTGTGTGCGTGTGTGTGTGTGTCTGTAATTTTTGGTTCCTTTAATTTACGGCCACTAAATTTAAGTCATATTATACGATCAATGAAATGGGTGAAATAATGCTCAAATGAACCTAGGGTCCATTGAGCTTAGAGTTACCTCACACTCATCTTTTCGAATAACTGAAAAGACCGGAAAAGGACTCACCCTGACCGAGAGTAGAAGTAGGGAGCTTTTGAACTTGCAGACACGCTACTACCTGCGCTACACAGACGGTTAGCCTGTAGTTGCAATTTTCTACAATTTGGATACTTTTAAGAATGGCTCTCATGACTTTTATTAAAATACCTCGTGTTTAATTTTTTTTCATGAAAAACCATCTTAAAATTTCTGTCAGTATTATCCGATGTCCTGATCATTCAAATGAATTTTGATTAATGGCAAATACTAAAAAATATAAATATATAGATTTGGCTACAGCACGAACTTTACTACACGCATTTTATATGGCAATAACTATTTTCGAGATATTCTCTCTTATTATTACTACTTCTCCTAAATATCAAGTCATGATTCGTTTTTCTGTCCTGGACATACAAAGAAAATGCACTACCAAAGCCATCACATAGAGAGTAGCTGCAAAAAGTTATGACTATTACCTAAATTTACTTCATTCCATATTCTTATTATACGTACTATAAGAAAATATGTATAAAACAATTTGTGTAAGTTTTCATCTCGTCTAGCATGAGGTAGATGGTCGAATAAGAGCTTTTAAGCACTGTTTGTACAAGAGCAAGTAGAGAAAGTAATGTAAGTGTACATATAAAGCTTTTCAGAAAATCAGAACAGCTGAAATTGTTTAATTACTAACTTTTAATAAACCTAATATTCTCAACTTCTTTTATTAATAACTGCATCTAGAATATATTATCGCTGGTGTATTCAACTGATGGTATTACCAGAGAATTTTTTTTAAATGGATAGTAAAATAAGATTTTACGTATGCTCAAAAGAGTGGGTACGAAAATGAGTAGAGTAAATAATGTGAATGCTTCACGTCACATTTTAATCTAAATATGGATTAGGAAAGCACGTCAAAGCCTCATGAAAGGAAAATGTACTCCATTCCACTTTGATGTGATGTTTTATTTCGTTCACAGTGTGTAAATGAAATGTTTCATTTCCGGTTGAAGTTTCTTTGACAACTCAACACCAGAACTTTCTTTAAACACTCCAAAGTTCTATTGGAAACATTTTTCATTTGAAACAAGTTTAAGATATAAGTGAGCTATGTTTCAGTTTAAATAACAATTCATTGTAGAGCTATTATGAAGAAAAAATGATCATTATAAACGAATGAAAAGACCTCAGATATGTATTGTGATACAAGAACGTATAAACTACCTATACGATAGAAACTAAAAGAATTCAGTAGAAAATGTAAATCAAAAGATAACGGGAATGTTTTTAATTTTGAGGGATTTATTCATCCGATTTTTAAAACATATTTATCTTGTTGGTACGCAAGCTCCTAAGGAAGATTTGCATTTTCAACTTTTTTGAATATCTGGTTTATTGTTGTGAGTGGAAAAGGTTATACGTAAAATAAGCTTTCCTGGCGACGAATATGCTCACTTTCTTCTCGGGCAGCAAGCCAGGAGAAAAGACGATTAGACATCGACGATTCGGGAGTGTGCATCTCTCCCATCATCAGGATATTTATAAAATGTTATAACCACAAATGAAACACTGGATATAACGCGAATATAAACAAAGATAGAACACTATCAAAATTCGCATTACTGAACAAAAAACTGTTTTCAGTAAATTAAATGCCAGATCAGTAGCTGGCGTGAGTATAGAAAATTGTGTCAAAGAAACGTAACTATTTAACTTGATTGTCAAGCTGTATTGATCTTTGCTTCTTAAATCGACATTTTTAAGGCCGGTTTCCAAGGGAAGCTGAACTGAAATCCAGCATCATTGATTAACCTTGCTCCTTTCAGAGGAAATCGCCAAAGCCTCCTTAATTCTCCGCTCCCAGTAACTGTTGCATATTGCCAAGATGTTTGTCTCCCAAAAATTGGCTCTATAGTTATACGTGTTTTCAATCTGCAATAAATTTTGCTTTCGAAATGCAATAAACTGCAGCACCGCACTTGAAATGTTGATTGTAGCTAGAATTATTACAAAGCCACTCGTGGAAATTACATCACGATAATGCTCTCGCTCCCATCTCAGTGATTGTTCGTGATTTGTTTCTCAAAAAGCAAAACCATTACGTTGTCTCAACCACTCTACTCACCGGACATGACACCCTACGGCCTCTTTCTATTCCTGAGAGTGAAGAGAACTATAAGGGACGTCGTACCATAATGTAAAGTGAGTTCCAGAAGTGCCTCCAGGATTTGGAAAAGCACTGCCACAAGTTTATTGTATCTGAGGTGGTTACACTGAAGTTGATGTTAATGAATAAATATTGTTAAAAAAAGGAGTCGTATAATGGAGTACTGATAATTTGTATAGAAAATTCGGTCTAAGGCTATGTATTTTTCATTTCCTTTACCTTTCTATTATGGACATTATTCTCAAATGTACAGGAGTTTATCTAAGTAAAGAAGTTGATTGAAACGCAAAATGCTAACAAGAAAACCCAGATACTATCATATCAGAGAAACTTAATTCTCTGTTCCTAATTTATAAGAAAATAACACACTTTTTAAAATTAAAGCATTGAATTGAATAATCTCCGCTCCCCAAAGAAGGTATTCACAGGCATAGGAGTTCTTAGTTTATACTCCGTGATAGCGATGAATAATTATAAGGTTGGAATAACGTTTCTTGTTGCAGTTAAAATAAATAAATAGTAAGCTCGGAAGTCCAAATTTCCATATCTCTACGTGCCCGCTAGGCATCTGCATTAGCAAGGCCAAAAGTACCGCATCCAACTGTCTTAGATATCAGCGCCTTCTTGTTTTATTCTACAAAAGAAACGTAGATCAAGATAAGAGAAAATTCTTGCGTTCCTGCATTTGAAATTTCAGAGAAGGGCCGTTATTTATGAGGCATCAGTTTCACTGCGCTCGCATTTTACTCTCACGAAGGGAAGGTAATATTATGTGAATCAGTTTTGTGTAACATAAACTTAAGTGTAAAGTGCACTTAATAGTATCAAAACTAAATAAATAAAAAAAAAAAACGTTAAAGTCATCTTGGACGTTGACTCAGGGTTCATAGATCTTAGTTACCAGACATTCATATTTCAGGATAAGGGAAGACCCAGAAAATGCCAGATAGCTCAACCCAGATTGGAACTCTGGACCTCTTGAACGTGCAGATACGCTTCCATCACACTATAGAGGCTTCCTTGTTTGTCTTTGTTATGCTACTCTTTGTTGTAACTAGTAACATGTCATTTCTTTTTTTTATATTAAACACATAGAAAAATGAAACGGAAAACAATTTGAGAAGGTTCAAAATAACAACGTTGGAAGTGGAGACACGACAAAGCAACCACTGAATTCTTTTTTGAGCAAGCATAGGATGCAGCCTAGGAATAAAAAACTGAAAATGAGTTTTTATTAATTTGTGGGCGATGTGTAACTGTCATGGTTATCAGCGTCCCATTCTGAGCGCGCAAAATTGCTTAATTTCGCTCATAAGGCTCGTCATCAGTCTTGAGGTTCTTTGAGTGATACAACACGGAACCACCTGCTTTACTTTCCTTCCGAAGGAAGTCATGCTATTAAGTGTTTCAAATGGGAAGATGTTTGTCCTTGAGCGCTACTAGGTGAGCAACCAATCGGAGTCCTGCGGTGTTGTCGTATTGCATCCCCCCTAAGTGATGTGTGCCGACGGACAAACTAATGAATCTCTAATAAATACTATTCGTGCTAAGACAGAAATTCATATTTTGCATAACATTCATATTAACATAACTGTAAAAATCCATTAGTTTTAGCTCAAATAGTTTTCTTAATACAAATAAATAAGGTAGATACCATTATATAACAATGCATTGCAACGTTAGCACTATAATGAGTATCATTATTGGTTGGCATGTATGCGTGAACCTACTCACAACCGAAGCGTAAACATTTGACATGACGTGCTAAAAGAAATGTGTACTTTGAATATGCCAAGGTGTTTGTTAAATTCGACGAGAGGAAACAATACACTTCTTGCTAGTCAGACAGAACGTGTCTGGTCACATTGTATCTTTGTTTATAAATGGTTCGTAATCTCTATTTACTCTAGAGTTCAAAGTAGCATTATTCAGTTACTCAACTAGAAAAATCCAATAGAGTTAATGTGGCTCAAATTATGTTGTAAACAGAAATAATATTTTTAAACTGACTGACGTTGATCGGCTTATTCACGAAGAAATTGACAAGGAACACAACAAGACTGGGAAAACTGCGTGAGACAAAAGAAAACTACAAGAAGACGACTTTTGGAAAGAAATAGCACGCAATGAGATTTTGGAACCTATAATCATAAATTTGCATTACTCAGACGTTGAAGACAATGACAATGACGAATTATTTCTTAACGTAACATTCACAGCTATACGGTTGCACCGCTGGTATTTTCGTTGGATTAGAAAAATAAGTAATTCATAAAATATAATTTATTTTAGGCTAAATATTTAAAACATTTGTGTAATATACGAATATTCATGTTGCAATTGTGATTAAAACTGCATTATTATAAAACTTTGGAAAATTCAGTTTGCGTTCCCTTACGTCTAGCGCCACGAACACTGGCAAGTGTGCGAGAGAGAGGGAAATATAAAGAGTGGGGGTAACGAGGTGGCAACGGTGAAGGATCTAACGCATCTGATTGGCTACAGGCGAGGACTCTTCCCATTTGAAACACATAATAAGAATTTTTATGCCCAAAACAATCAATCGCCCTCCACCGGGTTAGAACCTGTGACTTCAGCAACCAGAGTCTAGGATGTTACCTAAATAACGGAAGACGACATGGGAGATGGGCGAGGTGAGATATTATGAGTAACTGGAACGAGAAGAGACGACAAAACGTGTATTGTTTTATGAAATCCGGAAATATACTATTTTTTTAATGTAATACCTCCACTTTATACTTTGTACATGGTAGAAAGAAAATTATGCCTTAGAGGCCATAAGTCTGATCTGATACCTTAGAAAACCCCTTACTTTGCACGCAGAAGCAAGAAACATAAAACACAAAAATAAATTTATTTAGTAAGTTCGAACGTACCTGAACTATATTGAGGTGAAAATGGTGCAAGAAAAGCCCTTTACGAATGAATATAAAACAACAGAAATAGAAAGTGCACAGCAAAACACTCTAGGTCACAACTACGCTTACCGGGGAATGCAAAACAGTCAGATACTGCATGTAAATGGAAACATGTAACGCAAACTGAAGATAAAACATGGAACTCGTGTAGAATAGCCTACATTCCCATGTAGCAATATGTGACAATTATCTTAAAGCTAGATACACAGTCTCGAAACGTGTTTCTTTTGAATTACATCACAGACGGCAGTCCAGAAATTCTGGATACAATTCAGTGCTTCTTATCGTCAAATAAAATTAGGAAATGGGAAACAAACAACAGTATACGTTTTATTCTTATTCTTACACATAATCTAGTGAATACACAGTTTTTATGTTTAATGAAGTTTCTTTGTGGAGTCACAAAGTCCTTGTTGTTTTAGAGAATTAAACAATACGTTTTTTTCTTAAATAGAGAGTCCTTTATCGTTTTATTTTTATCTCTTAGCCACGCAGAGAGAACGGGATTTCAAAGCCTTCACATAGCAACCAGCTTTAAAAATATTTTACAATCGCTTGATATCTACTATATTCACACAGGTATTCCCTTACCTCTATATAGAAGAAAACTGGGCAAAGAGTTGCTATAACATGAATTAAATCGAGGAATAAGCGTTTTTATGATGTCTACAATAAAATATAAAAATTTCAAAGAGTGTGTGGAACAATAAATAGAACATTTAGAAACAAAATACGCAAAGAAACAAAATTAAAGTTCTACAAAGTTATGACTGTACCTATACTGACATACGGAAGTGAGACTTGGACGTTAACTAAAAAGCAACAGAGTAAAATACAGGCTTCAGAAATGAAATTCTTGAGAAGTGTGAAAGATGCACGAAGAGGGACTTAATAAGAAATGAAAATATAAGAGAAGAGCTGGACATTTTTAGTATGAATGATAGGTTAAAAGATTTCAAACAAAAATGGAAGGAACATGTTGAAAGAATGCCAGATAGACTTACAAAACAAATATTACAGTATCATCCTAAAGGTAGGAGATCGGTGGGCAGACCCAGGAAACGATGACTGGAGGACTTGGAAGGCGGAACAGGCACTTGATTGCCTATGCCATGAAGTGAAGAAGAAGAAGAAGAAGAAGAAGAAGAAGAAGAAGAAGAAGAAGCGTTTGTAAGAATAGTTTGTATAAGAGTATAAAAATTATTTGAGTGCAAATACATAAAACATTGTTTGAATTAAGCAAAAATTTAAGTATATATTGCATAAATAACTATTTAAAAGTTTGAATTTGTTTCAGAGTAACGATTTATAAGGTAAGCTACTATACCATGTTGTAGACAGGTAACGCAGCGCCCAAAATTTGTATCAACCTTTCAAAGCTCATTTCGAAGAAATTTCTAAATCTTTCCTTGATAATTGAAAAGTCACGAAGGCTATTTGTTGAATTTTTTTCTGAATGTACACATAATCCTGAGAATGAGAAGAATGATGCTGCCCACCCCAGAAGCGTATGTGTTAGCGTGTGTGCCTCCCGTTTAAGAGGTCCCGAATTCAAATCTCGGTCAGGGTGATAGTTTTCTTCCCACGTATTTGTCCTTATGTGAATGCACCGAGGTCGAATGGTCAGACCGCTTTACTGTCACCAAAGCAGTCCGGGTTCAATCTTAGGCGACCGCAAAGTAAGATTTGTGGTGGACAATATGGCGCTGGGGCTGGTTTTCTCCGGGATCTCCGATTTCCTCCGTCATCATTCCACCAATTTCTTCATCATCTTGCAGGAGGCCCTTGCCCTTAATGGGGCATTCTGGGCTAGTATAATAAATTCCTTATCCTGAAAGATTAAGGTATACTACACAACTTTAAGCTCGAAGGACACTGGGTTCATTTTAACATAATTTCATTCATCGTCCGATATGACTTATCCGGTTAAAAGGACTTTAAAGTCTATTGCTTTAATATGTTCCAATGTTTGATAGTGTTAGAAGAATAAAATTTATTATTAAACTATCTAGAAAACTGATTTGTTAATTTAAAAATACAATTACGTTTGCTTACGGATGCAGAAGTCTCGACCTGGTCATTTCCTTAACCTTAAATTTTAAATATATTTGTGAAATATCATTAAAGGTATTTAGTATATAGCATCTAGTATAGCTATTTTCTGCCATTTTGCACAACTGAGTTGCACCATAATATAATCTTATACATTTTAAATTAGGTTCGTCTTACTTGCAAAATGTATTTCTCTAAATACGATTTTTGAAGACACGATACAGAAATCTCTGTTAGAAATTTTTGGAAAATATGCAATAAAAAGTAAAAACCAAGTTGTTGTAAATTGTAAGCGGTATTAACCACCATAAGAACCTGTGATTAATCACTTTCTTGGACTGCTGTTGTTAATCCAGTTATTTTTACTTGTTTCCTGACCTGACAAGAGCCTACTCACAACTCTACGCACACACAATGTTGTTGGTTCATTAACCTCGGCTGCACAATGCTTTCTGAAGGCGAGCTATAAAGAATCCAGGTGAATTAAACGTTCCTATGACACAGGAAGAGCTGCTGTAACAAAAGCAGCGTGCATTGTAATAGCGCACCCAGCGGGGAAGAGAGAAAATGAGATTATTATCCCAAGTGCCTGTTCTCTTTACATTCTTCATCACACCCACGCGTCCATAGAGTAAACTAGCGAAAAGCGCAAGTGTACGGAACGCTACTACACGCCAAGGCAGTGTGTTGCTTGTCACCTAGGACTGAATAAAGTGCTTCACAAGTTCGATTTTCTACAAGGTTAAAACATTTTCACCACGCACTTCCGGGTCGTGATCTATCGCATATTAAGCACGCGTATGCTCTTTACGGATTAAAGATCTCAAAATGTGTATTTTTGTTGATATTTCTATGCTGAATATTTGAAACGAATAAAAATAACTTTTATCTAAAACATATCATTAGTGATACTTTTATTTTTGAAAAAAATAGGCCTTTTGCCGATAGACATGAGTAATCTCTGCAAAAAGTCGAATTATCTCTACCAGAGTCAATATAGCAGGTCAAGCAGAAGAATAAAATTGAAATCTGTGAGACAAAAAAAAATTATTCTTCAGGAACGGGTATTCAAATATAGTGTTAAAGAGGTTATATTATAATCTCTTTGACTACCGATTACCTCGTAGATGGCTTAATCCGATGTTCAATTTTTCTTTAGTTATCTGGAAAACAAGAAACAAAACAATGTATAGAAATCTACAATGTATAGAAATATATGTTTAGACAGATGACGTTAAAAGCCCGGCTTTAAACATCTCTTAGTAGTGTTAAAAAAGAAAAGAATTCCGCCACGCAGTGTTAAAAAAAATTAACACTCCAGAGTAGCCAAATCTAGTTTCTTGTGCAATGTAACTAATAGCTCAATCAGGTAGGCCTAGGTTTTCGTATCGATCGCAGGTTACGGTATCGATCTATAAAATGGCATGTGATACGAAAGTCAACATGGAAGGTACTGAGTGTGAAGAACCAGAACATATTTTACTAGCAGTGAGCACAGCAAAATTACAAATACTACCAAGAAAGTCAAGACAGCAACGGCATAGCATACGAGATATTCCTGCAGTAGTGCAACTCAAAAAACATACAAAGTAATCATACCAAAAATGTATTGTTGGCATATTTTGAAGATATTTTGAAGACTTCAAATATGTGAGCTAACTATTCAATGACAATGCGCCCACCTCGGTAGGGCAGGTGGTAGCATGTCTGCCTGACGTTGAAGAGGTCACGAGTTCGAATCTCGGCCAGGGTGAGTTACCTGGATGAGGTTTTTTTCCAGAGTTTTCCCTTATTCTTAAATACAAATGTCGGGTAACTGTAAGATCTATGGATCCTGGGTTAATTTAGGCATCATTTCACCCATTCCATTCATCGTCCGATTTGACTTAAAGTTGGAGAATATAAAACTACAAAAAAGGGGTAAAGCTCTGTTTCCGTGTAAACAACAACCAAGACATCAGTATATATAACAAGCTATTGGCATACTTGAAGTGCATGTACAAAGGTTACAAGCCAAAAAAAAATTCAAAAGTTTAAATTCAGGAACAAATCGACATTTTGATTAACACAGCACAAGATCAAAATTACTTAATGATAAAGGTTGTTTTAATTGTGGCTATATTCGGGGCATGCCACGGAGAAGAACTCTGTCAGCTAACTGGATAATATTCAGGACCTGCAAACTTCATTAATACTTAAGTATTCTGAATACAAAGACGGACTTTCACAGTTATTGCTAAATATATGGATTTTTACCACAAATATTTTACACTGCGACCAGCGAAAATCCCACATCAACTTTTATTCATTAAGTAAAGCAATAATAAATGCTTCATTCAACCAGCTGGAATAAATACATTTGGCAAAATACCTGCTCTTGCTGCAAATTTCTTGTAATTGCCCGATTGTGCGTCTTTTTATGGAAATTGCTTCAGAAGAACCTCTGCTTCCCTTCTGCCAGATTTGAGTACAATTAACGCCAAGGTGGGTGGAAATCCTCTACCGTTGCTGAAGGCTGTGAAGAAAGTTCCATTGAAAACAAGAAGAATATTGGAAACTAATTGTTATTTCTCACTGGCCGTGTGTAGGCTAAATTGTGCAAATGTAGAGTCAGACTGAAAAATTCAATGCCATAGTCGGGATTTGAATCACGAATCTTCTGGTTTCCGTCCAGCCGCTCTACCATTGAGCTAATATGGCCAGCGTGCCGACATGACATTAAATTCTCCAACAGACTCGTATTTTCCCGGTAAATCACTTAGGAGTTCTCATAAACACATGGGACAACTACCTTAATGGCGACTTACTATATTGTAAGTACTTTAAGGCCCGGGCTTTATAGTTAACCACTATTAGGTCCATTAATAGAAATTAATTGTTCTTTCACACTAGACGTGTGTAGGCTTAATTGTGGAAACGTAGAGTCAGAATGAAAAATGGTGGTTCAAATCCCGGCTATAGCATTGAATTTTTCATTCTGACTCTACATTTTCAGAAGAAGAATATTGCTTCACAGATTCTTTCAAATTCAAACAATGAGCCTATAATAAATAGTGTAACTAATATTTTAATTTCTACATCATCTACACAAGGTATAAGTATTTCAAAATGCAGTAGTTGCACTAAAAGCATCACAATTTCCTGTGTAAAATTTCCATAGTAAAACTTGTACCCGTTAATAATTTAAAATGTTGCTTGTAACGGTCTTAATCCATTAATACATTAAAGTGTTATTACATTATTTTCCTTTTATTACCTCAATTTCCTCCTTTATGTAAGATTTTATACAGAATGTTTCGTCATGTTGCCAACACTGATGCAATAATTGAACATCGCAGCACGTTAAGCTTCAGTTCTCCGAAATAAGTAAAACAAATATTTCTTAAATATATCTATATATCTATAAATATTCAGTACTGTCTAGAAATACATTATATGCCACTCGTGTTCAAAGTAACTTTATTCTGTCTGCAGGTATTACTCCACTCGCTTTCGCTCATTCCACAAGCTAACCTGCTCACAAAATAAAATTCTCCTTTTCCGACTTGTATCATAAATATTATTATTCTGGCTTCGTTGAATTATTAATATTAACAGCACAGTTGTTAAAATTGCATGCAGGTCCTCTAATGTAAGCTGAAGTTACAAGCTATCATGACTGGTAAATTATTATTCTTGTTAATTACAGGAGATGTCCCTTGTTTCCTCTAAAACCTCTTCCTTGCAAATATTCGTAACACTTTTTGATCTGCACCGATTTTTAAAACATAAGTATTCTTTGTCATAAATTGCAGATGGGATTGGGGAGGGGATTCGGTACGTAGACCACCATGCTGGACCCATTGTTCCTATGCTCCCAAATGGGGGCTCCCCCGGGAGGAAGGATGAGGCGAAAGAGACAGTGGGCGGCCGACCCAATGGGCCACGACAGTACAGACGGCAGGATCCCTCTTCCCCCGACAGGCCAGGACAACGAACTTGCTCCCCTACAGTGGGAGGGCAACGGGCCCAGCAGCCGAGCCTTAATGGTCCCAGGCAGGCAGGCGATCCGAGTCCCAAAGGTCCCTGGCTGGCGGTCCCGAAATGGTGCCGGCAGAGTAGCTGAGACCGGCAAGCGACCTACCGGAGGAGGAAGTAGTTTTCCTCAGAGCATATCATCCTGCCATGCACCGCCGAAACACCCGCCGACACTTCTACCCTGAAAGAGACCAGCAGAGGAAAGATGATGTGAAATGATAATGGAGATGAAATAGGGAGACAGGAAATTCGGGGAATATAATTAACCAACCCAGCCTAGTGACTGGGAAAACCCCCGAAAAAACCTATGGGTCAGGTAGGTCGACCACGGGAATCGAACCGGGGCCTCCCGAATGCGGGATACAGACGAAACGCCTGAACCATCCCGCTCGGTTGCAAATGGCTTTTGTGGCAGTTAACTAAGATTAGCAATTGGAGCTTCTTCTGGGATTTCTTCAGATGTAAAACTTTCCTCGCCCGAATCACACATTTTGTCATACAGTTTATCATTTGTTGATTTTGAATCACCATAGTTCCGATTCTTTGCTATTCAAAGCCTCCAAAATCAACTTTCACCTAATAAAATCATAGATTCTAAATATTTTGTAAAACAATTTTTAATATTTTTATAATTCATAATTCAAGTCGAATTTTTTTTTTAGGTAATGCATAAAATTACTTATGGGGCCAATGAGATTTTATGTATATTACGCTCTTGAAATTTAAGCCCTTGACGCTAACCCCTCGGGTATTAAATTTTTTCACTCTCTAATAAACACCAACTTACCTCGCAAGTCCCACAAAGCCCGCCTCGGTAACGTGGTGGTAGTGTGTCTGCCTCACGATCAAGAGGACCAGAGTTCGAATCTCGGTCAGGGTGAGTTAACTGGATAAGCTTTTTTCCGGTTTTTTCCCTTATCCTGCAAGACGAATGTCTAACTCTAAGCTCTTTGGACCCTTGGCTCATTTGAGCATCATTAAACCCATACCATTCTTCATCCGATATGACTTAACGTTGGAGGACGTAAAATTACAAAAAAGTCCCACAAATAATTAGTATCCAACACCTGTAAAGTTGTACTTTAAAAATGTAAATTAACCTACTAAATTGACACTTAAATATTAAGGATGGATAAAATTTAACGTTAACCATTGTATATCTACATGTATGTCCCCAGGTCTACATTTCAAATATAATATGTATTGTAGCTTCAACATTTAGTAATTAAATGTAAATCTGAAACTACAGCTACAATAAAATTCTATTAAACACTATTTTCCTCAATTAATATGAATGAATCACTGAATCAGTTGCTGTAAGTTCTTGTTCAAGCAATACCAACAAGTAAAAGGACTAGTAAACATCGTCTCTCTCATTTTAGTTATTAGCCAAAGATGTTTGACACACATCCAGCCGGTCTTGGTCTAAATAGTCCTATATTAGAGAATACAATATTACAAGTAATTCTCCTATTACAGTTTAGTCAAAATATTAAGTCTCTTTAGCGGTTAAGGTAAAAGTTGAATAACACATTGTATGGTGCAATACTTATTTATACACTCGCGGAAATTAACACGCTACTCGACTTCGTCTCGCGTGTCAAAGCTTCTTCTCGTGGGTAAAATACGTCTTTATTCACTTGTACCATAAATAACTATTTTATGAATGTCATTATGCTGTGTTCCTATTCTTTCTCACCAACAGACTCAGTCACAATGGATAGGTAATAAGACCAAGGAAAACAAGAGACAAATTCAGTAACAAGGGAGGAATGAATGCTTTATTACTTCGTCACCATTCACTTGGAAATCCAACCACTGCATGGCACTGTTTGTTTCCTTGATTGTTTTGTGCTGCTCCTTTAAACCTTGTGCTCACGTACGTTCCTCCAGAACGGAGAAAAGTCCGAGAGAAAAGTTTTGTAGCTACCTTAAAAGAGAGTACTGGAAATATAGTCAACAAAGTTGTGCAGCAATCTTCAGATTTTAAAGGTATACAACTTTATTTTGAGGCAATCTTATTTGCATAACAAACGTAACTTCAATTTAAGGTTTTTGTTAAAACTTTTTGCTTAAAAGACGACATATGATTACTTACTTTATACCAGAAGAGTAATTTTTAAGTACAGCAAACAGTAACGGTTGAGTATTTTGAAATAAAGCATGGGATATTAAGCAATCCTTACGTGTTACTTTCAGAAGTCTTTCTCCACCCATTATTTGACAAATTATTATCACGAAAGCTCATTCTGCTACATATTTACTTCACTTTCATCAAAATAAACATTTAGATAAATTATATTATTGCATAGTTCACACCTCATAGGTAAAATGATAATAGGGAAACATAGTAGGATTAAGCCATAGTTTAATATTTTAGTACTACTGCCTATGTAATATTTTAAAATTCCGTTCCGAATAATGAAAAAATAGTGACTTCACATTCAGTCTAATGCTCCTTTATGTCTCTGTTGCCTGCATCAACTTGCGCTTCTTGTAATTTACCAGACGCACTCAGAAAGTTTCCCTTTTAAGTTGTTCTGCTTGCGGACTGTGACACAACTCCGATATTCACTGGTCAACTCAAAACTAGTGACTGAACTGAACTGCATTCCTTGCACAATTAATTTGTTCTCACGGTTAACTCCGAACTAACTATTAGGTTGAGGCGAGAAAGTTCTGGATGTCGAAACTTCTAGATTTCCTGAAATCGAACGGTCTGGAAACATACATGAGGCTTAGTAGCGTCAGCTAGTGACTCCTTCAATGTTCCGTTTTTCTTTTCTTTTCTTTTCTTTCCTTTTCTTTTTGCTTGTCTCGACGGCAAACGACAAAAATGTTGGAGTGGATGCTTTTGTGACTGCACTTGCTGCTGTCCTGAAATTATTAACATAAATTGTATGTACTAACGAGATCTAGAGACATTTTTGTGCAGTAAGATCTTCTATGCTTTACGAGTTTTGTAAAGACATCAGGAATTAGAGCAATTCAAACAGATTGTTGATAATTCGAAGAGTACATTCATTTTCCATTAATGTAATTTCTTTTGTTAATGAATCACAATAATTAGATAAATTTTCTGAGAAAATAAAAATTCTCTAAATAGTTTTGAATGGTTAAAATTTGTTTTGAAAGCTTCGTGTTGTATCTTTGGAGAATGCTAAAGTGATGAGAGATGTACAAAATGTAATAGTCTGGCTATAATTGGAATACATTGATACTGAAAAGGGCAGGTACAATTTTATAGTAGAGAAATGGAAAGGTTTTCCAATAATGCTAAGAGCGTAGAATATTTTAACACAAGATCAGATGAATATATGGAGAAAAAAGGAAAATATTTAGAAAAAAAGAATAAAAGGTTAAACTAAATATGGAAAAAAGGAAAATGTGGTAAACAGAAAATAAAAGGATATCATATCGTATACCCAAGAGAATGTTAAATATAAAGCGAAGAAAAGGAAGCAAACAAGTACAAGAGGGAATAATAAATTGCGAGTATTTCAGTAAAGCTTAAAAAAAGAATCATAAAACACCTTGATTTTAAGTACCATGTTTTGTATTTAAATATTCTTTCCTGTTTTACTCTTCTTAGAAAGACGCACAGAGCTTATTCAAAAACAACTATTTATCTGTTTTACAAGGGGTCATATTTATGAAATCTCGATACACCAATTTTGGGTGGAATACAATATTTCCTTTGCTTAATTTATGTAGTAGAAAAATAAAAACTTAAACTCAAGTTAAACTTTTTAGGATAGGTAATACACATTTTTCGAAATTAGTGAAATATTTTAAAGAGTTTTGCAACAGAAATAGTCTAGCTATGTATTAAAGTTAGTTGCATCATCCTGTATGTTGTCTCCAGCACAGAGTTTGCTATGTTTGTTTTTACCGTCCACAAGTTAGGGAAGATATATCTCAGCTTGGGTTGTCAACAGACCAAAATGATGAGTCACATTATAGCGCCTGAAAGGAGGAAGGTTAAGAGGGTAGGGGCACATTAGGAAAGCGTGCTTTTTTCCGTACCAGTGGGGCCCAATGGGGAGTATATGTGTCACAAGCCCAGAAAAATGTGGATCTTCCTCTGTCATCAATAACAGCGATAAGAAACAGCAGTAATATGAAATATGCTACAGCAGCATTTCCTCGTATTCAAAAAACACCACACCTCTAAAAGCTTACACAAACATCACAGCTTAGTTTAATGACACTTCCGTAACAAATATACAACATTTTAGTACTTAAGTTTCGTATTATCTGCATAATCGGAAGCAATGGGAAATAAACAAATAAATAAAAACGAATAAAAGTTCCTATTAAAATTCGGGAAAATTCATTAAAAAACTCAAACAAATAACAAGGAATGTTTTTAACGAAAACAGCAAATTTATGATTTATGCGAAACTTATTCAAAATGAAGAGGACGTCAGAGGCTATTTCGATATAAATGGGAGATGCGCCCAGTACCGCACATCTAAAGTACTTTTTTAAACTTTCAAAGAAAATGCAATGAAGAAAAAGTAGCCTGTTACTATTATCATGAAGCTAAAAATATAGAGAAACAGCATTACTAATGAACATTCATGAACGCGACTCATGTTGACTGTTAAAAACTAGAGTAAATATTAGTGATAACTGCGCATCTCAAAAGTGTTTCCCAGAACCGCACAGACGTAAATAAATACATATTTCTAAATAAAGGAAGAGGAACTGCATAATAAACCACAAGAAAATTATTCTTATCATACTTATTGTATTTTTGGGTAAAAAAAAGAACACGGTAACATGATAATATATTTTTCAAAACGTTCTCTAGAGATTATCACAACAAAATAAGAATGTCTTTGAACTAATGAAACAGTTTTTTAAACACAGTGATCACATCTATCAAAATCAACGTTGTCTTGTCCTGTACATTCAATATGTGTCCAGCCCTTGCACGATACACACTGAACCCAAGCCTCATCTGTGATTTCTAAGCAAATGATGCACTTTGTTAGAACACTTCAATCAACAGTGGTTTTAGTTCCAAAAATTAATTTTCTTTTGGTCATCTAAGGCTCTTCACTATTTCTAGTTTCCGTTGGCATAAAGTTAGAGCTAGGTTCTCTCTTTATAGTTTTATTAAGTTTTTTTGCGTCCCTTTGCTATTGGTTTGTTCTTCTGTTTTTGTGCCTTTTCCTGCAACATCAACTTATGCAGAGTTGAAGTTAATTTTTCAGCAATATATATTGCTACTCCCAGCCTCATTGATCCTTTTATCACAATCTTTATTGCTTGTTTCATATGTTCTTCTGACCATTTTCCTTTCGTTTTGGCCTCCATGTTGACAGGAATGCCTGTAAACAAACATTACTCTAATGTCAGTGCATGTTCAGGGGATAAAAATATATCTTCGCGTACGGTTCTGGAAAAATTGCTATCGTACGGTACTGAGCAACTCACACGTACGTATATATAACGTCATAGCACGGCCCGATTCTTTTAAACCGACACTGTATTTTGTGTTCGTGTAGTCTACTTAATACCAAATAATATGAGTATAAGTACTTACTTAGTTCTTCACCGGAAAAGGCAGGAGCAATGTTAGCACGTTGTTAACAGCACAGCTCCAGTTCACTACACGACTTCTCTGTACAATAACTTCTGATTCAACGGTTAAATAGGAGGAAAAACTTTCCGTTGCTAACAAAGATAGTTGTTTGCCTACATACACATCATGAGATTCTACTTTCTTTTGGCAACTACGAGATACTGACACCGTGCGGTACTGGGCAATGTACGATACTGGGCGCATCTCCCCTGTATTTTATATACATTTTATTATAATAAATATAAATATAGATATAAATATTATTTGTAATGTAAACATTTCAACACATGGTAATTTCTTCTAAATAACTGTTTAGAAAATTATTTTATGAAAATGAGTTTCTCTCTCTCTCTCTTAATTTACATTCTCCAATATTGTCATCCCAAAAGTTGAATGAAGAGTAAATGATGTTCAAATATGCCTAAGATTCTAGAGCTTAGTTACCCGACATTCATCTTTCACGATAAGGAAAACCTTGGGAAAAGAAACGTTATACAGTTAACTCGCCATGACCGAAATTGAAATCCTTGAACACGAGAAAGACACGCTATCACCACGCTACAGGGCGGGAATGTTCATTGTGAAGGGCAATTAGGATGAGGACCTTTTTTGAACATCTTTGTATTTTATCCTCAGAAGATTTTGAACTAAATAGGATGTTCGCGTACACTCATATACACACAGTTGCGCAAGAACTGTCATATACATTGCATTTACACACTTGGTACGTTTTAGTTTTCATAAAAGACATTGTTCTAACACAGGGATTTTACTTTCCTGAAAACCAACTAAATGGGATAAGATTCGCTAGAACATCCACTTTACTCTCTTGACTTAACTCCATCAGACTTCCATCTCTTTCCTAAGTTGAGAAACTTCTGTGCTGGAAAGAACATTTGGTCCGATGAAGACCTTATTGATAAACCGTCAGCTGGGGCGATTTTCTAGGTCTAAAAGAATATGACTTCGTGACAGATGGAGAATCACTACACCAGAGGCATCGCCATGAACGGAGACTGTATGAATAATTTCAAAAGGCGTTTTGAACCTTTATTGCCAGTACTTTTCAAATGACATACTTGCAACACCAAAACAGAGAAGCGATGTATTCCACAGAAAAAGAGACTTTTTAGAAGTAAATTTTTATAGAATTTATTTCATTGTAATATAATATATAATATTATTATATGATATGTTTTTATTTTTATGCGTGAGCTTATTACATTTATAGCTGAGTGTTGGCCATATCTTCTGTTGAAAGATTTAAAGTAAATGTAGATCTATTCGATCATCTGTTAGCAGAAGCCGTAAGTTATCTGAAGGTAGGTAGAGGTAACTTTGTTCACGAGTTCTTTAAACCTGCAGTAAATCTACGACACGGGTGTCAGAGCTTTAAGTCCCTTATGGAGGATTTGTAGTCCAGATTTTCGTGTCGCAGCAGAAAGAATCATCGATTTTGGTAGGATTTGCCCCACAAACAAACATTCCTTCTCTTTCTTCTTCGTTTCCTCCCCCTCCCTTTTACCTGTATCCATGAAGTTTACAGCATGCATCAAAGTTTCAGTTACCTCTTACTGGAGATAATATTAAAAATGTAATTCTGAAATTACCCAAGAATCTAATAAATAAACAATGGAAGAACGAGTAAACACTTTGAATATTGGACAACTTTACGGCATAATTTGATATTTGAACTTGATGGACGAGCTTGCATCCATCAAGACGTAATATACCTCAAGAGAATAAAAAAATTGAGCTTTAAAGTGCGTCCTCCATGAATCTTCTTATTATATGCATAACGCTTTATATTTCCCAGGAATCTACATACACAAATCTGACCTTTCGAAGCAATATAATGTTAAAAATCGAATGCGATTTCACATCTCCCACTTCACTTGCCAGTGTGCACTACAGGAATGATTCATGTGGCGATCCTGATGTTTATTACATAAAGAGCATCTGGGAAGCAAGTTTTCAAACGGTAGTCCCACGAGATGTGGTGTGTCGTAATTTCCACCACTTCCAGAACTCTTACAATAAGATTTTTCTCCGCATCTATAGGGCTCTTCATGTGGTCCCAAAGAAGGGAGTCGAAAGTAGTAAATCTGGCGATCGTGGGGGCCAAAGAATTAGGCCACTTCAACCTATTCATATTTCAGGGAATGTTTGGTGAAGATTTCGTGGACGATGAAAAGTAAATCATAATATGTTCTGAAAGCCGATTCCATAGAACATGCTGTAAAGCTATATCAAGAGATTGCACCTCATTTTGTTTGCGAACCAATATGCTCGAGATTTTAAATCAATGGCTTTTAATACATAATTTGCATCGAAACAGTACATTTTCGGGCATCGATTTCTAATCAAAGCGTTATATGCAGCTCCTAGAATTTGCTAATAAAATTTATTGCATACACTGCATTAATATAATTTGACACAGGATTTATATAAATAAAGTATTCATTAATTTATGCTGTAAACATGTTTAAAGTATTGTGACGAAAGACAAATTCGCCTTAAACTGCTTTATTTGTCACTAAATAGTTTGCTCCTCCTAATGTACATAAACCTTTCTATTACACAAGTACAGTACTTTGAAACGTCTGTACAGTGTTCATTTAAATCTCTATAGTGCCTACGCCTTCTTTGTGCTGCTGACCTACAAACAAGTCCACCTCTTTCACGGAGCTACACAACTCCGATATTCTCACGTGAACTGCTTCGCTGCCGGTTCCACAGTTCGGCGATAGCAAAATCAGTACGACGCACCACACTTCCAATACTACTCACTACCCACTTTGACTTTTAAGCCCTTTATCGGATTTTATATATCTGCAGGGCGCGGTAATTATTTTGGAGCTGCAAGTATCTTGAATAGCAGTAAGACCTTTTGCGTGGTAATAATGTGACTTGCTTCTTGAATTAGGTTGACATTGAGTGCGTGTTTATTTCTCACGGCAACTTACTTCATTTTCGTGACATCAGCTAATAGGTGTTCAGCGTTTGTTACTTTCTCACTGTAGGCTTCCACAATCACCATTTTGACAATATGCTCTATTATTTTGAAAACAAACAGAAGTTATGTATTAAACCTTTTAGCTTCGTGACACTCAATGCGTGATCTATCTTGAACTTAATTTTGCTCATTATACTTTGATTGGCAGTAAACAATGATCATTTTCTTTAATTTCTGCGTGTAGACACCAATGTTTCCTTTAATTAGACCACTTTTGTTATAATTTGCGTCCTCCAACTTTAAGTCATAATGGACGAAGAATGAAATGATACTCAAATGACTCCAGCGTCCATAAAGCTTATAAGATAAAAGCTTTATCCAGATACTCATTGTCACCGAGATTCGCACTCGGACCTCTTGAACGTGAGACATACACGCTACCAGCCACGCTACAGGGATGGGCCTTTACTTTCTTCGTTTATAGTTACAACAGATATGTGTAGATCGCAGAGCAATCAACATAAAAACATGAATATGTGTTTATATTCGGTCATGGATATTTGGTACATATGTAATCAAACTAGATAATAATTCAATACTTCCCTGTCTCTTGTTATATTCAGTACATAGCCAAAAATGGGCCATATAATAAATAACTATCTCGTATACAGAATGCTTTCACGAGGTTTTATTTGTTACTAGCATTTTAATTCAAGCCTTCCGTAACTTGTATTAATTACGGAGAGAATTCTTAGAATTATGTTGCTTCCGTAAAACCTGTATTGCAGATTTTATTTTACGAATGAAGAAAGGAGGGATTCATACTTTTCCACCGGTTGCTGACGTAACCTTTAAAGCTTACAAACATCTCTAGGGGAATTACTCGTATGTTTCTTACTAACGATAAATAAATTCTTCACGTAAACATATTGCTGGTAACGGTTTAACAATCCTATTTATACTTGCAAAGCAAGTTTGCAGTTTACTGGAAGTCTTGCTGATGAAATAAGATATGTACCTACATTCTAAAATAAAAGGGCAGAATCAAATTAAAAGCTTCAATGCCATAGCCGGGATTTTTCAGTTTGACTCTACTCTTTCATAGTGGATGCTACACATGGATAGTGTTAAAGAACAATTAATTTACATTGTAAAATACATTTTTAAAAACGTAATACATATATTATAATGCACTACATTGACACCAGTTTTTTCACCCCTATCATTTAATTTTATATGGCGTCTAAAAATTGTTCTTAGCAAGGCTAAATTTTACTCTCCGTCCGGTATAGCAAATAGAAGAAGAGTAATATCCCATCCAAAACTTTGCGAAAAATATCAGTTTTTAGGTCCCTGAACGTCCCCAAAAGTATAATACGGTCTGTGTGTATGTCTCTGTGTACTAACAGTGGATTTAAAAGCCCAGTCACTGGCCCAAATAGATATATTTTTCAAAATTTTCCTCAAAATGGCTCTAAGAAAAAATAAACCAACTTTAAGATATCTTCAATTTTCTGAGATTAGCCAGTGAACTCTTATTCATTCTGAATGACTTCTCCGTAGTTACAAAACTACCGAAAATATGTCAAAAAACATTTTTCTTCCTTTACGTGGAATTAAACATTTTTAGATATATTAAATTTTTATTTTCATTTTTATACTAATATTTTCTCACATGAGGTATCGTTTTCTGGTTTTGGGGTAGTGGCTATTGGCCATGAAAAAAGAACGCAATTTCTAAACCATTACAGAGAGAACAGTTCTTAAAAGGTTTCAGTATGTCTTAAAAACTACCCCATTCCTCTAACTCCCCTTGAGTATTTAAGAAAAAATGTATTAAAATGATTTCTGCAAACGGTTGCATAGGTTTACGTAAAGGCTAGCCATTTGTACAAAAGCGTACCTACAGAGAAGGTCATGTGAGAGAAAACACCGAACTTTTCTCTAACGTAAATCGTGATAAAACTTGGCAGGGGTATTTATATTACACCTATGTTTTGGGCACAATGAGATAGTATAAACAAAATTGTTAAATATTTAAAGTGGATCGCTATACACTTGTTTCAAAATCCCAAAGCCTTTCCATCCCGAAAAAGAATTAAACAGCGACAGTACTACAAAAAATGGCGAAAAGGAACAACCAATATCTCGAAAATGGCTAATGCACAAAAGGAAAATCGCAAATAAACTGTGCATTTTAAATATTTTGTGTATCAGTTTACTGTCTGTTATAAAAATATTACAGAAAATGTCTGAGTCTTCCATAACATTGAGTCACTGAAACGTTAGATGTTAAATTCCCTTGCGTGCAAACTTTATTTTGTTTCGTGTAAAATCGATTTTCTAAACTCTTATTAAAGATGAACGACGAAAATTTTAGGAATAGTTTATATGAATCTTGTGCATACATTGAAACAACAGTTTTATAATCAGATCTGAAATAAAAGTTATTGAAAAAAAACGTATTTATGTGTAGATAACTCTTAAGAAAAGTTTTGGTAATTTTTATTGTATTTACTTAACTTTATCACATCTTCATTAATGTTATTAATTGATAATTCTAAGCAGACATACATCGCTACAGAGATCAAATCAAGACATCTGCCTCACATAGTCATCCGTCACTAATCAGACTAGGAGATTCAAACACAAACCCCTAAGGGTGTCGATCTACAAGTGGATATACACTTGCTGTGTAGACCGGCAGAGGAACAAATAGATCCGCACATCTGGTGCACCTAACAAGCTCCGCTTGGGTAGACAGCCCTTTGTTTGATGTCGGGTCCTGTTTCATGTCGAAATTCTGAGACAAAGAAGCACATACAAGGTTCACAAGTGTTTTCCACTTGGAATGTGATTGGAAACCCTTTTTATTTTGGTCCACAGGTCCCCACTGTAGAATTGTTCTTGCCTTTCCGCAGGTTTGCTCCATAATACTTAAGCGTTTAGACTCAAACCGTAGGATTAGATAGGTATTTGATAACGTCTGCAACATATTGTCACAATGGCGAATACGAAGTTGTTTTGGAGGGAAAGAGTTGAGCTCGGAAACTTAACCGACATCGCGAAAAAGCGGGTGTAGGGGATCTCCTTGGTTATTGCTGGCTGGAGGGCAGTGGCACGCCTTGAAGGAAGTCACGAGTTGACGTCATGAGGCGAGGCGGCAGTGTGCTGCTACTACGCAAACGACCTTTCTAGACCGTACTTCGAGAAGGATCAAATTCCAGAAAAACTTACCGTGCGGATGCAAGGATGAGAGGCGGTCAGTGTGTGCAGAGTATGACAGTGAGTAGTAGTGAGATCAATGTGGTGCTTCGAGCTCAGCGTGGTACGTTCCAAGCTCTGTGTAAAGGAGTCTGCAGACCGTAAAGCACTTCACGGTCTGCAGAGGGGTGCGTGCTACAGAGACTTAAACGAAAATTGTAGAGACATGTCAGTGTTGTATTTGTGTAAAAAGAAAAGAAGGCTGATTGTGTAAATGACTTGTAAATTTTAAAAATAAACACTCTTTTATCCAGATAACTTCATCATACTCCATAAAAGGCTACGAAATCTTAACTTGTATTGGCATCTGAAGCTAAGTTACAGCCCTGTGATTTGGTAAACTATAAGAATTGATTTTTCTTTCTAATTTCCTGTGTTTTAATCGTCTTGATTTCAATGTAACGGAATCTTGACTTAATGGTTTATTGTTCATGATTTCTTCGAAACATCTAATTACCACGACTACACTGATTTATACTAATGGCTTTTTCTGAACACATAACTTTCCTTACTGACAAAAGTTTACATTCTAGACTTATTTTAACATATATAAATCCTGTATTTCAAGTATTTATCTATTTCATCATAATTTCTTTATAAAAGCATTCAGCTTAACAATACTATTAATAAAGCCCATATATACCAATTCTTAGCTAACCGATATTGTTCTCTTTTTAAATTCCGCTAACGAATTATGTTCATAAAAGATTGTTTAATTTTTTCTAATGTAACAGTATCTATAAAATAGAGAGCAATCATTCATTTTATTATCAGCAATTATTTCATGCAACTATTTAGCATGTCCCATTAACGAACTTGGTCAGAATATAAACACGAAGGAAAAATTGATATGAGGTATGCTATAAGGTTTTAGAAAGACAGTACACACATCTGTAGAAGAAAATAAAACACAGGATCTTCTCACTACGTCTTCAGGTAGTGAGGTTTTACATCATGCGTGATATTTAAAACTGTTGCACCTTTCTGAATAAAGTCACGTCTGAGCTTACTAGGTCATTGGTGGACCACAGTTCAGGCCCAGATCCTGGTGCCCGCTAACGAGGCGTTAAATCGGTACTCTACCCAATTCAAACAACTCCTCCATAAATGGATGGACGGAGCATGAACAGGAGGAAGATAAAAAGTGAGCAGTTTACTTACGTAAGTCGGAATGTTAAGTGATGGATGAAAACCTTCGTGTTGTAAATGGAATGTGACTGCAACACATAAACCTTTAAATCAGATCTCATTCCGAGGTAATATCAGCTCTTACTTCGCGGATTTCCGAGTGCATTATTACGGCACTAACATTAGCAAATTGAACATCCCATGAATCATGAATAATGATATCGCTCTGAACCATACAATCTTTAAGCTATCTGACATACAGAGTAGAGCTTGCTTAACTCTGAAGTCGAGATAATGCCCTCATTTTGTTCATTTCTTACTGCTGCACATCATGAGAGGTACTTAATACCCGTTCATTCAACATCTCTCTCACTCAAACCCAACATCAAATCTTAAAAGACATTAGATAGAACGTTCCGTTCTTTTGCATCTTATTAAGCAAATCGGTAATTCTTTTAAGTCACACGTTTGGTGGAGGGGGGCAAGAATACAAAGACCGAAAGAAGATGAGTGGAGCGAGGAATGGAGCAAGAAAGTTAATGAAGAAGCTGCACTAGTTTTAAGTCCCTTTGCTGTCAGATAGTTATTTTAACACTCTATCTAGTCTACTGTACTGCGACATATCGTTATGTCTTATAACATTTTAATTTTAATCTCCTTTCTTATTTTTCTGTCTTATTTGCAGCTTTGCTACGTAAGAAAGCAATAATGGTTCTTTCCTTCCCTTCAATTCATTCAAGGACATTTATCATTAATTGAACAAAATAATATTTTCTATATAAGCAATTACCAAAAGCTTCAGATAAAAGTAATAAAAGGTATTTTACATTACATTCAAAGATGTAATTAATACACAGTATTTTGTAGCTTAATCGTTTAAATGTTCTAGTTAAGAAAGGGACAAATGGAGAGAGGGGTGAGGGGAAGGAGAGAAGCAGGAGGGAGGAAGGTAAAGAGATAAGGCGATAGACATTGAGGAACTCGCACTAACGAAAGAGACTGGCAGAGGCTAAGAAATCGAAAAGGAGAAAAGGTGAGAGAGAGAGATAGCAGAAGATAAAGGAAAGCTGATGTAGGTAACCAATGGCAAATGCAGAGAAGATAAAAATCCTTCGTTACTAACACAATAGCGTTGTTCAGTGAGGTCTACACGAAAGTCCAAAGACCCCGGCCTCTGTTACCCGGGAGCGATGGCAAAATCCGGGGCTCTTTCCTTGGGGCAATACATTGAGTCTCAAACGGCCCCCCATCCACAACAACGTCAAGATGGGTGGAAGTGGATATGTCACATACGCGCGTCCACCGCGCAAGGAAGACTACCGAATAACCTCGGTGGGGCCGCCTGGTGATCTAGCACACCTTCTACTAGCCCTGCATTCTAGTACGCGGGACCTTTTAGGCAAACGTCTGTCCCCTCCGGGCAGCCGAAGCCTGGCCGGAGGTACCCGATTTCCCGCGGGTTACGGCAACACAGTGCCCCTTCGAGTCCAACCCAATCCGAACAACTCCCATTGAGTGAGGGGCTCGAATGTGCGGCCCGAGGTTCCTCTAGTAACGTCAGAGGTACCACGAGTGCTAAGGGTCCGCAGCGCCCGCACCACAGAGCTGAAGGGGACGGATCCCCTCCCCTACGGGATAAAACAATAGCGTGTGGGACTGAGGATATGATCTCCTTAAGATAAATTTTGGTTTAGCATTTTAGGCGCGATTAAAATTGACAGATCTATCTTAGAAAGTCTACTGCCACGTAAAAGAAATCCTGCACGACGAAATTCCGATACATCAGCGGCACTGATAAGATCCTGACAAATTGTAGCGTTGTTAACAACGGAAAAATTCTACTTATATTAGCAATGAACCAAAAATTAACAAAGAAGATTTAATTTAAAACAAAACATAAGTGGTTAACGGAAGTAACAATCAGTTATAACAACCCCACTGAAGTTAAGCATCCGACACAAAATTTAATTACTGTTCACACTGCCTGTAGACTCATCACCAATGAGCTGGAAAGTTACACTGCTTGCACAACGATGCACGTTGTGCACGGTTTTCTTTGTGTAATATACGTCCTCCAGCTTTATGTCATATCGGAAGATGAATGAAATTGATAAAATGATGCTCAAATGAGTCCGGAGTCCATGGAGCTTATAGCTACCCGACATTCACCTTAAAAGATAACGGAAGACCCCGGAAATAACCTTATGCAGGTAACTCACCCTGACCGAGATTTGAACTCGAGATCTCTTGAACGTGAAGCAGACACGCTAACATCTAAGCTACCGAGGCGCGCTCTGTGATGGGCTGTGAACTACATTCACTCAGCTGACTGGAATCTTAGGTTTCACACCGTCTTTTATATCCTGCCAGGCAAGGCGAGAGAGGATTATTTGGCTTATTTTTACTGGCTGTTGCAATCTGAAATTATCTTATGGGGTAGTTCAGCAAATGTTTATATATTACAAAAAAGAGGCACACGTATTATCAGTGGCATGGAGGCCCGTGATTTAAAGCCCAATAAGCTCTTACTCTTGATGGTGAATACATATATTCGCTGTTAAGCTACCGTTTAGATAATTATTATAACATCACAATAAACCATGTTTTGGGTGACGAAAGCAAATGTAAATGAACTGTTTAGACTACCAAATAATCTAAAAATTTTCAAAAAGAATGTTTTCTGCAATTAGCATTTATAATAACGTTCCATATCACCTGAAACTATTAGCCAATTCTAATCCACAAACCATTTATGAGAGAAGTTTACAGCCATTATTATACACTCACTGTCCATATAATATGGAGGAATTCTTTAATATAATATTCAACAAGTAAATGTGCAGTTCATAGAGAAGATTGCATGCGATAGTGATTTGATGATTTACGTTATCATTGGCCTACTGCAATGTATGTACTGAGGTTAATGCTTGAAATGGTGATGGTTCAAAAATGTTCATACGTAAATACATACAACATAAAGATAAAAGGTGGCATGATGAATGACCAACCAAGCATGCGGTCCAACCACTCGGCCACGGCGTATTCTTGTATCGAGGACATGCAGGTAAGTATATCTGCATAAAGAAAAGCATGGAGAGAATTTTAAATGAACCAGGTTGTACACACGAAGGAAGAGACACTTTCTCCTTCCATTCTTGTATTAGTTATAAGGTAGGCAATAACCTGACATTGCGTGATACTTAATGTCTTATGTAAAGGATAATATGCAGCGCTAACAAGGAAATCCATAACAGAGTTAAACATTTTATATGTACACATGTCATTCCACTTTCCTTGTAAAACTCACCATGTTAATAGTTGAAGTCCTTAGTATTGTTTGCTTTATGGGAATTGTTTTGATAGTTATACCATAGTTTTACCCAAGTCATGTGATGTATTAAGATAGTTCAAACCACGTGTATCGGCCAATTAAATACCTGTCTGAATATAAAGGACATCTGCAAATGACAATTCACACACATTCGTTATAATACTTTTTTTACTGTAGAATTTTAATTTCTATTGAGGATACTGACTACAACTATTGCTGTTACAAAAACACAGGATGTAGTTCACCTTAACTCACTATACTTGTCAGCAAACGCCTTAGTTCAATGCTAACTTCTTTTGAAATGCACAGCGTAAACATCTCTTTTTAATATTCTTGTTTACCTCTGTTGCATACACCAAATTGCGCCAACAAGGAAATCCATTTTATATGTACACATGTCATTCCACTTTCCTTGTAAAACTCACCATGTTAATAGTTGAAGTCCTTAGCATTGTTTGCTTTATGGGTATTGTTTTGACAGTGATAACATAGTTTTGCCCAAATCATTTGATGTATTGAGATAGTTCAAACCACCTGTATCGACCAATTAAATACCTGTTTGGATATAAAGGGATGACAATTCACACACATTCGTTGTAATACTTCTTTTTATACTGTCTCATTTTCAGTTTTATTGAAGATATTGGCTACAGATATTGCTGTTACAAAAACGGCAGGACGTAGTTCACCTTAACTCACTTTACTTGTCAACAAACACCATAGTTCAATGTTACATTCTGAAATACACAGCGTAAATATCTCTCTTTAATATTCTTATATACCTCTGTTGCACGGACCAAATTGCGTTTCTTGTAATTTACCCGACGTTCACACAACGTTTTCCTTTTACTCTGCTCTGCTTGGGACTCTGACACAACTACTCCGATATTCATTGGGAAACTGCTGCTCTGTAATGCACACACTGCCTACTGATAATCACTGTGGACCTGGAATGCACTGTCTCCTACAGATTGATTCACAAACTTGGACCGTAGTGCACTCATGACTTGCTCTGAACTGAACTATGAATTCAAATATCCTAAGCTGGTTTTAGCTCCGTTTATACCCTGCCGGTCAGGTAAGAAATGTTCTGGAAGCAGAAGTCTCTCGCTTTCAGGAATTTGACCAGCCTAAAATAAATCCTTAACGGGAACAATATGGCTCGCGCTTCCGGCTTCATGATGTCACCTAATGAATTCAACTGTCCGAGGCCGGCTTTAGCTCCGTTTATACCCTGCCGGGCAGATAAGAAATGTTCTGGAAGCAGAAGTCTCTCACTTTCAGGAATTTGACTGGCCTAAAACAAATCCCTCACGGTAACAGTATGGCTCGCGCTTCTCGCTTTATGACGTCACCGAGTGACTGTCTTAAAATGTTGCAGTTTTGTGTGTGTGGCAATCGACAAGATGGTGGAATGCTTTGACTCACACTTGAGAAGAGTTCTCATCTTCAGTCGAGAACCGAACGCGGAAGTTTTGAATCCAGCCATTGTAATATTAGAACATTCATATAAAAAGATGTTTTACACTTACATAACATTTTCCATTCAGTCTAGTAGATATTATGTCTATAAAAGCTCCACTATCTCTTCGTAAGACAGCAATTGCAGAAAGTGTTTCACTGCATACTTGTAGTTACAAAGGAAGTTGGGCAATGTAGAAGGCTTAATATTCAATTAAAAATGAAATTTTAACAATCGATATCTCCACAATAGGCTTTGATTTACGTTCTCCTTGCAATCCAATAACTACTTCACTTTCAGTAAATGTTCAGTATTTTAAAGTGCAAGCCATCATAAGAAATATCTCGGAAATGGTTAGCTACAGAAATATATATAAATTGTGGGCTTTAACGAGATCTGCATTTCTTGAGAGGTGATGTTTGGCCTCTAACTTACAGTTCAGTAGATATGCAAAAGTCAACTAGAATGAATATTTCGTAGCTGTTCCGTGAAAATTCAAGATATACATTTCATTAGTTATTAAAGCTTCTTAAATATATGATATTTTAATCAAAATCATTAGAGTTACTTTTGAGGAAACCGACTCTATTTTTAAGATGATGCTGAAATAAATACTAAATTTAGTATTAATGCTACCTACGCTGTTCATAACCCATAGGGTTTTCTTTATTACATGTAGAGAAAGGTAAAGTCGCTTTGAAAGCTTGTAAGAACAAATTGGAGTACAACCAGCTGATTTAGATAATTTTATTTTAAAAATAAAATTATTACAATGAAGTTATAACAAAGAGGTATGAAATTTATTACACTGAAAGCAAAGGTTTGTCTCCCCAGGGTGTTAAAACTCCAGCATGGCAAACATAGAATTTTCCACAAATCAAAAGTAATGGTAGATTATATATAATATAAAATCTAGAGTCAACTTTCTCTATTGTAAAGGTTAAAAGGTAGAGTTAAAATCCGGCGTAAGGTGATGGATATTTTCGGGCGTAAAAATCTTTAGGGAACTAATGCCGGTGGCACCGTGTCATAAATTTAGGATTCGTAAAAGATTCTCAATTTTAAACGGGGCCTTAGAACAAACTTAAGTGGTGCAGCAGGACTATTATATAGTTCTTTATTTTTTCACTGGTGCAATAGGACTGACAAAAGTTGTATTTCAGACGACCGTTTTCATTTTTTAACTCAGTAGAATCTGCGCAAATTCAAGCCTATATCTTAGATATTAAATACTACATATTCATTCTATGTAGATTTTTGAGGGCTGTTTCTGAAAACCGAACTTACACCGAGGAAATATCACCAATACAATGTTGTTATTGGAGGATAAACTTTCCTCGTGATAAATAATCGCCAACCTCATTAACGTAGGTGGTAGCGTGTCTGCCTCACGTACAAAGAGCCCCCAAGTTGGAATCATGATCAGGTGTTCTCCCTTTTCCCTTATTCTGGTAGCTCTAAGCTCTGTGAACCCTGGGCTCATTTGAGCATCATTATTCATTGTCCTATATCACTTTAACATTGTAGGACGTACATTTTAAAAAAGAGAAATAAGGGGAAATTTTCTCTAAGGTTTTGGTAATAAGCGTTGTACAGTATTTTGAAACTTAGAACGTCTGATCCTGTTTATTACGGCTATACGTTAGTTGGTGTCCTTAAGACGAGCCTACATGGATCTCGAGGGATTGTTAGCCATTAGCGATAATAATCAAGGCACTTAGCGAGGCTTGTTATTGATTAGGGACCGTCTCTCTATCTTGGTAAATGTCTCCGCGATGCTCCCAACACGTGAGGTTTACCATTTGGAGTCTGAGGTGTCGTTTTCTTGGCTTTTATCATGATTAACTACAACTGACGAGGGGGCTGCAATTAAAGCGAACGACTTTGTAGTAATCCTCCATTAGGATGCAAATACCTACCTCTCTGAGAGGATGAAGGACTGATAAAGGCAGCTGTCTAATGTTTACTAATGACAATTTCATTCACTGTCATTTACCTTACTTAAGTTAACCATTATTAATATATTTGCTTATTAATGTGCTAGAGTCAAGGCCATTTAGTATTTCTCGGCCACCTATAAGGTATAAATAAAATGATGCTACTAGTAAATTATTCTGGCAAAAGATGACAAATATTGCTTCATAATTCTTTATTTTCAACAATATCGTTAACTCAGTACTAACTACAATAAGTATTCTTTTTACACAAACACAAACGTATCTACGATGTTTCTTTAGGTATCTGTAGCACGTACCCTTTATGCTGCCGATCTATGCACAACCTCTAACCAATTCTGAACACAGATTCGATATTCATGTGTAAACTGCTTCAAAAGCTCGGTAATATCTCCCCTGAAGTCGTACTTATTGACCTGTGAGTTATATCACTGCAGCACGACCAGTTGACTCCTCACCACGGAGCTTGGAAGGTACCACACTTATATGCAGTTTTCACTGACCTACTGATTTGTGAAGTGCTTCACGGCACCGACTCCCTCCTCACGAAGCCGCTGATCTGACTACTAACTCACTACTCTTAATATTGTAACGAGAGCGCTGGAACACCCTGTGAAGCAGCTGAAAGCGGGAGACAGGGAAGGTTCGGTTAGCCACGCCCTCGCCTCGTTTGTCTTATAGTGGTGACAGGGACGACTGGGGAAAGAAACATAATTGTGCGGTCTGTTTCTCCTTCACCTGTGTTCCAGAAATTACGGGATCGTTCATCATCTGGAAACGTCGAGAAAACGGCGAGATGCCTATAAAAAGGGCTGCAGCTAGTCAGTCAGTCAGTCAGTTGGTTAGTGAGTGTGAGCGAGGAGACAGTCGCAGTTCTTGGTGTAAGAGTTAGTCAGTGACGTGTTAATGAACGAAAGGATTGTGCAACGGAAGACTGTACGTAACTGTGAAGGTGTACCGGAGCTTACGTAATTACTAGTGCAGTGAAATTGTAACGGACGGACTGGTGAATTGTAACTGTGTGCAGCAAGTAATTCTGTGTAATTGGCAAGTGTTAAACTGTAAGTCGGTGGAAATAAAGCACATTTTGGAGTGGTGTAATTGGACTTTTTATTTCACGAACCCACAAAGTCACACTGGTGTCAGGAAGCGGGAAAACAACATCACCGAACATTACAACCATGGAGGCAGCATTAGAAAAGATTTTAGCGGAACTGAAAGAAATGAAGACGGCCAACGACAACATCGCCGCCGAGTTGAAACAAATGAAGACGGCCAACGACAACATCACCGAGAAGATGGAAGAAATGAAGGCCGAGTTAACCACAGAAATGAGAGCAGCGAACGACCGTCTGGCCACGGAAATGAAGGTGGCGAACGAGGCTCTCGCCGCCAAATTTGAGGAACGATTGGCCGGCGTGAGGGATGACGTCACGAATCTGGGCAAGCGGATGGGTCAAGTAGATGACCGCCTTAATGATTTAGAGGAAAACCGGCCTTATGTGTGGACGGAGGACGCCGAAGACGCTTTCCAGCACCCGAAGGAGACCCTGTGCAGTGCTCCAATTTTGGGTTTCCCACAACCGGGTGGCGCCTTCATTGTGGACACCGACGCTGGCGACCATTACATTGGAGGTGTCCTACCGCAGATCCAGGACGGCCATGAGCGCACAAGAGTGGAAGAGAAGGAGCGTGCCGCAGCAGTCCGAGTAGTTGTGGCAGTGCCTGCTGAAGGCTGGGATAGCGCAGGCCTGAGGAGGGAGCAGCTGGCGGACGCAGACTTGGGGCCACTCTTGAAGGAAGTGGAGGCAGGGACGAGGCCAACCTGGGAGGACATCGCACCGAGGAGCGCCACCTACAAGTCGTACTGGGCCCAATGGGACTCGTTGAAGACCAGAGTGGGCGTGCTGTTCCGGGTATGGGAGTCACCCGATGGGAAGGCGCAGAGAGGACAGTTGGTACTTCCCCGGAGTAAGGTCCCGGAAGTCTTGGAGGGAGTGCACGCCGGTACTTCAGGAGGACACCTGGGAGCGAACCGTATGATTCACAAACTACGGCAGCGCTACTTCTGGCTGAGACTCCGAGCAGATGCTGGTGGTACACCTGGACCGCCTCGCACGCTGCGATGGGGCTGTTCGGGGCGAACAGCTTTGAGAAGGGAGCAGCGTAACGAGAGCGCTGGAACACCCTGTGAAGCAGCTGAAAGCGGGAGACAGGGAAGGTTCGGTTAGCCACGCCCTCGCCTCGTTTGTCTTATAGTGGTGACAGGGACGACTGGGGAAAGAAACATAATTGTAAGGTCTGTTTCTCCTTCACCTGTGTTCCAGAAATTACGGGATCGTTCATCATCTGGAAACGTCGAGAAAACGGCGAGATGCCTATAAAAAAGGGCTGCAGCTAGTCAGTCAGTCAGTTGGTTAGTGAGTGTGAGCGAGGAGACAGTCGCAGTTCTTGGTGTAAGAGTTAGTCAGTGACGTGTTAATGAACGAAAGGATTGTGCAACGGAAGACTGTACGTAACTGTGAAGGTGTACCGGAGCTTACGTAATTACTAGTGCAGTGAAATTGTAACGGACGGACTGGTGAATTGTAACTGTGTGCAGCAAGTAATTCTGTGTAATTGGCAAGTGTTAAACTGTAAGTCGGTGGAAATAAAGCACATTTTGGAGTGGTGTAATTGGACTTTTTATTTCACGAACCCACAAAGTCACAATATTGACTGTTCCAGGCCAAACGCCGTAAATCTTTCTGGAACTAGAAACCATTGTAATCACTTTAGTGAAAGGTTTCATTTTTGTAGTAATAATAAGACTTTCTTCCTAGCATCAGCTGTCCTCGATTGCGTGTTTATTTCTTACGGTAACGTGTTTCCTTCTTCGTGACGTCAGCCAGTAAAAGTCCTTGAGCGCTTATTACTTTCTCAGGGCGGGCTCAATCGCAGATGTAATATTATGTACCAAAGATCACAAAATAGAAGTATTTAACAATCCCCATAATGTCCAACGTTCACTATATATTTTTACTTTCTCTATTCCATATAGTAAGCTGAGAGGTATTGTATTCCCCCTAAAATACGAGATTTCTCAATAAGTTTACCTTTTGAGGTCTCTTAAATCCAAAAAAGACATACAATTTTTAGAAGTTTTTGTTTATGTGTATGTATATGTGTGCTCTCGTCCGTGTCTCTGTATGCATACGAACAGCAAAACTGAAAAGTAAATAGTAGGTTAAAAACCAAACTTGTTATGAAGGTTCAATATGCGACAGAAGATTTTCAAGGAAGTACGATAGTTTTGATGTTTTTCAAAACTGCCTCCGACGATCATGTCGTAAATATTTTCTGGTAATGTCCTCAGAAGTCCTGTTAAATGTAGCTAAACCATAAGATACAGGCAAAATCTCATTGCACTAAAACTGTATATCTCGTTAAAGCACACCATTTATATCAAAAACAATTTTTTGTGGAATGAACCGTCTCCAATATATCCTAATTATTTTTTTAATTGCCCAATACTTACAGTTTTCTCGCCTTACTCGCTTTTTTATTCTAGGCTATGTAAAGAGAATAGAATTCAAGGACATCACAAACGACTTGCTTTAAAACATTTGACTATCGCCTAAACACTACTATATTCCTATGTTTCCTTGCATCTATAATGATATTAACAACGTGATATATAAATTAAAGACCATTTAGAATCAGTGTGTTGATGAATGGGTGGTGAAAGTCATGTGTGGACACCTTACCACAGTTTTTATTTATAGTTAATATATTTAATAATTTTTATTAAAATACCACATATTATAGGTACTTGTACGACTATCAAAATAATGTCTTGAAATGTCTCTTAGTAGTCTATTTATTCTGACTTTATATAATTTGGCATAACTATACCTTTTAACAGAGAAGTGGAGATTTGTCAAGCAAGTATTTTTAATTCAGATAATTTGAATTGTGCTTCCTGTAAAACCTCGATTTACTACAACTACGTAAGCAGTAGAGATTTAAAAAGCATAATATTTCGGATTTCTGTGTGCTCCAAAAGCCAAAAAGGAGCGACTGTCCACAGCATCCGGGAAATAAAAGAAAGTCGCCCTAGGCAATAGGTATATGGAACGGAAAGGGAGGTACAAAAAACAAAGGGATGTAGGAACTGAACATTAATATCCAAGATTTAGGACAAAAAGCATGTGCGCCTTCTGCTACCGTCTCTCGGTCCCCAAGCAATGGGTACTGAACCACGCTGGTAGATGCGGTATGGAAACGTAATTGAATAAACCGGGCGACCAGCCTGAGAATGTTGACTCGTCCGTAGATACCTTAAATTGTGAGGATTTGTCCCATGCGGCCAGTTTATCTCTAATAATTGCCACGTGCATACTATTGCATTCCACATAAAAATTCATAATGAGATTTAATGGGATATACGGGTAACGTAGGTGGTAGCAACAAGTTCAAGAGATCGCAAGTTCAAATCTCGTCAGGATGAGTCATCAGGATAACGTTTCACCAATGTTTTCCTTACTCTGAAAATACTGTGCTCATTATGAACATCATATGACTTAGCTTAGGAGAACCTAAACTAAAAAAGAAGGAAAAACCTACACCTTAAGTATCAAACTTTGTATTCAAATTCAATTGCTCTAAGGATACGAAACATAGATTCTGGAGGTGAAAAAATCCATTCATCGCAAAGTATCGTTTTAGTACGAGGGTGAGTCAAATGCAAACCTTTTGTCATAGAAGCAAGTCTACGAATGGAGCAGAAAGTTCGAAAATGGTGTGACTTCAGTGGAAGATGCTCCACTTCCAGGTCAGGCACAACGAGTTGTGACTCCACAGAACATTGCAGCAGTTGAAGCCATAATGAAGGAAAACCGCCGAGTGATACTGAATGACATTGCAGCATGTTCACAGAATATTCATGGGTCAGCACACCACATTGTGCATGATGTTCTCCAGTTTCACAAAGTGTCTGCAAGATGGCTACCACGGCAGCTGATTCCTGAAATGAGAGAACGACGTGTTGATGCTTGTGAGAAACTTCTTCAGCGCTTTGAACGGGAAGGTGATAGCTTCCCTGCAAGATTCGTTACTGAGGACGAAACCTCGGTTCACTTCCACCAACCGGAAACGAAGAGAGAGAGCAAGGAGTGGTGCCATCCCTCATCACCAAAACCTAAGAAGTTTCAAACAGAACCATCAGCAGGGAAGGTTATGCTGAATCAATTTTGGGACGAAAAAAGCGTCATTTTGGAGCATTACATATATAGAAGGATCACTGTCACCAGTGCATCATACGCAGATCTCCTAAAAATCATCTGCGGCTTGCAATCAAATCAAAGCGACGTGGATTGCTGTCAGCAGGTGTTCTTTTGCAACATTACAATGCAAGGCCCCACACTGCCAGTACAACATTTGCAACAATCACAGACCTGCATTTTGAGTGTCTTCCTCATCCATCATACGCACCAGAGCTTGCCAAAGTGATTTCCATATGTTTGGACCACTCAATGACGCAATGGGAGGAAAGAAGTTTCGTTCCGATGAAGAGGTACGACAGGCGGTGCATGAGTAGTTCCGCGGACTATCAAAATAATGTTTTCTAAAGGCATCTATGCACTTTTTAAGCACTGTAGGACTTGCATTGAACAATTCACAACACAAAATGCAGTACGTAATATCCCTAAAAATATATTTCAAAATGTATGAATTCTTTTGAGAAACCTACTTTTTATTTTTATTTGTTGTTACCTTTGTTAATGGTACTAGTAAGTGTTTGTAGCAAATTTTAAGTACATTTAAT
This sequence comes from Mantis religiosa, assembly GCA_030765055.1. Classification (NCBI taxonomy): domain Eukaryota; kingdom Metazoa; phylum Arthropoda; class Insecta; order Mantodea; family Mantidae; genus Mantis; species Mantis religiosa. Next base: position 92,006,066 of record CM060952.1, read on the forward strand.
TGTTGTTATGTTGCTGCAGCGATGTTTCAACTTTAAACCTCATTTTCAGTTAGTTTTATTCTTATTTTCGTGTATATATTGCTTTTTAACACCCCTATAACTTGAGAAAATGTACAACACTTTTTAAAACGAATGTTGTGTGTGTACTGAATCAATATTTTTAGAATCAGGGAATTTTAGAAGGTTTAAAGTAATCAAGCATCTCAAAGTGTTGAAAAATATTTCAAGTAACTGATTATCAGAATATAATTTATTTCTTAGCAACTGATGATCCTTAACAAAAATGGCTGTTTCATCATGAAAGAAACGTATTCTAAATGCAGTGTAAAAATCGGCTTCAGCATTATCATAGGTAAGGAAAATATGATAAGGCATAATTTAGGATGGAGGAGGTATTAAAATAAAATGATGGAAGTACGTATAACAACTTGAGACTGGGAGTATAGTCTGTGACCAGTATTCGAGAGGTCAAGCGTAGGATTCCCATGACAATATTTGCTGATCCTGGGTTTTTCAGAGGTTTCTTATTTCTTTAGATGAATGCCCGAATTTTCTGTGCCTCCATTTGACCTCACGTCTTACCTGGATTGGTTATATCAGGATATGTAACTGCAAAGGGCAACGAGCGCCCTGGAGACGTCATGTTAAGGGCATAAGCAAGAAGTTCTTCTTTTAAATTACCTCCATCCATCGTTAAGTAATTTCGGACGATGAATGAAATAAGTAAAACGAAGCTCAAATAGCCCAGGGTTTATAGACCTTAGAGTTACGTAACATTCATAAATCAGGATAAGGAAAAACCACGGGAAAGACCTTATCAAAACTCACCGTGTCTGAGATTCGAACTCTGAAACTCTAGAATATTAGCTAGACATACTACCAACTACACTAAAGAGGTGAGCATGGCAACAGAAAATTTCATAGCTCAATATGCGAGTGCCCTCATCTAACCTGTCATTCTTTACCGACAGTTATGGAGAAACTTTCAGCTTATAAATAATATAAAAACTAAAAGCGTAACTTTCACCTCAAATGCCTCACACGTTTGTAACACTGAAGTGTTTAGACGGGTTCTTCGAAAACAGCTGCGCTACGCAGAGGTTCTTATAAACTATACACGAGGCAAGTGTATGCTCGCAACAAAAGCCATGCTCTAACAATTGGGATATTGTTTGTACAGCATGAGGTACGCCAAACAGAGCTCTATTTCACCCCTGCAAACAAAGATTGCGTGCTACGCTCGCATGCAAATGAAAAACGAGTGCAAGGGCTACTATAAAATAAACCCATTTCCTTCTTTGTAACCTATGAGCTGATTGCTACAAAGTCGTTCACTCACACGCATAAAAGTTGGCCAGTTCCTCCACATGCGAGAGCTGTAGTGCTTCCATCTTCAGCTAACAAACCTTCGACCGAGCGAAACGGAACCGCTTAGTCAAATCGCCTCTCTAGAAAGATCCAGCATATCCATCTTCGAACCTGGGAATGTTTGGAATTTCCACGCGTCTTTATGGCATTGTGGCATTGTAGCATCTTGTTGTACCTTCACTTCATCCCTTGCAGAATGCTATCTACTGTATATCTGTGTATATATAATAACTAGGGCCCGGATTTTGATGAAAAGTCATGTTTTTTCTGAGTAGTCACCAACGATGCTTATAGGAAATAAGTGCATTCTGGAACAAATACGTTCCAGATACACATGGTTTTTATAGGTCATCAAAATTGATTTTTCCACATTTTTATAATAAGATCATTTTTCAACATTTAGATGCATTTTCTGATCATTCTCTTTCTCTTTCACGAATTTATAGGGCATTTTTATCTGTAGCCCACATTCGGAAGGACCGGGTTAGATTGCCGTGGTGCGCCTGACCCTGACCCATAACCTTTTTTTTTAAATAACTTGCGATTGAAAGTTCATTTATATCTTCATTTTTATGCAATAATAGCTTTGTAAGTGTGGTAAACATGTAATTAACAGAGGTCAGCGTCCTAACAATGTTGGTGAATTTATGACGTATCAATTCGAGGAATCGCCGATTAACCGACAACCGCCGTTCCTTTCTTTTGATAACTTGAAGACGACCATGGTGGTGTACTGCAACTCTAAGTTTTGGCTAATGGGTACAGTAACTTTTTGTCATATTTTATAAAATTGTAAATGACCTGATGAATTTTTAATTCGTTTATAATTTATTAGCAATAATTGATTTATTTACTACGAAAGTTAATTTTAAAGTGTGGTTATTCGAACTATATATTCATTATTTCTCTGTGACAGTTATTAATTTGTTATGAAAGAAATTGTTAATTTTTGTTATGTCATTTCTTTTAAATTTTATGTGTATTTTTTATATTTTAAGGGCATTTTTAGCTCACTTTTTGAGAATTCTTAGGTCAACAACATCCGGGCCCTAATAATAAGATTTACTGAACACAATGTGTACATTTAATTTAATAAATTGCTATAATGATCAAGTAGGATCGTTTTTGCATAGACCGTCAGTGAGTGAGTCCTTAACTGGCATGATCTTGTGCTTATGTAGTACGAAAGTAAACATCTCTTCCTGTAGCCTGTGGTGGACAACATGGCGCTGGGGCGGGTTTTCTCCGGGACCTCCGGTTTCCCCCGTTATCTCATTCCACCGGTGCTGCATCTTCATCTCATGTACCATCAGTGTCACCGTCTGCGGTGCCGTATGTAGTAAAAGCGGGCGTTAAACACTACACATTTCATTTCATTTCTTCCTGTAGCCATCGTTTCCTAGATCCACCCACAGATCTACTCCATATAAGATTCTGCTTTGGACTTCTAGAGGAATGCAGTTTTTATTGATTAACGTCCTTCAACTTTAGGCTACATCGAACGATGAATGAAATGGGTGAAATGATGCTCAAATGAGCCAGGGTTCATAGAGCTTAGGTTTAGCCGATATTCTTCTTTTAGAATAAGGGAAAACCCCGGGAAAAGTCTTATCTAGGTAACTCACTCTGACCGAGATTCGAACTCGGGAAATCTTGGGTGTGGAGACAGGCACGTTTACAGATGCGGGCTAGGAATGTACTGTATAGTTAAATTGGACAACAATTAGAATATTTATTCGAGTGCTTTCTCTAGAGACAGGCGGATGGAAGCACATTTTATTTTTACATTTTAATTTCATTTTGCCATTAAGTCTAACTACTCATTGCTTTACTCCGCTATTGAGGACATGCAGCTTGTAATATTACCCTATGGCAGTTTGGCCATATTTTCTGGGAGCTAAAGGATCCTGGCATCTAACGGCTGGAATAAATGGTCGTAGAAGAGAGCACCCCTCCAAAGCAGGGTTTGTGCTACGGGCCAGTAACGCACGTACAACGTTAAAACTGAAACCACCTTAGCAGCATAACACGAGTGTTGGCGTAAAAGAATAACAGTATAATTAAGAAGAAACTGCTAAGGCTCCCCTTTGTCACCAGCTATAGCTAATTTCTATATAGATCACGTAAAACAAGAAATGCTTTCCACAACTCCACTTAAAACATCTCATTTCTTAGATACATGGACGACTCTTTCGTAATCTGGTCACACGGATCAGACACTTTGCCTAGCTTTCTTGCGCAATTGCACAGCCTTCGATCCCACATACAGTTTACCATGGAAGTGGAGAAGGATGGAACTCTTTCATTCTGGGACATTCTTGTTTCAAGAAACACTGGGGAATGCTGTATATCGCAAGCCTACACACACCGATCTCTATCTGAACGCTCATAGTTTCCATCATAAGTCTCAACGACTGGGAGTTTTCAATAATCTGGTCCAGAGAACTTTGTCTATCTCTGATCCCAGCCACTTAAAACAGGAATTACAGCACCTGAGACTCAGATCTAAGAAAGGGAAACCTGTAATACAGCAAGCGTCAGATAAGCCTACCGCTACAGCCTGCATCCCGTTTACTGGCAACCTATCCGGCAGAACCAGCACAATTCTCGCCAAATACATCAGGACCACCCACAAGCCACCTCCGAAGATCAAACATCTGTTGAGACCAGTGAAAAACAAACTGGACTTCCAAGTTCCGGAACTGTACCGTATTTCCTGTGAATGTGGGACACCGTGTATAGGACAAACCAGCAGGACCATCGCTACCAGAATAAACGAACATGATCGAAGCATTCGTTTAATGCAACCTGAGAAGTCTGGAACTCACAGAGAATTGCTTTGTTAAGGACCATATAGTAAACATTCGAACATATTGGCGATATGCAACAGTTACTGGGAGCGGAGAGTTAAGGAGGCAATGGCCATTTCCTCCGAGAGGAGCACGTTTAATCCTGATGCTGGATTTCAGTTCAGCTCCTCTTGGGAACTGGCCTTAAAATGGAAATCAGTCGGCTTAAGAAGCACAGGTCTATACAGCTTGATAATCAAGTTAAGTAGTTACGTTTCTTTAACCTAATTAGTTTTCTACACTCACGCCATTTACTAACCTGGTATTTCATTTACTGCAGTCTTTTGTTCAGTGATGCCAGTATTGGTAGTGTTTGTTCGTTGCTGATTTTTTGTGTTATATTTAATTAATTTTTATAGCATATTTTATAAATATCCTGATGATGGGAGTGATGTACGGTCCCGAAACGTAGATTTCTAATCGTCTTTTCGCCTGGTTTGATTCCCGAGAATATCTTGAATATAACCTATATATTCCTGGTGATGTTCAAATACGAGTTGCTGATACTAATGTATTGTTTCATCTTTAAGAGTGTGACCTTCTGCAGCCATTCTCCAACAAACTACTCTTAAAAATATTTCTATCTGCTTTGTGCTAATCCAAATAAAATTAATAGACATGTTTTATTACATATTTCTCTTCAGTTGACCGCGAGAAGAATGAAAACACAGCTTCCCAATCGCGAAAAGTGTAAATATTTGAACATTCAACCCAATAAACAGAAATATCTCGGAAATGATTAAAGCAACAAAAATAATTCGACATAAACTTTATTCTTTAAGCTGGTCTTCATCTTTATATAATAAGTATATGTATATATTTTACTAATTCAGCAAAAAAAAAAAAAAAACAGTTCAAATATAGGCGGGTTCATGTGCTGTTTGCATGAAATTAAATACATTGTGCATTTTGTTTGTCATGAAGATACCTTTAAACTGTGGTGTATTAATAAATAATGGTCAAGAGACATTGTTCAGTAAATCAAACATAATAAAGGACAGTTTGGTTTGGGGGATAACCTTGAAAATTTCAGTGTTGCATTCTTGGAAGATGCTGAACTTAAATATCTGGTTTTGTATTTAATATACTTGTGAACATTTATCCAAATATGGTTTCCATTAATCAGTGAGCTCCAAATCGTGTATTTTTTATGAAATGTTGGCGGAGAATGTTGGGTAGCATTTCCACAACCTACTGTAAGTACATGTCACACTTAATACATGTAACAGCGCATTTAACGGCATATCGTTTAATTCTGTGTAATTCTCGACAAATGTATCGATTTATTCAAGTGTCTTTAAAATTCTAAGCAGTAACTCCCAGCAAGCTGCTAGTTTTATACGTCTATTTTGAAGGCCGTCTAAGAACTGCACGTTCATTAGCTGGGAGAAGCTATTGTGTGGTGTTTCGATATTGTTGGGAGCCGGAGGAAGAGATAGGCATTGTATCTGGTAATGAAATCCCAACGTGACGGGGATCTGGCAAGTCACATCACGCTAAAGGTCTCTAAAGACGATACTTTCACTTGACATTAGCATCATCCCCGTAGAGACCCCTGTTCCAGTTAATATGCTTGGTCCCTTACCTACAGTAGTATCATCATCTGAAAAAAATTACTTCGCAAAGGAAAATGTACTAGTAGTAGTGGCATTATTATAATGCTTCTAGTACTATCATCATAATCATCATCATCACCAACACCATAGCACTCCGTAATTAAGAGGTGACATGCTTGCCAATGCTGTGGAATTTCCGATAAAAAAATCCGTAGTGTGACAAAGATACAAAAAAGTGTTTCTCAAACTTCATTATTTCCAACAAAACCATTAGCCCCATGCCAATACATAATTAGCCTTTCTTGTACACAAGTGCAACACTTCGAAACGTCTCTAGATGTTCCTTTAAGTCTCTTTAGCATGGATCCTTTATGTCGCTGTAATCTTTCTGACCTACACCCGGGTCCACCTCTAATACGGAGCTACACCCAGTTGGGTACACAGCTGCAATATTCACACGTAAACTGCTTCGCTGCCGGTTTCCACAGCTCGGGGATTGCTCACCTGGAGCCGTTCTTGCTGACCTGTGAACTGCCTCACAGCTTGCCGACTCTTTATCACAGAGCCTAAAACGTACCACACTCAGCTCGAATCACCAGACTGCTCTCACGTTCTGTAGCCAACTCCTTCCAGAATGGCTTTGATTCTCTGGACTTGTACTGGCTTTTATATACCTCGGGCATGGTAGATCTTTCTGAAATTGGATCCTTCTCGAAGCACGGCTAGAAATGTATTTTGCGTCATGACGTCGGCTCGTGACTGGTCTTGAAGATCTGCCACTCCCACTTCACCAGCCAATAAACAACGAGAGATTTCCAGACATCCGCTTCTTTGTAATGGTGGTTGGTTAGGTTGTCCGATTTGACTCCTTCCTTCTAAAACAGACAGCAATGATGACGTAATCTCTCGCCAGGCCACATGAACGCTGATGTGATAATAGCACGGCTTCCTTTTGGAAGAAAAGTAAAGCCTTGTGATAGGTTTGCACCACCTAAAGTAAACTTAAGCCTGTAAAAGAGGCCTCAAAGCAAAATTAAGAGGTCTTTCACCTCCCTGTATAGAATGAGACGCTGAACAAACCACCATGGTTAACGAAGATCCATAAACACTCCATCATCATCATCATCATCATCATCATCATCATCATCATCATCATCATCATCATCATCATCATCATCATTATTATTATTATTATTATTATTATTATTATTATTATTATTATTATTATTATTATTATTATTATTATTATTATTATTATTATTATTATTATTATTATTATTATTATTATTATTATTATTATTATTATTATTATTATTATTATTATTATTATTATTATTATTATTATTATTATTATTATTATTATTATTATTATTATTATTATTATTATTATTATTATTATTATTATTATTATTATTATTATTATTATTATTATTATTATTATTATTATTATTATTATTATTATTATTATTATTATTATTATTATTATTATTATTATTATTATTATTATTATTATTTACATTTCGCTTTCTGACAATCACGAAATGCTTCCAATTTTATATTTCACATATGTAGCCCCTAGTTTAATTTTGGTAAAAAAAAAATAACTTTTTGGTTTGTAGCATTCGACTCTACATAAATATTATGTATTAAAGTGTGGAACATAATATTTCTTTAATGGAACGTATGAGGATATTAATGAAGAACACGTGTTTGAACCGACCTTCTACATAACCTGAGGTGATGTTAAGTTTGCACAAGCATCATACTTAACTTAGTACGTTCCTTCTTTTCTTCGAATAAGTTATCAAACACTCGTTCTCACGCAGACCTGGTCCTATTATTCCAGAAAGCTAAAGTTAGTGCACACACATTTAGACGCGACCTCGGGTTCGACATTAACCGACCAAAGTTTTGCTTTAACGATTCAGATAGGAAGGGTTCCTATTGTCATGTCCAACTTTGTGGTTTTTGCTTTAAGGGAGGTTTCTCTCCCTTCCGAATGATCAAACTTGGCGACCTGCTGTGATATACTAATATTATTGTTTCAATTCTCCTTAATACAACATTAAATATTTCTAGATCTATTACTTCTTCAATACAGAGAGGATATATTACGATATATCATTTTACAAGAGGTTAAAATAATTTATTGATTTCTTTATTATGTGCTTAGAAAAATAAGCAGCTAGGGTACTCCACCACCACCAAATAATTCATGTAGAAATATAAGCGGAATGTACATTTAAGACCCCTAAACCCAAAGACATTTAAAAAATCTATATATGTGAATGTGTGTTTTGAGCAGCATAACTCAAAGGCGAAATCTCAGTTAAAAGTGAAACTTGAACTTAATTTCCAGCATCTTCCAGAAATGTGACAAGAAGGTTTTCAAAAAATTCCCTTACCAAAAACACTGAAAATTTTATATCTCTCTAAAGTACACTTATTTTTCTGAGTTAATTATTTTAAATATATTTAACGTACTTGGTTTGATTTTTCTAATACTTATATATTTCCTAGTTGGAATTCTTTCATTCTTCTTCTTATCTCCTGCCTTGCCGTTTGCCTTCTGCGAATCCCATTTCATCCACTAGGAAACTTACATGCAAAAAGTCTATTTTTGCAAGTGTTTATTAATATGAATTATATGTCAACATAACCTATTATAGGAATGTTTGTTGAGGCTACCTCAAGTTCGAAAAGTACTAAAAAGCCTTCCATTCAATCTCATTCATGATAAATGGAATAAATTTTTGTATTGAGATTATCATTACACTTTGTTTTGCAAACAAAAGTGATAGCCAAGCATCTAAAGCTCTGGACCCCCTAAATGTACCGCAGACTTGCTATAGAGGCGGTGTTCTAAATCTGTTTTGGTATTTTTTGTGTCCATGTGTTATGCAGAATTTCCTCCGGGTGAGCACAATTTTACAGATTGTCCCCAGTATATTCAAATTGAACATTTTCTTTCTGTTCTTTACGTCTAACATATACAAGGTGTAATAGAAACATAACGACACTTTCTTAATTTTGGGCCTTTATATGACTAATTTTCAACACCTTTCTTTTATCTTGTTAGTGGATATTTTCCTTGTATATGTTTTAATTTTCAGCTGTTTTGCACATATAGTTTATTGTTAATAGGCGAAAAGATTATACCTGCTTGATTTCGAATGCTCTGTAAATTTTTATTTAATTTCCACTAGATTTTGCTTGTAAAATGGAATAAACTGCAGCAGCACAATTACAGCAAAATTACTATGAGTAAGACAAGAGTTTACCAGTGGCAAAAATGTTTCAAAGAGGGTCGAGAAAACAATAATCGATGTGCATGCCCTTATGCAGCAATTACAGACGACAACGTGGAAGAAGTAAAAATAAATTGTTTTAGAAAATCGTGAATTTACGTAAGAAAGATTTGACTATAATTATTGTAAAAGCACTTCTAGAAAACCCACTACGATAATGCTCCTGGTCACCTGAAAGCTTATTCTTGATTTGTTGGTAAGAAACGAAGCCGTTATGTTGTGTCAGTCAACGTATTAACCAGACATGACCATCTGCAACTTCTTTATTTCCTGAGGCTGAAGAGAACCATTAAAGGACGCATTTTTGTCAACAGTGATGAGATAAAAGAGAATCGCTGAACACCATAACAAAAAGTTTCCGAAGTGCTTCCAAGATTATAAAATTGCCTGCCGTGATAGGGATTGCGGGTTCAATTCCCGGCGGTGGAGGTGGGGATTTTTCGCCGACCAAGATAATTCATCTTCTCCAGAGTCTGGAAGTATGAATCAGAGTGGGAATGTGTGCGTAAAACCCAAAAAATGTGAGTTAACACCTTCGATATGTTTCAATGGATAACAGCCGCCGATATGACACTGGAGTTAAAGTAGAAAAAGCGCTGACAAAAGTATATTGTATATGAGAGGAATTACTTTGAGAGGCACAAAGTTGATGTTAGATAAATAAAAATTATTTAGGAAAAAAGAGAATTCTCGCTATTTTTGATCCCATATGTATATTATTTTAACCAAAATCGTTACAGCCATTTTTCAGAATATCAATAGCTTAAAAGGTTTCCCAGGTTAAGAAACATTATGTTTGAAATTTTTTTCGCATCTTTGGAAGATGCATAATTAAACACTGGCATTTTATTTTGAGTCGTGCTGTTTTTAGATCTTTTAACGGTATTTTATTTGGTTTTGTTGTCTTTCGGGAAACCTCAAAGCACGTCAAAACATATTTACGACGATGTAAATTGCCAGGATTATATCATCACCACCAGTGAGTCGTAATTTCGTTCTGCAGGAGTTGTTTTTAAATATCAGTAAATCTGCTGACATGGGGCTGTCGCATTTAAGCACACTTAAAATTCAAAACATTCCTCAGGGCCAGATTCGAACCCACGAAATGCCAGCACCTAACTAAAGATCAACCAGACAAACAGTAAGTATAATTTTATTTAGTAGAAAATAGTAAGAAAATAATAATAAACACAAATGACAGTAAACATCTTGAATGACGACATTCTTTACCGCAGCTTGAGGAGATATGGGCTAGGCTATGTACCTCGAGTGAAATGTTATGTACTGCAGTTTCGTTGTTGGTGTCTCAGCTGTCAAGTTAGCTCGTTGAGAAAGCTGTCCAGCTTGCACTTCATCAGTCATTCCTGTAGTATACGCATGCCTTCCCTACAGCTGCCTTGCAATATTAGCTCCTCAGGGAACCTAGGTCCCAAATGACAAGATGTCTCTCTCAAGTTGATTAGCTTCCCCACACACACAAAATCTTCCAGATAGTTCTACTCAAGAAAAATCCTCAACCCATAGAGGCATTCCTTCATTTCTTGCAGGTAGCTATTTGCTACAATAATAAATTGTTCACCCAATGGTTTATCTGTCAAAGGAAAGTACATGTTTAGTTCGTCATTATTTTCGTACAATGTTAATCGCAGGTCAACGAGATATGGTCAACGAGGTATAAATTATGTGAAGTTATGTTTATTAAACAAATTGTATATTTTTGGATTTTTAGTTGAATACATTTTTACTATACTTATAATGTTGAATTCATATGACAATTCAGTTTATAACCTAAATAATTTTAAGGCCACAAATAAGTGCTTAACTTATAACCCAAAACTACGTTTAACTTTAAACTCATATTTTCTTCATTCTTCCATTTCCAAGACCTTTTAGCAGGGATTTTCAGCGTAGCTTCAGAAATTGCAGAATTAAACATTTTAGTGATGTAGTTACGAAAATTCACTCACATGAATTTATCTGCAATTGTACAAATATTTTTGCAAATGGTATTTCTCTGTCTAGTTCATGTTAATCGAGACAAATATTTGTAGAAATTATCTTATTACTGATTTCCTTGCATGTGCAAGGGAAACATACTAATACAGCAGGCTTCAAGCTGGTCGCTATGAGATGGCTTTGAAAGTCCGTTCTCTTTGCATAGCCAAGGTGAAACCTCTCCATTTGAGAATAAAAGTATTTTAAAATTAAACCAGCTAAATGAAATTATTAATAAATATTAAGAAATGTCCACTAAAACATTCCACAACAGCAATCCACAAAAATATAACTGGAATTGATTGTGTGCTTTAAGATGATGTGAATGTAGTAACTAATACGATTTACTAATTAAAAACTCAAGGTATACTCGTACATTTAATTTGCAATAAAAATATCATAAATGTATGGCAACTCAGTCAGAATCATTTGAATCATTTTGCATAAAGAACAAAATTTTTCTCCCAAAAAATTCCATGTGAAGTGCATTTGAGGAATATGTATGTTTTTCCTTTTTTATCTTTATGTAGCATCCTTAGACTCTGCTGAACTTATGAGTGTTGGCTGATAAGCCCCGGGCCTCACATAGAGATGACATCACTGGGCCAGTTTGGCAGATAGCATCATATAATTTAACTTTATACTAGCTTGTAACCATTACAGGTCGATAGTTTGTTTAATTTTTGAATGACAGCATTTTAAACAAAACAAGTGTAGAAGTTTCACGAAAATGGAGGATTTGGAAAAACGAGCAGTGATTATATACTTCCATATGAAAGGCTTAGCGCCTAAAGAAATCCAGGAGGAAATGGACAGTACATTGAAAGACTCTGCCCCTTCATATACAATGATTAAAAGGGGGGTCGTACAGTTTAAAATGGACGTACGAGCACTAGTGATGAACCTCGCTCTGGAGGCCCTGTGGAAGTCATAACTCCAGAGATCATTGAAGAAATTCATCGTATAGTACTGGAAGAAAGCAGATTAAAGTTGCTTGAGATAGCACAGGCTGTAAATGTATTTAAAGAACATGCAGATAATATTTAAGTAATGTTTTGGGCATTCGCAAGGTCAGTGTAAAATGAGTGTCGGGTTTATTCACATCTGATCAAAAGTTGCAGAGAAAAACTGTTTCTGTAAATAATTTGGAGCTCTACTGTAAAAATCCCAGTGAAGTTTTGAAACGTTTTATTACAATGGATGAAACTTGAATAGATCATTACACTCCAGAAAGTAAATCACGGTCAAAACAGTGTATTGCGCCAGGTGAAGCAACTCCAAAAAGTCAATTTTGTGAGCCAACAAGGTTATGCTGAGTGTCTTCTGGGATGCAGAGGGAATTATTGTTATTGATTACTTGGAAAACGGTAAAAATATCACCAGTGACTACTACGCAAACTTACTGCAATGTTTGAGTGATGAGATGAAAAGAAAAAGACCTCATCTGTTAAAGAAAAGCATTTTGTTTTTTCACGAAAATGCTCCGGCCCATCGTTCAATCATTACAATGGAAAAAAAAAGTGCGAATTAATGTCCGAATTGTTTGAACATCCACCTTATTCACCAGATCTAGCACACCGCTGCTACCACCTGTTCCCGAATCTCAAAAAAATTTCTTGGGGATGAATGATTTCACACAACGTGGAGGTTATTGATGCGTAAAACGGCTATTTTGAGGGCCATGATAAATCGCACTACAGATATGATTTAATTAAATCACAACATCGACATGCCCGCCTCGGTATTGTAGATGTTAGCGCGTCTGCCCCACGTTAAAGAGGTCCCGAGTTCGAATCGCGGTTAGGGTGAGTTACCTGGATAAGATTTTTCCCGGGGTTTTCCCTTACCCTCCAAGACGAATGTCGGGTTACTCTAAGCTCCATGGACCCTGGATTCATTTGAGCATCATTTCATCGAATTCATTTACCTTCCGATATGACAACGTTGGAGGATGTAAATTACAAAAAGCCTCGATATAACAAATATATTAGCCTATCTGGATATTATGTTAAGAAATAAAGAAAAGATATATATGAGACCCGGGACTTGTCAGGCGACCCTCGTAAATATCAACTTTGGTATTTAACTCGACTTTTAAGGTGAATAGAATTTCAAAACCATTTGCGAATGGAGAAAAGGCTTTGATACTCAGAGCTGTAAAACTTGGTGCTGGCCTATCACTCCTTTACGTATTTTTAAAAAGTGATGAAGTTTTGAAAATTCAAACCATTGACAACGGATGTCTAGGTAATGGATAATTTCACGTAAAGGTTAATTGAAGTAAATAGGATATTTTATAAATATCTACACTTTTGTGTAAGAACCTGTGTCTGTCTTATAGTTTAGCATGTTGTTTTGAGAAAATTCCTTACAAATGAAGAGAGCTTCTCAGGCTCTACTAGCCCTCCTCTGTAACATAGGTATTCCGCACATCCAGGAGGTTCTGAGTTCGAATCTAGGTCATATTGAGTTACTTGGATAGGAGATTCAACTGGAGTTTTCCCTTACTCTGAGAGCTGAATATCTAGTAACTTTCACCTCTATGAACCGTGGGCTTATTTGAACGTCATTTCACCCATTTCATTCATTGTCCTATATGACTTAACGTTGGAGGACGTCATCCTCAGGAAATTCAAGTAAAGTTTCTGAATATTCATCTTATACATATGGTATTTTAATCAACGTAACTGGAGACATCCTTTTTAGAAAATCAAAATTGCTTTACAAAAGAGTTATATATTTAACTTTAGGGACTTTTCTTGAAATTCTTAGTGTCGCATCTTCAATAGTAGATGCTGAACTAAATTTTGTTACTGAGTTATACTATTTACCACACACACATGCGCGCGCAGACACACAAACGGACTCTATTATCCTAAAAGTTAACTTTTTGTATTCAGGGGACCTTAACATCTGTATTTCAACTCCCAATATCAAATTTTTGGGTGGAATGAAATATTGTGTTTACTCACTGTGTATGTAGTACAGAGAGACAAAACACTTCTGTAAGCTATCAAGCTGATATTGTCAGTCAATACGTATTGAAACTTGGCTCCCTGGTGAACAGAGCTTAAACGCTCCATCGAGCACCATTTAGAAGATCCAATCGATTTTAAAGCTGAAAATAAAACTAGAATGAATTGTACAAACAAAGGAAGGCTCTCGCCCCAAGGGACTGCTTTCCCACCCACTACCGATTAACACCACGGCCCCCCAACATGACATGTTAAACACGTCTATCCCAGAGGAGTCTATCCGCAGTGCAGCCGTCTTATCTGCAGAAGTACGGCAAACTCCTCCTGTACAAAGCAAAACTGAGAATACTAACTGTGATATGTTGCATTCATATGACACTCTATTCGCTTCCGTAGAAGAACTTATTTATTAACTAACATCCTCCAACTTAAGTCATAACAGACGATGAATGAAATGCCGCTCAAATGAACCCAGGGTCCATAGAGGTTGGAGTTAACAGACATTCATCTTTCAGGATAAGGGAAATCTCGAAAAAGAACTTTATTCAGATATCTCACCCTGACTGAAGTTCGAACTCGAAACCTCTTGAACGTGAGGCAGACACGCTACCTGCCCCCACTACATAGCCGGGCTAAAATATGCTACTATAATCTTCGCAAAAGTTACAGACAAATGGAGGTGGGCCATACTGCAGATTCCAGCCAATCCTAAGCTTGCCCCACCTAGCAGTGCTGCCGAATGTGGCACACGCATCTCGTGCGTCTGAACTCAACCCGAGTGCGTGAACATGTCCCTCGAAGCTGGGAAAAGTGATTTTTCGAATAACAAACGTGAAGTGATTCATTCTCAGCGCAAATATATATATATAATTACGGGAAGAATAGCCAATTCCTTTGCTGGCGGGAAAAACTGCTCTTATGTATACGGAACCTCTGCAGGTGCACCTACGACGTTTGGCAACAGCGCTCCGCTTGAGCTTTGGCTAGCCTTTCTTTGCCTTTAACTTTTGCGAGTGGTATAGGCACAGTAGGTAGCGTAAGTATTGCATTCCACCCAAAATTTCTACATCATTTTCGAAATACATTTTTGGAACATCCTGAATGTAAATAAAACGAAACATGTATATAAAATGCACCTTGTACGTGTGTCTGTCCTTATAACATCCCGCACAATCCGTCACATTTTATATTTTGATTTGGTGAAAAATGTCAAATTCAGGATCTAAATTTCATTTGTCAAAAAAATTTCTTAAGTGTGTGATACTTTAATGCAAATCTGTAGTGATGTATCCAAAAAGCTCATTTTTTTCTCGAAATATTTCATGTGAAGGTTGGTCTGGGAGGGGAGGATATTTTTAAAGTCATTGTGTTGCATTCTTATAAGATGCTAAACTAAATAACAACTTCGATATATAACAAAATGTTAGTTTTCCACACATACAGAGATTGTTTCTATTACAAATAAGATTCAGGGACTTAAAATCGTGCATTTCCGGTAAATTGTGAGTTTCGAAATTTTGGATGGAGCTCATTACTAGGACTAGAAAGTTGAGGACCCATAAATTCTCTAAAAATATATTTAAGAAGCCTAAAAATGTTCCAAAAAGTACTCAAAGATTCGAAAAAGGACTTCAGACGTTTTACTAGACTTAGTTTTTGGCATGTTTGCGGCCAGGATTTCTTTCACAAACTGTGAAACCAACCTAACTACTCGTGCTCCCAGGTCGAAGTCATTTTCAGGATGCTTTTCCAAAATAACGGGATATTTAGAGAGGGTATGCTAGGTTCTCTACTGGTGCAGAGAAAAAGTTTAACGAAACAAAAATGATAAAGAAGGGCCTTTAAATAAGAAATAGTTAAAAATGCAAAAAAGGACAAATAAAATCCTTCATTGTCTGGCCTATAATGACCCATAACTAACATATCTTTTGTTGAGCCTCATCTTCAGATACTAGGAAAGGAGGATTTTTTTCCCTCATCTTCCTAGCGCTACTCATCACTTTCCATGCTTGTATAAATACGTAGTGGAGAAAGTTTGAACAACGTTTTGTTTGGACAGCTGACAGCGCTTCTTAAGTAAGTCTGGCTAAAGGCACCCTTGTGAGCGCATTATGATCCTGGTTATGACCATGTAGCTCTGCGGGGGGCCTATGTTTCCTAAATGACGGAAATTAACTCTTAAGCTGACAGACTGCGGTCGGTTCTCAGACAGACGCCCCGCAATTAGTGTTGGCAGCGCCGTTTTAACGCCGAGTTAAATAGAAAGCTCCGCTTTTCTGGAAATGTCTCTGCCTCTCATGCGTGCATCTATTTTAAACCATATTGCAGATAGATGTGTCGCCAACTGCTAAAAATACCACTTCGCTTTGAGGCGTTTGTCATCAAATATGTCGTAACAAATCTAAACACAAGCTGCTGCTAAGTAATCTTAATTTATCACATAGGCACTTAGCCTAGAGCAATTGTTACACTTGAACACAGTCAGAACTCACTGTTCCATTGAACTACACTCGGCAGTGCTCACTGAACTCAATTGATATCGACTGTCTACAAAACTGTCTACTCTCAACTCAATTGGACGCTGCTCAGCCGCGTGTGTAGGCTCCCAATACCAACGAAGCGTTCAACATAATGAGCCTACTCGAAACGGCCAAAATGAATCTTCTGGAGCAGAGAAGCTACACACATTGCAGATTATGGCGATAAAATGGCTAAATTCGATTTGTATTTCTCCCCTTTCTCCCCTTAGTAGGTCACCACCTAAGTGAGGCCGCCAGACTGACTCATAGTGAGATCATTTGGTTATGTGTCCCTAGGAATAGTATTATTTGAGCGTACTTAGCTAAGCTTGGCTGCAGAATGCAGAGTGAACGTGGTTATTATAGCGGGTCACTAGATAATCATACACAAAAGGAATACACCAAAGCTCCTACTCTCAAATTCTTTTATTCTGATGCTCAATTATTACATAATAAACATTTTAAAACGTTGTATGCTTTTCTTGTCAATAGATGACTAAACGGACATATTATTGTTTACTTGTAATGTAACACAGTTATGAAAACTTAGATGGCTGGCATACGTATATTCGGACAAGCCTGTGAATAACGAGTCCAAAAATCCAGGCTATGTAAAGAAACTCCCTCTTAGACCTAAATCCTACGCCATTGCCAGCGTAATTATCAGCGAGGGAATGCTTCTAAAGCGTTTGATCGACTACCTGAATGCCACCATATATATCGTAAAATCTCTCCCACTCCATCTTTTGTGGAAAGCTACAAAATTAACAGATAAGGTTAAAAGTCCATTTCATCGTAACAAAATTGTTCTAACGAGGACTGGCCATTAGCCAAACCTGAGGCTAGGTAGATGAGCTCGCACAGCGGACTTCACCGTTGACTTGAAGCCGAGGTCTCAATATTGATAATTTGTTCAATCTGTAGGTAGACTTAAATATTATATCAATTCCACTACTCAGATTCTTTGTTCCCCTGTTCTACCACTGAGATATCATGTTCAAATATCTGTATAGAGTTTAAACAGTGCCATAATGTATCTTCAGTACAATTAAGGGAATGAAAGGGTAGAGCCAGACTGAAAAATTCAATGCCATAGCCGGGATTTGAACCACAGGCTATGGCATTGAATTTTTCAGTGTGGCTCTACCCTTTCATAGTCCTACACACGGCTAGTGTGAAAGAACAATTAATTTTCAATTAAGGGAATATTAAAATTCCTACCCTACTATTTTAATAATGATGCATTTCTGACCCTATATCTGAAAATATATTGAAGATACAAAACCAAAACTTTGCGTGCCTTCTACTGCACTTTACAATAATTTTGCTTACTCAGAAGTATAGGACTATTATCTGAATTAATTATTCTTTGACTGAAATGTAGAAAGTATAATGTATAAATTGTTTTAAAACATCTTAAATGTTACCACACACATGTATTTTCGCACTCTTATACATATTATTCTTGCAGACACATGTTCTACTATCTACCTTTGTTAATCGAGATAAACATTTGTATAAATTAATTTATTGGGTATTTTCTTACAAGTACAATGCAACAAGTAAGTACAGTAGACGTTAAGCGTTAAAAATTTGTTCGATATGTAATGTCTTTAAAGTTTCGTTCTCTTTGAATAGTCAAGAGATGAAAAAGCAGTGAATTTAAGAAAAATATAAATATTTTATGGTACAAACCAATGCCTATAAATAGTTCGAAATTGGTTTGCTTCTTATCTATACCTAATACGTTCATGGATTTGTCCTAAAGACACTGCTTTACTGAAATCTACTCGTATATTATTTGCTTAGTACGATTTTGTCTTCTCTTAATTTTTTTTTAGTTCTGAAATTACTCTGTATAGATTTTTTCAAAAGTAAAATGGCAGTGGACTTTGTTATACAAATTGTCTATGTAGTGGGCTGGAGAGGAAGCCGAAATTTCTGAAACAAGCTGTAGTATAATATAGCACAGAGATTTAAGACCTGGACTGCCGCATGGTCAATGATTAACCTTATAAAGCAAGGCTCGTTATGGCGGCTAGTTTGCGTGATACTAGCTTTATGTGCGGGGGCTGTATCTTGGTTAATTTTGGACCAAGGTCTTGTTTGGTGGCTTCACAGAGGATTGATTTTAGCACATATAGCTCGATTCCTTGTTCACAAACCATAATTATAGTAGGGCAATAACCTCGGTGTACATTGTCACACCAGTCCTTCTTAACTTTGATTTGTTCACTATCGATTCAAATAGAGTAATGAATGATATTCTTATAAGTAGTTTTTCTATATATAACCAGCAACGGGAAACCCGTACATTGTTCTTTCAATATATATATATATATTGTGTGTGTATGAATATAACGTGCGAGCTACTTAATTTTTGCATACCTTACACTCCTGTTATAACTAGTACTCTCTACTTCAAAAATAGTTCCATACTGCACTCATTTTTTTCAAAATCGTGGTTGTTCATCCTTTAAGCAATATATTTATATACATTAGTGGTAATGTATACCTGTAAGGTGAGCTCGTGACCCAAGTTTGACAGATGGAAAGGAAACTGAAATACTCCAATCATCCAGGAACTTTAATGCATATAAATTGATATCAAAGACACAAACATAACACTGGGCAACAAAAAATAATTCTTTAATATTTCGAGCACTTTATGAGGCAATTCCTACTAATTTTGGGTTGACAAAAACAAATATGACAATGAAAAAGTTTTACTAGCTCTAGCTTTTATGATATACGCAAGTGGAAGTATTACATATTAACGGATTGAAAGAAAAGGATACATTTTAATTACATACATACTAACAAGAATGAAAGTAAATTTGATTTTTTTTAAACTGGTAATTACATACTAAAAGTTCTAAATTGCTGGATAAATACTTCGCAGATAGTCGTGTGTGAAGAGAATCATGTGGTGGCCTATTGACTTCGTCGTCTTTTAGCTTGCCTCTTGTGTTGGAACTCCGCAGAATCCCTATACAAAGACCACAGTAATCCGCAAGCATTACTTCATTCCAACGACCCTGATATCTTTGTTCCATAACAGAAATGTCCTGATGGAATCTCTCCCCATGTTCATCACTAACAGCTTCACAACTAGAAGGGAAAAGGTGTAGGTGTGAGTGGAGAAAATGGATCTTAAGGGACATGTGGCATCCAAGCTTACGGTATTTTTTCCAAATGCTTGTAGTTGTCATCTACGGTATTTTGACAGGTGTGCCAACTCCCAAAAAAATCCCTCAAATTTAAAATCTTCACTCTAAAAATGAAATGTCACTTTATCTACAAAACAAGAGCTAATCTATCATTTTATGGCCATTTTTAATTCAACAGATGGAAATACTTGTAAATTCACTATTTTTAAGCCCGAAACATTTTCATTGTTGCCCAGTGTAATCGATGGGAATGAAAGTCAGAAATACAGTTTGAGAGTAAATATATAAAAATTATGACCAACATATACAGATTATTAATAATCAGAAATCCATATTAAATAAATATTCACATCATATATAAAGATATTTTCAAATGCATAGTCAAACAATATGGGACGACTTGGCAACTGCCGCACCGTCGACTTTTGTTCACCTAGCCCGTAGGATATAACTGGAGCCGTAATGGTGACTTGCAATCCATTCACTGAGTGTGAACCGTGACACAGACAAACGGACTTAGGATTTTCTTGAAGCTGTAATGCGCGTGACAGAATAAATTAACGAGAAGCGAGAGCTAGTGAAACCCGCATTTGAAGCAAGCGTACTCGCGTACATGTGAACGGCAAATAAAAGTGTAGATAGGAAGCAGCCAGGAGTAGATATGTAAAATATCACATGATTACCTTTTATCAATTTCACAAAATGAATACGAGTGCGGGAATGTTAAGCAATAGCTGAACCCTGAAGTTAAATATTAAGTCACTCTATTTTTCACGCCGATGGAACTCCAGGTACAAAAAGTCTGTCCACGCGCCATAAAGAGGCAAGGCGTATATTAGCCTGTGTCAGTAAACAGTAGCCAGTGCACGTTGTACGAGCTACGGATTTACATATAAAATTCACATAACAATTATTCTATACTACGGAAATTCTAGAAGAAATAAGGTAGTGAACCTTCAAACATTTATGTTCATACGTGGGGAGAATTAACAACATTCGTTCACTTGTTATTCACGTAATGTGCAGATCAGTAATTCTATATTACATCAAACGACAGATGCGGGACACTATTTCACGAGTACCGAACTCCCAGGTGGCGAGCACAGAGGTAAATAAAGATTTATAATAAACGCATATCTTGGGCAGTCAAGGTATTTCTGCCAGAAACACACCACCAGTAAGGACGGACACACAACCTGGATTCCAGATAAGAGAGCCCATGCGGAGCTACCCTGCAGAAAACCCGACCGATTCTAACTCTCCCCATTCCTTAATCCTCACCGCTCAGAAAACCATAATTGTGAGGCGCTGATCAAACTGAAGGACTCAGCAGGGTTTCACCGGGCCAAACCACCTCAGAATAACAGATATCTTCATGTACTGGAGGAAGAGTTTTGGTCGAGTAGTGCTTTATATAATTAAAGTAGCTTACATTCTAAAACTTCGTGCCTCTTCCTGGTCAGATTTGTTAATAAGCAACTTACATAGGTTTCACATACAGCAGGAACCCTTGAAGCACAAGGTCTGCTTCAGTCAAGATAACTATAATCTTGGTTAATAAAATATAGCCCACTGCTTTATGATTTTCTTTCTTCGTACAAATTTATCATTCCCTACTTGATTACACTATAAACACAAACAAAATAAAGCAAATCTTCTCCCTTGACTGTTATTAGGTATAAGTTTACGGTATGTACAGATTTTATACAATTATAATAACGCTGATTCAGAGGTCCGGACACATATCTTCACATGCACATCTGTATACCGGAGCCGTCCTTAGAATAGATGATGTAAACAAAGCGGGAAAATGTATTACTACGCAGGCGACTGTGATTGGAGGGAATAGTCGCGCCATCTTATCAACCAGGTGTCGAGCATATGCGCTGTCAACCAACTTGAAAAGTTTTGTTTGCCGTTTCCGATGTTTGAATAACTCATATGGTAGCACTTTTACGTTAAGATTAAATGCAAAGGTGTGTCTACTGTATAACATATTTTTCCTTTTGTACGCTAATAAGTGACTGAATACTTACAACAGTTACTCAAATATTTCATTTCATCACATAACCTGACCTCATTTATAAATTAAAAATTAAGGCACGGGTCCTTTTACAGAATAACAGTGCTAATTTATTGCGTGTAGCCACTTTGGCAATGACTTGAAAGTTCTACTGGCATACAACTGAAAAGAAATACATACCTAATTGAAATCTGACAACGGATGAATCCCTTAAACGATTTCACTTTCGAACCTTTCTTTGATAGTACCTTCACCAAAACATTGTCAACAAATTCAAAAACTATATCGCGAAGAATGCTGTAGACGCTCGTTTTTCAAAGCTCGGTTAAATGAGATCATTGTTTACTGCTTGAAGTACATTTATAATTGTGGTGGCTCGTTTCTTTCAACCTATGAACCTTGCGACGAATAACAATTTTAACAAATCCCTCCATTCAAATTGAATTCAGTTCACTTTCCACAACTGGCTTCATTCTTTTCGGTGTTTTCCTGGAGTGTTTCCTTTTTTCCTTTTTTCTTTTCTTCCTAGGACGCGACAAAAAGAGTTTGAAAAAATTCCCCCACCTCAAGTTAGCCATTGCAGTGGAACATTTTTCTAAAATGCTTATTTTCTAAAAAAATATATATATATATATATATATATATATATATATATATATATATATATATATATTTATTAAAATTACATATTTATAAGATTTCCCTGACAAATGAAATGTACAGTTATAATTACCTGGGAATGTGTTTAAAAGTCCTCCACATTCTAAATAACTGCATAATTCGTAAATAATAAGTGATAGATAAGCTTTTACAGCACAAATAAATTAATTAATATCCCTCAAGGTTAAGTCGTAATGGACGATGAATGAAATGGGTGAAATGATACTCAAATGAACCGAGAGTCCATAGAACATAGAACCAAACATTCCTCTTCTAGGATACTTAAGTGCAGAGGTTCTACTCCCATTAGCCCTGAACCCGTAGCACCAAGGACCCGGACCTCCTTCTACCCGGGAGTGATGTATACTCCGAGACTCTTTCCATAGGGCAATACCTGACTTCTTAAAAAGCCCCCGTCCCCCCGCTGAGCACAACGTCAAGACGGGATGGAAGTGGATACGCCACTTACGCGCGTCAACCCCGCAGGGAAGACTACCGAAAACCTCGGTGGGGCCACCTTCTACTAGCTCTCAGGCTAGTACCCGGGACTTATGAGGCAATCCTCTACCTCCTCCGGCTGACCGTAGCCTGGCCGGAGGTACCCAATTCCCCGTGGGTGTCGGGAACACACTGCCCCTCGAGTCTAACCCAATCCGAACAACTCCCATTCAGGGAGGGGCTCGAATGTTCGGTCCGAGTTTCCTCTAGCAACGTCAGAGGTACCATGAGTGCTAAGGGTCCGCAGCGTCCGCACCTCGGCAGCTGCAGGGGAGGATCTCCTCCCCTACGAGATTATCTTTTAGGATAAGGGAAAATCTTATCTAGATAACTCACCCTTACCAAGATACGAACTCAGGGCCTCTTGAACGTGAAACAGACACGTTATCACCACGCTCCGTGTATGTAGTGCTTAACGTCCGCTTTTACCACATGTTGCACCGGAGGGGGTGACACTGATGATACATGAGATAAAGATAAAGTACCAGTTTAATGAGATCCCGAATAAAATGCGCCCCAGCACCATGTAGTTCACCACAAATCTCATTTTGCGGTCGCCTGGGATAGAAACCGGGCCGCCTTGGTTAGATGGAGCGGTCTAACCTCTCTGCCATGCGCGGCCCTCATGCCACAGAGGTTCTTTTTTATATAATTTACGTCCTCCAACGTTAAGTCATATCGGACGATGAATGAAATGGGTGAAATGATGCTCAAATGAGACCAGGGTCCATAGAGCTTAGAGTTACCCGACATTCGTCTTTCAGGATAAGGGAAACCCCCGGGAAAAAACCTTATCCAGGTAACTCACCCTGGCCGAGATTCGAACTCGGGACCTCTAGAACGCTATCACCACGCTTCCGTCGCGGACTCACGCTACAGAGGTGGGCGTATTTACTGGGGGTTGGCAGCTTAACACTGTCACATTAATAGCAGATTAAGACTGTACAGTGGTCGGAACATTGTATTTAACGTTGCGTTTTCCCCTTCAACAATGATAGTCTGTCATTGACAAAGCTTTAAGCTATACACAGGTGATGAAAAAGAAACAATGAACAGATTTATAGATATCTCCCTACAGAGGTAGGGATTACATTCCCTCTGTACACATTGTTTTAGAGTATTGACTTCCCGTTCTTCTCTACAGCGCGTGTTATACACACGTAACAACCAAATACAGGATATAAAACAGAAATAGAGAGCACGGCTTTGTAAATCAACTGGTTTTGTCGCGTTCATATTTATTTTTCTACCTACAGTTACCATTCATACAAAGATGTTAATCTATTTTCTTTGTAGAACTAAATAACTTTCAACAACGTTACGTTGCAGGTTCAGCAAGTAAATGACGATTCTTAATATTCCATACATATTCTAGCACGAGAATAGCGAGTTACTGCTTCAAAGAAGTATAAAGTTCGAAAATTGAAACAAAAATATCTCAAGAACACCACAAAAATAATTCAATAACAAAAGATATTCGGAATATCTCCCCGTCAATAAACTGTTCAAAACAGAGCACGGCGCGGTATGGTTTCATTAGAACGTTCTTGTGGAGAACAACCACTCCAAATTAAACGGCATGCTGCAGTAAGAAGTTCGCCGTTGAATGGTTTCATTGAGATCCTCCGCATTGCTGAAAATAAAATTGTCGGCAGAATCGATCTCATCCAATTAATTAAAGCGAAGGAGAAGTAGAAATTATGACCCTACAATCCGTTTAGTAACTTCTGGTACTCACGCGTAAAGGAACATTCATTCACATTTTCTTTCATGAAATGTCCAATACGTTAAAAAATTACCACTTCGTTTTCTAACATTGTGCTAAACTTCTGACACTTAGGATATTACATTTCAGGCGTAGGTTTTTTACCATAATTTTATACTAATAGGTAAAAGTGTCAAAATAAGATACTTAAGGGATAATAATGGGTGAAATATGCTTAACTTTGTATAAACCTAAGTTTCATTATTTTTACTTTTTATTGCCTACACATTGGCAGACCGGAGTTTGATTTCTAGTGCCGTGTGGCGATTTTCTTGGTCACTGATGCACTTAGATACTGGTGCGCTGAGGGGCCAATTGAGAAAGTAGAGACACCTGGTTCCGACCGGGAGGTTCCGTGTCCCACCCTATGATACTGCACCCCTCTCATGACGCCTGTGGTGGAAAGAGGTGGAGCAGACAGCGGCCGGGCGGTAGGCATTGCCCGAAAAATACTATTTTTCCATGCATATAGTTAGTACTGTACTACTTCACAACATTCGTGATAGAGACTACCTAAACAAGTTTTGAAGTTCTCCAAATAAAACATAAAAATATTTATATGAGAATGCATTTGAACTATCCAGTACTATACCCAAGAAAAAAATCGCCCCACAGAAAATTAATGTTTTCATTGAACATTTTTCATTGTTTTATAGTTTACCTAGCATGACTATTTTTATTGAAATTAGATTTGATTACGGTACGGAGGGGATTCGACACTGCGACGAGTCTTGACCTATTGTACCTATGCCCCAAGTGGGGCATCCCCAGGAGGATGAGGTGAGAGAAGACAGAGGGCGGCCGTCACAAGAAGCCCCGATAGTGCAGAGGGCAGGGTCTTTACATTTAACCAGTTGAAGGCTCCCCGGAAGGACAGCACTATGACCATCTCCCCCGCCGTGGTCCGGAACGGTCCCACCAGACCGGAGACGGAGTGTGGAGACCACCCTACCAGAGAAGGAAGTTTGACCCAGAGCATACCATCCTGCCATGCAGCACCGAGACACCCGCTGACATTTCTACCCTGAAAGAGACTACCAGATGAGAGATGATGTGAAATGATAATGGAGATGGAATGGAGGAACTGGAAATTCGGGATGTAATTAACCTACCCAGCATTCGCCTGGTGACCCGGGAAAACACCCGAAAGCCCCATGGGGCTGGTAGGTCGTCTACGAGAATCGAACCCGGACCTTCCGAATGAGGGCCACAGACCAAACCGCCTGAGCCATCCCGCTTGATTACATTGAAATTTCTCTATAACTCATAAAACGTAAAACTTTAGTTTTCTAGAATGAAAGTCCTTTTTATTTGTAATTAATTCCTCTTATTTTTGGACAAGTTGTAATCCATAAGACGTAGACAGTCATTGACACAATTTTTGTCAGATAATCTATTAATCTTTTAATCTATGTATTCATTTGCTGCTACAGAACAATTTCTACAAATGTTTAACCTAAAGTTAGTACAAAAGAGCGTTTCTAAGAATAGAAGAGGTGTTTAATTTTTTTTATTTACGTCCTCCGACGTTAAGTCATATCGGACGATGAATGGGATGGGTGAAATGTTGCTCAAATGAGCCCGGGGTCCATAAAGCTTAGAGTTACCCGAAATTCGTTTTTCAGGATAAGGAATAACCCAGCAAAAGACCTTACCCAGGTAACTCACCCTAACCGAGTTTCGAACTGGGGACCTCTTGAATGTGAGGCAGACATGCTACCACCACACTACCAAGGCGGGCACAAAAGAATAAGTGTCTATGCAGGAGTAGAGAAACTCATATGAGTGTAGCACAATAGAATTTTTAAGATAATTTATAGAAGTATAAGAGTAGTATAATTATGTTGATTCCAGATCACTTTGCATAAATTTGCATAACGTCGCGACACCGCCGTCGGTGGGAGGGGGGAGGGGAGGGGGGTGTGAGGACCACCCAAGATGTTGCAGGTGGTATGGAAACATGTCACAACTTGCATTCCCAGGGGGCTTTTTTTTAATGGAAGCCATAAATTATTGTAAATGTATGTTATAGATACAGACGTCGTGACTGTCTGTGGAAGGGGGAGATGAGATCGGCCATCTGTCACTTGACAAAGTTTATGTGTTATGGAAGGGGGCATACATGTCTCGTGAGATTGTCCCGAACCCTTTTGGACATTGTTAATAATGTTGTGTTTTCCATCGGCACTCGACATAAATTGTTTCCTGGTGAGCATAAGGGTGTGAGTGCACCGACAAGCAGTCATGTTAGCGATCTCAGTTCCTGGCATGGGCATAGGTTACATGAAGGTTATTTAAAGTTATTTATTATTAAATCCTGTGCGATGGGCTTCTGAAAAAACTAACAAATGCTAGCGAACCCTTGTGGACAGTGTTAATAATGTCGTGTTTTCCATCGGCACTCGTCATAAATTGTTTCCTGGTAAACATAGCGGAGAGAACGAGGGTCCCTCTCTTCCGAAAAGAAATTGCCAAACTGTGGGTTGTAACACAAATTAGTGTCACATAAAGTTTACCCAGCCCACCCTAACGGTTCTTCACCTGCTTCGTTACATCTCTCGTCTGTGGAAGGGGGAGATGAGATCGGCCACCTGTTACTAGACAAAGATTATGCGTTCATACTTTAAACTTATTTTCACTTTGTTTTTAATCGCGTTACGAATGTTTTCTTCTCTCGTTTACTATGATTACAATGTGCGCGTTCTTAGAACTGCTTATGACAAAAAACGTTTTTTATTTTCTTCATGGGGCTTAAAGATGCAGAGTTTGAATTTAGGTGAAACATTTCATTTACGTATACATTATTCTTAATACCTGCTAATATTCTAAAGCATTTGCGCTAGCTTCTTTTTTTTCTGATCTATCTGCGAACTGATTTTCGTGAGATAATTAGATAGAGGATTACTTAATATTTCAGGCTCAAAAGTATACTCTGGAAGCGATTGTTTCACGCACACACGCGTACAAGCAAGCACCATAGAGAGGGAAAGAAAGAGAGAGGGAGGGAGGGAGTGAGAGAGGAAACAAAAAACTTTCGGAGAAAAGACCAAATTCTGTGCAAAAGTTACACACAACCGTTTAACCACGCATGTGGCCAGTGATGACCAACTGGGCATTTAATTAACTACATTGAAGGACTCCAAATAATCTCCCATTCAAGGAAATATGTAATGTATTTCTTCATTTACAGATGCTTACAAGAGAACATTCTTCAGTTCTTGTAAAAGGGTTTTAGCGTTAAGAATGAAAAGATAACCGTAATTGGTGAAGCGTAATAACGAATGTACACCACTTAGCGAAATCAATACCATTCTTTTACTTTCAATGTTTATGACCAAGGCAGGGCGCCAACAATTAATGCTAATTTTTAAAAAATCATTTGAAATAAATAGTCCTCCGGCTAAGAACGTAAATAGTACTCCATCTATAGAATAACATGAAAATTGACGGGAAAAAAAGCTTCAGTGGTTGGTAGCCAACGCATCTAGGTTCGAATCGCAGCGATATAACGTAAATAATGCAAATAGTTTATTTAGTTTTGAGGACGCAGCACGCTTCCAAAATCTAGCGCAGGATTACTGCTTTTCCAGGCTTATTATAGAAAACAGTTAATGTATCTTATAGGGTAATGCTGCTAAATATTTAATTAACTACATTGAAGGACTCCAAATAATCTCCCATTCAAGGAAATATGTAATGTATTTCTTCATTTACAGATGCTTACAAGAGAACATTCTTCAGTTCTTGTAAAAGGGTTTTAGCGTTAAGAATGAAAAGATAACCGTAATTGGTGAAGCGTAATAACGAATGTACAACACTTAGCGAAATCAATACCATTCTTTTACTTTCAATGTTTATGACCAAGGCAGGGCGCCAACAATTAATGCTAATTTTTAAAAAATCATTTGAAATAAATAGTCCTCTGGCTAAGAACGTAAATAGTACTCCATCTATAGAATAACATGAAAATTGACGGGAAAAAAAGCTTCAGTGGTTGGTAGCCAACGCATCTAGGTTCGAATCTCATGGATGTAACTCAAATAAATCTGAATATATATATAGTGTACTCGTGAAACAAATGGTTTAAAATGAATATATCAGGCACACACATACACGTACACATACGCACATAGTCATACACACTCACATGCACACACATACACGTACACATACGCACATAATCATACACACTCACATGTATACGAATGTACTGAGGAGAAGCGTCATTTGCAGTTATAACATCTTTTTCAGACTGTACCGCACGTAGAGAAGGAAATATCTTTGGATGACAGAGGGGAGAGGGAAAATCGAAAGTCTCAAAACGCTCTATACAGGGCTCGCTAGACTAGTGGAGGGGAGGATTTTGAAATCGCTATAAAAACGATTGTTTGATAGACAATTATTCAGTCTGTAACATTGCACAGCCAACACCCGTCAGACAGCAATTCTTCCTTCTTCGGGATATTCATCCAGACTTCATTTTATAAAAAGGTAAGCGATTCATTTATAATTACAGTGATATAATTATAGAGAGTGTTTATTTGCAAGAAAATATATTGAAGGAAATTATCTCTTATCAGTGATAAAAGATGTATAGACTGCGTGCATTTTTCAAGAATATTTCTTGTTCAAATCACAATCGAAATTATTAACTTATAAGATGCTCATTGCTTCATAATTATAGAGAGTGTTTATTTGCAAGAAAATATATTGAAGGAAATTATCTCTTATCAGTGATAAAAGATGTATAGACTGCGTGCATTTTTCAAGAATATTTCTTGTTCAAATCACAATCGAAATTATTAACTTATAAGATGCTCATTGCTTCATAATTATAGAGAGTGTTTATTTGCAAGAAAATATATATTGAAGGAAATTATCTCTTATCAGTGATAAAAGATGTATAGACTGCGTGCATTTTTCAAGAATATTTCTTGTTCAAATCACAATCGAAATTATTAACTTATAAGATGCTCATTGCTTCATTTAACTTATAAAATGCTCATTGCTTCATAGTTATATCGTAATCTCTATTATTTCAGGAAAACAAGATGCATCCTAGAAAAAATTGGGTAAATAAATTGACCCTTGCCGGCAGAAAGCGTAAAGCTCCCGACAGCGAGCAAGCGTCGCCAATATTGCCTGGGGTGGATTACATCATTCCACCGCCCACAGATTTTCAAGATGATGAATGTTCCTGTCGGAATTGCGGCTATAGGATTGCACTTGAATGGCTTGAAAACACTAATGCAGGTATGCAATACTCTTTCATAGTTTTTTTGTATTTGTACTTTTTACCACTTTCCCCATTGCATGCAACTATGAGTTTCTTTCAGAAGATTGCGCTAATTATTAATTAGTTTTTCCACCGCATCTCCTGCTCGATAAGACATAGGTCACTCTATTGTAACTTTTAAACTAAGGACCTGAACATAGGCGAATTTATACTCAAATAAATTCTCTAATTGAGATCTTCAAGTATATATATAGTTATTTTTTGTATATATTAATCTAGTTATTTTACTTTCAAATTTTACATTTTAAATTTTAACTTTTGGTCTCATATGCGTTGTATAGCAGATAAAGAATAACTGTAATTGACAAAATGGATATAGTTTCAAATAAACATAGTCTCTGGTTATTTTTTGTATATATTAATCTAGTTATTTTACTTTCAAATTTTACATTTTAAATTTTAACTTTTGGTCTCATATGTGTTGTATAGCAGATAAAGAATAACTGTAATTGACAAAATGGATATAGTTTCAAATAAACATAGTCTCTGTATCATTTATATATTAGAAAGATATATATCAAAGGCATATAATGCGCAATACGCTTATCTACATTTACAGCCATCCGCCAACTAAGAAATAGAGTATAATGAAATGGTTTATGCTTCAAGCACTTTTTAGTGTCGCAAAGCAGGTTGTAGTGTAATAATATTGGAATATAAGAAAAGGAATTTGCCATTAGCTATCATTGCGTGTGTGTTTTTTCAATTATATCATTGCCGATAGTAGAGCTTGTTTCACTATATTTATTCTTACAGGATTTTAAGCTAGTAATATGATTAATTTCTCCGATTTCAGAGCCAGGACCAATGCCAGATCCCGAAGCCGAATGGTGCGGTTGCACCAATTGTGTGTACAGGATCCGGCTCTGCGAGCTGTTACATCCCATGCAATGTAAGTGCATTTGACAAATTATTTTCATTAATTAGAAGCAGGCATTCTTTCCATTAATGTGTACTTTAGCATATACATGCATATTATACTGCTTGCGCTTTCTTCTCCATCTCCTTCTTCTTCCTTCTCCATCTCATTATTATTATTATTATTATTATTATTATTATTATTATTATTATTATTATTATTATTATTATTATTATTATTATTATTATTATTATTATTATTATTATTATTATTATTATTATTATTATTATTATTATTATTATTATTATTATTATTATTATTATTATTATTATTATTATTATTATTATTATTATTATTATTATTATTATTATTATTATTATTATTATTATTATTATTATTATTATTATTATTATTATTATTATTATTATTATTATTATTATTATTATTATTATTATTATTATTATTATTATTATTATTATTATTATTATTATTATTATTATTATTATTATTATTATTATTATTATTATTATTATTATTATTATTATTATTATTATTATTATTATTATTATTATTATTATTATTATTATTATTATTATTATTATTATTATTATTATTATTATTAGCACATTGAATGTCTTATTGTTATTTCGAATATATGTAGCTAATATGTCTAGTTTTTCTTTATTATTGTGTAATTGCTACATGTTTCTTTTATTAAAGATGGTGAACCAATGTCCGTGCAGGAGGATCTCCAGCGTCCAGCAGCACCAGAGGTTTCAGCGCGAGACCCGAAGAGGCTCCGTCACACCAGCAGCGAAGAAGACCGCATCCCTCCCGCATCCATCAGGAACACAGGAAACCGGAGGGAGGAGGAGGCAGTGGCGGGGCCTTCAGGTCTCTGCAGGCCATCTCCTTCATCATCATCATCATCATCATCACCGGCAGAAAGGGTATGTAGAAATGATCATTTTGACCTAGAATGCAAAACTATCGAGTCAGCATTCAAGGGTCGTATTTTCAACAGCAAAATTGAAAATACGGCGGGAATAATGGTCCCCAGCGAGTTTCTGGATGAATGCAAGAGTCTTGTTATTAGAGAAATTGAATCCACATTAAAGAGGAGCATATCCGGATTAAAGATGAGTTGTTCACTGAACGTCTCATACTTAATTCAGACACCTGCCCATGAAAACGTGGAATCGGTTTATTTTAATTCCAAGACTAAAGAGATCCAGCAATCAACTAACGTGAATGATATCTTCCGTGCAATGAAAAATGAAATTTTAGAAAACCTAGCCTGTTTTGAAGGCCAAGCAAGTTCAAAGACTTTGTTCGCAATCCACTCGCTAGTAAACAGTGCAGCAGAATATAATCCTCTTCGCGCTTCAGGGTATATTGAGTTGCCTGCATGCATCAGGAGGAAGAATGCTATTCTTAACATTAAGAATAATGATGATTTTTGTTTCGCTTGGTGCATGTTGGCTTCAAAATTTCCCGCTAAGATAAATAGATGTCGTCCATCATCGTACCCTAGGAACTTGCTATTCAAAGCATTCAATTATGAGCAAATTACATTCCCATTTCCAATTGATCAAATTGAACGATTTGAGAAGCAAAATCCTGATGTATCTATAGCTGTATTTGCTCTAAATGCCAACAACTCGGTGGAGTCTATTCGCAAGCCATCAGAGAGGAAGGCTAGCCAGGTTAACCTGCTGATCATCGATGATGGTGATAAGTCTCATTACTGCCTCATTACCAACATATCGAGGCTTATTAGAAGTCAGATAACTACGAATCCCAAGAAAATGTGGCTATGCGAGGCATGCATGACAAGGTGTCCTAATGAGGATGCCTTGAGATTGCATAAACTGAAATGCAATAAATGTCAGACACTCAAAATGCCTGCGCAGGGTGAGAGTTTATCGTTTAATGCATATTCCAAGTCTGCTCCGGTACCTTTTGTTATTTATGCAGATATCGAATCTGTTTTGAGGAAGGTTCACTCATGCGAGCCCTCAGACGCAGAGAGCTGGACCCGATCCATACAAGAGCATGAGGCGATATCTATAGCGTTGAAAGTTATATGTAGGCATGACCAGGCATTGTCACGATTTAAGCTCTTCAGAGGTGCTAATGCACTCGATGACTTCTTCACTGAACTTAGGAAGATTGGTGATGAAGTCATTGAGGTATACAAGCAAATTATACCACTGCAAATGACACCCCTGAATGAGCAGGATTTCGCCAATGCTGATCAATGTCATATATGCAGGAAAGGTTTTGCTATAGATGATATCAGGGTGAGGGACCATTGCCATATCACTGGAGCATATCTCGGAGCGGCGCATAATGCTTGCAATTTGAATAGGAAATTGCCGAACTTCATTCCAATTTTTTTTCATTGCTTAAGCAATTATGATAGCCACTTCTTGATAAGGCACATGGCTTATGACAATGGGAACATTTCGTGTATAGCACAATCTTCTGAACGTTATATTGCATTTAGCAAAAGGTATAGGGGCTTAGAATTCAGGTTCCTCGACAGCTACAAGTTTCTTGATGATAAGTTATCCAACCTAGCTGATATGCTAGATGATGATGACTTCAAGGTCACTAATGCCGAGTATTCGAACCCAGAACACCTGCAGCTAATGAAGTGCAAGGGAATATTTCCATATACTTATCTAGATTCTGTCGAAAAGCTCCAAGAAGAGGAGCTTCCACCCATCGAGCTTTTCGATGGTATTTCGGAGGAGGAATATGCCCATGCGCTTAAGGTGTGGAGCACATTCAACATAAAGAATCTCGGGGAATATAGTGATCTTTATTTGAAGACAGATACGCTTCTTTTAGCGGATGCTTTTGAAAAGTTTAGAGACTTGTCACTGGAGATGTATCATCTGGACCCAGCATGGTACTACACCTTACCATCGCTAGCTTTCGACGCCATGCTGAAAACAACTGGAGTCGAATTAGAGTTACTATCGGATCCCAGTATGCTAGAATTTTTCGAGAAAGGTATTCGTGGGGGTCTTTGCACAGCATCAAAGCGCTACTCCAAAGCCAACCATGAATACATGGTAGACTATAAGCCTGATCAAAAAAGGAACTTTCTAGCATATTTGGATGCGAATAACTTATATGGGTGCTCAATGGCAAAAACTTTACCGCATGGCAACCTGAGATGGCTTGAGAGGAATGAAATAGAGAGCATAAACTTCGCCAGGATCCCCGAGGACTCCAAGACAGGATATGTTCTAGAAGTAGATCTAGAGTATCCTGACCATCTCCACGACGCCCATAATGATCTTCCTCTCTGCCCCCAGAGTGAGATACCACCCGGCAGCCAATACAAGAAACTGATTGCAAGTCTCACTGACAAAAGCAAATATGTCTTGCATTATAAAACCTTGCAGCAGTGCTTAGAATTAGGGCTGATATTGAGACATATTCATCGGGTGGTATCGTATGACCAAGCTAAATGGCTTAAGGTTTATATTGACCTTAATGCCAATAAGCGAGCCAGGGAAACTTCTAAGTTTGGTCAAAACCTCTGGAAGAAAATGAACAACGCTGTGTACGGCAAGTTTATGGAAAACGTGCGTAACCACCGTGATTTCCGTATAGTAACTGCCTGGAAGCAAGCACGGAAATATACGGCACGTCCAACGTATATAAGGAGCATTCTTTTCCATGAAAACTTGGTTGGCATAGAGTTGGCTAGAGAGGAGATCCTCATGAACAAGCCAATCTATATTGGTCAGGCGATTTTAGACATCTCAAAATTTATTATGTATGATTTTTTTTATCATGTAATGAAACCCCATCTGAATGATCTTGTCCTGGATTATATGGACACAGATTCATTCATTCTGGAAACAAGTTCCGATGTATACCACTTCATGAAGATGCATCCCCACCTTTTTGATACCTCAAATTATGCACCCGATAATGTATATGGGATAAAGCCGGCCAATAAGAAAAAGATTGGGTTGTTTAAAGATGAATTGGGTGGAAGGGTGATGACCGAATATGTTGGTCTCAGAGCAAAGCTCTACAGCTATAAATATGACAAACAAGCGGTTATGAAGGCGAAGGGGATTACCAAAGGTGGAATGCGAACAATCACCTTTGAGAAATATTTCGAGTGTCTACTGGATTTGAATAAAAAATTTTTGGCTAAACAAATTTGCTTCAGAAGCACCAAACATAAAGTTTCGACGGTCGAAATTAATAAAATTGCATTGCACGGAGGAGACACTAAGCGTAAGCTTATTGATGGCTCCCATGCAACACTTGCGTGGGGCCATTATTCCCTCAGGTCTTCATGAGACATTTCACCCTAACCTGGATGCCCCATCTCCATCTCGTGTACATATGTATATATGTATAAATGTATACTTTTTATTTATTTATTATTATTTTATTGTAAATACTATTCATAAAGGGATAGGAACTTTCAGAAAAAAATAAAGAAACATACACATATGTTTTGAGATGCAGCGTTCTTTATTTCACTACGATTGTTTTTTTACAATAAATCCTTCCTGTCAATCCACTGGCTATTAGGGAATCCATACCACTTCACAAGAATCCTGTTTCCTTGGTGCCTCAAGATCTTCTCAACCAAATAAGTGTTGGGAAATAATGATGAGTGAAGTTCATGGCCGTAGAAAGCTCCCTTTATTTCCTCGCCGTCCTTATCCTTTAGAATGTATGTGACGGGATTGGTTTGCTTCACCTTAGCCACTTTGAAGATTTCAACGCTCCAGTTTGGTTCAAACCCCTTTTCAAAATGTCCTTTATTTTTTGATATCCTCACATAATCACCAACACTAAACTTTCTGGCACTCCTCTTCTCTATTGGCGGCTCATCATAATTGTAAACAGACAAAAGAAGATCATTGTTCTGCACTTCACGAGGCTTCATTCGGATAGTGGTGTGGTAAGTGTCATTGTATTTTGCAATGATTCTAGGTAAGAGATCTAACCACTTGTAGGAACCTTGGGCTAGAAACTCTCGATACATCATATTCTTTAATGTTCTTATTAACCGTTCCACGGCTGCAGCCTTGACATGTGTATAAGTACTGTAGTGATTGATATTATACTTCTCCATTAAATTCTTGAAGTGTTTGTTATAAAATTCTTTCCCGTTATCGCTCTGTATATGTCTGGGAGGTGTTTTCATGTCATGTAATATATCCTCCATAGCCTTTGAAACTTGGAGCCCCGACTTGGTCTTTAATGGCTTGGCATACGCCATTTTAGAGTAGAAGTTGACTGCAATAAGGATATATTTGAAGTTCTTATTTATTCTTGCATGCGGTATCATCTCCACCAGGTCGATCTGCACCAGATCATGTAGTCCTTTACTGATGATCTTGCGTCGTAAAAAGTTCCTCCGTGCAGGAGCATGAAGTTCACTAGCTATATGCTGCTTTACTTGGGTCATGCTATAATTTTAGCCGATTTCAGTTCTTGAATTATCTCCCTAATTTCTTGGGTATGATTGTTATTTCCTGCGTCCCTAGATGCAACTAGAAGCCTGAGGCGATTTACCAGGTCGTTGGGGTCGTTCCAATAGATGTAGTCTTGCTCTGCGCCAGGACGATGCTCCTTCCACTCCAATCCTAAACCTTTGTGTTTCTTCACTAATGGACGTATAACACTTTTATACTTGTATGAATTGCCTGCCCTCAGCTGTCCATGCTTGCTATAGTTTCGCCGATGCACTAGAGTTGATCTCAGTATTTTTCCATAAGTATCCAGATCCTCTTCTGTATATGCATGCATTTCAGGGATCCTCTTAAAAATGAGTTCACTTAATCCAGGTGTAACCTCATACGCTTCTTCACCTACTCGAATTCGATTATTAATAAAGTCGATGATCTTGTTTCCCAGCATATAGCTACCATCTTCGTATCTTATACCATATGATGCATCTAATTCATTTCTGTCCTTCTTTCGAACTTTCTGGAGATAGCTAATTATTTTTTCTCTTTTCTCATCCTCAACTGACACATTATTTTTTATCTTGCTTTCCTCAGCCGATGTTGTAGGTGTATTGTTTTTCTGGAGTTGTAAGATATCACGCAGCGGTTCTGTTACTGGTTGAAGAGCCTCCCTCATTACTCTCTGGGTATCAAGCTGGTGGCCTTTTAACGCTCTCAACTTTTCGCGTATAGCCTTAGAATGCTTGGCTATAGATTCCTTTAGTCTTATGCTTTCACTGTCCATTGCGCAAATGGTCTCATACTAAGAGATTACATTCATTTATAGCATCGGTGTTGGCAAGAGTTTATATTCCAGCACTAACTCGATGTGTAAAGCACCACGATCGAATGCACGATTAGTAAGTGGAGTGAATGATATGCGATCGCCCTTTTTAATGATTACAGGAAAGGTCTTAATGGTATCCTTGTTTATTGAGATTGTAATGTCGGTTTTGCGATGAGCAAGTATACGTTCGCTGCTCCTCAATTCTTGTTCTGGCACTACAATAGTGCACGATAAGAGATTTGCATCTATTGTAAATGAATAGTATCTGTCAGCTGTAGAAAGTATGTACGCGCCGTTACCAGTACTGGGAGGAAACGCTTGTAGTTGAATAACAAGATGTCCTCTCATTAATGATAGCCTCGTTTTCAATGTATCCACTGTTTTAGCAATCTGTTCGGTAACTGCCTTTGTACGTTCAAAATTGGTGCCAAACTCTTTGCTCTGCCTACTCATTTCACTTGAGAGCATATTACATCTATTTTCTAGTGTTTGATGGACTTCTTTAGCTTGAGTAATAGAATTCTTCAGCGAATCCTCAGTTTCTTTTGTAGACTGCGTCAGTGCATCCATCGCATTGTTTGTCTTGTTCAAATGTTCTCTAATTGTTTTCAGGTTCTTGTCTATCAGTTTTTCAATTTCCCTTATAACAAATTTGTTTAAGTTATTCCATGTCTCGTTTGCCTTTTGAATAATCATGCTTCGGAGAAATCTTTTATTTACAGCGTCCAGATCTCCCACAGGATCTGCTATATCAATGATTCGCTTTTTGCTAAATATGATGTTGCCATTATTATCTCGCGGCTGAATGCGAGAGTTCATATACTCAGTAAAGAACTTTCTATTTACCACATCATTATCATGAATAGGATCTAATAATACTTTTAATCTGGTATTATCAATCACTATGTTATTTTCTTGATCTCTTTTGAAAATATACTTTGAAACCAAATCCTTGATCATGACCTTAACGTTTGTCTCAATTCTCCCAGTATTCTGCTGCGAGAAAACAATCATCCTATTTTCGAGTGCATCCACATATCGTTTAGTGCTCGCGTCATTATCTTCTTCAGGATCCTGGACTATACATAGCCTCTTGTTCTTAAATTGATAATTACCTTTCCCATCTCTGTTAATGATAAAGTGCTGAAGTGATCTTTTGGTTGAGGGAGCTCTCCGTGCTCCGAACCTGTCAATACTCATGATGAACTTCAAATGACATTTTCCTTATTTTCTACTTTAATATATACATCAAACCCATTCCTATATCGACCGCCATTGATAGAGAATTCAGGAACAATTGTTACGAATGGTCTTCCTTCTGATCCACTCTCCCAGACGCCTTTGCACAAGTCTTTAAATTCTGTATATGTCATGTCAGTGTTTACATAATCTTCATATATGTGTTTCAGATTTAAATTATCTTGTCTAAACAGAATAATCATATTGGTATTATCGCGAATTAAATGTTTCGGGACTTTCGCATAGGACTGTGCTAAATATATTGAGTCGACGTTTCGATGTCTTCCCATGCTGTAAAAGGAGGCAATCTTTCCTTGCTTTTCAGTGATGACATCATCAAATATAAATATCGAGTTTTCTTTAACGTCGGTGGGATGTAATACGCTTTCTCCATCCTCATAGGTTTTTATTTCGATGCCATCAATGTTTCCGAGTAGGTTTATGAGATATTGATACTTTGGTTGATAAAGGGACTTTGAGTATATGTGCACATTTTCAAAGCGCAAGCCATTCTCATGAAGCAGCCAATTCAGAAGTACATTGGTTTTTCCTGCACTGGAACTTCCTAGAATAAGAGCTCTGACGTTAGAAGGAAATAGCTTCCCATGTCGTTCGCGCCTGAAATCACTTTCAAAGTCTAGCACCTGAATAGGTAGGGAGCAATCTTGCTTCACAAGCTCCATCCTAACGACTGAATTTTAAGTGCATACCTAGTGTTTATATATACACTTGCGAAAATGGGGTATCTTGATGGATGTGAAATTCTTCAACAGGAGACGTTAGATTCGAAAATTGTATAAAATATGATGGCAAATCATAAAATAGAGTAGTTTATGATGGTGCATAGGAGGAGGAAGACCTCCAGAGGATCAGGGATACTTAACTCCCTTATTAATCGCCTACCATTTGAAGTACACTTACCCGGTTACAGATATTGCGGTCCAGGGACAAAACTAGAAAAACGCCTCAAGAGAGGAGATCCCGGAATTAATTCTTTGGACGAAGCTTGTAAATTTCACGACATCGCCTACGCAGAGCGCAAGGACTCCGCCTCGCGAAATATTGCAGATAAAATATTAGCAGAGAAGGCGTGGAAAAGAGTTCAATCATCAGACGCTAGCCTAGGGGAAAAGTTGGCTGCAAGGCTGGTAACATCAATTATGAAGGGCAAGGTAGCTATTGGTGCAGGATCCCGGAAAAAGAAGCATGGTGGATTTCTGCCTCTCATACCAATTATTGCAGCCTTAGGGGCTGCAGCCGGAGGTGCAGCTCAAATTGCAGCAGCAGTGAATAAGAAGAAAGCTGCAGATAAACAGCTTGCAGAAATGACACGACATAACAGGGAGATGGAAGCAAAAGGAAAAGGTCTCCGAGGGAGAAAAAGTAATAAGAAAAAGATTAACAAGAAGAGAACTGGTGGTTTTCTCCCAATGCTACCGCTCGGCGCATCTTTAGCTCTTGCTTCCAAAATTGCCAGAGCCATAAAAGCAAATAAGCCTACTAAAGGAAATGGTCTGAAGAGGAGGAAGCAGTCCCAGAATAAGCATCCTTCAAAAAAAAACTCCGGTCAGGGGCTATACTTGTCCCGGAAAAAGCCCTAAGTAACATTGAGCTTGCATTATACGCTCGTCGTTTAAGAATTCCCCATTTTAGAGGTGTATATATGCTTGATAAGCTACCTTCAAAGCCATATCAACGAGAGAGGATTATTGTCAATCTCGATTACTCTGATAATGAAGGAACTCATTGGGTAGCTATAAAGAAGGAAGGTGATATCGCGTTTTATTTCGATAGCTTTGGAAACTTGAAACCTCCGAAAGAGGTAGAAAGCTATCTCAAAGGAGTTAAGCTGATGTATAATACAAGAAGATTTCAGAGTTTTAGCTCAGTTATCTGTGGACACCTGTGCTTGCAATTTCTATCACAATGAGTTACACTATTGCTGTTAGCGGGAATGATTCTGATCTTACCACCTACCTGAATCCCCCTCTGAGGATTGATCCTCGCGGGAATTATGAAATTGCTCTTCTGAATTTTGAAACCTTCTATTCCATTCCCAATGTGGACGAGAGCAATAATCTCTTCCATTACATTTCCAATAACACTCTTAAGGTCATCGATATTCCGCCTGGAACTTACGAAATTGCTGATATTAATACTTACCTCAAAGATAAGCTTAAATTCGATGAAAACGACTTCTTCATTCGTCCTAATAATAACACAATGAAGGCTGAAATCAAGTGCCCCTTTTCTATTGATTTTTCTAGGGGACGTTCTATTGGATCTCTTTTAGGATTCAATGAAAACAAAGTTATTGCGACAGGCTCTTTCATCGATGGTAAAAGAGGACACTCGATCTATGAATTTTTCCCTTCTGTCCCGCCTGGATATCACATTTCTCAAGAGCCTCCGAACCCTATTTACCTGCCTATAATAGACACTAATCTTATCGATCAAATCACCCTTCGTGTGGTTGATCAGAACGGAGATAGCATCAACTTTAGAAACGAGGATATAAGCATACGTCTTCATATTCGACGAAATGGGGATAGATTTTAGAAGGAGAAACCATCGCAAAGCATATAATACAGCACAATCACATAATCTCCGTACTCACCCTTTGACTCTTAGAGTGTTAACATCGAGCAGCAAGAAGTTCCTCGAAGCTTTGGGCTTCAGAATTCTGTAATGGACATCTTTAACGTGACCGAAACGCCTTCATTTGAGGATAAGATTGCTAAAGAAGAGGAACATGTGTTTCTCCCGTATAATACATCGGCTCTGGACGCTAATGACGAGATTAGGATACCTTGTCAAGCGGAAGATTTATATACTCTGCCTAACCGGAGTTATCTCTACATTGAGGGATCTGTTTCTAAGCCTAATGGAACAGCTACGTTGGCGAAGTTGACTAACAATGCCCTGGCATTTATGTTTGATGAGATTCGGCTGGACATGAATGGAACTTGTATAGATAGAACAAGGAATCCTGGCATTACATCGACTATGCGCAACTATGCTGCTCTCAATCCCATGGAATCGAATCGTTTGATCAATGCCGGATGGTGCTATCCTGGAGAAGATGTGGATATTGTGCACTCAACAAGCGGAGCATTCAATGCCGTAGTGCCCCTGTCAATGCTTCTGGGATTTGCAGATGACCACAAGGACCTCGTTCTCAATAGCAAGTTTGAGTTGGTGCTCATTCGATCTAAGGACTCTAAGAACTGCATTCTGGCACCCGAAGGAGAAGGAAATGCTATCGTTAAACTTGCTCGCATCGAGTGGAGGATGCCTGTAATCCGCCTTTCTGACACTGAAAAGGTAGAAATCCTCAAGATCGTCAAGGCAGACAGACCACTGCATATCGCATTTAGAACAATGGATATACATACCCAACCGGCCGTTCCGCAAACTAGATCATTTACATGGAACGTCGCAACAACTTCGAAACCGGAGAAGCCAAGATTTGTTATAGTGGGAGCCCAGACATCAAGAACAAATAATGCATCAAAGGACTGTTCCGAGTTTGATCATTGTAACATAACAAATTTGCGGCTTTATCTCAATAGTGAGTGTTATCCCTATCACGATATGAACTTGGACTTTGGGAACTCTAGATTTGCAGCTTTATATGAAATGTATTCAAAGTTCCAAAACTCTTATTACGGGAAAGAAAACTATCCTCTATTGAAGAGAAAAGATTTTCTCAAGCATGCACCATTGTTCATCATAGACTGCTCGCATCAGCCTGAGGAAATTATAAATGGCGCTGTCAATATCAGACTTGAAATTGAAACTAGTGCAAATATACCCGCACAGACTACTTTGTATTGTCTGGTAATACATGACCGAGTTTTCACATACAAGCCTCTGACTCACGTGATGCAGTCATTAATTTAATTTCATCAAAGGATTCTTGTAATGAAGGATATACATGATATAGGATGCATGTAACAAGGATTTCAAGTGAATAAAAAAAGATATATAATATGAAAAGTAATTTAGTTTTATTTCATATCATTGTACATTTCCAATGCCGCCCTTCTCCAGCTCCTTGTTCCTACATATGATATTTCATTAAAGAGAGTTAGATTCGTTAAGTGTCTCTGTATATAACCTTCCAACCTCTTTAACTGACAAAATTCACTAAAATTTAA
This sequence comes from Mantis religiosa, assembly GCA_030765055.1. Classification (NCBI taxonomy): domain Eukaryota; kingdom Metazoa; phylum Arthropoda; class Insecta; order Mantodea; family Mantidae; genus Mantis; species Mantis religiosa. Next base: position 92,048,591 of record CM060952.1, read on the forward strand.
AAGTATTTCACCTCTGTTTAGAACTGTATTCAGAAATCTGATGCTCTCATCTTCCATATACACAATGACATTAAAGGAATATACAATGTTCTCACTGTAATCACAACACACGTAGTTTCTCTCTTTGAGGAATGCTTCAAATACATGAAGCCTACTTTTAATAATTTCCCAGTCATACACTGACATATACACAAAATTGTCACTGGCTCTATTCTTTATGATTACAGCTGGAATACGAAAGATTAGTCCTACGTTAACACTGTAACTTTTGGATATTTGAACGTCGTGGAGCATGGTAGCCGATGTCATGATTCCCGTTATTTTTAATGAAGAAGCCCGAATCTGTTCCCTCTAATTCTTTCAGAGGTTCAGGCGTCTTGGTAAACGGGAACTACTTGCATGCCTCTTTGGGGTAGCAGCAGACGTCATTCGCTCTTCTAAGAGTGTCAGCCTCCTTTGGAGATCCGCAAAGCTATTTTTATGTACCTTTTTCGAGGTTTCCTTATAGCTGTCCTGAAACAGAGCACATAACATGTGTGTTAGCAAGAGAGAAAAAATAGATTGTCTCCTGAGAGAGTAGCACTTAAGAGGCGCAAGAGTTTCTTTTTTTAAGTTGTATGATAGCAATACTTACATTGATGTTTTGCGGCGTTCGGATTGTGTGCTCGGGGTACGCTCAGGAGTAACATTCTCAGTAATTTCATCGTCCTGATCTGGCAGGAAGTCGTCTACAAGCTGTGTAGATCGCTCCGTAACAGCATCATTTTCAGCTTCATTGCTGGAGGTTTCGCTATCAATCACGGGCCTAGGATCTCGAACTGTCATTCGTAGCCTGTAACAAAGGTATTTTTTGTACATGGAATTATATATTTCAGCGATTCTGTAAGGAAAGAGTCGTGAATTTTCTTTAATTTCACTCACTTTGATTGTCTCTGTCTGAGTTGGTACACGCTACACTTCTCATTGCAGAGGAAGTAAGAGTACATATTTTCATGAGCCTCGGGCTGCGTACACAGGGTTGCATGCGTATCACCGTTACAAAATTCAGAGTGGTGTATGGCCTCGTGACTTGGAGCGAATCTATCAACCTCATCAACTCCGCTTTGTTCTTGCTCATGAACCGGCTCTTGCCTGAAATAACGAATAGGTTTCAAATTACTTTTTCTACTTAAATATAAAACGGCATTAAATTCTCTAGAAAAAAAAGAATAATTGCTATTATACTTACATGTATCGCTTTCTGTAGACTGGACAGTTTTCTGTGCATACTTCCCGAGAAGACATCTGATCATGGTATGAAGGTCTGTTACAAACGATTGAATGCATAAGACCGTTGCATAACTCTTTGTGGTAATACGCGTAATGATGCGCCTCCGCTGCACACTCACTCCCAAGAGTTGACATATCAGACATAGCAAATAAGAACGCTGAGAGAATCCACGAACTAATTTAGCGCTCCAAGCTGGAGAGTCTTATATACTCTTTCAATAGTGGTGGGGGAATTCAGAGGTGGGAAAGCGGGGGTTCGGGACAATCTCACGAGACATGTATGCCCCCTTCCATAACACATAAACTTTGTCAAGTGACAGATGGCCGATCTCATCTCCCCCTTCCACAGACAGTCACGACGTCTGTATCTATAACATACATTTACAATAATTTATGGCTTCCATTAAAAAAAAGCCCCTGGGAATGCAAGTTGTGACATGTTTCCATACCACCTGCAACATCTTGGGTGGTCCTCACACCCCCCTCCCCTCCCCCCTCCCACCGGCGGCGGTGTCGCGACGTTATGCAAATTTATGCAAAGTGATCTGGAATCAACATAATTATACTACTTATAAGTCGTGAAAATCAATTAATGTAATATAGATTTTTTTCAGATATGTTGAGGATAGAAGAACAAATCTAGAATTGAAACAATGAAAAACAATGTAATGGTTTGCTTTGTAAGTACTATATGAAGTTATTCACCTACAATTTATTTTAGTTACAGTTTACATAACATAATTTTGCATTCCCAAGTCCACTCTTTCAAAGTTATTGCGTCATCTAGCGATAATTTATTAAAGTATTAAGTTTAGGTGAATCTCTTATTGAAGACGATGTTTTCCCTAAGTTAAGCGGATCTCTCCACTATTAATTTCGATATGTGCAACATTATTTTTGTCCAGGTCATAATAATGTTCTCACCTTGGTAGTGGAAGCAACCAAGCTGAACATGTGACGACGAGCGGTCGCTTTCCAAAAGGGCTAAACTGTTGCGGGGGAGGGGAATGTTGGATATGAGCCCAGTGGGTCGTAAACTGCTCCAGTCGAGTCTCCCACAGCGATCAGAAAGTATTAAACTTTATTAGAGTACACAGTTTTTAATTTAAACTTGCTTCAAGGTAACAAATAGACTAAGTAAGGCAACTTTCCTAGAAACTTAAAAGTCTCCCCTGAATTTATGAATAAGCTATTCCATATATTCTATATTTAATTTTTGGAAAGAAAAATAAACCTCAAGGTCAATATATTCAGTTCTAAATAGAGGCAGTTGTTCTTTTCAAACCCCAAAAAATTATTATTAATTTTATATTTGTTATTTTAAATTTATTTTAGAACACTCTAAAAAGAAATCATTATAATAGTTGGAAGTGGTTCTCATGGTAAACGAGATTAAGTGTAAAACAAAAAAATGTGTGATATAGTGATTCATGAAGAATAGAAAATCAATAATGTTAATTTGTTCTAGTGATGTTTTTAGAAGTTTAAAATTATTTAAAGTTAAAATTGAATATTGAATTGTTTAAATTAAATGTTAAAAAAAATATTATAAAGAAACCAAATATGGTATGACCGTATTGGTCGTTAATATTTACGTGACCAATAACAAAGTGTTTAATTGCCATAGTGACGGGAAACATCAATAATCTTTGTTTAGCAAGAAGGAAGCGTCGCTTAGTGTCGAGAAGTGGTACAGAACGAACGAGGAAACACGAGATGTTAATACGTGTTATTACACGCTAGTAAAAGTATTTCTGGAATGGGTTCTAAAAGAGTATCCCTCTGTATTAATATAAAAGTCTTATAATTGAATTGTTGTTATATTTACGTGGTAAATATGAAGTAAATTAAAACAATTAACATTATAATTATTTGTCATACTACGCCAAGTTTCTCTACCTCGATTCAAGACCAGGACCTGAAGGAAATGTATAACTACATCACTAACCCAAACTAATTCTCATCGCAACCGGGAACTTGAAATTCACTGAAAGGTTATTTGATAAAATCAACACATTTATATTCGCTGCAAAACACCCTGAAAATTAGAATGAAAATATTAATGTATTTGGCAACCTACAGAATAAAAATTTCTGTTAAATGTGTGAATAATATCTAAACTTAATGGTATCAAAGTATAATGTGGGGAACTTCGATGGTTTAACGCAAATTATGTGGAAAAAGTATAGGTATAAAATTTATATGTTGCAATTTTAGTTAATTTATGAAAATCAATCATTTCTTCGCTCTACCCGTATATAGGCTAAGGTCTTTTATAGGTAGAGTCAAAATGAAAAATTCAATGCCATGGCCTGGATTTGAACCACGGATCTCCTAGTTTCCGTCCAGTTGCTCTAACCCATTGAGCTACCATGCCCAACGTGCCATCCTGATATTAAATTTTCCAACTGACTAAGAATAAATATTTACTCGGAATAACTTTTACCGGGAAAATATACCAGTCAGTTGGATAATTTAATATCAGGATGGCACGTTGGCCATGGTAGCTCAATGGGTTAGAGTGACTGGACAGAAACCAGGGGATCCGTGGCTCAAATCTTGGCCAGGGCATTGAATTTTTCATGTTGAATTATTATATGTTGCATTATATGTTGCAATTTTAAACCGTAAATTTATTTTTAAAGTAGAGCGGTACTGAAAAATTCCCACTGATTAAAGCACGGCAGATCCGTGGTTCAAATCCCGGCTATGGCATTGAAGTTTTCAATCTGACTCTACCTTTCCAAACCTCACCCTACGCACGGCTAGGCGTAGTGCCCAGAAGTATAAAGCCCGGGACTTAAAGTACTATCAGCATTGTAAGTCATCTTTAAGGTAGTGGTCTCATGTATATGAGAACTACTAGCTTACTGAGAAAAACTCGACTCAGCTGTAGAATTTAACGTCCTGCTGGCATGTTGCCATGGTATCTGAGTGATTAGAATAACTGTACGGAAACCAGAACATCCGTGGTTCAAAACCTGGCTATTGCATTTAATTTTTCATGCTGACTTTATTTTTCCAAACCTCACCCTACACACGGCTAGTGTGAAAGAAAAGTTATATTCCATAAATTTATTGATACATTAGGACTTTAATATTTTTATACACTTAGAATTGAGAAAAAGTTTAGTTATATATTTTCAAAATTGATAACTTGCTTTAAAAGGGCACTAACTGGCCTCCATTATATTTATCAGTAAAGTTAACTGGTGTTGTGTAGTTTCATATTCACCTACATATACCTTGAGAGAAACATTCCATACTTGATTGCAGCAGATAGCAGCGATTCGTCAGAGTTTCAAATGGCATCAAAAGTGTGTCACAGATTGATCTCATAAAATAGCTTACAGGTTTATTTTGTTAGAAATTTGTACTGGGTTCGAGAAGTGATGAAATTATTAACCCGGAAAACCGGAAAGTCAAGAGTAAATAAACATGGTGGTTCTTGTGTACATAGCAACCCCAATTCCGAGCGAGAATTGAAGCAAAGACGGTTACGAAGCGTTCATAGCGGTTTCCTAAACACCTTTTATGAAAATTTGGTTCCCCTGCTGTGGGCATAATGAGATCTTATATGACCCATTTTAGTGAAACACGGCACCAATATACTACCAAGCTCTTTCTTGAGTATACACAGCAGCTTTTCCTAATAGCAGGATCATTTCTCGTAGCAAAGTTTGCTTTTCCAGGCCACCAAATCATTGCTAAAATGATGTGATGGCCTCTTCTACGAGATTGCCTACATACAAAGTGGGTACTTGCCCCTTGTTTTATAGCTCCTGCAATACACAGGTTCGGCAGTCACGAAACATGGAGACCACAAGAATACATTGATCGCTTGACGTGTGTTCAAACTCGCCCACGATACAACTTCTAAACTTATTCAAAAGTCAGTAAATAATAGAAACTTTCCTAAGACTCAACTATAAGGAAAACTTACATCATAATTTGGTTCCCAAAGGAAACTAACTATACGGCAACCAAAAGCAAAAGATTTCAAACTTGAATGTAACCGCTGTTTTTCCAACAGACTTTGAGGAAAGTTAAAATAGGGCATCTTGACGGCGATAAAGCAATGCATCTGGAAAATCTACACTGCAGAAGATATCTTACTGAAGTTCACGTTTGTTTCTACACGTAAAAACTGAAATCTTTCGCCAACGTTCAACTTATATTTAAGTAAATATTAATATTTTTCTGCGAAAATTTATCGTTCCAATAAAAATACTTTACAGGAGGCACTTTTAAGCATTTTAACGTCTAAAGCTCGTATTTACAGAATGCATAAAGCCGAGCTTTGCAGTGGAGATGATAGCGTGTCTGCCTCAAGTTCAAGAGCTTCTGAGTTCAATTTAAGCCAGGACGAGTTATCTGGATACGCTTTTTTTCTGGGCTCTTACCTTATCCTGAAAGACGAATGTCAGAAAACTAAGCTCTATGGGCCCTGGGCTCATTTTAGCATAATTTCATTCATCCCCCTCTATGACTTACTGAGAAAACTTTCTTCTTTCGTTTTTGTTTTGTTTTGTATTATGCTTCTCAAGTAAAAGGATTCATATAGTAATGATTCATTTAAACGTAACCCATGGTGTAACAACCCCAAATGGTCCTGAGCCTACCAACACGACTGCCGGCTTCACGCCCACTTACGCACGGCAGAGGTGGGCGATCATCCAACCTATACGGGCAGGAGATGTGGTCAGCATCTGGGCATTTCCCAGCAGGAACGTTCGTTTTCGTGACCAGGGATGTTTACCTATCGTAAGCTCCTCACTTTCCTCACGATGGAGAGTGGGCATGGGTCCTATATCCGGGACCTAAAATCCCCACCACATGGGTGGGATCGAACCCGAGTCGCTTTCCGTGGCCAGAGACATGCTGCCTTAGACCGCTACGCCACGGCGCAGGACAATGATTCATTTAGAAGAATCAAATACTGTCGCGAATGCATTGTTGCGACGAGGCGGCGCGGCGAGGCATTCAAAGAGATGGGCAGTGCAGTGCGGATATAAAAGCTCGCTCATGTGTTTCTAAAGAAATAAAGAGAAATTTTTGGTGTTTGTAACCTGGACTTTTAATTTCACGAACCCACATAGTCACAATATCTGATATGTTATATTTATATGACCTGACCTTCTCTATTTTTGTACAGTCTGTTCTTACAAAGGCTTCTCTAGCACTATTTATTTCGTGTCATTTAAGATAAAATTTGCAGAAATTATCTAATTGTTAATCTCCATTTAGGTGTAAGGAAGAAATGTAACACAATAGGCTTCGACCGATAGTCAAATCTTTTAAAGCTGGTTGCTATGTGATGGCTTGGAAATTACGATTTCTTTGATGCCCAAGGAAAAATAGAGCAAGGACTTCCCATTTGAGAACAGCATATGTATCGGAGAAATCAGAAGAAATACCTCAAAAATGGATTATTACACATAAAAATGTATTCGACTTAATTTATTTCTTTTGTATAGTAAGATTTTGTGTACTCTTACAGTTACTCAAAAAGCATTCAGAATGAAGAGTATTTCTTTTTCTTTGTAATTTACATCCTCCAACGTTAAGTCTTATCTGCCGATGACTAGAATGAATGAAATGATGCTCAAATGAGTCCAGGGTGCACAGAGCTTAGAGTTGCCTGACATTTGTCTTTCAGGATAAGGGAAAATCCCGGAAAAACTTCTCCAGGTAACTCATCCTGACCGAGATTTGAACTCGGGACCTCTTGAACGTGAGGCAGACACGCTACTGCCACGCTACCGAGGCAGTTGAAGAGCATTTTTGAGAACATTACCAGTAAATTTAAGATATACGTTTTATTTGTCATGAGAATATGTTAAAGATATGGCATTTAAAACCAAACCCTTATATCTAATTTTGAGACTTAAAAATTTTCAGGAAAGTATTTAAAAAAAAAGTTACACTGTTGTGGTGGTTGGAATTTTTTTAAATTCTCTTGTGGCACCTGCTTGAAAGATGCTGAATAAGTTTTCTATTTAACCGAGTTTTCGTTTTTGAGTTGTGCTGTTTACACACATATGCAGGCGGTTGGACTTGTTACAAAAAATAAAAAAATCTCCATATCAGTTTTGGTTGGAATCTAATATTTTGTGTACATATTATATGCATGGTATAGAAAATAATACCTTATGAGTAACCCTCACGTGCATTTGTCTCTAGCAGATGGTAAAATCTTCTTAAGAGCTGATAGGTGCATATGTAATAACATAAAATTCGAATCTGAATAACCAAGAAAAACTTGCAGCTCCATTGGCAATCGAACCGGCAGCTTCCAAATACGAGCCTGACATTAATTTCGAATATTTAAAATACTAAAAATCATAAAAACACACGTACTACATTAAGTGTTGGTAGATAATTATTTATCCGTCCGAAAGCAGTAGCACTTTCTTTGACTAAAACTCTTTCTCATGTTTTCCATCTCCAGAAGTATCGTGTTTTGTTTCCAGAAGTGGACGAGCAGATTGCCACCATTGCACTTTCGTAGTAAAATTCATTAAAATAGTTTCAAGACAACGCAGACGTAGGGAACAAAAGACGAAACTTATCTGAGAATTCCTTTCCTGCTTTACAATGGAGCTCTTGAATCCAAGGCCCCCGAAAACAAAACTCGTACTTTTGATATTCCAACTTCTGCGTAAGTTTGTTTACTGAAACATACAGATACTGTCAAGAAACTATGTCTTTGTGTAAAAGGAATAATAGTTTATCGCATTTGCTTTGCTCTTGATGGTAGCAACTTATGAAAATTAAATAAAATATTGGTAGAGATACAGGGAAAACATTCCTTCCAGTTTAAAGAACTCTAGCGAGTGAATTTGTGTAGACGAAGTTTAGATAAGTACCCAGTTTGTGTTGCTTATATAATCAAAATCTTGTATAGGGGCAAGTTAAACCGATATGCACAATAAATAACAGTTACAAATTAGAGAGTGTCAGAAAAAATCTAGATATTTGTTTGTAAAGACATGCTAAGGTACGTGAACCAAGAGAGGTGTGACAGCTCTATGCTTCGTGTCCATTCCGGTGGCCCACCTTTATGGATTTTTTAGGTTTTACCTAAGAAGGCAAAGCTAATGTTGTGAATTCTTTATTTTTTTAAATTAAGGGGAGATAGTACTGCCCATCCCGCCAATGTTAAATTCATCACTTTTAGGTGCAATTATTTCAGAAACTGTATAAGATAGAACTTTGAAATTTTGAGGGTTTTTTCGGATGTATTTGTAACAACAAGATAAAAATATTAAGAGTTTTCTATGTAGTTGCTGAAAAATAATTTTTTTCTCTCACAGCTCCAATTTGTTTCATTAAATTTACCTACAAAACATTCTTTAATATTAAATTCTTCTCTTATTTCACCAATTTTGAAGCTGTTGTACAAAGAATAATAATTTTTATGTCGTGTAAAAATTTCACCCTTCTAGATTTAATACTTTTTGAGAAAAATGTACCAATGTCACTAAAATTCAATGTATGTCTGTTCAACGATTTCTCTGTCGCCTTTTCTGGATTTTCTCACTTTCTTCTCACTTATAGGTTGAAATCTAGTTGGTGGCTTTGGAAGTTTTAGTATAGAATTCAATGTACTCCCTGTCTGGTACCACTTATCTATACACTTTAGTCCATAAACTAAGAAAAAGAGGCTTAACAAGAACGTGCACTGTGACAGTAAATGACAGATAATATGACGTTAGAATCTCGAATTCGAAAAAGATCTGTTATATTCGTATTATAAATAAATTAAAATATTAAAAATTACTAAAACAAAAAATCCAAAATTTTGTCAAAATTCAAGTACAATCTCCCATTAACGTCCTACACTGTTAAGGCATATCAGAAGATGAACGAAATGGGTGAAATGATGCCCAAATGATCCAACGGTCCATAGAGCTTAGAGTAATCATATATTTACCTTTCAGTATTAAGGAAAATTTCATTAAAAAAAACCCTTTGCACTCTGACCGAGATTCGAACTCGAAACCTCTTGAACGTAAGGCAGCCACATTATGACCAAAAAGCTTTCTGAACCGTCCCACTTTGTCTCTATCTCACTTCTCCCTTCAGGGGCGCTCCCTTGAGGGACATTGATACACTTAAAGCACACAACGCCAGACTTTTCAGAGAGCTAAAGGTTTCCTCTATATTCTTTGCTATTAGTTTGAATTTTCAAAAGTTATATATTTTTGTTTTACCAAATCGTGTGTTGCTGTTCTTTTTCTCGTGGCCATGAACGACGAAAGAGTCTCAAAACAATCGCATAGTTACTCACATTCTGAAAATCTTACTATCGCCTTATCCCACCGTGTTCTCTTTATACCCACAATGAAATGTTTAAATATATAATAAAACTTTATTTTATGAATATTTTGAGAAATGTATTCGAGTGTATGAAATTCAGGGGCAGCTCATCCTTACTTGCTGCAGCGCGCACTTTTCTGTTTTATAAATCGCATTGTATAAATTTTAAAAGACCAGGAATGTAACAATGCATTATTATAAGTATAGGAAATCGAGTACGACCAATAATAAACTCTTGATGCATGGAAAACATCTGTGTAACTAATGGAAGCATCGGTGACGTCAACGCACTGAGAGCCAGCAAGCTCGGTAATCAGTTATTGCGCATGCGTACAACCTTCCCCTCTTGTCTCCCTGATGTCCTAAGTTCCCTAGATTTTCGCAGAAATGCGTGCTGCAGCTGGATGTTGCGCGGTGATCATTCGCTGCACGGTGAAGCAGGGCCGCCTCATAGTAATAGCAGAACTTGAATATGTATTTGAAAATCATTTAACAATCTATCATTGTTTTATATTTTAATTCTAGAAACTAATTCCATTCTTCTTACGTAAACAGATCCAGTACCTAATGGTTATAACATCGCAGGGCAGATTGTTTGTGATGCACATATCACATTGGCACAATACTCCATTCCGCGAACATAATGGGAATCCCACATGCATGTGGTTCGCATGCTCGCATTGTATCCAGGTAGTTCTTTGTGTATCGTTATTTATTGGCCATATCCGTTTCTTTATTTTGTGTGCGAGTGTGAAACGTGTTATAAATTCGCTTTATTCAATGTATGAGTAATTTAATAATACGAAAAAGTTCACCAATAAATAATGAGAAGGAAGGGTTAGTTTAAAATGTTAGGGCAATCAATACCCGATTTAAAAATTGAGAAGAAAGCGAAAGGAACCACAAATTCTGTTTATACCATGAAGAAACATAGGCATATTGACTTCATTTTTCAAATCTAGGTGAGTTGCATGAACTTTTTCCCGCAGCACGCTGTTATTTTTCGGCACGAGCCGCCACTGATGAAATTAGATAGCTTACAGATAATTTATGTATTGTGAACTGGAGATCCTCGTGCCAGGACAAGGCTTTTCTTGGTCTTCATTCTGGCAAATGCTGATAGAAGTCATGAAATATTTTTCCTAAATTTCTAAAAACGTTCTGATGTGTTGCGTACACATGGCTTCCTCTACTGTACAAAATATTTCCACAGACCCTTATTCCTCTATTTGGTTCTTGTTATTGAAGATAAGCATTAGTAGAAATTATATTATTGCTAATTCAACTATAGGTAAAAGAGAAAATGGGAACTCAGTAGCCTTTAAGTGATGGAGAAATCATTTAAGACGCCGTTGATATGTGGTGGCTTTGAAATCATATACTTCTTGGATGACCAAGAGAAAATCAAACACATAGTGACTTCCCATTTCACAAAAAAAAAAAAAAAAAAAAATAATAATTAGGTAGAGTCAGAATAAAAATTAAATGCCCTAGCTGAGATTTTAAACATGGATCTCCCAGGTTCCTTCCGATTCTCTTAACCACTGGGCTGCAATGGCAACATACCAACATGCCATTAAGTTCTTCAATTACATGTATTTTCCTGGTAAACCACAATGTGTTCTCATGTGCAATAGAATGCATACCTTTTGTGGAGACTTGCTATTCTCTAAGTGTCCAAACCTTAGTCTATACGCGGCTAGTGTGGAAGAACCATTAATTTCCATAAATTAAACTATAAGTATTGGAACAGCCAAACTAATAATAACGAATATCTCGGAATAGTTTAACTGCACGTTTTAACGAGATCTGGATTTCCTGTGTAGTAAAATGTTCAGTTTAACCAATATTTACGTCAGTGAAAATGATGCCTGTACAGATTATTCTCAAAACAATTCGGATATAGGCTTCATTTATATAAAGATTATGAATAATGACTTCCCATTTTACAAAAGTATAAGCACTGGAAAATTCAAAGTAATAGAACGACAGTTCAAATATAATCAACTATATAAAAATGTTTTTGACGTAAATTGTTACAAGTTTTGTTAGTAACACTTTGCCCATCTTTTATAATTTACCATTTATTCAAGAGCTATCCATAATTAAGAAAAGTAAGTTTTGATAATATCAATATTTCCAAAAATTTGTTCTTATAGAAGATAATCTCAGGTGGGGGGGATAAAAAGTTTTTTGCAAAACTTCTATCTTGGAAGATCCTGAAGTTTAACTAACTTTGATGTATAAATGATTTTCTTGTTGTCGAGCTCTATTGTTCCGAAATACACATGCATATGCCCGCCTCTGTAGCGTGGTGGTAGCGTATCTGCTTCTCATTCAAGAAGTTGCGAGTTCGAATATTCATTAGGGTGAGTTATCTGGATAAGACCTTTTTCTGGGGGTTTTGCTTATCGTGATAAATGAACTCCGGTAACACTAAACTCTGTGAACTCTGGTTGAGTATAAATTCATTCATTGTCTGATATGACTTAACGTTAGAGGACACAGATACACTTTCTAAAACTGATCTTTTACACTCAAAGGGACTCAAAAAGTGAATTTCCTGTTAAGTAGCTGTATAGAACTATTGGGTATAATACAATACTAAAACTTATGTTTCCGGTGCACTACTCGCCAGTGAGGTAACAGTTTCGGGTCAACTGCATCGACCACTTGTGGACCTTTGTACTTATATACATTTCCGTCACGTACAACCCAACTAACACCCCCTGCTGTACCAGAATTCCCGGCAGGAAATGCACAGTATTATGTGCGCCACAATTTCATAATTCCGCTTCTCTTAGAGCAGGTGAACGCTACCGGATTGTCGCATACTCCCTGGAAACGGCTTGTATTGTGGAGAGACTCTGTTGTGGGCTAACTGGCCCAAAATTGTGTGCTGCATTCTTTTACAGCAAGGAACACCTGTTAAAAAACTAAAACAAATCTCGTGTGTTCCACTCACATGACACTTTGCTCTTGTATAAAATACTCTTACAAATAGTATTCTGTTGAAAAAAGATGAAAGTTAAACCTTTATTAATTTTTGTTTCCAATTAATAATTTTTAATCCATGTCATTCCAGATAAACTTTATCTTATTGCATACTTCCTTATAAGCACAAAGGGATGAAGGAAATACGGTAGGTGTTAAGCGATAGTCAACTATTTAAAAATGGTATGCCCAAGACAAAGGAATAGGATTCCCTATTTAAGAAAGTCTCCAAAAATTCAAACCAATAGCAGTAAATCTACACGAAGCAAACAGAATAAGTTTTTGGATATATAATGTGTAAAAGAGTGAAAAGACAAACTGATGTTAGTGTGTACAGCATATGTTTTAATGTATCATAAATTCATGATTAAAGGTCGGAGGGTTGTGCCCAAGTGTGATACAAGTTAACTGGACGCAGAATATGAATGACGTCAGATGTACAGCACGGCCATGAAATGTGCAAACAACTGCCACGGAAGCACAGGTCGAAAACAACGTTATGTAGAACTTTGCGAATTATTATGTGGATGATGTTTGTCCTTGAGCGCTACTAGGTGAGCAACCAATCGGAGTACTGCGGTGTCGTATTGCATTCCCCGTATGTGGTGTGTGACGAGCGTCAAACTAATCAATCTCTGATAAATACTAATCGCACTAAGACAAAAGTTCAGATTTTGCAGAAACTGATCCATGAGGAAGGAGAGAGTAATGCATTTAACATAACCGTGAAAACCCCAAATTTTTAAGGCAAATAGTTTTACTAATACAAATAAATAAAGTAGATACCATTATATTACAACAATGTATTTCGACGTAAGCACTGTAATAAATATCATTACTGGTTGGCATATATGCCTGAACGTATATTTGAAATTACTCAGAACTGAAACCTAAACATTTGAGAAGACGTGATATAAGAAATATGTACTTTGGGTAAGTCAAGGTTTTTGTTATATTCGATGAGAGGAAACAATACACTTCCTGCTGGTCTGGCAGAATGTGTCTGGTCACATTATATCTTTGTTTATGAATGGTTCGTACTTAACACTATGCTCTACAGTTAAAGGCAGTATTATTCAGTTATTCTTCCATGAAAAACTGTATCAGCTGGATCAATGAGACACGATCCATCTCCCCCTTATTACTGCCAGAACAATCCAACTGAGTTAATGTGGGCTCAAATTATGTTGCAAACAGAAATAATATTTTTAAACTGACTGACGTTGAACGACTTATTCACTAAGAAACTAACAAGGAACACAAAAAGACTGGGAAATTTGAGCGAGGCATCAGATAAACCACAAGAAGAGGACCTTTAGAAAGAAATAGCACGTAACGAGATTTTGGAACCTGTCATCATCATAAATTTGCAGTACTCAGACGATGAAGACAATGACAATGACAAATTATCTCTTAACATAAGTAACATTCACAGCTATAGGGATGCACCATTGGTGTTTTCGTTGGATTAATAAAATAAGTAATTCATAAACTATAATCAATTTTAAACTAAATATTTAAAGCATTTGCTTAATATACAAATATCCATGTTGCAATTGTGAGTTCAACAACTGCATTATTATAAAACTTTGGAAAATACAGTTTGCGTTCCCTTCGGTCTAGCGCCACGAACACTCGCAAGTGTGCGACAGAGAGATATAGGGGAAAATATAAAAAGAGTGGGAATAACGAGGTAGCAAAGGCGAAGCCTCTAACGCATCTGATTCGTTATAGGTGAGAACTCATCCCATTTGAAACACATAATAGTGAAGCATTTCCTTGCAGACGCAAGGCCAAGGTGGAAAAATAAAGTCAGACAGAAACTTTCAACGGCATAGCAGGGATTTGAACCACGGATCTTCTGGTTACCGTCCAGCCGTTCTAACCCTTGAGCTACTATGGCCAACGTGCCGACATGACGTTAATTTCTCCACCTGACTCGTGTTTTTCTTTTCCGGTAAACCACTTAGGAGTTCTCATATACACATGAGACAACTACTTTAATGGCGACCTACAACGTGTAAGTACTTTAAGGCCCTGGCTTTATAGTTAACCATTATTTGGTCTATTAATGGAAATTAATTGTTCTTTTACACTGGCCATGTATAGGCTAAAGTTTGGAAACGTAGAGTCATTAATTAATTGATAGAGCCATTAATTGACCTAATAGTGGTTAACTAAAAAGCCCGGGCCTTAATGTACTTACATGTTGTAAGTCGCCATTAAGGTAGTTGTCTAATGTGTTTATGAGAACTTCTAAGTGGTTTACCCGGAAAAACACGAGTCAGTTGGAGAATTTAATGTCATTTCTGCACGCTGGCCATAGTAGCTCAAGGGTTAGAGCGGCTAGACGGCAACCAGAAGATCCGTGGTTCAAATCCCGGCTAAGCCGTTGAATGTTTCTGTTTGACTCTATTTTTTCATACTTTAGCCTACACACAGGCAGTGTGAAAGAACAATTAATTTCTCAAGGCCAAGGTGTAGTATAACGCAAATGTTTTGTTTATCCCCACAGTGAGATGGTTGTCGTGGCCAGGCTATATCAATCTGCAGTTGTTTACATGCGCGAGCGATAGCAATAAATTCAATCTAAAGTATACCTGCGGATAAATGCACAAGGCTCCCACTTTTAATCGTAATTCTTACACACCTCTTACATCTACATTGAAAGTTGTAATAAAACACTTCTGCAACTGTCAGTCAACAAAAGTTTACGTATTTTTTAGGACACAGATGTGGGATTCTACACATTGTTGTAGCAAGATATTCGCTTTATAATTGAAACATTTTGTCGTTTAAAAATAGTGGCTTAAACAGTCTGCATACAAATAGCTGTATTCCTTTGTATCAGTGGCGTATCGTGCGACTCTAAAAGCGACCTTCAACCGATAATTCAATAAATAAACAAGTCAAAATACATCCTATAGTGATTCATTCTAAAAATATTTTATAAATTAGTTCATGAACTGCATAAAAAAGAAAAAAAAAACATGAACATATACTGTCTTCGTAATATTAGTATTGGATAATTCAAAATTCTCAGAATCTTTTTTGTTCCATTTGCCTTGAACTGCAATGGTCATATCGGCGGCCGTTCTCCTTTGGAACATATCGACATGTTAACTCGTTAACTTTGAAACATGTTAAATCGTATTCGTTGGGTTTTAATCATTAGATTACGCACACATTCGCACTCTCATTCATACTTCCAGACTCTGGGGAAGATGAGGAATTATCTTGGACTTTGGGCCAAGAAATATTGGAGAAAAATCCCCACTCCCACGGCCGGGAATTGAACCCGGTACCCCTAGCATGGTAGGTAGGTGCTCTACCGACTGAGCTATGGGGCCAGCCATTGTCGGAATTATGAAATAGGATCATGGTTATTTTGTAGTTTTTAATACAAAAACATGCTCACCCTCTAACGTGTTAATAGCGTTTCTGCCTCAGGTTCCTGGGATTCCAAATTCGAATGTCGATGATGTTAAGTTATTTGGATAAGTTTTCTCCGAGGTTTTTCTTGATCCTGAAAGATGATCCTGAAACTTTGAGCTCTATTAACTCCGGGCTAATTTGAGAATTCTCGTCCTATAGGATTTAACGTTGGAGAGCGTAAATTAAATAAACAAAATTAGAGAAAATACACTGATATAATAAAAATAAGCAGCTTTGGTTTTCAGATGAGTATGGCTACGTTCATAAAATGATTACTAAAACGAACCATGTTCATGCAAAACTTTTAAAACAAATTGCGCATTTAACAAGGTCGTGTACCTTCCCCGAAACTGTATTAGCATCTCTCTCTCTGTCTCTCTCTCTCCCTCTGTGTGTGTGTCTGTGTGTGTGTGTGTGTGTGTGTGTGTGTGTGTGTGTGTGTGTCTGTCTGTCTCTTGGGTAATCCTAGGTACTTATGTTTATCGGTACTGCAGCTATATTGCTCACAACTATCTCTGTGGGCGCCATACTGTTACTGAAGTCTATCTACGTTCACTGTCGCAATAGTCAAAGGATCTCTTGAACCAAATGATAAATGTGCCATTGCTATTTAATTTTTAAGGTTCCATTAATATATTGCAGACAAAATACTTCGTCTAAATTGGTGAAGCTGTTTTTTATTTCATCCTCGAGCGTTTCGGTTAGGAGCCAATCGGACAGTTCGCAGAGATCATGAATTCCTCTCTGTTTGTATTCAGCAACTGTGGTTCTTATTTTGAACGGAGTACGAAGCCCTCTTAGACTGAGTGACAAAGTTGTTGTTCGGTATTTAAACTGCATTTAGTCTAGTTACAAAAATAATTAGAATCAACTAAAGCGATACGCTTGGTACACCTTCACTATTAACCACACCAAATAATTCCCCGACCTCTATAAGAATTTTAATGAGCAACAACTGCATTTTCGTCACACTTTATTTCCCAGCACTGAAAGTCGTGAAATTGGTCTCTCGATGTTCGTAAATGTTGAAAAAGCAAATTGGTTCCACTCATGACATTCTCTATTCGCACTTAAGCAAACTATTGTTAGAAACGCTTAGAAATGTCTAGAATTCGTTTAATTATATACTTCTTTATCAAATCAATGTAATAATGAAAATATAAAAGCTTAAAGCGACACTAAAACATTTTAAGAGCTATGGGATTGGGGTTGGGATTTCATTGCGGAGGGGATTCGGTACGTAGGCCACCATGCTGGGCCCATTGTTCCTAAGGGGGTGCACCTCCGGGAGGAAGGATTAGGTGAAGGAGACAGAGGGCGGCCGAACCAAGGAGCCACGACAGTACTGAGGGTAGGGTCCCTACAGTTTACTTGGATGGAGACCTTCCCCGACAGGCCAGGACGACGAACTCATTCCCCTACAGCGGGACGGTATGAGCCCAGCAGCCGAGTCCTAATGGTCCCACGCAAGCGATCCGAGCTCCAAAGATCCCGGCTGGCGGTCCCGAAATGGTCCCAGTAGAGGAGCGGAGACCGGCAGCTGACCCACCGGAGGAGGAAGTAGTTTTCCTCAGAGCATATCATCCTGCCATGCACCGCCAAGGTACCTGCCGACATTTCTACTCTGAAAGAGACCACCAGATGAGAGATGAAGTGAAATGATAACGGAGATGAAATTAAGGGACAGGAAATTCGGGGGATGTAATTAACCTACCCAGCATTCGCCTAGCGACTCGGGAAAACCCCCGAAATAACCCATGGGTCACGTAGGTCGGCCACGGGAATCGAACCCGGGCCTCCCGAATTCGGGCCATCTGAGCCAACCCGCTTGGTTTAAAAGCTATGAGATGGCTTTGAAATTTATTAGAGAGAGGAAGGAAAAAAACGAATTAGGACTTCACGTTTGCAGTCATGCAATATTCAAACAAACTACAAGATATTTACAAGAAATATCTATCTCTTACGATTTGCGAGTTATGGAAAACTCATTCAGAGTGAACGGATTATTACGGAGGGATTTGGTACTGTAACCAGATTGGATCTATTACGCCTATGCCCCAAGGGTAGGATCCCCGAGAGGAACGATGAGGCGAGAGGAGACAGATGGCGGCCGACCCAAGGAGTAACGATAATGCAGAGGGCGGGCTCCCTAGTATTGACCAGTTGGAATCTCCTCCCAGGTCAGTACAACCGACATCCCACCGTGATCCTGTAATGGCCCAGTCAGCCAGCCCTGAGACCGTCCTAGTGGAGGAGGAAATGTTCATCAGGAGCATATCATCCTATCCTGTAGCGCCGACACTTCTACCCTAAAAGGGACCATGATGAGAGATGATATGAAATGATAAAGGAGATGAAACAGAAATTTCGAGGGATATAACTAACCTACACAGCATTCGCCTGGCGACCAGAGAAAACCCCCAAAAATTGCCCATGGTATAAGTGGGTCAGCCACAGGAATTGAACCGCACCTCCCGAATGCGGGCTACAGACGAAACCGCCTGAGCCATCCCGCTCGGTCATTCACACTTAACAATTTTCCCAAAAAAATGACTCAATGTAGTTTCATTTCTCATAAAAGTATTTTTATCATATGACTATTTTGATCAAAAGTATGTCATTTTTGAGAAGTTAAAAGTGCGACCTAAGGAGTAGTTTGGACCTGTTTTCATTAAACGTCCTCCAGACTATGAATAAAATGGGGGACGCTCTAATGAGCCCGGGATTCATAGAGCTTAGAGTTACCAGACATTCATCTTTCAAGATAAGGAAAACCCCTTATCCAGATAACTCATATTGACCGAGATTCGAACTCGGGACTTCTTAAACGTGAGCCCCACACGTTACCACCATGCTACAGAGGTGGGCTCTATTTTGGATTAAGTAGATATTCTTGAAAATCTTTCTGTTACATCCTTGGAAGTCGTTGAGTTATATACCAAATTTTGTGTTCCTCCGACTTTTGGTTACCGACTATGCTGTTCTCAGTTACACAAGAACACATCAAACAAACATACCTTTCTCTAAAAATAACCTATTTTGGATTCATAGAATCTCAAAATATGTTTTTCTGCTAAAAACACGAATTCAAATTTTATGGCAGAATACAATACTCCCGCTAAAATAGAGGGTAGGGCAATGTTCACCAGCACACAATGTGACTAAAATGAAAAGCTTAACCGTGTTCCTTTGTTACTCTGAAGCAGTTGCAATCTGAATTCAGGTAACCACGGCAGGAAGCCTACACGAAGCTATATTTCATAGTAGCAGATAAATAATTACTTTAGCAGTGTAACCCGCAAAGCACGGCTGGGTGAAAACAAAGGGATGAGAACAACCTTTACGTGACCTGCAATTAATGGTTATCCCTCGGCGATTTCACATTTAATGAGATATACATATTGTTGTCACGGTAACCGGTCACCTCTCTATGTCTTGGTCTATTGAATTTTAATTTGTGTGCACTTTTAGGCACTAAATATGATAAATCTAAAGAAACATTTTAACTTCTTGTAAGGCCGATGGTTCTCTTCACTGAAACCTTTGGCTTAAGCCAACTTCTTAGGAAAGTTGCTTAAAGGAACTTGGAGGTTTGATCTTACTTATAAAACGTGGTTATATAAGTTACAATTATAATTAGATGACATTTATACATGTCATAGCGATCTTAGCATTATTTTAACGTGTCAAATAAAACGTAAATGATCTAATTTTGAGTAAATTTTCCTAAGTTTTCTATTTTTACTGAATCTTAAATCCTTAACAGACAGAAATTTGGAATTTTATATAGAAGCTCAGGAAAACTATAACCGGAAATTAAAGCATAAAGTTAGACGTATTTTTATTCAAAAATTAAGTGTAATATTAGATTTCTGTTAAAAAAGAAGATAAATGCTTAACAAAAATAATAACCGTAATTATGTAATAATACAAGGTGTGCATTGATACATTATAAGCCTAAGCGGTAGGGATGAGCACATTTGTTAATGAATTCATCTCCAAAGAACGTTGTGGGATCTCTGCATTACGGGAAAGGATGTAAATGCCGATCACAAAAGATATTAAATAAATGAATAGGTACTGAAATTCTGTAAGTAAACGTAACGTGTTATAAAACAGCTGCCGTTAAGATTCATCGCATGGTTATCTGCTGTTAACTCTGTATACGTGGAAACATGGTGTGGGCTAGGTGTCGCTTGTTAGGCTAAAGTTGTTGATAGATTTTCTCTTCTCATTCCTTCGGTTTTCCTCGTCAACGAGAAGCATGTCTGTGTACAAACCTGATAATGTACCTACACTCCCACTTGACGATATCCACACAAATGAGTACCGTAATGTATTAAACTACTAAACAGAATAATAACGTAAATACTGTTAGCTATAGATGTGATTTGCATCACGTAACAGCTGATACATACACATTTGTAAGCAACTCTGACGTCGACAGTTTCTCTCGGAGTTTGCGGAGTATAACGTCATTCCCCTTCTCATTAACAAACTCGCAAATAAAGAGATCTTGAACTTGTATACTCTATTCAACAGCAAACCACCTTACATACATCTCACATTCTTTAGAATATAACTTAATTATTTTGCAACAAGAAATAAAAATTAGAGCCTTTAACAGGAATTTTAATTTAGATATAACGACATAGCTCTAAATTCCTATACTATACTGGTCAACTTAATAAATTCTTATGTAAAGGAATTTATTTATTGATGTACCTTATCCCTAAAGGATCTACTACTGATTATTACAAATGTTAACTTAGGGCAGCAACGTACTATATACCTTCTGTTTGAAATTTCCGGAAGCATATCCTGACATGTGTTTTATTCCCATATCATTATACCTAAACGTTATTTACTTTAGCTACAAACATTAATTCATTACAACATTCTCATTGTTCAACTTCTACTGTCACTGCACTAACGTAAATTACTTCAATTTACTTCATTACGTGATTCAGTTTAGCTATCGCTGCCGCTTCACTAATGTGATTCAATACATTTTTCACTGTCACTCCACTAATTTCATTCAGTATATTTTTCACTGTCACTTCTCTGATGTATTTAAGCTGAGGTTTCAGATACTTAACTAATATAATTCAGTTCAGTCTCCACTACCACTTCGTCAGTATAATTTAGTCAGTTCACTAATGTGGCTACTTATATTTCTATCATCACTTCATTAAGGCATTTCAGTTCAATTTTCAGTTATTTTACTAATTCGATTTGGTTAGCTTCCACCTTTAGCTCTGTAATGAGATTCAGTGCAGTTTTCAATTCAGTTCACAAATATGATTAAGTTAAATTCTAGTGTCACTTCACTAATATGATTTAATTCGGTTTTCACCGCCCCTTCATTAATGTCACTTACTTCAGTGTCTACTGTCAGTTAAATAATCTGGTTCAGTCTTCATTTCACTTCACTATTATGGTTCACTTCACTTTTCATTTTAGCTTCACCAATTTAGTTCAATTTTCACCATCATTTCATCAAATTGATATAATTCAGTTTTCACTTTCTCTTGACAAGCTTAATTAGTTCAGTTTCTATCGCTACATTAATAATACGATTCAGTTTAGTTTTCACCGCTACTTCAATAATGTCACTTCAGTATACAATGTCACTTAGTTCAACTTCATTTCACTTCACTAATATGATTCATTTCACTTTTCACTTTCGGTTCACTAATATGGTTCAGTTCAGTTTTCACCGTCACTTCATTGAATCGATATAATTTAGTTTACACTGTCTCTTGACAAATTTAATTAGTTCAGTTTCCACCACCACTTCACTAACAGATTCTGTTTCATTTTCACCTAGTTCAGTAATGTCTCTTGCTTCAGTATCTAATGCCACTTAGTTCAGTTTTCATTTCGGTTCACTAATATGATTCACTTCACTCTTCACTTTCGGTTCACTAATATGGTTTAGTTCAGTTTTCACCTTCATTTCATTAAATTGATATAGTTCAGTTTTCACTGTCACTTGACTATAGTAACTGACACTTAAACTTCTCTCAAGCGTAGCAGCACTATGAACACTTATGAAGCAGCCTACTTCACTTTGTCCCACACAAGATCTATCTTGGTAGCAACACTCACTGTACATCTCAATGTAAGCAGCAACTCGCAGGTATAACGCACTGAATTCCGAAGCCTTCAGGACATTCATATACTACACCAGAGCTTCTGGAAGTTTCGTGGGAGAGGAGGAAGTAGCTTCCAGCATCAATCTCGTTGCGTCGCCAGCTTGTCCGGTAGAGAGCGCTCCTCTTTTCTCTTCAACCGGCAAACTGTCGACATTACAAGATTGGTATCTGATCTGTAAAGGCTCAATATCGATGCGTTGATAGTATCTTTGAAACCTGTTTTAGTAGTTACAGCAAAGGAAGAGAATGTGCATGTTAATTTGTGCATCACTTTTGTGGTATATTAGCTTTTGTCCGTTTCTTTTCTCGTGGCGATACAAAGACTTACAAATTATAAAGCCATCATTTGGAGACCCGCCTATTAAACATTTCAGTAACACTCTATTACTGTATATAAAACCGAATGAGTAATAAAGGCACTTCTACAGTCATTTATACCTTTAATAAGTAGTACCATTGACTTTTGAAAGAACGTTTGTAGAAGAATGAGTAAATAAAGTCACATGACCGTAATACATTAGCTTTTACTGCTTTTACTATCCGTTTTCTCCGTCTAGGCATGTAGTTGAAATGTTTTTCTCAAAAAATACAGAGCAAGAATATCCGTAAGTGCGATCAAATTTATATTGCTTTGCAGAATTGCATTGAAAGGGATATTTACTGAGTAAACTTTCTCAGTTATCCGTACTCGCAATCTGCGAACTTAAAGGGAATGGCTACAGTACAAACATATTTGTGAAACTGTTTAATAACGGAATGTAACGAGTATATACGTCTTCATATAGGAACAAATAACCTCGAAACCAGGTTCTGTGTATTTAATAACATTTTTTGTTTCGTAATCAAATGTTTAGGGTATGTTTTAGGTTCATTATATTGCCAATAGAAAGCACTTTCAGTTCTGAATTAGAATACATAACCAGTTTATTTCTTTGGTTAGAAAATTGAGTATTTGTGTGTGTGTGTGTGTGTTTTTTTTTAAATCACCATTCGCTTGACTCTCTGCTTTCTTTACTATCACTTAAGATAGATGAAGCAGTGTATTTCACACATATATTCAGTTTCGACACAGAAATGCATATTGTTATTCTTCTTGAACCCCGAAGATGCTACATGAATATTTTACAGAACCCAAACTACCCTTTACATGAGCAATTTATTTTATTTTGTAATAAAACATTACAATATGCCACGCATTTAACATATTTTTGTTACAAAATGTAAGCAATAAGAAATGCTCATCATTCTGAAGGAGTTTTCTACGATTAGAAAACCGTGTGACATATTACACAACACTATATATCTCGTCAAAATACAGTATATGTTAAATATAGTTTTCTGCTGCACTACACATTTTCGAGACGTGCGTGTTACTGGTTTAAATTTTCAAACAATTCTACATTTTTAAACTGCTTCTTTTCTTTTCTCCTCGTGGTTGTCTGTAGAATAAGTTTATATTATTCATAACCTATTTATAAGCGATATGATTTCGAGATTTCAGGAGTCCCTCGAGTTTAAAAATGAACTTTATTGAGTTTATGTCCTGCTTATAGGCGAGATAAATATCAAAATTCCTATTTATTAATAATTTCAAAACCTTAAAAATGAAAGGGGTATATTTTTGGAAAGAAAACCCACTTCAAATTTCTGTTCACATGAAAACTTTCGCTAGTGTTAATTTGCAAATATTCGTGCTAAACATTATTATTAAAATACGGTAGGTTTAATTTAATTACATAAATATAAAATTAGTGTATTTAATTTTATGTGAATAGTTTATTATTTTGATAAGCTGCAGTAGATCGAAGTATGTAAACTACAGCTTCATGGTGTAAGCAAATTCCGAATTACTCCATATTGCAAAATTTGAATTTCTGCAAGCGTCAAGTAAAATGGATAAAATGGATAAACGCATCACCTTTTATAATTAGTACATAACGGATACATGTGAATTTGTCATTCTTTGAAAAAGGCATGTGAATGTATGAATTCAAAGTTTTATTGCAGTTGTCTAGATTCAGTTTGATTTCGTTTTTAATTAAACGCTTCGATCAAAATAACGAAGTGTTATTTTTTAGTATTCTTAAGCTTAACATCTGATCACCTTAAAGACCTTTTCTCCTATATACTGCAACAAATATCTATGTGCAGTTAAACCCTACTGAAGGTAGACACGTAGCAAAAGCACTCAGGCTGCATATAGCCTGCCAGCACTTGTGTCGATCGGTTGGTCTTTCATTCTGTTCAGAATCAGTCTGCAAGGACTGCATATCGCCTTGTCTGCTGAAGATATGGACATGGTGTAGTGGAACAATTGCTAATTGTGAGTTAACCAACAGGCAGAACAGCGCAAGTTGGTACAATAAAAAAACAGATAGTGCTACGGAGAGACTGTGAAATTTGTAAAAGGATAAAGTGATTTTAAGTTAGCTTTTGGCTAACAACTCTAGTGAAAAAGCGAGCGTGGAGCTGGTTTTTCTCGACATTTTTGTCAGAGTTGTGCTTTACGAGGACTGTTCAATAAAGAATGATCATAATTTTTACGCTCATAATTTTTCGCACTAAGATTCAATCTTGTTATATTCAGTTAGCCTAATGTGAAACAAACACACCGTAGTAGTTTCATTGTTGGTACTCCCGTGAGAACCAGGTAAGTTCAGACATGTTCAGTATCGCCTACCGCTGTAATGGAGGTAATATGTGGTTAAAGTTTATGTTAGAGGAAGATCCGGAGTTTCTTTCAAACGTAACCACTGATGATGAAACTTGGCTACATCATTTTGATCCTGAGAGCAAACAGCAAAGCTCAGTGTGGAAATCTCCTTCATCACCAACCCCCAAAAAAGCAAAAGTGGTTGCTTCTGCTCGGAAAGTTATGGTCATCTCATTCGTTGATATTCATGGAATGGTTTATCAGCATGCTGTACCTGCAACACACATCAGTAACTGTACAATACTACAGGGATGTCCTGAAAACATTGCTAGTCCATATTAGGCGCAAAAGACCACATTTCCGTGAAGCAGCCTGGATGCTGCACCATGATAACGCGCGGCTGCATATTGCCAATGTTGTTGCTGAATATCTTGCAACAATCAACGCGAAGTGCATCCCTATAGTCCGTATTTAGCCCCGTGTGACTTGTTTCTATTCCCTAACTTGAAGAAACGCTTCGTGGGAGGCATTATCCATCATCAGAAGCAGTGGTGAAGGCTGCGGAGGCGATTTTGATCGATCTCTCGAAAATTGTTTCCAGCATGTCTTTGAAGACTAGTAGAAACGCTGTGACAAGTGCATCGCATTCAGGGGAGACCATTTTGAGAAGGACCATAAAAATTATGAGGATGAGTAAAGGTACCTTGTCAAAAAAATTGTGATCATTCTTTATTGAACAGCCCTCGTATTAAAATCGCTGGAGGGATTTTTTTTTTTTTTTTGGAAATGTTTATTTTCAGTACATTGTCAGGTAATTCGTCGTTTGGGATGGAGATATTTATTAAAATGTTCGCCGTATCTTCGGAAGATGTTTGGTATTTAAGCTATATTTCAAGTTCCGTATGTTATCCACACAACACATTTTTTTTTTTCTGGATTGCCTTTACCGGAAGCCTCAATATATGAATCTCAGTGTGGTATATCTACTTACTGTAAATACGCAATAAAGAGGGCACAAAGTGCGTTTAGGCACATTAAACATGTGCAATTCAGGAGAGCAAAGGGCAATATCGTTTATCAGTGAACAAACCATCAAGAGAAAGAGGAAGGGTTTAATTAAAAATGAGGCAGTCTTGTGGGCTATCCACTTGGCCCTCTTATTGAGGGCTGATTGACCCCACCCTTCTCTTGACCTTGTTACTAAGACTTTTAACGAGCACTGGGATGGTGCAATCTTACGGAATTTAGACATTAAAACATTAATTTGTGGGACGATTCTTGACAGCGAGGCAGACATTCTGGAGCCGTCCAGCGCATTCTCTCTGAATTACCAACATTATCAGCAATCAAATGCTTGATGTAATGTTGCAGGAAACGACCTAGCAGCTTCTTTGCTTTCATATACGTACCCAAACACACGTAGGTCGTAATGTGCTTTTACGGGATTCTGCCTTTTCCTGAAAGATGAAAGTCAGATAACTCTAATCTCTATGGATCCTGGGCTCGATTGAACAACATTTTATTCATCTTCCGATGTGACTTAATTTTGAAAGATTTCGGAAGACGTAAATTAAAAATTAAGCTCTGGTAAAATTAATAGCATTAATATTTGTTTTGGGCTCAGTGATACAGCATATTTGATATCTTTCCCAATGCGGATCTTATCTTGAGTCTCTAACATCTCCGTCTTTGGTGTAACTGCTGCCGGCCGCTTCAGTGGTGAGTTACACGATCCACAACTCAGAGTATGCGCGGTGGGTCGAAAATAAGCACTACAGTTAAGCTATTTAGTACTTTTAATAAGGAATATGAAATGAGTTTTCGATTGAGGATGTAGAACTAAACTATTTCGGGTTCTTAATACTATAAAACATATTATATCTGCTTATTTCGCTCCCTCCCTGTCCGGAGGTTGTGGGTTCAAACCCGACAGAGGTTTCTTTTCAGATGTAAAAATCCTGAGCATGGCTTCCTTCATAAGTGAAGTAAAGCCGGTGGTCACGTTTAAATTTATGGCATGTAAAAGAACCTAGACCTGATAAAGAGTCCTCTGAGCAAAATTAAGTTAGAACAAGTGTAGAGATTATTGATATACAAATGACTATAAACAATTTCAAAGAGAAAATACGATATCTTAGTAGCTTATGAATATTTAAAGATGGAATGAGCAAGCGAAAAATACATGGAAGTAGGTAACTAACGGGCCAGAATGGGGTATGCAGGGACCAGAGGTAATGAACTTAAGAAGAAATGGGAGATATGCACTAAATTTAGTAAATTGTGTTATAATGAGTCAAGTAACGACTGGATAAATGGGAATTTTTTCCCAATAGAAGTAAAGGTTACAAGAATTTTACACTCAAAATTAAATGAAAGAGAAAAAAGTAAAATTTCTAGAAAATTAATATAAAAATGACTCAAAGAAATGTTAAACATGTTGATGAAAACACGGAACATGAGGTATAAAAATGAATATATTTCTGCCACTAGATACAGAAGTAAAATACATATAAGGAAAAGAAATCACAATAAGTGAGGAAGCAAGACATTCTGTGAATTGTAGGTATAAAGTTTAAAGAAGATAATAAATGGTCAATTAACTTAAGGTGACATATTTAATATTTACGCTTGTGGAGCAGTAGTAAACCTTTAGGTTCCTACTGTCAAAATGGCGACCACGTGAGATAGCCGTAAGAATTAATACAGTTTTCAAGGACACGAACTAGGTGATCTAATACAACTAGTAATATTGCGCTGTTACCGTGCGAGATCATTCCAGAATGTAATTCGAAAACATTCGACTAATGAAACGATTTCCTGCCCCTGGCAGAACTATATAAGAGCCGATAGGGTAGGTTTAGTATTGAGAGTTCGAGTGAGATTCCATGGTGTGAAGTCGGCAGGCAGTGTGAAGTTAAGGTAGAGCAGTTTACGAATGAATATCACAATTCTCTTCAGACTCAGCGTGCAGCTCCATGTGAGAGTTGAACCATTGTGTATGCAAGTAAGCGTCCTCTAAAGACATATAAACAAACATTAAAGGGAGGTTGTTGAAGCTTTGTTTTTGTGCAAAAGAGAAGCGAATTGTACTTTACAATTACGCTAACGATTTTAGTGACAACAAAGTAGTTTGAGGCGAACCTTAAAGTCAGATTATCAACAAAATGCTTACTTTCGCACGCCCTTTCCATTCCACAATTGTAGAAGCAAGGAATCGATTTAAAAGTTTCAGGATGCATTTATGATCACTTTCCGTATACTAGTAATTATCACAACCATTGTCCCAGCACATCACAAGAATAAATCACAATATTAACAACGTTTTTGGTCCTTTCGACGTGTACATAGCTTTTCACTGCATCTTTCTGTTCTGTGCCGGTAGAAACAGTTCGATAATGGCCAGAGAGAGAAAAATGAAATAAAAACTCCGGGGAAGAAGCGAGGTAGTTTATGCCCTGGAGTTCACTGGATCAGGTTTTGGAAAGCTGAACTTCTATTTGCTTCATTAGCCCAAATGCACCGATATCATGGAGCCTCGATGAGATAAATCTTGCAACTGGCGTTTCCATCCCATAGAACATCTTACTCCGAACTGTTGCTACTCTCAAAGAGATATTCCTCTAAAGTTACAGATTAGATCGTCTCGTGCTTTTCTTTTAAATGTAACAAATATTGCTCTTAAGCAAAATGACAACATCTTTATCATTTCTACCACGTACCTAGAAATGTCCAAATGCATATTATATATATTTACAAACATTTCCAGAATAAGAAGAATTTCAAATGACCTTTTCTAAGTTGTGCAAAGAACTATTCTTAAACAAAACAAAAAACACTCTACTATATCTTATAATAGATTTAAATGTATATTTGCATAATTACTTTTGTTGCATATATTGGGTAAAATGTGAATACAGAAATACAGCAGGCTTACCCGATAGTTAAACAATTTAAGAGCTGGTTGATCAGTGATGACTTCAAATACTGTTCTCTTTTTGCGAAGCTTTCGATTACAGAAACACAATCATTTTATAACGGAAACAAAACAAGATATCTCGAAAATGGCTAATTCCACATAAAAATGTGCATTTGACATTTTTAGAACGAAATATATTGTTATATTGCTGATATGAAAACGTTATCCAGAATGAAGAGAACTTCAAAGTTTATTTACGAAAATTCAAGGTCATGAAAATATCTCTAAGAAGTATATTTCAATCAAAATAGAATCACTCTAGAGGAAATCAAAGCTTTCTAAAACGTCTCCTGTAAAATCTGACTTGGGATGGGTAACTTTATTGAAATATCTCCTGTCGCATTCTTGAAACATGAGGCATTTAAATACCGAATGTAGAATTGAACTGACTTTCATTTCTTGAGTTATGCTGTGTGGCCGCGCCGTGGTCGAGTGGTTAGACCGCTTGGCTCTCGCTAAGGTGGCCCGGGTTCGATCTGGGCGACCTAAAAATGAAAATTTATAGTAGACAACGCGATGTTGAAGCGGGTTTTCTCCGGGTCTTCCGGTTTCCCACGCCAGAATCCACCAATTGCTCCATCATCATCTTTCCTATCGTTTCATCTCTTCCTCATTCTGTCATCAACTTCCCTCACTCTCATCGG